>OW240912.1:398316471-398341280 GCA_933207985.1 Pelobates cultripes | reverse complement strand
AACTCAGTTCCCATGTGTTTGTGCATACGAATGGCAGCCACTCTGCCACACACTTATAATCTATGATGATTGAGGTGTCAGGAGAGGTCAATAGCGGTTAACAAGTACAGCGGGGGGCCGCAGTTTGTGTGTTTGTTCGGTTTCCGAACAATAAAGGGAAACCACACGAACAAGGTATTTTAACAGGTCTTCTACATGGCCCATAGTCCTTGGGTAGGAGGCTAGCCAGCTGCCTCCTCCAGGAGACCGTGGCAAATGTATGGGAAAGGAGCATTTGCCACATATCTTCCCTCTCCCAGGGAGACTAACCTGACCCCAGCCACTCTGGAACCATTTACACAATCAGACATCCATTTCCAAAGTAACCAGATGAAACATAGTCAACTAGGAGTCAACTGTTTAATGCAAGCACAAACATAGAATTTATACATACAGTAAACTCCTCCCCTGTGCCTGAGAGATAATTGAGTCAAACTCAATTATCTCCAAATACAGAGAAACACACAATTTCACAACAACCCAAAAGTACCCCCAAAACCCATGGAAACCTCGGAAAGCCCTGATCTGAGTGATCATCATATCAGATCGGTTCAGTGGTTTGGATTTTCCATGGAAGTCAACTTTTGACTGACCGCACACGTGTCTTCTGTCCAAAATAGTTCCATACGAAAAGTGGTAGCGGTCGGTCAATTTCGGGAGTACAAAACCTCTGGCTCCTAGGTAGCAATTGTTCATCTAGTTCATGCGAACTGGCACTCTCCTGACATTAGTGATGTCGCGAACCGTTCGCGAACTTGCCGCAAACCGTTCATGGCGAACTCCGGTCAGCTGACACATCCCTGCCAATCTCCAGCAGACCCTCCCTCCCAGACCCTCCCACCTCCTGGACAGCATCCATGTTGTAAGCTGACCGGAGTTCGCCACGAACCGAACCGTGGCGAACCGTTCGCGGCAAGTTCGCGAACGGTTCGCGACATCACTAATGTCAGGAGAGTGCCAGTTCGCATGAACTAGATGAACAATCGCTACCTAGGAGCCAGAGGATCAGTTCGGTTTTGTACTCCCGAAATTGACCGACCCTCCCACCTCCTGGACAGCATCCATGTTGAAGCTGCCTTCAACATGGATGCTGTCCAGGAAGTAGGAGAGTCTGGGAGGGAGGGTCTGCCGGAGATTGGCAGGGATGTGTCAGCTGACCGGAGTTCGCCACGAACGGTTCGCAACATCACTACCTGACATGTGTGGAAAAGAAGCAGGCGTTCTTCAAAGTTCATCAGGTGTCAGGAGAGATTAATAGGAGTTAACAAGCACAGATGTGGTCTGCAGTTCGTGGGTTTGTTTGGTTCCCGAACAATAAATGGAAACCATACAAACAAAGTCTTTTAACAGGTCTTTTACATGGCCCATAGTGCTTGGGCAGGAGGCTAGCCAGCCAGCTCCTTCAGGAGTCCATGGCAAACGTACGGGGAAAGGAGCGTTTGCCACAGATGGTCTTTGCTTTCCAACAATATATATATGTGGAAATATATATGAGTGTGCGTGTGTGTGTATATATATATATATATATATATATATAGTGGTGGAACAACCACTTGTTGCACAGGGACCCCAACAATATCGAGCCCATCAGGTGGTCCAGGCACCTATGGCCACCCGGTGGGCATGTGTCAACAGGGGACCAGTCAGGCACTGTGGCCTTTTAACTGCATCTGACCTGGTCCCCTACTTATCAGTAGTATGGGAGGAAGTGAGAGATAGGCACTTCCTGCCAGAGAGAAGTGGAGCTGCATGGGGGGTGAGAGGGCAGAGAGGAGGAGGCAAGGACCAGGAAAGCCAGCACCTAACTGCCAACAGCCTCAGACTCAAGACTGGACCCTAAGGGAGCCATCCGACTGCACCCAAAAGGTAGGAAAATGAAAAGTGGCTATAAAAGTGTACATTTTAACCTGTATGTGTGTCTGTCAGTGTGTTTATCTGTGTGTCTTTATGTCAGTGTGTGTATCTGTGCATCTGTATGTATGTCAGTGTGTGTATCAGTTGTCGGGTGTGTATCTGTATGTTTATCTGTGTGTCTGTGTATCTGTGTGTATATCTGTGTATCTGTATGTTGACAGTATGTGTATCTGCCTGTGTGTCACTATTTGTATCTGTGTGTCTGTCTATCTGCCTGTGTAACAGTGTGTATTTGTGTGTCTGTCTATCTGTATGTGTGTCAGTATGTGTACCTGTGCATCTGTTTATCTGCATGTGTTGCAGAGTGTGTGTCTGTATCTGCATGTGTGTCCGTGTGTTTATCTCTGTGTGTATGTGTATTACAGTGTGTGTGTGGCAGTGTATATGTATATGTGCATACATCTCAGCATTCAAATGCCTACACTACACACGCATACACCCCTGCATTGAAATGTTAAGACTACATTCAAAATCACCCCTGCATTGAAATGTCCGCACAACAATACAAACACAGCTTTCCGTTATACACCAAAACTATATATAAACACACCCCTGCACTCAAAAAACAACATTCCACATAAATGCATGCTTACATTCAAATGCCAACACGACATACAAACACATCCCTACATTCACACAAACATATTCTATACAAATACATGCTTACATTAAAACAAACAAACACTGCTCAGTGCTAAATATGTCCCTGCAAGCATTGTGGTAGTTGTACGACAGATGGGATCAACCTTTAGATCACCCCTGCGATGGGGGGCCCAAAACAATTCTTGCACCAGGGTCCTCTCTACGTTAGTTCCCCCACTGTATTTATATATATATATGTATATATATATATATATTTGTGTTAGGTGCTTAAGATAGTACAGTGTGAAATACCATAAATAAGCGTAGGATAATAAAAAGGAGCAAGTCGGTTGTGGTGTGCCGAAACCGACGATGAGGTAGGCCTGAGAAAGAAGAGGGCCTACCCAGGAAAAGAAATAGAAAGGAAATAAATGTTAAAAGTGGTGTGGTGGGAGGGTCATTCAACGCTGACCTCGAACGGTAAGGAGCAAGGTAAGGGGAGTGCCTTAAGTAGGCTAGGGGTAGCAAACCAGCACCTCCCACAAATCCAGGCAAATTGCCTTAATACTTGTGTTAGGTGCTTAAGATAGTACAGTGTGAAATACCATGAATAAGCGTAGGATAATAAAAAGGAGCAAGTCGGTTGTGGTGTGCCGAAACCGACGATGAGATAGGCCTGAGAAAGAAGAGGTCAAAAAATAAGTAATCAAATTTATTAACAGACAACCAATACATATACATTTTATCAACCAGACATGTTTATGAAAGCATCCCTTAATTCTTGTACTGGGTTCGGTATGTACCGTGAGTAAGCGGATGACTTCCAGCGCCCCAGTGTTTTGATAACATGAGTTGGGATGTTGACACTGGAGGCTGTGGACGCGGCTCCTATACGAAAGGAGTGTCCTGAGTATTTGTTTGCGTTGAGGCCCAGTTGTGTGAGCAAGGACCTGAAGTAGGTCATGAAGGTTGTAGTGGTGAGTACTGCACCTTGTAGTTGTAATAACGGTTGCGAGGGCAGTAAGTGATGGTGCTGTATGTAGGCATCAAGAACCTTGACGGGACACCATCTGTTGTGCGTGGGATAGTACGGAATGCTTACAGGTATGTGCTGACTGGTTTTGGAGTGAGGTAAAGACAGGCTGTAATGATCCATATGTTTTGTCAAGTGGGAATAGAGGAGAAATTGAGTGGTTTGGGTCGTGGAGGTTGTAGTGAATTCTCTAGGTTGTAGAAATCCATAGAAAGCGATGTATATTGCTGTTTTGATGATAGAATTTGTATTAGTGTCAAACGGTTTTAAGTCAAGTAGGTTAGATAATGCTTTGAAGATATGGTTATCTATGGGTAGCCTCTGGGCCATATGTGTGGGTTCTGATTTTTGAATACCTCTGAGTATGGTCTTAATTTGGTGAGAGGCCATGAAACTGTTGTTATTTGGGTGTAAGATTAGCATGTGGTGTTGAATGCCAGTGAGATAGAGTTTGATGGTTGTAATGGTATTTATTAATTAATGACTTTACATCATAAAAAAAGCATATTTAGTGTAATGCTTTGAGGGCAGCACTAGGGGGAGTGTGTAGGAAGACATGTGCTTCTGGCAGTGACATCACAGGCCAGCCTACTTACACTGAATAAAAACCAGATGTAGGAGAAGCTCTCTCTCTGTTTGCCTGTACCTGACTGATCATGTAGTACCAGCTCTGACTTAACCCCAGCCCTTTGGCTGGGGCCTTGTAAGTTATATGAATCCATTGTAACATTTAGCAATTGTAATAGCCTTTTGTATAATATTTAGCAACCAATAGCGTTTTGTATAGTATTGTATTGTATAATTATTGTGGTAAATTGACATTCCGCTAGCATCTGTTTATTTATTATAGTTATATTAATATTACAACGTTTTGTGCATTTTCTATCCACATATTCGACCATAATACCATGAATTATAAAAATATTAATGTTGTTCCGTATTGCTTAATTATTATGTATTAAGAGATTAATATTCATATTTAAGTCACGACCACAACAATGGTGTTGTATGACATTTTGAGTTTAAGGTGGCAAAAGGAAGCAAACCCCAGAAAAGATGTCATAACAAATGGTTGTATGATGTTATGTTCCAGAAGGAATCGTTTGAATAGTTTGAAAGCCCTGCTGTATGTTTTGTTTGTATTGTTTGAAAGTGCCAATTGGGACAATGTCCTGCTATGCTGCATGATGACGTCTAGTCCAGTATGAGTTGTTGAAATGTTGGCGTGATGGTGGCTGTGGGTGCTGCTGACGGGAGTGCTTGATGAAACTCCTGAAATTTAAAGCGAGACAAATTGTCAGCAGCTGTGTTATATACACATGGAAACAACATAGGAAGAAATTATGACAAGCTGCCAACCAAGTGAGTTGTAAGGAAACCAAGTACATTTAAACCTTAATCGGTAGTTTCCTCCCGAACAGCCAGAGCCCAGTGAATATAGCCCTCCGTTCGGTAGTTATAGTACACGAATTCCCAATTGTAAATCCAATAGTGTTCCTGGATAATTCCCACAGTAAAACACACGAACTCCCAAACAGCATACGTAGTCAGAATAAGGGTACAAAGATGAACTGACAGGCATGCTCTTTTTATGGAATTCAGCCCATGCAAGGGAGCCTCCCATATAATTAGCCATACATCCAATCCTAACAATATACATACTGTACATCTCCTCCCCTCAGATAACCATTCAACACAATTAAAACGTAACAGAAATTCCCCAAAGTTTGGATGTACCCCAAGGACTTTTTGACCGACTGCACGGACAAAGTAGCCGAAAACAGTTCCATGAATTCTGGCCCTGCAGTCGGTCTTAGATCGCATGAAAAATCTCCCGAACGGCCGGCCATCCAGCTACCATCCTTGGTTCGCTGGATTCCCCATCTATTGGTAAGTCTTTCTACCGAACGCCCGGTCGTTCGGTAGTTTGGAAGGGGTTTTACCGAAGGTCTGGAGGCTTCAGCGGTGTTCGCCTGTTTGAGTGTCCGTTTTCAGTTCCAGACATTCAATGGCAAACACCGCTGTTCGGGAGCTAAAATGGCCGCGAACACGAGGAAGTCCCGAAATGGCGGCGAGACCTGCCGTTCGTGCAAAACTTCTGCCGAACGTAATCCAGCCAGCAAGGGGGTACAGTCTGTATAAAGGGGTTTTACCTACCGAATGCCATAGGGGAACATTGCTATTAACACAAATACAAAGAGAGCATATACAGTTAAAAAAAAGGCATTTCTTCACACTGCTCCCCTATAAGTCCATAGGTCGGCATACCCGCCAAGACCCTGACGGGTTGGCTTGGGGATGTCTGAGGGGCAACAGCGAAACAGTCCAGGTTAAGTATCCAATTCCGTTTGGTGGGACAAACCGTCTGCATTACCATTTTGTTTGCCCGGACGATATTGCATGGTGAAGTTGTACGGTTGAAGGGCTAGGCTCCACCGTAAAAGTCTAGGGTTATCGCCAGCCACCCGGTTTAACCACACCAACGGGTTGTGGTCAGTCATCAGAGTAAACGGCCGGCCGTACAAATAAGATTGGAGTTTCTTAAGGGCCCACACCAGGGCTAGGCACTCCTTCTCCACGGTGGCATAGCTGACCTCCCGGGGCAACAGTTTACGACTTAGATAGGCCACCGGGTGTTCCATGCCGTCGCCCAAACATGGAGGCATCTGTGTGGACAAGAAATTGTTTAGAGTAGTCGGGTGCTGCCAACACAGGAGCCTCACTCAATGCTGCTTTCAGTTTCTGGAAGGCTGCCGCGCACTCTGGAGTCCAGGTAACCTGTTTGGAAAGGGCCTTTTTGGTGAGATCAGTGAGGGGTTTGGCTAGGGCGCTATAGTCGGGGACAAATTTCCGGTAATAACTGGCTGTTCCTAAGAAGGCTAAGACCTGGGTCTTAGTCCGAGGTTGGGGCCAATTCGCTATGGCCTCTATTTTGGCAGGCTCAGGCCACTGTTTAACTGACCCTACCCTGTGGCCGAGGTACTGTACCTCCGCCATACCCACGTGACATTTGTCCGGTTTCAACGTAAGTCCCGCTTGGTGAATTCTCTCGAGCACCCTGGACACGTGACCTAGGTGGTTTCCCCATGTGCGGCTGTAGACAGCAATATCGTCTAAATACGCACATGCGAAGTCCTGGAGTCCCTCCAGGAGCCTGTCAGCCATCCGCTGAAACGTAGCCGGGGCATTCTTCATCCCAAAGGGCATAACCTTGAATTGGTAAAGCCCAAAAGGAGTGACAAATGCCGACTTGGGGATGGCAGCAGACTCCAGGGGGATCTGCCAGTACCCTTTGCACAAATCCAGAGTGGTCAAGTAATTACCTCCCGCCATACGGTCCAGTAACTCATCTATTCTGGGCATGGGGTAGGCGTCTGTTATGGTGCGGTTGTTGAGCCTCCGGTAGTCTACACAGAAGCGTGTGGTGCCGTCACGCTTCAGTACTAGTACTACCGGAGAGGCCCAAGGGCTTTGAGAGGGTTCTATTACCCCTAACTTGAGCATGTCGGCAAGTTCTGCCAGCATGCTCTCACACACGGCCTCGGGAATGCGGTATAGAGGCTGCCGTAGTGGCGTCTCTCCCTGGGTATCAACCCGGTGTACCGCAGCGGAGGTATAGCCTGGGATGGCAGAAAACATGCCCTGGTATTCCCGGAGTAAGCCGGACGCTTCCTGTCGCTCTATAGGTTGTAGGTTCTGACCAAGACTGACCTGGTCAATACTGCAGGGAGAGGAGTCTAACAGATCGGGGAGTGGGAGTCCCTCGCTATCTTCGGACGAGGGGGCGCATACAGCGCCGACGTCTTCCGTCCGTTCGTAGTAAGGCTTCAGCATGTTTACATGGAAGACTTTGGTCAGTCTCTCATCTGAACATTTACTTACAATGTAGGTGGTATCGCTCATTCGCTCCACCACCTTGAAGGGTCCCTGCCAGGCCGCCTGGAGCTTATCCCTTTTGGCGGGTCTCAACGCTAATACTTTTTGGCCCAAGTCTAGGACTCTGTCCCGGGCACCCCTGTCGTAGCACCTCTTTTGGCAGTCCTGGGCCGCCTGCAGGTTCTCCCGAACTGATTCGGTGAGAGTTTGCAGCCGGTCGTGGAACTCCAATACGTATTGGAAGATAGGGATCCCCCCATTATCCGTGTTGCCCTCCCAGTGCTCCCGTACGAGATCCAGGGGGCCCCGAACTTTTCTCCCGAACAGGAGTTCGAAGGGGGAAAACCCCGTGGATGCCTGGGGCACCTCCCGATAGGCAAACAGGAGATGGGGAAGATACCTTTCCCAGTTCCTGCAGGACTCTGCGAACGTTTTTCGCATTTGCTTGAGCGTGCCGTTAAAACGTTCACAGAGACTGTTGGTCTGGGGGTGATATGGGGCGCTAAAGAGGGCTTTCACTCCGCAGCTCTGCCACAGCTGTTGTGTCAGGAGAGTTGTGAACTGAGTCCCTCTGTCGGATAGGATCTCCTGGGGGAAACCTACCCGGGAGAATATTTTGACCAGGGCCTCGGCTACCGTTTCAGCCTCTATATTGGGAAGGGCTACGGCTTCAGGGTACCGAGTGGCATAGTCCACTACGGTGAGTATGAACCTTTTACCAGACTGACTGGGCCGACTGAGGGGTCCTATTAAATCTACCGCTACCCGATGGAACGGCTCGTCTATGATGGGTAACGGGTGGAGCTTCGCTGTTTGGTGGTCACCCTGTTTCCCTATTTTCTGGCAAACGTCACAGGTCCTGCAATAGTACTTGAGGTCTTGAGTGATCCTGGGCCAGAAGAAAGTTTGGGTCAGGCGGTCCCCGGTTTAAACGTGGGCACTGATTGTCCTGGTTGTTTGCAGTAGTGACACACTGCAGGTTGTCGGGGTGCTGCTGCTGGGTTGTGGGGCGAATTACTCAGGGTGGCTCTAGGTGGTGCAGCCGTGGTTGGGGCTGAATAAGGTGGTTTAAACGTAGGTCGGCTCACCCCTCGTTCTCGCCTCCTCTTATCCTGGTATTCATCTGCCAGTCTTGCTGCCTCCTCCACAGTTTTAGGCTTCCTGTCTTTAACCCAGTCCTTAATATCATCTGCGGTATGGTTAAAAAATTGTTCTTATAGGAGGATTTGTAAAGCATCCTCCAGAGTGGTTGCTTGGCAGCCCTTCATCCAATTTCGGGCTGCCCTGTGTAGCCGGAATGCCCATTCAGTATGGGTATCCCTCCCTGTTTTCCTCAGTTCCCTGAATTTCTTTCTGTATGCCTCAGGGGTGACCGCATATCTAGCCAACAAAATGTCTTTTATCTTGCCATAATTGTGAATATCCTCATCAGGTACTGCTCGTGCTGCTTCTGATGCTCTGCCTGACAACTTGCTGCTCAGTACTACAGCCCATTTGGTGGAGTCTAATCCCTCCAGTGCACATTGTCTTTCAAAGTCTTGCAGATAGCTATCAATCTCCATTTCATTGTCATTAAAGTTTTTAAATGCAGCATAATTTACCTTTTTCGGCATGTCATTTGTACTTCCGGGGAGTGTAGCAAATCCCCCTGTAGTAGTCTGCCATCTCGCTCCTTCTGTGCTTGCCTGGCTTGTGCCATGACCTGCAGCATCGCCTCTGTTGCTGGATTAGGTCCCAATAAACTGAGCATCCATCTGATGTCCTTCTCCATCACCGTTTCTTCCTCAGGTTCCATTTCTGTAGTGCTGGTTCTGTCGCCCTATAACAGCTCTGCAATTAACGTGGCTTTTGTTTTGTTGCTTGCTATTACGCCTCGAGCTTCCAGCAAATCCTTAAGCGTGGTTCTTTTAAGCTGTAAAATGTCCGTTTGGGATTCGAATCCCGCCGCTTGCCACCAGTTGTAAGGAAACCAAGTACATTTAAACTTTAATCGGTAGTTTCCTCCCGAACAGCCAGAGCCCAGTGAATATAGCCCTCCATTTGGTAGTTATAGTAGACGAATTCCCAATTGTAAATCCAATAGTGTTCCTGGATAATTCCCACAGTAAAAAAAACGAACTCCCAAACAGAATACGTAGTCAGAATAAGGGTACGACGATGAACTGAGGTTTAATGACAGGCATGCTCTTTTTATGGAATTCAGCCCATGCAAGGGAGCCTCCCATATAATTAGCCATACATCCAATCCTAACTATATATATACTGTACATCTCCTCCACTCAGATAACCATTAAACACAATTAAAACGTAACAGAAATTCCCCAAAGTTTGGATGTACCCCAAGGACTTGGTGTCCCCAGATAGCTATTGTCTGGGAGACCAACATATTAAAATCTCAGGCCATTCGGTTCAGCCGTTCGGGAGATATAGGACTTAGAAGTTTTGACCGACTGCACGGGCAAAGTAGCCGAAAACAGTTCCATGAATTCTGGCCCTGCAGTCGGTCTTAGATCGCATAAAAAATCTCCCGAACGGCCAGCCATCCAGCTACCATCCTTGGTTCGCTGGATTCCCCATCTATTGGTAAGTCTTTCTACCGAACGCCCGGTCGTTCGGTAGTTTGGAAGGGGTTTTACCGAAGGTCTGGAGGCTTCAGCGGTGTTCGCCTGTTTGAGTGTCTGTTTTCAGTTCCAGACATTCAATGGCAAACACCGCTGTTCGGGAGCTAAAATGGCCGCGAACACGAGGAAGTCCCGAAATGGCGGCGAGACCTGCCGTTCGTGCAAAACTTCTGCCGAACGTAATCCAGCCAGCAAGGGGGTACAGTCTGTATAAAGGGGTTTTACCTACCGAATGCCATAGGGGAACATTGCTATTAACACAAATACAAAGAGAGCATATACAGTTAAAAAAAAGGCATTTCTTCACATGAGTTTCCTCAGAAATGTCATGATCGTAAGAGATTTGGAACGACCTTTGTTGATGATGTGACAGGTTGCCTGGTTGTCTGAGTAACAACGCACTGGCATATTAGCCCATAAATGACCCCATGCCACGGCAGCCGCCACTATGGGGTAGATCTCAAAAAGAGCTGAGGTAGTGGAAAAACCTTCCAAATCCTGAACTGTTGAAGGCTAGCTGCCCCAAAGCCATTCGCTCCCAAAAATTGATGCAAAACCAGTGGTAGATGCCGCATCTGACCAAATGGTAGGAGATGATTCAGTCAATTGAGGGAGGAACATACTTTTACCATTCCAAGTGGTTAAAAATCTCTTCCACATGTTTAGATCTGCCGTAGCTTGGGCATCTAAGGACAACCTGTGCGTGTCATGTAGAAAAAGTGGGAAAAGATGCAATAGTCGTGAAATAAAGGAGCGGCCTTGAGGTATGATGCACATAGCAAAATTTAGTGACCCTAGCAGGGACTGTAGCTCTTTGCAGTTGCAAGTGCCGAGCTGTAGGTAGTTGTTTATGTAGTGAGAATATTCTCTATCTTATCGTATGGTAGGCTTGCTTGCATTGTGGCAGAGTCTAATTGGATACCCAGAAAAGTGATAACCGTGTCTGGCCCTTCTGTTTTCTTTGGGGAGATGGGTACACCTAGTTGCTCAAACAGCTTAGTGGTAGCTTTGAGACTAGTGGGAGGTGAAGTATTCTCCTCGACCAGTAGGAAATCGTCCAAGTAATGTAATACCGTAGGGCATCCGGCTATGTTCAATAGTAACCAGCATAATGCTTCAGCAAATGTGTCGAAAATAGCTGGGCTACTTTTGGACCCAAAAGTTAACCGGGAGAAAAAATAGTAGTTCCCGGACCACTTGATGCCATGCAGGTGCCACAGTGTGGGGTGGATAGGGAGTAATTTGAAGGCGTTAGTAATGTCGGTCTTACTGAGCCAGGCTCCAACCCCTGCTTGTATGATAGCTGTAATGGCGTGATCTATGGTGGTGTATTGCAGAGAGAATTCCTCAGAGGGTATAAGGGAATTAAGACTGGGGTTGGCCGATGAGTGGGGAGCCGATAAGTCAATGATGAGTCTCTGTTTTTGGGAAGATTTCCCTGTGACAATACCAATAGGGTTGGTGCGCCATTCTATGAATGGAGGAGTTCTAAAAGGCCCCAATACAAAGCCCTCATCCACTTCTTGGGCTATGAGGGTGTCAACCACTGTGGGGTTGTGTTGGGTGGATTGTAGGTTAGGGCATTCCAGAGTTCCAGCTGGTATGTGTAGGATACCTGTGTGGAAGCCTTCTGTTAAACCAGAAATAAGAAAGTCTACCAGGTGTCTAGATGGGTGCTGAGACATCAATGCTGTGAATACTGGCATATTAATGGACGTAAGGTAAGGCTTGGGATGCATTTTATTTGGACACATGGTCTTTGCATGTGCCCTAAAACATTTTGAACAGACATGCAATAGTCTACATCCACTGTAATTACAAGACCCAACATTGAAATTATTACATATCTGGGACTTGCCCATAAACTTGATTGGGCGTCCCAGTTTGTCTTTTGATAATTTCCCTAGATCCCCAGAGGAACTAGTTCCTTGGGTGGAGGCATGTCCGTCTGCCGTGTTGGAACAAAAATTAGTAGTATGGGCTGTGGAGGAGCAGTATGCACAAGCTGGTGTTCTTAGACCTGCAAAGTGTCTGCAAAATAAGACGGTATCAATCCTTCCCCAGTTGGATCATGTTCCGTACTGGGAGAAGGCTACAGACACTTTTGCAGAAAAAGACCTATGGTAGTTATAGAATGCCGAACCACCATATTTGTTGCCCAGGTCTACCAGCTTGTGCATATAGAGATCAAACTCCTCTCTTCTGTTGGGATAAACCGCACAGATGACATCCCTGTAAATACCAAACGCTAGTACAAATTCACTGATAGTCAGTTTCCTGTTCAGACGGGCATCCCTAGATCTGACAATAACAGATACATCATCATAAGCATTCGTCTTATGTTCCACAATATCCTGGGAGGCAATCAACAGGGAAGCCAGGTTGACGTCTTTACCTTCCAGGATATCCCTTTTAATGTGCTCAGGTATCATGTGGGCCAGGCTAACTTCCTGGTCATCCAGGGTGCTGGCTTGAGCAACTAATGGCAAGGCTGGTGTTTGTACCGCAGCAGCAGGTGGCCCTGCTAGAGTGAGGGCCGTGGTGACCGACTCAAGTTTCTCCACCCTGGAGTTGACCTTGCTCATGGATGCCATGAGTGAGGATAACATGGCATGTATGTCTCCTGGGTTGGACTGGCTAGATCCTTCCCCGGCATCCATGTTATTAGTCGATGTGTGTAGCAGTTTGAAAAGTTCTGCCTTCCTTGCTGTAGCGGGGTAGGGGATTTGTCGTCTCCTTAATTCCGTGGTTATACGCGGGATCGTCCAGGAGCTGATTGATGCTGGACTAGCTAGCTCTCCTCCTTGTGTGGGAGTGACAGCTCTAGCCGGGGTGCTAGGCAGGGAGAAATCCTCTACCCCTTCCTGAGACATACTATAAATAAAACAATAATTAGTATATAGAACCACCAAATTGTACTGGCAGGCTAGCTAGGCCGGATGGCGAAAGTATTATACTTGTTTGGTGACAGGTGAGGCCCTGCTAATTGCCAAGCGGCTTGAGAGGCTCTATCTATGCGTTGGCGCGAGGGGTTATTGAGGCCACTTGACGTAGTGGCAGGAGTTTTAGGCCTCTCGGTGACTGTACGACAGAAAAACAGGGGAAGGGAATGACAGGTGAGGCCCTCTCTTTGCAACACGCGAGGCGGCTAGCTAATGTGTGGCCCGATGGGTGTTTGCCTCTGGAACGTTTGAGGCGGGGTGTTGGCCTCGCGGGACCACTAACTGATGGCGACAGCCAAGACGGGGTAAATACATATTGGGAATCCTGTGACCCTATTGCCAGTACTCTAAACTAGGGGGACGAAATGAAATGTATGGTAGAATACCATATGAGCAGGTGTACGTACCTGGTAGTATGATAAATCACAGGAATAAACCTAGTGGAGCAAATATATAAGCTTGACAGCCTAAAAATGGGTAAAAAAGAGTAGTATGATGAGTGTGGAGTGTGAAAAGAAACAGACTTATAGCCTGTAGCAGCAATGTTTTGACATTATGTTGATACCATGGGAATAGATATGAGTGGCTCAGAAATGTTTGCATGCTTGAATAAGACATCTGAGGGAGGCCGTGGCCTATGTACAAACAATCTATGTGTTATGTGATAATGGTGTGTAAAGGAAAACATGAAATGTAGGTTATATACATATGTATATGACTGTGCAGGAAACGTATGATTGGTTGGATCAGTACGTGTGATTCAACCCGAGTATGCATGAAAAAGGAATTAAGCCTTATGTGTCATCGTCATGACAGAGAAATGAGGCCTGTAACATAGGCTGAGTAATTTGAAATGAAATGGATAATTATAAAAACTCCTGGCGTGGGAGTTCAATGATCTGTACAGAAATGTAGCTGGTTTTGTAGAAAGGGACATGAGGTCATGGCCTATTTACACAGCGTTATGTATGATATGTAGCAGAATAACCAAAGGCAGGGATACCCAAAATGATTTAAAATGATGTAAAGTGATGTATATATATATGATATATTTGTATTGAAAAGACGTATCAACCCGAGAATTATTGCTTAAATGAACCTGTATCCTTTGTATGTGTTGTAGTAATAACACAGAAATGAGGCCTGTAACGTAGGCTGAGTCCATTTGTATGAATGGATAAGTAATGCAGACCCCTGAAAGCGTGGGAGTCAAATGGTCTATACAGATAAGTGGACTTGATTTGTATGGACGTAATACAATAATGACAATATTTAAGAGAAAATAGAATAATCTATTTAAACAAGCAATTCTTAACCGAACGTTATATACACACGAAATGGTGAATATAATTCATGAAAGGATTATACATAATACATAGAAATAAAGCCGAAAACAAATGTGAGGGAAACACAGAAGTTAGAATAGTTTAACCGTATGAATTTATGCGAATCGAAAGCGTGTTTGAGCGTATGTGAAAATTGCCGAACGGCAAAACAACAGAGTGATAATTCGTTTCAATATAACATGAAATAGTGATATGCGAAATGACTATTGAACGATTAAATTGTTCAACCGAATGACCGTATGAATGAAAAAGCCCGCGAATGGCTTGAAACATTCGTGTCATAACCAGGGAAAAACCGTAAAGCGAGGACCCGTGCTGTACCGTACGCCGTGGGAACCGGTCCTGACGTGACAGGTAGGTCTGACTTACAGTTTAGGAGTCCCTGAGACGCGATCTACGACGAAGACTGGAGTTAGAAGAAGCTGGACGGGCGGAAAGGCCTGAACAGGATTCCTGGACACAGCTAACGTGGTGAAAACCTCGTGGATACTGAACCCAAGATGGCGTCTGAGAGAACCCGGAAGTGGATCCTCATTCAACGCTGACCTCGAACGGTAAGGAGCAAGGTAAGGGGAGTGCCTTAAGTAGGCTAGGGGTAGCAAACCAGCACCTCCCACAAATCCAGGCAAATTGCCTTAATACATATATATATATATATATATATATATATATATATAATTTCAGATAGCTCTTGCACTCCAACTTATATAAATAAAAAATACCTGGTGCTCTAGTCACATAGATATAGAAAAATAGAAATACCACCACTCCAAGGATTTGAATCTATAAATCTTCTTTATTCCATAACACAGTTGTTTATTCCATAACATTGTTTTTATTGAACACACCATGTAAACATTCCCAGTGCAGAGATGCTGTGGCATGACATCAAGAAAGCGATTCACTCCAGACATCCCAAGAATATTGCTGAACTGAAACAGTTCTGTAAAGAGGAATGGTCAGGAATTACTCCTGACCATTGTGCACATCTGATCTGAAACTGCAGGAAACGTTTGGTTGAAGTTATTGCTGCCAAAGGAGGTTCAACCAGTTATTAAATCCAAGGGTTCACCTACTTTTTCCACCTGCACTATGAATGTTTACATGGTGTGTTCAATTAAAAACATGGCAACATTTCATTCTTTGTGTGTTATTAGTTTAAGCAGACTGTGATTGTCTATTGTTGTGACTTAGATGATGATCAGATCACATTTTATGACAAATTTGTGCAGAAATCCATATCATTCCAAAGCGTTCACATACTTTTTCTTGCAACTGTATATATATATATATATATATATATATATTTTATTTATTTATTTATTTATTTATTTTTTTTTTTAATTGTGCAAAACCTGCATTAAGTATGGATGCCCATATTTTATGTCAATGTTTGATAATTTATCCAGCTTTTATGGTTTTTAGAAGGCACTGCAATTACTGGCTGATTATTGACATGATGCATAACGCAGAGGAGATGTCACAGTATAAGCCCTGGAGATTAATAGGATTTCATGTTTCACACGCCACCATTATAAAGGGGAGAGTGTTGACTTATTTCTCCAAGTAATAAATGACTTTTTCATTTCACAGCACATGATAAATGCCCTTGCTTGATACTGTTCATTTTGCCAAGCTAGGTACTATAAATACCTAATAATTTGTTATAATTCCACATATTGCTGTGTGCACGGCTTCTGCCGTAGTTCACGTTTGGTTTGTTTTGTTTTTGTATAATAAATAGTAATTTAAAATATGCTTGCTTCTGTATAATACAACCACTGTCTTTCCCTGTTTAGAAGTGACCCAATGAAAGTATTTATTTGGCAAAACATCTTGGGTCACTTTAAGCAGAATATTTTGCGGTTTAGACTAGTATGTTGTCTCCCGTGTTAAAGGGAGTGTAGGACACGAAGCATGGGGTACTACTTTACAATACGGCAACGTGGTGCAACAATATCCCCATATTTATTTGTTAAGAGGCTCTATCCCCAAAATATAAATTCTTAAACATAATTTTACCAAGATATAATTGTTCCTTTAATTAGATTTGTTAGATATAAATCTATATTTTTGTTATCTTCTTATAAAGGTCTGAATGTGTACAAAGGTCACATTATAAAATAATACAGTTTCAAATCTTACAATGGTACAGACTACAGACACCTGCAGAAAACAAATATAATGCTTAGTTCAGTCATGCCATATGCAGATAAGCCAAGCCGGGCAGGTCTGAAATTGGGTGGAGGACGCTATGCAGAGAGCACGTCCTTGGCACAATTAACTTCGAGGATGGCATGGTGACTATAAAGTTGGTGTTTTGTCCTGACATTCATGCATATGAGGATGACAGGATATATTGCAGGGCAGCCAATCATGACTGCTGGACATTGCTATTGTGCCAGGTGAAAGAGCCAGTCTGTAGAGTGATCGGGAGAACTGTGCCGCACATTAAAATCATGTGACTTGGCCAGTCTGCAGATTCCCACGTTGTTATCAAGCAATGCATGTTGTTGGCTTGGCCAGCAAATATTTTAGTTTTTTTAATTCATTGTGTGCCAGAAAAAAAACCAAATACTTAAAACAACTCAAATGGTATAACACATCCTTTCTACTGTTTACCTTCATGTAGCTCAGAGTGCTGAGATGCAGTGGAGACTCATCCACAAGAGTATTTGGGGCAGCGCACCACCGGTTTTTATGTTTAGAATGTATTTGTAATAGTTTAGAAACACTAAAATTATTATTCTGGATGGGAGGGTGGTAAGTCAAAAAATATGGGAAAAATTAGTGTCTCTTTTATTATATAATAGGTTTTAGTTCTACAGGGTCTCCCCCTCATTGACAGCTGTTTGGAGAAGCTTACGTGAGAGCATTTAGGCATTTTAAAAATGGATGGATTTGAAATCTGCCCTGTTTCAGTAGGTTTTGCACATGCCTAGTCTTAGTTAAAAAGGAATTTCAATAATTTCCATTGTGTTGCCATTTGGCAGCAGAGTCAGTTGCCCATGAGTGGAAACATTCTATTGGCCTCTCTATTCAGGGGCCATCATTGGCTCACAACACCAGGTGATGGGGTTACAGTGCCCACAGCAGAGAGCAGAGAATCCATCTTGGAAGAAGCACAGGGAGAGCACAGCACCAAATCCGGGCCCCTGCAAAATGCAAGTATACTATTATATGTCTCTCTGCCCCAATAGCCTCAGTGTCTGCCTGAAGTCTGATTAAGCAGGAGACTTTACTCAAATTATATATATATATATATATATATATATATATATATATATATATATACTGGGAAAGCCCAGTGCTGACAAAGGGAGGGGAACATTTCTGTCAAAAAGCACTGTACTGCCTGACACAAAAAGTTTTAATAACTCCTACTGCACATACCCACCATTTTCTTTACATTGCTCAGTCACTCAACAGCTGAGACCTGATACATTAATGTTGTGGCTAGTTAAAAAGTTGTGAAGCTTTAAACTGCAGGACTGTGACTGTGACTTTAAGGACTGATGTCATTTTAATTTTTATTTGTTTTAACCTGTAATGATTGTTGCTTCTGTTAACCATGTTACCTCTGCAGAATTATCATTTCCAGCTGCAAAGGTAATAAGGAGTCTATCAGTATCCTGCTGCTTTAACCCTGTGTACACTGTGAGCTGAGAGCTACAGTGAGGGAAGAAAAGTATTGGATCCCCTGCTGATTTTGAAAGTTTGCCCACTGACAAAGAAATGATCAGTCTAAATTTTAAGGTAGGTGTATTTTAACAGTGAGAGACAGAATAACAAAAAAAATCCAGAAAAATGCATGTCAAAAAAGTAATAAATTGATTTGCATGTCAATAAGTATTTGACCTCCTTCAACTTAGTACTTGGTAGCAAAACCCCTGTTAGCAATCACAGAGGTCAGATGTTTTTTGTAGTTGGCCACTAGGATTGCACACATCTCAGGAGGGATTTTGTCCCACTCCTCTTTGCAGATCCTCTCCAAGTCATTAAGTTTTCGAGGCTGACGTTTGTCAACTCGAACCTTTAGCTCCCTCCACAGATTTTCTATGGGATTAAGGTCTGGAGATTGGCTAGGCCACTCCAGGACCTTAATGTGCTTTTTCTTGAGCCACTCCTGAGTTGCCTTGGCGGTGTGTTTTGGGTCATTGTCATGCTGGAATACCCATCCACGACCCATTTTCAATGCCCTGGCTGAGGGAAGGAGGTTGCCACCCAAGATTTGACCATACATGGCTCTGTCCATTGTCCCTTTGATGCAGTGCAGCTTAGCAGAAAAACACCCCCAAAGCATAATGTTTCCACCTCCATGTTTGACAGTGGGGATGGTGTTCTTGGGGTCATAGTCAGCATTCCTCCTTCTTCAAACACAGCGAGTTGAGATGATGCCAAAGAGCTCAATTTTGGTCTCATTTGACCACAACATTTTCACCCAGTTCTTCTCTGAATCATTCAGATGTTCAGTGACAAACTTCAGATGGGCCTGTACATGTGCTTTCTTGAGCAGGGGGACCTTGCGAGTGCTGCAAGATATCAGTCCTTCACGGCGTGTTACCAATTGTTTTCTTGGTGACTATGGTCCCAACTGCCTTGAGATCATTAACAAGATCCTCCCGTGTAGTTCTGGGCTGATTCCTCACCATTCTCATGATCATTGAAACTCCACGAGGTGAGATCTTGCATGGAGCACCAGACCGAGGGGGAGTGACAGTTATTTTGTGTTTCTTCCATTTGCGAAAAATCGCACCAACTGTTGTCACCTTCTCACCAAGCTGCTTGGCGATGGTCTTGTAGCCCATTCCAGCCTTGTGTAGGTCTACAATCTTGTCCCTGACATCCTTGGACAGCTCTTTGGTTTTGGCCATGGTTGAGAGTTTGGAATGTGATTGATTGATTGCTTCTGTGGACAGGTGCCTTTTATACAGGTAACGAGCTGAGATTAGGAGCACCTTTAATCTCTGCTAGTTACCTATATAAAAGACACCTGGGAGCCAGAAATCTTGCTGTTTGATAGGGGATCAAATACTTATTTCACTCATGCAAATCAATTTGTAACTTTTTTGACATGCTTTTTTCTGAATTTTTTTTGTTATTCTGTCTCTCACTGTTAAAATACACCTACCATTAAAATTATAGACTGATCATTTCTTTGTCAGTGGACAAACATTCAAAATCAGCAGGGGATCAAATACTTTTTCCCCTCACTGTAATAGTGAGTCAGGACTAGCTAACATGGTTTGTTGATACTTTGATCATGTTTACACTGTGTGCTGAGAGCTGACATGTTTCATTACAGGAGCATTATACAGAGACATATACTGTGTTGTATTACAACTCTGTGTAATCCATCACAGTGATCCTGGCTGTGTGGGATAGCTATCTCCTTATTGTGCACAGCTCCGTGTGTTGTCTGTATTTTACTGAGCTCTACCTGCTGAATTGTTATCTCTGTACTCAACCCAGCTCTATGTATTGTACATATATATTTGTATTGTACCCAGCTCTGTTTGTTGTATAGGTATCTTTGTATTGTACCCAGCTCTGTGTGTTGTATAGGTATATTTATGTTGTGCCCTGCTCTGTGTGTTGTATAGGTATATTTATGTTGTGCCCAGCTCTGTGTGTTGTATAGGTATATTTATGTTGTACCCAGCTCTGTGTGTTGTATAGGTATATTTATGTTGTGCCCAGCTCTGTGTGTTGTATAGGTATCTTTATGTTGTGCCCAGCTCTGTGTGTTGTATAGGTATCTTTGTGTTGTGCCCAGCTCTGTGTGTTGTATAGGTATATTTATGTTGTGCCCAGCTCTGTGTGTTGTATAGGTATATTTATGTTGTGCCCAGCTCTGTGTGTTGTATAGGTATATTTATGTTGTACCCAGCTCTGTGTGTTGTATAGGTATCTTTATGTTGTGCCCAGCTCTGTGTGTTGTATAGGTATCTTTGTGTTGTACCCAGCTCTGTGTGTTGTATAGGTATATTCATGTTGTACCCAGCTCTGTGTGTTGTATAGGTATATTTATGTTGTGCCCAGCTCTGTGTGTTGTATAGGTATATTTATGTTGTGCCCAGCTCTGTGTGTTGTATAGGTATATTTATGTTGTGCCCAGCTCTGTGTGTTGTATAGGTATATTTATGTTGTACCCAGCTCTGTGTGTTGTATAGGTATATTTGTGTTGTACCCAGCTCTGTGTGTTGTATAGGTATATTTGTGTTGTGCCCAGCTCTGTGTGTTGTATAGGTATATTTGTGTTGTGCCCAGCTCTGTGTGTTGTATAGGTATATTTATGTTGTGCCCAGCTCTGTTTGTTGTATAGGTATATTTATGTTGTGCCCAGCTCTGTTTGTTGTATAGGTATCTTTGTGTTGTGCCCAGCTCTGTGTGTTGTATAGGTATATTTGTGTTGTGCCCAGCTCTGTGTGTTGTATAGGTATATTTATGTTGTGCCCAGCTCTGTGTGTTGTATAGGTATATTTATGTTGTGCCCAGCTCTGTGTGTTGTATATGTATATTTGTGTTGTACCCAGCTCTGTGTGTTGTATAGGTATATTTGTGTTGTGCCCAGCTCTGTGTGCAGGGCCATCTATAATATGATTAGGACCCTGGGCAATGCATTTTCTTGGGCCCCATGGGCCCTGTCCCTGCCACTGCCTCACCCCCCAATTACGCCCAACCCGCAATCACACTGACAGACGTACTGGCACATAGACACACATTAAAACATTCACAGATACATACTGACACACACAGTCACTACACACAAATATATACTGGCAGACATACTGACACACACACAGACATACATACAGAGATACATACATTAACAGATATACTGACACACACACAAACACATACACTGACAGATATACTAAAACACACAGACACATACACTGACAGACACATTGACACACACACAGGCATACTGACATACACACTGACACACACACACAGGCATACTGACATATACACAGACAGACGTAATGGCTGATACAGACAGACATTAAAACATTCACAGATATATATTGACACACACATACACTGACATACAAATATATCCTGGCAGAAATACTGACACACAGACATACATACATACACACACAGACACATACACTGACAGACATACTGACTGACACACACATACACACACAGACATACTTACTTACATACACACACAGACATACTGACACACACACACAGACATACTGACACACACACACAGACATACTGACATACACACAGACAGACGTACTGGCACATACACACAGACAGACATTAAAACATTCACAGATACATACCGACACACACATACACTGACACACAAATATATCCTGGCAGACATACTGACACACACGTAAACACACACACACACACTGACATACACACACAGACATACTGGCATACACACAGACATACTGGCATACACACACAGACATACTGACACACACACACAGACATACTGGCATACACACAGACATACTGACACACACACACAGACATACTGACACACACACACACACACAGACATACTGGCATACACACAGACATACTGACACACACACACAGGCATACACACACTGACACACACACAGACCTACTGACATACATTTAGCCACCCTCCAGGTTCTTACCTTTTCCTGGAGGGTGGTTTCCCTGGTCCAGTGGCAGGCTGAGGCAGATGGGAGTTCTCTTCTGGAACTCCCCTCATCCCTGCCTTCCTCCTCCCGCGCGGCTATCTCCGGTGGGAGGAAGTGACGTCACTTCCTCCCAGCCGGCTGCAGAACCGGAAGAGGGGCCCGGTCGCGCTGTTTAAGCGCCACAGCGCCCGACCGGGCCCCTGCTGACACATGCTCCCCGGGTGGCCCTTAGTGCATGGGCCACCCGGGGAGCCTCCTCAGTGTGCGGGAGCCGCACCGTAGGGGCTGCGCAAATCGCGGGGCCCACAGAGCAGCTGCTCTGGGCCCCCAGGAGCAACTGGGCCCGGGGCAGCTGCCCCGTTTGCCCCGCGTTAAAGACGGCCCTGTCTGTGTGTTGTATAGGTATATTTATGTTGTGCCCAGCTCTGTGTGTTGTATAGGTATATTTATGTTGTGCCCAGCTCTGTTTGTTGTATAGGTATCTTTGTGTTGTGCCCAGCTCTGTGTGTTGTATGGGTATATTTATGTTGTGCCCAGCTCTGTGTGTTGTATAGGTATCTTTGTGTTGTGCCCAGCTCTGTGTGTTGTATAGGTATATTTATGTTGTGCCCAGCTCTGTGTGTTGTATAGGTATATTTGTGTTGTGCCCAGGTCTGTGTGTTGTATAGGTATATTTATGTTGTACCCAGCTCTGTGTGTTGTATAGGTATATTTATGTTGTGCCCAGCTCTGTGTGTTGTATAGGTATATTTGTGTTGTGCCCAGCTCTGTGTGTTGTATAGGTATATTTATGTTGTAACCAGCTCTGTGTGTTGTATAGGTATATTTATGTTGTGCCCAGCTCTGTGTGTTGTATAGGTATATTTATGTTGTGCCCAGCTCTGTGTGTTGTATAGGTATATTTGTGTTGTGCCCAGCTCTGTGTGTTGTATAGGTATATTTATGTTGTAACCAGCTCTGTGTGTTGTATAGGTATATTTATGTTGTGCCCAGCTCTGTGTGTTGTATAGGTATATTTGTGTTGTGCCCAGGTCTGTGTGTTGTATAGGTATATTTATGTTGTACCCAGCTCTGTGTGTTGTATAGGTATATTTATGTTGTGCCCAGCTCTGTGTGTTGTATAGGTATATTTGTGTTGTGCCCAGCTCTGTGTGTTGTATAGGTATATTTGTGTTGTGCCCAGCTCTGTGTGTTGTATAGGTATCTTTGTGTTGTGCCCAGCTCTGTGTGTTGTATAGGTATATTTATGTTGTGCCCAGCTTTGTGTGTTGTATAGGTATATTTATGTTGTACCCAGCTCTGTGTGTTATATAGGTATATTTATGTTGTGCCCAGCTCTGTGTGTTGTATAGGTATATTTATGTTGTACCCAGCTCTGTGTGTTGTATAGGTATATTTATGTTGTACCCAGCTCTGTGTGTTGTATAGGTATATTTATGTTGTACCCATCTCTGTGTGTTGTATAGGTATATTTATGTTGTACCCAGCTCTGTGTGTTGTATAGGTATATTTATGTTGTACCCATAGGCGTGCGCAGCCTATTGCATTAGGGTGTGCACCCTAAAGCACAAGCACACGCCGCATATATATATGTATGTATGTATATATATATTTGTATATATATATATACATACACATATATACACACATACACACACTGCTGTGTGTGTGTGTGTGTGTGTGTGTGTGCTGTGTGAGGGTGCTGTTAGTGTGATGTGTGTGTGACGATGCTGGTAGTGTGCTATGTGGGTGAGGGTGTTTGTGTGTGCGTGCTTGTGAGGGTGCTGTTAAAGTACTGTGTGTGAGGTGCTGTTTGTGTGTGAGGGTACTGGTAGTGTGCTGTGTGTGTGTTTGTTAGGGTCCTGTTTGTGTTTGTGAGGGTACTGTTAGTGTGTTGTGTGTGTGTGAGGGTGCTGTTTGTGTGCTGTGTGTGAGGGTGCTGTGTGTGTTTGTGAGGGTGCTGTATGTGTGTGTGCTCTATGTGTGTTGGTGCTGTGTATGTCTGTGGGTGCTGTATGTGTGTGGGTGCTATGTATGTCTGTGGGTGCTGTGTCTGTGGATGCTGTATGTGTGTGGGTGCTGTGTATGTGTGTGGGTGATGTGTATGGGTGCTGTATGTGTGTGGGTGCTGTATGTGTGTGGGTGCTGTGTATGTCTGTGGGTGCTGTGTATGTCTGTGGGTGCTGTATGTCTGTGGGTGCTGAATGTGTGTGGGTGATGAATGTGTGTGGGTGCTGTATGTCTGTGGGTGCTGTATGTCTGTGGGTGCTGTATGTCTGTGGGTTCTGTGTATGTCTGCGGGTGCTGTATGTCTGCGGGTGCTGTATGTCTGTGGGTGCTGTGTATGTCTGTGGGCAGGGCCGCCATCAGGGCATGACAACCGTAACGGTTGTCATGGGCCCGGCGGTCCTGGGGGGCCCGGACTGCTCAGGTCGTCCGGGCCCCACATTCAGTGGGTACATACCGGGTCGCAGGGGGCCCTGCGACCCCGGTATGTACCCACAGGACCAGCCTCTTCTCCTGGGGGGCCCCCAGAGGCTGGCCCTGCAGACACCCGGCGGGCGGTCCGGCGCGCGAGGGAGCACTCTCTGTGTGCTTCCTCTTCAGCTCCCTCGCGCACCGTACTGATGCCGGAGCCGGAAGATGACGTCATCTTCCGGCTCCGGCATCAGTACGCGGCGCGCGAGGGAGCTGAAGAGGAAGCACTCAGAAAGTGCTCCCTCGCGCGCCGGCCTGCCCGCCCGCCGCCAGTGTCAGGGGGGGTAGGAGGAATGAAATTCGAGGGAGTGGGGGTTAGGAATGAAATGGGAGGG
>OW240912.1:398283146-398309088 GCA_933207985.1 Pelobates cultripes | reverse complement strand
ACACACACACTCACAGACACACACACACTCACACTGACACATACTCACACACTCACAGACACACACACACTGACACATACTCACACACTCAGACACACTGACACATACTCACACACTCACAGACACACACTCACACTGACACATACTCACACACTCACAGAAACACACACTGACACATACTCACAGACACACACTCACACTGACACATACTCACACACTCACAGAAACACACACTGACACATACTCACAGACACACACTCACACTGACACATACTCACACACTCACAGAAACACACACTGACACATACTCACACACTCACAGAAACACACACTGACACATACTCACACACTCACAGAGACATACTCACACACTCACAGACACACACTCACACTGACACATACTCACACACTCACACTGACATACTCACACACTCACAGACACACACTCACACTGACATACTCACACACTCAGACACACACTCACACTGACATACTCACACACTCACAGACACACACTCACACTGACATACTCACACACTCAGACACACACTCACACTGACATACTCACACACTCACACTGACACATACTCACACACTCACAGACACACTGACACACACACACACAATTATTATATTTTAATTTAAAAAAAAAATGTCCACCCAGCCTCCTACCTGGAGTGCTGGTGGACTTTTCCCTGGGGTCCAGTGGGGGCGGGCGCCTTTCCGCAGTTCAGCCGCGGCGAGGGAGCTCTCTGCTCTGCTCCCTCTCGCCGCGCGGGCTGTCTGCTGCAGCTGGGAGCCGGAATATGACGTCATATTCCGGCTCCCGGCATCAGCGCGCGGCGAGAGGGAGCAGACAGCAGAGAACTCCCTCGCCGCGGCTGAACTGCGGGTGGGTGGAATCATCACCTCTTGCCCTCCCATGACAGGGGCAAGAGGTGAAACAGGGGGCACTGAGTGCCTGCAGGAACGCTGTTCCTGCAGGACTCAAACCATAGGCGTGCCACGGGGATTAGGGTGTGCCCAGGCACACCCGGCACACCCCGTGCGCACGCCTATGGACGTATGTATGCACGGGAGAGCACTTTTGAACCAGCAAGGTGTTTCTGTGCTGTGCTTTACTAGTGAGTAGCTAAGCTGCGACTGGTCGTAATATTGCAAGCAGTCATTATTGGTGGCCAACTGGTAAAAAGTAATGACTAAGCCGCTGCTAACTGTTAATTGCAACAGCTTACAACTGTTATGTTTACCCTTGCTAGTTGCATAAACATATACTATTGAGTTGACCCAGTGGCTGGGGTTGGGGGGCAGGTAAAAGTGAGATTTACTTACCTGAACCTGTCCCTTGTGGGTGTGACCATCTTTTTTCCTGGCGGGTCCTCTTCAGCTCGTGGTGCTTCAGCAGTTGTCACTCGCACATGCACAAGAGTACAGCATCTGGGTCTATGGAGGATCCCGCGAGACCGTAGGATGCTCCATAGACAGAGGTAAATCTGATAGCCATCACTGGCCTTGGCTGTCGGGACTGACACCATAGCTCTGCCCAGATTCTAGGAAAGTCAGGCAAAGAAATATATAGAGACAAAGTAGGCCCTATTTTGTCTCTTTATTTCATTTGACTGGGTTGAAATTTTAGTGAAATCCAAACACAGTCAATTTGAGTATTTCGTAAAGATTCTATTTTTATGAAATACTCATATTTTAGGAGCGGTAAAAGTGCCGCTTTAACAGATACTAATTCAAAAGTGAGTTTCGGTTACCTTAAGGAGAAACGCTTTATATAAACAGATTTTTAGTATTTTAAAACAATATAATGTAATGTTTTGAGAGATTATAAAACAAACGAAATTATAAAATAATTAAAAATCAACTTCACTAGAGAATTAACTGGTTAATTCCTAAGTAAGATGGTAGTAGTTCATGCAAAGTTTCTTTCTAATTATATTCATGTGAAATTAATGAGTGTGGCTCCTCAAATGCAACATAATAAAACATTAGAATAAATACATAAATGCAAATATGCTAAATTAATAAGGTATTATTTTTGCATTAGGTCCCTCTAAAGATTTTCTGGTAACACAATTTGAGTTGCCTGCTCGTTGATTCTAAAATCATCAAAGATTTATAGCTTGTGCCAATTATTTTAGTTTAATTGTTTTTAATAAGCGCAAAGTCAAGGATTGCAGTGTACATTTCACTATTATTTTCTAAATCGATATGGATGTGTTCCATGACAAGGTCGCCCTTTGAGTACTGAAGAAAGGAAATTTCAGCAGAGTGAAACGTTCTTTAAAGAAGATCAGAAAATCATAGCATGGTGAATATTATAATCCATGGATTACAGCCATACTTACTAAAAGGTGTCACATGGTGTCTTCCCAGGATGCTGCTGGACATTGACTCACATTCTTCTCAGCCACGCATGAACTGTCATAGAATTATGGGAGTTGAAATCCTACAGATTTCAAATGGGCTTTGTTTTTGTTCACTAAAGTGAAGATTTATCAAAGTGTCTCAGACAGTTTTATGTTTTGTTGGGGTATTTTTGTGGTGTAATTTATAAACTATGTTTGTTTTATCATCTGTTGCTTCTTATTTGCCCTGAAAGTCATGTTTGAATATACACATTTTTTTGCATCGATGCAAGAGACTTATTGGTCTTTCTGTCACTTTTTCCATCGAAGAATTGTTCTGTTTCACTCTAATTTGACAGGCTTTTTAAAATGGATCTTGCTGTGGAAAATGGTGGAATTTAGGCAATAAAGGATGCTTTTCAGATCATGTTGATAAATCTCCCTCCATGTTTTTTTAAATATATTTTTTAATCAGATATACAGAAACACTGTACCCATGGAGATATGCATTCCTTTATTTTGTGAGGTTTGTTTGAAATGTATTCTTTTTTTTCTCTACTCTTTGCCAAATAGTATAATGTTCTCCCTTTTACTTTTTTTTCTTGAGATATTGATTTTTGTCTTTTTTTTTTCTAGAATGTATTCAGAAAAGATAATGTCAGTATAGCATGATGCTTTGCCATTTTTTTTTCTACTTTTAGCTCAGTTAGATATCTGGTGCCCAGACAAACACAGTTCTCCTGGCTATTAAACCAATAACCCATTACATACACAGACACCAGTGTATATGGATTGTTGTCTCTTTTTAAACTTTTTACACTTTAGTTTAGAATTTTATAACAAGTTGAAATCTGAATTACAAAATTAGGGAAAACGCAGTTAATTTGAAGAAAATCAGCAATAGTCACGGCTGAAATATTTAACAAATACCGGACGAACCGACAAAGTCTTCAGCATGCAAAATTAACGCAAATGAATGTTTTCTGTTTATCCTATCATTATCAGATCCATTTGTTTTCATAAGCATAGGAAATGATGGACTTCACAATTAAAGCCACACTATACACATCAGGACAGCTTCATGTATTTTTCTGGTGAGTATAGCATTCAGAGAAAAGGCAGTGTTTACATTACTGCCTAGGTGGCCCCCACTTAGACGGTCACTAGAGTTGCTTCCTGGGTTAGCACTGACATTTAACATCTCCACGCTCTGCAAGGAGGCACTGAACGTTCCTCAAAGAGATGCTTTAAATCAGTGAGGAGATACTGACTGGCGCAGTGCTACATTTTACCGAGCATGTGCGATAGCCTCCCAATGCTCTCCTATGGGAAAGCATTGGATTGATTGAGAGTATCAAGTTTGACGATCTAAGTCAAGGGTGCGGAATGTGGGCGTGGTCAGCCACGACTGGCCCCATGCAACGCAGGATAAAGGTGAGTAAAACCACCTTTGTAACTACAGGCAAGGGGTGGCTGGGGGCCTAAACAGCTATTTAGATCTAGAGTGTCAGGAATACATGTTCTTTAAGCAACTGAAACAGTAAAATTAAGAAAAAATACTTTTTTTCAGCTCTTTAGGAGATAGCTACCACATTTGGAATCCTTACGTGGGATTAGGATAATTAAGGAACTTAACTACTCAGCAAGTGAGAGAGAAAATGTAAGAAAGTGTTTTTCTAAATATTACTATTTCTGCTATAGATAGTAGATAACTACCTAGTTTGGTATTTTATCATGTGATATCACTATTTGGGATATAAAATGAGGGCACTGTGTAGTAGATAGCTCCCCTAATCTGGTACCCTGATGTGGGATTGCCCTATTTAGGATGCCAAACTAGGGAACTACACTGCACACATAGGTAAGTGACAGTGTATATGACTGTGTGGTGTGTTTGGGCAAATAACTGTGCACGTATCGATAAAATTAAATTGGATATTACTGCGTGTATGCATTGGCAAATAAATGTACATTTTTGTACATGCATGGGTAAAGTAACTTGTATTATGACTGTGTGCATGTATGGGTAAATGACAGTGTATGTGATGGTGTGCACCCTACTTACTAGCACTCTAATTTGGTTTTCTAATTTGGTGCAATCCCACTACAGGGAAGCTGTCTACTAAACCATGCCAAATTTGGTATTCTAAGTAGGGCAATCACACATCAGGGAACCAAACTAGGGGAGCTGTCTACTCAATAGCTCCCTGATTTGGTATCCTAACTAGGGCAATACTACCAAATTACGGCAGCTGTCTGTTAAACAGTGCCCTAATTTGGTTCCCTAAGTAGGGATATCCCCCATCAGGGTACCAAATTAGGGGAGCTGTCTACTAAACATCACTCAAGTTTTGTATCTTAAGTAGGACAATCCCACATCTTTTCTGAGCAAGGTTTTTTGGCACTTTTGAAATGTGATTTAATGATTTCACTTTAGTGCACACATACATATAATATATTGTTTCGTAAATGACATATAGTTTTCTTTCGATACTCTATACGTACACAAAACACAACACTGAGTATAAATAAAATAATTAAACATATATTTTTACTATTTTGGTAGAATATTTACACAACAAATGCAATTAATGAAAAATAACTCAAAGGAGAATAATTATTAAAACGCCCCTTGGATTTCAGTTAATTTTTTTTTAAGCTATAGAATATATTGCAAGGAGTAAAAGGTCTGAAAAGCCCCTGACAGTGTCTCCCTGCAGACTGTGATCTGAGATATCCCTCTCATGCTGCAACCACCTATTAAAGAATGCTCACAGAGGGCTCTGTACTGTGTAAGCTGAGAAATCCCTCTGCTGATACTAGCACTGATGTCAGCAGAGTGAATCCCTCTGAGTTATGGTTAGGGTTAAATGGACACTATAATCACCAGAACAACTACAGCTTAATGTAGTTGTTCTGGTGAGTATAGTCAATCCCTGCAGGCTTTGTAATGTAAATACTGCTTTATCAGAGAAAAGGCAGTGTTTACATTGCAGCCTAGGGGAACCTCCAGTGACCACCTCCCCAACAGCCATTAGAGGTGCTTCTTGGGTCAGTGTGGTAAAGTGTGCAGCACTGATGTTTAGTGTCTCCACCCTCTGCATGGAGATGCTGAACTTTCCCCATAGAGATGCGTTGATTCAATGCATCTCTATATGGAAATGCTTATTGGCCAGAGCACTGGGAAAGCATTGTGATTGGCTGAGATCATCAGTTCTGGTGACGTCAGCCAAAGAGGCGGATCAGGGACATGACCAGCACCGGCGGACCCATGTGGTGCTGGCATAAAAGTACATTTTCTAGCTTTTAGAAGAAGGGACAGGGGGGCCAGCACCCTAACTAGTGTTTTTAACACTATAGGGTCGGGAATACACATTTATATTTCTTACCCTATAGTGTTCCTTTAATGTTAGGATTAGTGTTGGTGTGTTGTAAGAGTTATTATTATTTTTAAAGTGCCAACAAATTCCATAGCGCTGTACAATAGGTAGACTATTTGCAACAAGATGAACAGATGAACAGAGGGTGTTGAGGGTGCTGCTCAAACAAGCTTACAGTCTAGAGGGAGTGGGGTAAAGTGGCACAAGAGGCAAGGTTAGGATGTATTTCATGCATAGGTTGCTAGCATACTTTACAATGAAGGGTTCATTAATTGGATGATACAGTTGCAAGAGAGGAAGCAGGGTGGGTTACCAAGGGAAATCTATTAACAGTTTAATTGATATGCTTTTCTAAAGAAGTGAGTTTTTAATGATCTTTTGAAAGAACTGAGACTGGGTGAGAGCATAACAGAGCAGGAAAGGGTGCAGCCCTGTAGGCTTGAAAGCAAATGTCAAAGGTGCGAGTACTAACAGTGAATAGATGCAGAGTTAAAGCTGAGTAAGAGTTTTAGCTGTTATGATAAGGGATAATGTTAGGTTAGAGTTAGGTGTACGGTTAGGCTAGGTCTATGGTTAGAGTTAGTGTAAGCATAGGGTTGGTGTAGGGTTAGAGATAGGGTTGTGTAGGGTTAGCGTTAACTGCAAAATTTAATTTAGATGCTAGACATATGAGGCATTTAATAATCAAAGGTAATATGTGAATCTATTTTGAGTTATTTTTCTTTAGTTGCACTTGACGTATAAATTTTGTTATAAGTAAAAAAAAATAAAAAATGTATTTCTTCATTTACCCCCCAGTTTTACATTTTATTCTTGTGTTAGGTGTATATATAGATTAATAAAAGAAATGCATTTATTTCCTTTAAAACACAATATATAATATGCATGGGTGCAATTAAAAGAAACAAAAAAAATACAAAAGTGTATATTTGTAGAAAGAAAACACCCAAAGCATTTTTCCTCTTTCTATTTAACTATTGTATCACAAATTTATGCCAAATCTGCTTTTTACTTTTTTTCATTTTCTACTGTTTTGACCCAAAATTTATATTCTGTTCCTTTCTCCTGTGTACAGCAAAACCTGCCCTCTAGAGCACATTTTTTTGTATAGATATTTTAGGGTCAAATAAGCAACATTGTGACAGACATTGATAACAGAGGTACTGGGCCCTTTTGGAACAACATAGCAATCATCACCTGCCCTTTACTCCGATCATGGCACATTATTTTCAAATGAAATAAAGTAATAATAATAATACAACCTTAACTATTTAATATAGGACATTTTCAGGTCTTGACTGTTTTATCAACAATTCCAATTGAATGTAGCATTATTTTTTTCACGTGCATTTTACATTTTCCCATTCTGAAGAAGCCACTTATGGTGATCCCATTCTGAAGAAGCCACTTATGGTGAAACGCGTTTATGGTTATTAATTCTGTATTTTACTGTGTATTTTAGATCAATAAAAGTTTTTTGGCTACTTTATTGTACCAATCCTCTTTTTATTGCACTCTTTATGCACTTTAAACAACTTTTTTTACCTATTCCTGGCATTTTAACCTTTCCTGGTTACTTTTACTTCCACTGGCAATTTTAAAGTTCCAGTACTCCAAGAAATCCTAGGTGGGGATCATACCACCGCGCCTATCCATAGAGCAGTACCTCTGCTCTATCTTTGTGAGTATTATTTTATTTTCTCTACTACTCTCTTAACCTATCACAATTGAGAGCACTATTGCTGCTTTTATTCTTCTATATTGGAGCCTTGGATCACCAGACGGTGCTGACGGACGTATCGCCGCTACATATCCTATAAGCGGGGATTATACCGCTGTACGCTATCCACACCAGAGCTGGCCATAGCTCCCTCAAATGTGAGTTTTTTACCTCTTCTTATCTGCACATTGAACCACATCAAAATTGAGAGCACTATTGTTGCTTTCTGTCTTTCTTTTCCGAGTTCTGGACTACCAGACGGTGTTGACGGAGACCCCCTCCCTACATATCCCATAAGCGGGGATTATACCGCTGTACGCAATCCACACCAGAGCTGGCCATAGCTCTCTTGAATGTGAGTTCTTTACTTTTTGTTACCTATCACACCCTGAACTTTCATACTATACCATTAGTCGCCTCTACCTCTCTTGTATTTACATATACGGAACGGTCTACACCAGACGCATCCACAGAGGAACTCTATCAAGTATCCTAGACCATCTATTGGCACCCTAGCAATACTTTACTGGACTATCTACCCTTATTTGGCGCAGCCCTTCCATATCTTTTTGTATTTTACATTGTGGGACTACTTTGGAGAATCCCAAAATGTATTATGCTACATCTTTTAAGTACAGAAATAAATTTAACCTTTTGCCTGGTGTTTGTGGAGCTTATAGAGTCTAAATACAGACATGCCCTAACATTTACAGGCCTCTTTATATGCATCTCAGAGACTCTGGTGAAATGACACTATTTGTGCTACCACACAGACCAGCATCAAACTGTGATACAATTTGTATCCTATCTAACAGTAATTGAACTCAGCCCAATCTAAACCCAACCAACACGTATCCCAAACTTTGCTAAACCTTAACTATCCCTTCCAAACTCAACCATCAGCTAAGGCATGTCATCGCAATGATTGACTGCCATAGTGATCAGATAGCCCAGGAGCCCATCAATGACTATTACTCACAGGCATAATGTTCAACTTCATTAGTAGATCTGTGCTAGAGCCCGAGTGGCTTTTGTGCTCATGTCTGATTAGCCGTATGGACAAATGTTGTCACAATGCAATGAATGATATCTCTGCACATCCACTCATTATACCTGATGATGTGAACTGCTACTGGGGCTAAACTGTACTAGCCTATAAGCCTAAATTGGTTCAGTCTTGTCTAGGTTTGAGAGGGACTCTCTGCTGCTCTTTGTCCTTGGATTTGCACCAGTAAGCTACAGGAAGCTGAAAGGTGAATATTATTATTATTATTATTATTATTTATTTATTTGTTTATTTAACTTTTTTTTTTGCTTATTTGAATTAATTATATATACAATTAATAAAAAATGTGACTCATTTTCAGTCTGGTGTTACTTTTTAAGTCTGTATTCTTTCCATACTTGACCATTTGCAAACAGTAGATGATAATTGGAAGCACAAATCCCGCTACTGGTGACATATTTCTTTCCTGTATCTTGCTGAACGTATTCAGGTACTTTAATTCTTCCATAATATAATCAGACTACTTTTTTATATTACTCCAAACTGTAGATATTGAGCTATCTTACCTCTTCATGATACATTGTACTGTATCTTGTATAGCATGCACCAACATTTCTGTTCTAAATACTCTCTTTAATGTATGTCCTTCTGGAGACTTTAACAATGCTATATTTCACATTAATCCAGTGATACCAGACTGGTAGAGGAAATGGGATGGTTGAATCACAAGTCTACTTTCCTTCTTTGGCAAAGTAATATAAATATAGATAGCAGTACTTTACTTTTCATGTTATGTATATTTCATTATAATGGGGTGAGATTGCATGGCTCCAGAATCTTTCTATTATAGTGTCTTCTTCTTCATCCCTTACTGAGTTTATCAATAATAACCATGTCATTACATTATAAAAAATAAAGTGGCCTTATCTACAAATGAATAAAAAATAGCTTGAGTTATATCACAGATTTTTAATAATGTTCAAAAAAGTACCCGACACAATAAACACCAGTATAACATAAGATTAACTGGGAAAAAAACAAAACAAAAAAAACAAGCATCATCTTTAAATTTTTGATTTTTTTTTAAAATAAATTAAAATTTTTTTACAGATACAAAGCTAAATTAAGCAAATTGTACATCTTATGAAAAAAAAACATGATCAGTTTACGTCAAAATAAAACAATACATTCTCTATTGTATTTATTAGAAGCAGCAACGACATAAAAAAAGAACGAATATTCACAAATTGTTTAGAAACAATGTTTTTCGTTTTTGTTGTCATTAATACAGTAGTTACTTGCGAAATAAATTACAAGCACTTTATAGCTCACATACATGGTTTTGTAAAATTGGCACCATCATTTTAAACATATACATAATGATTTCTAGTAATAAATACCACCCGGTATGCTGGCATTCTAGACAGATATGTTTTTTTTATATATTATGTTATGTATGGTATGTCTACATTTGGCGTATTAGACATGCTAGCCTATCCATTGTGATAGTTTATTATTAAGACGTAACATTGACACCCAATAAACACAAATTCATTACCCACAACACGTTACCTTTCTTTATCTCAATAGACAGGTTTCTTTGTCACAGTATAAGTTATGAGAGGAAATAGAGAATCAATCTGTTTTAATTGATCGATAAGCTTATGATAGATATAGATTCTAATAGCTAAGCAACACTTTGAGCAAGCATATTCACTAGACTGTCACAGGGAATCATTTCAAAAGCATCACTATTACTGCAGTTGGGATGAGATCGCAATGATTCCGTGCATAAGATGAGATTTTTTTTTATTGCAGTGTCTACTTAGATTTTTATATCTTCATCTTATGTAACAGCTGAGCACCAAATAATATTATGCAGTGTTTGTGTAAGTAGTAAAATGCAAATATTCTGTTTTGGCTGCATCCGAGGAGACAGCTTACTTTTGAAATCTACAGTCACAATGGGTAAAAACTACGTATATTTGGGTCGAAAGTTTCAAAACTCCCTTTTTATGGTCATATTCCTGGAGCATTTCAGAGATGTGGTTTCTAATCAAGTCACGAGGCACAGCAGCATTCCAATGGAACAGAATTGGAAATATAGACTTTGAAAGAATTGGAAATACCCACTGGGATAGAAATGGAAACACCTAAATTCTTGACTGTTGATGTGCATGAGAGACTTGGTTGGAAACCACCGTTTTGAAAGATGTGGCAGTCAATGTGTTTGAACACAAGCTGAGTACAAACACGTACTGGATAAAGGTCAGCCATAGTCTTTAACGAATTAAGAAAATTGTTCACTGAGCATTCAGTTACTTGGCCACAATATCGCTCAGGTTGGGTAGAACTTGGCATACGCTACGTCAAGTCTCTTTTTAAGAGTTCTACTAGTCCATGCTTCGTTAGTTGTGCATAATTTAATTATTGTGTTCTGTTTCACAGCATTAAAATGTGTTTTTTATCACTCTGTAGTCTTACCTCCGAACAAAACAAGTTCTCCTATGGTGAGTTTGATTGCCAAAAGCAAGATTGTTACAGCTCACTATGGATGCCCGACAAATCTTTCAAGAGTGAAGTTAGCATAAATGATGGTTTATTGAACAGACCCCATTTAGTCAAAGTCAACATGATATTTTTTATATTTTTTTGCATGTGTTTATGTCTTTCCCCTCGATAATAGGTTCAATTCAATTCAGGTGCAAAAAAACATGTGTACACAGATGCAAATGCAATTATTGAACTGTGACATATAGGTCTCATTTAGTTTGTGTTAATCAGCATCAGAAATGATTCCAAAATGTTAGTTATAACTTTAAAAAAACGTAAAAAAACATCAAATTATTTATTTACAAAAATTACCAGACTCCAATAGTCACTTGTGTAGATAAATCATTCGAAAATATTTTTTTAACACATTGGAATAATTTCGGATTCAAATAAATTAAATCAGAATATGTTAAATAGTGTCAGTAGCTCTGCAAACTGTTTACCATCAGCTAGATTAATGATAGTACTGATTCAAAATAACCTATTAATTTATTAATATCATTATTAATAATGATGACACTCCCAGAATTTTTTTATAGTAGCAAATATCAAAATTGATTGTTAATTTTTATCTAAATGTTTACCATTTTTACCAGCTAACTCGAATTTTGTGGACTTATTATCAACACTAACTCTTCCTATTTATGCTTCATTTTTCCTTTTTAAAGTATATTTCTATTAGAGTGATTTGATTTTAGAATTAAAAACCCATTTGTTGAGAAATGTAGTAGCAGGAGATGACATGTTTAGCTAAATCATCTCCCTTCTTTCACACCTCCATCCATGATTATTTGAACCAATCATCTTATCTTCCGCTTCAATCAGATAGAACCTTCTCACTGGTGTACAGATTTGGTATATTTATAATAAACTTGATGTGGTATATTTATGATAAACTTGATGTTGGTTTCTTTACATATACAGCTTTATGGAAATGTAGTAACAAAACCACTATTAGGCGTAGTGGCGTTAGCTCGAATTAACAATCTTTTAAGCATACATACATATACATTATCAGGAGTTGGATCCAAAACACATAGTAATGGGCAGTTATCATGACTTGTTATATGCTTTAATTGTTCTGCCTAGTACCCGCAACTTGAGCAGTGAAGACTACATCAAAGAGGAAAAGCTAGAATGCTCTAACTGACTGATCTGTCAATAGTCAAAGAGGAAAAGCTAGAAAGCTCTAACAGACTGATCTCTCTATAGTCAAAGAGGAAAAATAGAATGCTCTAACTGACTGATCTGTCAATAGTCAAAGTTCTCCTTCTAATTAAATGGTTGAGTATCTCAAATCTACATATATTTCAAATATAAACAGAGAGTACCAAAGCAGGAGGAACCTAGCCCATCATTCAGTTTAATGTTTAATTCAGTTTAAGGATGCTCCTGTATTACTGTAAGTGGTAAGGGAGTTAGGGAATTCCGCCCACATGATTGTCTAGGACACTGGCACAATTATTAGTTTGTAGTACTGCAGTGCAGATAATGTTAGTGTAGCAACAACTAGACCAGTGGTGTCTTCATTATATTAAATGAAGGGACTGTAGCATGCATTAGTGGCATTACTGGTTACAAAGAATGCATTGTTCTCTTAAAAAAGAATGCCAAAACTAGAAGTTGCAAAAACATTCATAAGAAAAGATGATGAAATTGAATTGGCCGCGTTACACAAGCATTCCAAAACCTGCTATCAGCAATTAAATTATTGGTGCATTGATGGCAAACACAGGACTTCTGCTGTGAGGGCAAACATATCTAATGCTTAGGAGGAGAAATAGCATGTAGGCATTAATACTCCCACTGTAACGTAATGTAGCAATGCAATATAAAAGCAAAGAACTGATAGTAATAGTGTAATAGAAAAAGTGCAAAAAATATATAATAATGCTGAATACATTTTTTATCTGTTTCTTTAATTATTGACACATTTTAACAATTTAACAAAGACTTGAGAGCTTGACTTAATGTTGTGTTTATATTACGAATTAGCAAAAATGATCAGGTAAAATATTATCAGATAGTTCAATACTTTTCGTCAAATAATCTGACCCCATTTAATGCTATATGTACTGAACACTAGACTATAGCTCAATCTATCATAACCCCCAGTTTGTTCTGTGCCAGTATGCATTGTTTTATAATTTATGATATTTAATGCAATGTTACTTATATATCACTTTGTTTGTGACCCTTTTATTGTATAACAGGTTGAAACCTGCTGATACTTTGTAAAAAAAATAATAATAATATTTATATTCCAAAAGGTTGCCATAATGGGTAATTGACCCAGTTAAAACAGGAGCGACTTAATCCCATGTGCAGTGGTCCCTTAACCATTCCAAAGGCCAGTCTTCAAACAATGTGTCCTAGAAAAATGTCTGCTCATAGAAATATATAAAATGAGAATTCAAGGTTTCAAGTTCCTATACTGTACTCAAGTTAAATACATAAGGGACATCTTAATGCTGCGATATGTTAATCTGGGATACTGCACTGTATATGGCTTAATGTGGTTGGAGAAATTAATAAAGAATTGAAAAAAATATATATGAAACATTTGGGCATATTTAACATGTATTATGTTCTCTACTGAATTTGAAAGGCTAATATAAATACATATTGCAAGAGAATAATTGCGGATTTCAAATTGGAATTATGACATACAGGCGAGGTGACAAGGACACCAAATTTTCAATGAGCATTTATTTGTACAAAGCCACTGCAATGTCACAAATTGTTCTAAAGTTGTGCTTATCATTTTTATTTTGTGATCTGTTTGTTAAGTATGAAAAATGCTATTCGATATGCACCAGCTATAAAGCAATGAAAGTTAGCACCTGGATTGGAATTTGAATATTCGTATTGATAAAAAGGAACCAAGGAAACACGTTTGGCTTGTGTAAAAATTAAATTAAATCATAGAATCATCAAAAGGTTGTAAGAAAAAAAAATACAATTATGTGCTATTTTACAAAGCCTATGTTTATGTCTTGCAAACATTACATTTACCTTCTGAAACTGTCTACATAATTATGTTATGCTGTCCCTCTCACCTCACCCATAGTAGCCCTACAACATTATAGATCTCAGTGGTATTCATTTGGGTCTAAAAGTACACAATGGTCTTATCATACCATCTATTTATTCCACCTCCTTGTGTATAATTCATGTCCTGTAATGACATGGCATCCCTTCCTTGGCATCTTGGCAGAGGGAGGGAAGAGACCTTTTTACAGAGCTGTTTAATTACAAAATTAAGATAATTCTGACATATTTTTTTTTTCTTTACAGTCAGGTCCCTTTTTTTTTACTGTCTGAAGGCTAAATTTTGTTCTGAAATGAAAAGTAAAATAACACTGGCATCCATGAGTTTGATAGAATGAGGCGTTATGACCTTCAGTGGCTGAATATAGTATTTAGGTTTATTTAGTAGTATTTAGCGGTATTCCAAATAGGTTTAGATGTTTGTTTGAATAAAACGTTAAAGGAAAAGTCCAAGCATCATAACCACTACAGCCTTCCGTAGTGGTTACGATGCCAATAGTACCATGTTCCTGTTTCTCAGTAACAGGGAAAACAGTTTTGCAATGGTTTAACATCTTACATTGGTCCCCACCAGGGGCTAAGGGTCCTTTAGAGATGGCATCCAACTTCTGCTGAGCTGCACAATACAGGAGTCTATCACGATGGCCATTTATTATTAGCTAAGAGTGTTGGTTAACCTCTCTCAGCCAATGAATGCAACTTTAAAAAGTTGAAATAATAACGAGCAAAAAAAATAAATACAAAAATTCTGTTTTTTTGTGATTCGTTTTAGTACATGCCACTTCTCCCCAATAATAAATTTTATTTTCTATGTGTACTTTTCATTACTATCTCTCTAGGTAAGAGACATATTGATGTCTTGGTCGATTCTTGGTAGTAAAAGCCAAATTAGGAACAATCGTTATTGAGACCGTTTTGATATACAAATCACTTTTATGATTATGTTTGCCTATTCTTAATGTTTAAAGTTTAGTACAAAAGTCCTGCTGTTGCTTATTATTGCTATTCTCAAAGCCTGATTAAATTCTGCTACAATGGTTAAAATGCCCTGACAGTATATTTCCACCTTTATAAACATTACAAAAAACAAACAAACAAGCCCTAGAAACAATTTCTCATTTATAAACACATCATTTATGTATTGTGTTTGTATGTGTGTGTATTTCTATAATCATTTCTACAGCTCTACAAATATAATATGTCATCTGGATACTCAACCATAATGTGATTGTCATATTGAGGACATTTTAATAAGTTTCTCAAATAAAATACTGTTTTAAAAATTTTTTTTTAAAAAATTGGTTTTCTTGTTAATTGATGTTTGCTGAGCTAATACTGAAGATTTTGCTCTCCTAGTAAAAAAAATAGAAGTAAATAAGAACTTTACATTAATGAAGCAGTTTTGGTGTATAAGTTTTGCCCCCGCAGTCTCACTGCTTAATTATCTTCCATTTAGGAGTTAAATCACTTTTGTTACTGTCAATGCAGCCCTAGCCACACCTCCCCTGGCTCTGACTCACACAGCCTGCATGAAAACAAAATGATTTAATTTTCAATCAGATGTAAGTTACTTTGATTTATTTTTATCTCCTCTTCTGTAAATTGAACTTAAATCACATACAGGATGCTATTGCAGGGTCTATCAAGCTATTAACAAAGCAATATATAAGAAATTCTCAATTTAACAGAATTTGCAATAAAGGAAGTGTAAACATTAGATGTCTCTTTACAGGAAGTGTTTGGTCAGGCTGTGTAGGTCACATGCAGGGAGGTATGGCTAGGGCTGCATAAGCAAAGTGATGTAACTCCTAAATTGCAAAGAATTGAGCAGTGAGACTGCCGGGGCATGATCTATACAGCAAAACAGCTTCATTAAGCTAAAGTTGTTTTGGTGACTATAGTGTCTTTTTAATGAACCACTGCTTGTTATGTCAATGTCTAGTGTTGCAATATATTCTTAAAACCAGTTCATCCAAGACTAGAGATAAGCATTTATTAAACTATATCTATATCCTGGTGGTGGAGTTGAAAACCTTAATGTAAGGTAACATATACACTATATAAAAAATGATTTTAAATGAATGGTAAAGTCTATGTAGTAGGCTCTAAATTTTAGATATGGAATTATTATGCTATCTGACGAGCAGAAGTTATCTTTGACATGTAGCATGACCTGCATGTATCAAATAAGTTAGAAATGTCCTGCCTGATCATTGTTTTACATATACAGTATAGCACTTTGTTTTGTACATTTTAGGTCACATTTTCAGCATATATTATTTAAAGGAAATTTTTTCTAGTGCTGGAATAATATCACGTTGGATCTGTGAATAGTGAATAGACTTAGTGCTTGCTACGTACAAAATAAAATTTAGTTCAATTTCTAAACTCAGAACTATCACCATGGAAACCAACATAATATTTCTGCAGATTGATCATCATTGGATTTTTCTTCAACACTTTTCTTGTTTCTATAACATTCACTCATTGGTAGCAGATGATGAGGGAGGGGTGTGGGGTGAAGCTGAAAGTTTTGCTAGGTAAATATATAATTTTATATATTATTTTTTCCTATATAGATTTTCTTTATAGAATCTTTAATAACACATCTGTGGAATAAATTAACTTGCAGTTCTATATGTAATCAACCTATTTGTATAAATATAGTTTTATTTTATGGTTATATATTGGAAAACATTAGTTTCCATAGATCTTGCTTATAAGGCTACCATCATTTTAAGGCTGAATCTGTGTTTACCTAACAGCAATCAAATCTAGACACAATTATCCTTTTTTTAAAGCATATTTGGCACATGAAGATAATTTTTATAGCATTTTTGATGTGTCTATGTATGAAAATGTGACAACCTACAACTAACAATTTGTTTATATTTTATGATTATGTAATTAAAAACTGAAAAAAAATAAGTAAAATCTAATTCTTACTCTGTATTGCTTTGAAAACCCAATTCTGTCACAGTTGAAGGTTGAAATGTACAAAGAGCCAAACAGAATTAAAGCATGGCTTTCTGAATTGGCTACATTTACTCAATTAAGAGTTTGACAGTAAAGTAATATTCATAACATTCCCAGTACTTCGCGTTTATTGGAATAGCACTGAGACACTTTTTTATATATATATATTATTTTCTTTTTTTTTTTTTACATGCAAAAAGCAATTAAACACAATTAGTTCTTTCAATTAAAAAAAAACAACGCAGATAGGTTTAAAAAATAAAATTAAAACAAAAGCATTCGACTCACAGGGATGCAGTTACACCTCAATTAAACAATGTTGCTAAAAATATTATATATTCACCAAAACAATTTGCCCTTATAAGGGAAAATACAAAACAGTACTCCAAAAAATATTTTTTTGCTACTCCAGTATTGTCGGCAACACGGTGAAATAGACGGCAAATTTTCTTGCTAACAAATCCAAGTCCCGCATTTGGAACAGCAGATAACTGATTCCAAGTTAATGAATGATCAATAATTACAAAATACATCTTCATAAACCGCGTTGCACGTTAAGCCCTAAAGAGTACAGTCACTTACTGCAGAGCGTCATCTAGTCAAGTTGTGTATCAGACATGTGATACATTTTGAGATGATTTGATAGTTATTTTGTTGTGTTACTGCCATTTGTTTTGTTAGTCTCCTCATAGAAAAATGCCTGCCATTTGGTCCCAGTTTTTGAGTCACTTAGAAAGTGTACATTCATGTTTGGTCTTCTAATCTTGACAAAAGATCAAGGTTCACTTCTGGGAAAAAAATCAAAGTAAACAAACAATAGATTTTACAGGTGATTACAATCCATTCTGTTCACAAATCTGTACAAACAGACCAATTTAAACTAAAATCAAAGCACTTGATACATACTTGTGTACTCTATATAATATATATATAGACTCCATATAAGCCCTCGAGTGTAAGCAGTGTTTCTTAAAAGACCATGTTGTCTAAGGCCACTAGCTCAACATCTGCTCTACATCTTAAAATGGGATTAATAATCTGCTACTGCCTTGTTGGAAGTGTTTGACAGGCATCAGTTACTAACACGGGGGGGGGGGGATTGATATATAATGTTTGTGCAAACAATATCTGTGTGCCTCCCCCCAACTTGTGTACATAGCTGTTAATATCCAACAAACTCTTGAAATACATTCACAATGAGGAGGAACTCTGAGAGTAATCTCTCAGGATCATACTGTCATATTTAGGAATTGATGGGCTACATAGAGCTGATTCTGACACAGGGGAGCTAGGGGAACTGCCTTCAGAGTCAATGGAGTCTCTAAAAGGAGATGGAGGAGTTAAAGCTACCAACTCCTCAATATCTTGTCTTACTACTGTTGCCTCTGAGGTGCTATCTTTGATGCTGTCAGAAGAGGGTTTTCTGGCAGACAGTGACCCACCGTTAAATTCGATTGCAGGGGCCGGTTGGATCTCTGCAAATGTGGTCATAGTTGTGGGTAGCTGGATTTCTCTTGGGATCAGGTAGGAAGAACAAAGAGGTGTGGGCACCAAAGACCCTTGCGTGTTTGCTGACAGCATCATGGAATTGAGCTCGCTGATGTTGGCGGTGAAACGAGTCACAACATTACTGATTTGGTCCATCAAGGACCCTTGAGAAGAACCACTTCGTTGTGCAGTGTCGGAGTGGAAGGAAGGTATATCTTCATCTGTACGATTTACTGAAGCAGCTCTCTGGCTTACAGTATTGATAGGTGAGGGAGTCTGCGGTCTGTACTGCACTGGATAATGCTCCTCCGCTTCTGAAACATCATAGAGCATTTTGGCACCAGTGTCAGGAAAGGAAGTGCTGATATATCTATTCTCTGTGCTTCCTTTTGAAAAGGGTTTGATGACAGCAGTTTGGTTTGTACTGTCCTTTTTCTTGACGTGGACGGACAGACGCTGCCAAAGATGGTGACCCCTGCTGCTCTTCTCATTTTGTGCCCACGTAACAGATTTTCCATTGGAGCTGTAACAAAAAATAAAAAATAAAAACACAGAATGTTCTTAGAACATTAACGTAATACATTGTTATAATAATTGTTAGTTTTCTATAGAAGCAGCTGTTGATTTTTCAACTCTTGCATGTTCTCAACAACATAGTTTAATGAAATGTAGAGGGTGAACTTTGGTAATATTTACCATGATGTTTCTGTAAATTATTTATATGCTATTAATACATTGGTTACAACATATTTTAGATTTATTTTTAATTTGAAGAAAGTATTGCTGGATACAAATGTATTAAGTTTTAAATTTAAACAAAAAAGATGGTGGAGCACTTATCTACTTATCAGAGTTCAAATTCATACAGGCAAAAACCCATGAGAAATACAATATCACTTAACTTTTAAGTGTTCCAGCTTGACTAATCCCTTTCTTTACACCTTTAACAAAAATAGAATATATATTGTGTAAAACCACAAAAGGCTATGTGACTTATATAGAAATAATGGAACACTCACATATTTCAGAGCTATAAAAACCTAGCTCTGGTATAGAAGGTGTGTGGGTCCATTATGGGCGACCCCTCCACTCTTACATGGAGTAAATTCCAAATATGCAGAGTTATCTCAGGAAAATAGAAATTAAAAGTATAGTATAATTCCGTTTGGTACAGAGGAAATTTGCTGATTCTTATATACTCACAAGTATAGAGCCTGTGACCTGGCTCAGTAAAACGACTTTGTGTAGTTATGGACTACGCTCCCTTCTGTAGTATGGCAGGAATCCAGATAGGTATTACAATATATTTATTTTATTAATAATTTTATAAAAACAATAAAATTGGAAATACAAATACCAATATATACTTCAAGTCTTATGTAGTAAGAAACACGTTTCACCGTTCTCTTTGCTTCCTCAGACTTGTTCAATGAAGCAGAGAGGAAGCAGAGAGAACGGTGAAATGCGTTCTCTCTATACTTGTGACTATATCAGAATCAGCAACTTTATCTCTGTATATCAAACGGATTTATACTATACTTTTCATTTCTATTTTCCTGAGATAACTCTGCATATTTGGAATTTACCCCACGGAAGAGGGGAGGGGTCGCCCATAATGGACCCACAAGCCTTCTATACCACAGCTAGGTTTTTATAGCTCTGGAATATGTGAGTGTTCCATTATTTCTATATAAGTCACATAACCTTTTGTGGTTTTACACAATATATATTCTATTTTTATTAAATGTGTAAATAAAGGGATTAGTCAAGCTGGAACACTTAAAAGTTAAGTGATATTGTATTTCTCACGGGTTTTTGCCTGTATGAATTTGTACTCTGAAAAGTAGATAAGCGCTCCACTGTCTTTTTTGTTTGTGTACGGGATTGTGTGTTTTGACAGGATTTCACACTCAGTGTTGTAGCTGCTATATTGTCATAATAAAATTAAGTATATATACATATTAAGTAAAAACGTACAATTACTCATATATATAAAAAGTGTTGGATTGAGTTTAGTTTATTTATTGGTTGTCAAAATTTGGTTCTGATAATTATTTAAGTGCTACTTACATTGAAAGAAAAATTTTAATAATCTAATTTCTCTTTAACTGGGAAGATTAGAGTACTTTAACTGCCAATTGAGGCATACAAATATCCAAAAATGGAGAGCATGTCATCAGGATAAATGGCAAATGGTCTTTGTATTAGCATATTAGCAAATTAAAGTGCAGAAGCAATGCCTCAGCTTCAATCATACATCATGTGTACATGTCAAATAACAGAAATAGATATGGTGTCTTTGAGATCCAAACACATAATAAATCGCAAACAAATGCAAAATAAAGATAAATAGTATTGTTTTTAAATAAAAAGCAAAACTTATAAGTCCACTGATAGACATGAAACTTACTGTCACACTGAACATCTAAGTGACGTCTTCCATATTAGCCTCTTAAGGCTTAAGCATGTGTCAATACATCCTACAAAGCATTGGCCTTAATGATGTTAGAACATGATGATGTGACCTAACATTTTGGTGTGAGCGAGTTAATCAAATCAAATAAAGAATCCAACAGGTAAAAAAGATGTCCACTACCTAATCCATATAATGCACCTGCAGGTATAAATCCATGACAAATAGATTAGGGCTACAATGGAATTCTTGGATGAAGGTATACGATAACTTATTGTGTGGAAAGCTAAAATCATGTATATAAATCACATAACCCTGAACAATTCCAGGACAAGGATGAAATTTTTGTAATATATGCTTTATTTTTTAATTTCGGCCCATCTTAATGAACTTACCATGGAGTGGATACACCCCTTTAAGGGAAGAAACACTTAAATATGGTGGAAAAAACACAAGGAATTCTAGGTTTTGTTGTGGTTCAGAAACAATTGACTCTATCCTTAAAGGATTAACACAATTGAAGAAGAAAAAAAAATATAGAAAAACCTGTTATAGCTGAGAAAATAAAATAAAAATGGGAGATGAACTATACCAAAGAAATTAAATAAATTAAGTTTTATCATATTGTCTATTAGTGACCTGAAGGCTAAATGTCCATTGCTTGCATCCAGAAATGTATCCATAGGGTATATCACAGCACCACTCCTTGTATTAGTAGCAGAATGAGGTATATATTGACAGGTATAGTCTATATCTTTAGTAATATTTGTAGTAAAGATTTTTCTTTCCAATTGTTCCCTTTTATGACTATTTGTTATTTTTTTTATAGTAATATGGGAAGAATTTGTCTCAATATCAGGAGTCATGTAACCATAACACTATTGATTATTGATGGCATATCCCTTTTGTTTGATTATCCTGGTCCTGATCAGTTTGGTTCTGAATATTTGTTTCTTTAGTTTTACCTGTGGAGAATACAGGTGAGGTTTATTCAGAATTGACTAACAGGAGTTTTATGTGGACAAAATAATACAAACAGATTTTTGCACAAGTCTATTATTCACCTGTTTACTGCAAATGATGAAGATGGACAATTGAATATATGTTAACATGGGGTCATTAAGAAATAGCTTTTGTTTTAAATTCCAAATTAGATTTTTTTTTAATTACACTAAATGTGTAAAGATTGTCTACATTATATACCATACAACGTAAAGGAGACCAGTCTGGATTTTCCCCAAAAGTGAGCATGGGGAATCCTACTTATAAAACATTTTTTCATGGCTACTATAATTACATTGTAATGAGCAATATTCGGAATTCTATATTTTATCTGAAGTATTTCTGTTTTTTTTCTATAGTTATTCAATAAACTATATAATAAAATAATATTGCTTTAACAATTTTGATATATATATATATCTTAAATATGAGTAAATAAGACAAACGTGGGAGTTTGGGAGCACAATTATTTTAAATATGTAATCAATTTTCCATCAAACATTACCATTATATTCTATGTTTTATCATTACCATATACTGTCATCTAACATAGTGGCTCTGTAACCTTTTGTCCAAAATCACCACTGATATCCCCACTTGATCAGGACAAAATCTGGAATGTTTGTGGTTCTTGAGTACTAGTTTTTAAGAAACTGATCAGGAAAATTAATTAAGCATGTAACATGGACTATGGTCTATTTTGAATGGACAAGTTGCATTTCATTATGCAGGCTAACTCTAAAACAAGGTTGGGTCTTCATCTTCCATGGGATTTCAATCCTCATCATGTTCCTCCAGACCAAGAATAACCATGATGTGAATTGTGAACATTGGAAGGCTGGAAGTTTTTCTAAATTCTCAGACACATTTCACAATTAACACAAGAAATATTCTATCACATGTTTTACTTACCATAGGTAACTCATACTTGACAGTGTTGGACTAAAAACACAAGCATGCACAAAATTACAGACAGATAGTTGTATATTTTTAAGAACTTTAGTACTTTTAAACACACTGAAACAATTATATAAAGTAGAACTAACAGCAAACAGACATATCAACTATGTATTCCATTATTTATCTTCGTATGTGATATTTTCATCCTATAGTATCTTTGAAAAAAAACAAAAAAGGAGAACAATTTTTCATAGTAAATGTCAAAAAGTTAACAAAAATATGCTTAGTTTCTTGTCTATTGCCATCTTGTGGCTATTTATATTTAGTATAGTCTAGGTCAATTAACCTAATTTAGAAATATTCGCGGTTTAGAATTTTTCTTTTTTTTGGAAGGGGGGTGAAGGGGGTTTAATGAGAAACACAATGTAAAAATAATATATAAAATTACATATGTTACATATAAGAAGCTGTAATAAGTGCTTCAGATGAATAGCTGTTGTTAATTTGCTCAAAAAAGCTGTAAGAACTACCAAACTACATATATGTATTGTATGAACAAGAAACATTCACAGACACAAGTTGCACTGACATTTGCAGTTACTTAAAGGACGCCCTCTGAATCTGTCATTCAAACTCAGGCAGTGTATCACAATAGCTGCTCTCTATATAATTCAACGCCCTCTGAATCTGTCATTCAAACTCAGGCAGTTTATCAGAATAGCTGCTCTCTATATAATACATCACGTTTGCACACCCGTGCAAATCATACTACACTTAGAAAAAATGCTAGTATTAACACCATTCTTTTATACCTCTTTTATACTCTGGTGTTATGGTTTCAGAAACACACAGCATATGGTTTCTGAAGAAATTACCACAGTTCAAAAAGTGGTCATGGGAAACGTTATGGAATAAAAACATACTCTAATCACTACCACCACAAACTCAGCATCCATGAACAACAAAAAGCTTTGAAGACCGAAGATGGGGTCATTGCTGCATCCACTGGACAATATGGCTTCAGTGTAATTTTTTTTTTGATAAGCTTTCCAAATAATTGATTCTTTTTGGATACACTTTTAAAATGATTGTTTTCCAAATATTAAAATATTAAAACATATACATTATATGTGAATAATATATCAATATATCAAAAATTCTAAAAAAAAATGAATGTATAATATTTTTCAAAATAGTAAATCATTTTAAACATTTATATACAAATGTTAAATGTTAAATAATTTGATAAGCTTGTGCCAAAATATTAAATTGAGGTCTTATGGAGAAACTGTAAAAGGCAGTGCCTGAATCAAATATGAAAAATTATCTGTATATTAATTTTGCAATTCTGAGTCTGGCACTATGCTTAAAACCATGTAGTAAATAAATGCTACATATGTCACTGCTGTTATTTTTTGTGATTTACTCTGAGCGATCTTAGATTTAAATATAGTAATTCTGTCTATAATATAATTGCAGCTATTTTTTATTTTCACTTTTTATTTATTCATGTAAAAGTATTTCTCTATTGGCTTCAAAAATTGTCAGGTCAATTGTGAAAATTACATTTTAGAGCTAATTATATTCATAGGAAGGACAATGGATATCAAAAAGTTGTACATGCTTATAAAAATGATCATGATCATGTTTCCTCATATCAAGGAAAGATAAAATAAAAACTTGTCATTTTAAAGTTTTGTTACATATAAATGATCTTTTTAGCAACAATATTTAAGTGAAAACAACCTAAAATGTTTTGGAAAAAAAACAAAAACTAAAATTAAAAAGGTCTGCAAGTGAACACTTTTGTGGTAACTGTTTTCAGATTTGACAGTGACTATCCAAATCTTTCAAAAAATTGTCTATCTTAACTCTACATTAACTGACGTCATTACAGTAAGCCAAAAAAAAGAAAAAAGAAACTCAGTTATTTCTGTAAGGATTTCTTGGAGGTTTATTGTGTCCATGCTGCAGAGATAGCCATGGTCAAGAAGGAGGAACAAAATATTCAAGGGATGTTTTTGTTGGAAACTAGAGATCAAAATACAGGGTGGGCTGAAATTTAGAGTACGATTTTACAGGTGAATAACTTGTTTTTTTTAGTAGTTAATTGTTTATGTTGTTGCTTATTAATTGTTTTTGTTGTTACATATTTTAGCTGAGTCTTAGGAGATTCATCATTTGTAATTGCATTAAGGAACAATGAGTAAAAGTTGTTGAATTTTATTTTCAAAATGGCAGGTTTATGATTTAAATTTTTTACGTCCTGTAGTGGAAAATATGTGGTTTCAACATGGGTTGCCCATAACACCAGAGGATGGGGTTGCCCATAACACCAGAGCCACAATGGACCTCCTGAGACAACTGTTCAGAGAGCAGATAATTTAAAAAAATTCCCAGATTAATTGGCCATCACGTTTTCCTGACATTTCAGCTCCCAATTACAAACTGCATACACTTGAGCAGCTCAATAAGAATATCCGTGCAGAAATTCGAGGGCTAGAGACTCAAGCATTAACTAATGTTTTGAACAATGCATTCGAAAGAGCCTGACTTTGCGAGGTGGTAGATGGAGCTCATTTAAAATATGTCATCTTCTGTACGTAATCTAACAAATCTTCATACGTTTAAAATTCATTTCATGTAATATCATTGAAACTGGTTAATTCATAAAAAAAAAGTTATTGACTCCTCAAACCCTAACATGAATTTTGTCCAGCCCTGTATTTTTAAACATAGTATAAACTACATTTAGGTAGTAGAAGCAATATGAAACTTTTAACACATCTCTTGATTGTGAAGACTTGTTAAGGCAAATGCTCATCAGATAGGCTAAATGACGCCTATGAGAGCCTTAACAGAATTATACAAACTTAGGACGGTAAATAGTTTTTGCATTTAAAATCATTTTATATATAGTGATGTCCCGAACGGTTCGCCGAACGGTTCGCGAACGGTTCGCCACGAACGGTTCGCCACGGACTCATCATTGAGTAAACTTTGACCCTGTACCTCACAGTCAGCAGACACATTCAGCCAATCAGCAGCAGACCCTCCCTCCCAGACCCTCCCACCTCCTGGACAGCATCCATTTTACAT
>OW240912.1:398249749-398283046 GCA_933207985.1 Pelobates cultripes | reverse complement strand
CTTTTGTGGTTTTACACAATATATATTCTATTTTTATTAAAGGTGTAAATAAAGGGATTAGTCAAGCTGGAACACTTAAAAGTTAAGTGATATTGTATTTCTCACGGGTTTTTGCCTGTATGAATTTGTACTCTGAAAAGTAGATAAGCGCTCCACTGTCTTTTTTGTTTGTGTACGGGATTGTGTGTTTTGACAGGATTTCACACTCAGTGTTGTAGATGCTATATTGTCATAATAAAATTAAGTATATATACATATTAAGTAAAAACGTACAATTACTCATATATATAAAAAGTGTTGGATTGAGTTTAGTTTATTTATTGGTTGTCAAAATTTGGTTCTGATAATTATTTAAGTGCTACTTACATTGAAAGAAAAATTTTAATAATCTAATTTCTCTTTAACTGGGAAGATTAGAGTACTTTAACTGCCAATTGAGGCATACAAATATCCAAAAATGGAGAGCATGTCATCAGGATAAATGGCAAATGGTCTTTGTATTAGCATATTAGCAAATTAAAGTGCAGAAGCAATGCCTCAGCTTCAATCATACATCATGTGTACATGTCAAATAACAGAAATAGATATGGTGTCTTTGAGATCCAAACACATAATAAATCGCAAACAAATGCAAAATAAAGATAAATAGTATTGTTTTTAAATAAAAAGCAAAACTTATAAGTCCACTGATAGACATGAAACTTACTGTCACACTGAACATCTAAGTGACGTCTTCCATATTAGCCTCTTAAGGCTTAAGCATGTGTCAATACATCCTATAAAGCATTGGCCTTAATGATGTTAGAACATGATGATGTGACCTAACATTTTGGTGTGAGCGAGTTAATCAAATCAAATAAAGAATCCAACAGGTAAAAAAGATGTCCACTACCTAATCCATATAATACACCTGCAGGTATAAATCCATGACAAATAGATTAGGGCTACAATGGAATTCTTGGATGAAGGTATACCATAACTTATTGTGTGGAAAGCTAAAATCATGTATATAAATCACATAACCCTGAACAATTCCAGGACAAGGATGAATTTTTGTAATATATGCTTTATTTTTTAATTTCGGCCCATCTTAATGAACTTACCATGGAGTGGATACACCCCTTTAAGGGAAGAAACACTTAAATATGGTGGAAAAAACACAAGGAATTCTAGGTTTTGTTGTGGTTCAGAAACAATTGACTCTATCCTTAAAGGATTAACACAATTGAAGAAGGGAGGCAAGAAGAAAAAAAAATATAGAAAAACCTGTTATAGCTGAGAAAATAAAATAAAAATGGGAGATGAACTATACCAAAGAAATTAAATAAATTAAGTTTTATCATATTGTCTTTTAGTGACCTGAAAGCTAAATGTCCATTGCTTGCATCCAGAAATGTATCCATAGGGTATATCACAGCACCACTCCTTGTATTAGTAGCAGAATGAGGTATATATTGACAGGTATAGTCTATATCTTTAGTAATATTTGTAGTAAAGATTTTTCTTTCCAATTGTTCCCTTTTATGACTATTTGTTATTTTTTTTATAGTAATATGGGAAGAATTTGTCTCAATATCAGGAGTCATGTAACCATAACACTATTGATTATTGATGGCATATCCCTTTTGTTTGATTATCCTGGTCCTGATAAGTTTGGTTCTGAATATTTGTTTCTTTAGTTTTACCTGTGGAGAATACAGGTGAGGTTTATTCAGAATTGACTAACAGGAGTTTTATGTGGACAAAATAATACAAACAGATTTTTGCACAAGTCTATTATTCACCTGTTTACTGCAAATGATGAAGATGGACAATTGAATATATGTTAACATGGGGTCATTAAGAAATAGCTTTTGTTTTAAATTCCAAATTAGATTTTTTTTTAATTACACTAAATGTGTAAAGATTGTCTACATTATATACCATACAACGTAAAGGAGACCAGTCTGGATTTTCCCCAAAAGTGAGCATGGGTAATCCTACTTATAAAACATTTTTTCATGGCTACTATAATTACATTGTAATAAGCAATATTCAGAATTCTATATTTTGTCTGAAGTATTTCAGTTTTTTTTTCTATAGTTATTCAATAAACTATATAATAAAATAATATTGCTTTAACAATTTTGATATATATATATATCTTAAATATGAGTAAATAAGACAAACGTGGGAGTTTGGGAGCACAATTATTTTAAATATGTAATCAATTTGCCATCAAACATTACCATTATAGTCTACGTTTTATCATTACCATATACTGTCATCTAACATAGTGGCTCTGTAACCTTTTGTCCAAAACCACCACTGATATCTCCCCACTTGATCAGGACAAAATCTGGAATGTTTGTGGTTCTTGAGTACTAGTTTTTAAGAAACTGATCAAGAAAATTAATTAAGCATGTAACATGGACTATGGTCTATTTTGAATGGACAAGTTGCATTTCATTATGCAGGCTAACTCTAAAACAAGGTTGGGTCTTCATCTTCCATGGGATTTCAATCCTCATCATGTTCCTCCAGACCAAGAATAACCATGATGTGAATTGTGTTCCGAACATTGGAAGGCTGGAAGTTTTTCTAAATTCTCAGACACATTTCACAATTAACACAAGAAATATTCTATCACATGTTTTACTTACCATAGGTAACTCATACTTGACAGTGTTGGACTAAAAACACAAGCATGCACAAAATTACAGACAGATAGTTGTATACTTTTAAGAACTTGAGTACTTTTAAACACACTGAAACAATTATATAAAGTAGAACTGACAGCAAACAGACATATCAACTATGTATTCCATTATTTATCTTCGTATGTGATATTTTCGTCCTATAGTATCTTTGAAAAAAAACAAAAACGGAGAACAATTTTTTCTTAGTAAATGTCAAAAAGTTAACAAAAATATGCTTAGTTTCTTGTCTATTGCCATCTTGTGGTTATTTATATTTAGTATAGTCTAGGTCAATTTACCGAATTTAGAAATATTCACGGTTTAGAATTTTTCTTTTTTTTGGAAGGGGGTGGGATGGGAGGGGGAGTTTAATGAGAAACACAATGTAAAAATAATATATAAAATTACATATGTTACATATAAGAAGCTGTAATAAGTGCTTCAGATGAATAGCTGTTGTAAATTTGCTCAAAAAAGCTGTAAGAACTACCAAACTACATATATGTATTGTATGAACAAAAACATTCACAGACACAAGTTGCACTGACATTTGCAGTTACTTAAAGAACGCCCTCTGAATCTGTCATTCAAACTCAGGCAGTTTATCACAATAGCTGCTCTCTATATAATACATCAAGTTTGCAAACCCGTGCAAATCATACTACACTTAGAAAAAATGCTAGTATTAACACCATTCTTTTATACCTCTTTTATACTCTGGTGTTATGGTTTTTCAGAAACACACAGCATATGGTTTCTGAAGAAATTACCACAGTTCAAAAAGTGGTCATGGGAAATGTTATGGAATAAAAACATACTCTAATCACTACCACCACAAACTCAGGATCCATGAACAACAAAAAGCTTTGAAGACCTAAGATGGGGTCATTGCTGCATCCACTGGACAATATGGCTTCAGTGTAATTTTTTTTTGATAAGCTTTCCAAATAATTGATTCTTTTTGGATACACTTTTAAAATGATTGTTTTCCAAATATTAAAATATTAAAACATATATATTATATATGAATAATATATAAATATATCAAAAATTCTAAAAAATGTATAATATTTTTCAAAATATTAAATCATTTTAAACATTTATATACAAATGTTAAATGTTAAATAATTTGATAAGCTTGTGCCAAAATATTAAATTGAGGTCTTATGGAGAAACTGTAAATTGTAAGAAACAATTTAAGGCAGTAAAAGTGTGCAGCGCATATACCAGACCCACAAATCTTATAGGAGTATAGACACAATCAGTGAATAATAATACAAAAAGAGATAAATACCCCAGTATTTTTAGATCTTTGAGGGTCATAGGTATTTGCCAGATCCCATATAAAAGCTGGTTCAAGTGGTGTCACTTTAAGATGTCTCAAATCAAATCTTGAAATTACTCTCAGGGATGTAGCTTGGTCCTCAGAATATGGTTTCGCTTGCGGAAGTGCCCCCTGTGAGACGCATATTGGAACGCATGTGATACCGGAAGTAAAAGGAGTGGAACGCATGAACCCGGAAACTGCAGACGGTGAAGGAGAAATCATCTGGCTCTCGCTGATTGGTCCGATGGCAAAGGGGGCGGGTCTTAAATACCCGATTTTCCGCGCCAAAAGGCCTTTAAATGTATGGACTTTATGTAATATTATGAACTGCATCTGAGGAAGACGAGATTGATCGTTGAAACGCGTTGTGCTGCTACTTATGCTGCTATTTTTTGCTGATTTTACAAGACCTCAATGTAAGGTTTTTATTTACTTATAATAAATGTGTTTTTTATACTCTTCTAATTTGATGTTTGCTTGCTCAACAATTTACATATTCTGAGGACCAAGCTACATCCCTGAGAGTAATTTCAAGATTTGATTTGAGACATCTTAAAGTGACACCACTTAAACCAGCTTTTATATGGGATCTGGCAAATACCTATGACCCTCAAAGATCTAAAAATACTGGGGTATTTATCTCTTTTTGTATTATTATTCACTGATTGTGTCTATACTCCTATAAGATTTGTGGGTCTGGTATATGCGCTGCACACTTTTTCTGTTTTTGTATACTGTTGTTTTTGTGGGATTATTGTGATTGTACCCACTAGTGTGTCCTAGCTGCTATTCATTCTAGCGCCATAAATTGTATTTTTCTCTGTTTTACAATTTAAGGCAGTGCCTGAATCAAATATGAAAAATTATCTGTATATTAATTTTGCAATTCTGAGTCTGGCACTATGCTTAAAACCATGTAGTAAATAAATGCTACATATGTCACTGCTGTTATTTTTTGTGATTTACTCTGAGCGATCTTAGATTTAAATATAGTAATTCTGTCTATAATATAATTGCAGCTATTTTTTATTTTCACTTATTTATTCATGTAAAAGTATTTCTCTATTGGCTTCAAAAATTGTCAGATCAACTGTGAAAATTAAATTTTAGAGCTAATTATATTCATAGGAAGGACAATGGATATCAAAAAGTTGTACATCCTTATAAAAATGATCATGATCATGTTTCCTGATATCAAGGAAAGATAAAATAAAAACTTGCCATTTTAAAGTTTTGTTACATATAAATGATCTTTTTAGCAACAATATTTAAGTGAAAACAACCTAAAATGTCTTGAGAAAAAAAAACCTAAAATTAAAAAGGTCAGTGTTTTGGTTCTGTAAGTGAACACTTTTGTGGTAACTGTTTTCAGATTTGACAGTGACTATCCAAATCTTTCAAAAAATTGTCTATCTTAACTCTACGTTAACTGACGTCTTTACAGTAAGCCCCCCCCCCCAAAAAAAAAAAAACTCAGTTATTTCTGTAAGGAGTTCTTGGAGGTTTATTGGGTCCATGCTGCAGAGATAGCCAAGGTCAAGAAGGAGTAACAACATATTCAAGGGATGTTTTTGTTGGAAACTAGAGATCAAAATACAGGGTGGGCTGAAATTCAGAGTACGATTTTACAGGTGAATAACTTGTTTTTTTTTAGTAGTTAATTGTTTTTGTTGTTACACATTTTAGCTGAGTCTTGGGAGATTCATCATTTGTAATTGCATTAAGGAACAATGAGTAAAAGTTGTTGAATTTTATTTTCAAAATGGCAGGTATATGATTGAAATTTTTTACGTCCTGTAGTGGAAAATACGTGGTTTCAACATGGGGTTGCCCATAACACCAGAGGATGGGGTTGCCCATAACACCAGAGCCACAATTGACAACTGTTCGGAGAGCAGATAATTTAAAAAAATTCCCAGATTAATTGGCCGTCACGTTTGCCTGACTTTTCAGCTCCCGATTACAAACTGCATAAACTTGAGCAGCTCAATAAGAATATCCGTGCAGAAATTCGAGGGCTAGAGACTCAAGCATTAAGTAATGTTTTGAACAATGCATTCAAAAGAGCCTGACTTTGCGAGGTGGTAGATGGAGCTCATTTAAAATATATCACCTTCTGTACCTAATCTAACAAATCTTCATACGTTTAACATTCATTTTATATAATATCATTGAAACTGGTTAATTCATAAAAAAAAGTTATTGACTCCTCAAACCCTAACATGAATTTTGTCCAGCCCTGTATTTTTAAACATAGTATAAACTACATTTAGGTAGTAGAAGCAATATGAAACTTTTAACACATCTCTTGATTGTGAAGACTTGTTAAGGCAAATGCTCATCAGAGAGGCTAAACGACGCCTATGAGAGCCTTAACAGAATTATACAAACTTAGTTTTTGCATTTAAAATCATATTATATATAGTGATGTCCCGAATGGTTCGCCACGAACGGTTCGCCACGGACTCATCATTGAGTAAACTTTGACCCTGTACCTCACAGTCAGCAGACACATTCCAGCCAATCAGCAGCAGACCCTCCCTCCCACCTCCTGGACAGCATCCATTTTACATTCATTATGAAGCTGCATTCTTAGTGAGCTGTCTAGAAGGTGGGAGGGTCTGGGAGGGAGGGTCTGCTGCTGATTGGCTGGGATGTGTCTGCTGACTGTGAGGTACAGGGTCAAAGTTTACTCATTGATGAGTCCATGGTGAACCGTTCGTGGCGAACCGTTCGCGAACCGTTCGGCAAACCGTTCGGGACATCACTATATATAAAATGATTTTAAATGCAAAAACTATTTACCTGGGACATCACTATTTATATATTATCAAACTCTGAGGTGTCAAAGACTGATGTTGCTGTAACAGAAATCATTTCACACGAATATGTTTAGAAAAAGACATAATTTCCTAAACTTATATGTGCAAAATGTCTTATATCTTTACAAGGCCAGAGTAGAAAACCTTAACCATCATTAATATATATATATATATATATATATATATATATATATTTGGTATGAATCCTCTCCCAAAAAGCAATAAGAAACGCTTGCCTTAACTTGAAGATGCACGCCTACCTTTAAACCAAGACTTTAGAACAGTGTTTCCCAAACCAGTCATCAAGACTCACCAACAATTCAGGTTTTGTAAGTATCTCCATTGGAATAAAACAGAGAAATACATAAATCCTGGACTGTTGGTGGGCCACGAGGACTGGTTTGGGAACCACTGCTTTAGAAGATCAGTGTCCTAGAATTAGCAAACCCGAGCCTAGATCTCAAATCTAAAACAAATATGTGGACTAACTTAGATAAAGAGTGTACAGAAAATATCTATCCACTTGACTGAGCTTGAATGATAAGATTGAAACGGTGAGGTGAGCTACTATACAAAGACCACAACTGCTGTAATTTTAGTTATTACTTAAATAACATGCACAATCTTTTATTATTATTAATCTATTTATAAATGTTTTTGGCTCTGTGATCTTATTCAAAGTGGTATTACTATGGCATGATTTGTCTTTATTTCTGCCTTTATATAAATATAATCTACAATACCGCTAACAATTTTCCGTCTCTACTGCATTTAAATGGAATTATAGAACATATGTATTCCTAAAAAAAATATCTCAACAATGTAGGCTTAACAAGCAGTTGAGGTGTAATGGTCTAATAATGCAGCAGTCACCACAGAAGCCTAATAAATGTTACTGAGAGTTGCTCCAAAATTCTTGTCAATACATAATTAGATAAGAAAAATACAGAAATATCCAGAGGATAAAAATCCAATGGACACAGAAAGGTTCCTTGAGAAATATAGAGCTAATATAGTACTGGAAAAATACATACGATTAGATAAATTTTATTAAATATTTAGAGAAAAGACATATAACATAGACCCTGGACATTTATGTATTTTTCTTATCATAGAAATTAAGGGTTACCCCCTTTTTAGCTACGCTTGTACACACCAATGGTCCCTATCTGGGACACTGTTTCTATACATAATTCCCCAAAATACGATGATCCTCAATACATTTCTGTATTTGATTCCGAACATCTCATTAAATAAAATAATCAGTAAGCTCACAAAGAGCAGGGCCATGTGTTCCAATCTGTAACTATGCACATTTTATGGTAACCTTCGTGTTTGTTATACATCACCTTTCAGTAATTCTGACGAGTCATATAATGCAGTGCTCCTCAACTCTCTCCTCAAGGCACACCTAACAGTCCAGTATTTAGGGATTACCCCGGTGTGTCTAAGGTGTTTAGAAAAAAAACCACCCTAAAGTCTGTGTTTTTTCTTTTAAACACCTTATACACACACCTTAGTAAATCCTGGACTGTTAGGTGTGCGTTAAGGAGAGGGTTGAGGAGCACTGATATAGCACAATAGAATCTACTCATGCCCTATAAAATCCACATAAATCATAATACTTTATTTTAGGCTATCATAATGCCAGCTTCCCCTAAAATACATTTCTTGTCCTTTTCCTTTCTTCTTTGATATCCCTGTTTGTGGACCAAGTACCCCACCATCTCCAGTGCAGAACATTAAATAAACCACCAATCACATTTTGGATTGTTACTATACTATATACAGTAACTATACTATATGGTTTAAAAGATCTTCCAAAAAAGACCAGCAGACTTCTAGGCTATAGTTTGAAATCAAAAATTGTGTCTTCTCTATTTTCAATTTTCTTATTGCATCAAACTGCATAAGGCCTATTAAGCGATAAAAGAAAAACGTACATCACTAAAGTTAAAGTTGCCAATAATTTAAAGTTAAGCAAAAAAATGTAGGTCCAAATTGCCAAAATAAAAAATTCTTGCAATTTTGGGGTGAAAATTTTAAACTCACTTTGCATTCTCTGCAATTTGCAATTCTCACCTTAATGAATAACCCTCTGTGTATTCCAAAGAAATAGTTTGAAAAATGGAAATGTGTTTTCCCTCTTTATCTTGGTCTTTTTTCCCCCCATAAACATATTGTGAATTCTTTCAAAAGTTTGTTTTCAAGATCAGTTTTCTTATATTTGTGTATGTTTGTGCTTTTACAAATTCGTGAGTTGTGATAAATAGGGAAAGCTGTAATAACACACAGCTGAGCTTGAGACTTTTTCCACACAACTGATATGCATACTCATTTCAAATCAAGTGCCAACTAGAGATGTTGCGAACCGTTCGCTGCCTTCAACATGGATGCTGTCCAGGAGGTGGGAGGGTCTGGGAGGGAGGGTCTGCTTGAGATTGGCCGGGATGCGTCAGCTGACTGGAGCTCGCCGCGAACGGTTCGTGGCAAACCGCGGCGAGCCGTTCGCGGGAAGTTCGCGAACGGTTCGCGACATCACTAGTGCCAACTCACGGAAATTAAATTTTTTGAATAGTCAACTAAATATTTTAACAGTTATTAAAAAAAGTAATCTACCTCTATACAATCTCTATTGAACACTCATTTAAAGAAACACTCTGGGCACCATAACAACTTAATGATACTGAATACGTTATGGTGCCAGGAGGTGCTTGGCACATGCTAACCTTTAGGGGTTCAATAATTATCTTCAGTGCCATTTAGCTCTGCTCCTTTCCTTCAGATTTTTTAAATAAAAACCCTTGCACTGTCACTGACAGGGGGAACCACTGATTGACTTAAAGCGCCAGCTGATGCTATTAGCCAATCAGCAGAAAAATACATATGTTTCTCAAGCCATTGTGTGAATGGGATGCTACTGATAATCTTAGCTTGTGAGCGGTTTAATCTGTAAGGATAAATTGGCACCAAGTATCTGTTGGGATCATAACAACACCATTACAGTGAAGTTGTTATGGTGCCCAAAGGTTCCCTTTAATTGAGTAAGCAATACGTGTCTATCAAATCTCCATTCCACATCACAAAAAGCCATTAATGAAAGTTCAGTAAATTACCTGAATAAACTAGTGAATGTCCAAATGCAAAGGCCACAGTAATAATAATAGTTTTCCATTTTTTTCTCACTTATACTATATTTGTTCCGTGCTTGTACTATCAATAGTTTGGTAACTACAAATTAGTGGAGACACAAAAACGTCTGTGTATAATGAATAAATTGCCAATAATTCCACTTAAAAGTATGCTGCTAAGCAATGCGATGCTCACTTTATTAGTTCTGTCAATTAAATCTACACTTTTATCCTTTCTCGCAAATCAAGTATGACAATTGCTCAACACAGTACCTTCGTTGTTACTAGTCAGTAGACTTCTACTTGAGACACACGTTAACTGTCTTTGATGACACAACAAACATTCTACAGACGCACAGGACACAAAGGAAGCCAGGCAAAATTCCTGTAATCGCTGAAAGCTACACAACAGATATTAAAATTTAAAAACAAAATCTTACATTCCGATTGGTTGTTGACAATAGGTGTGGATAGGCCCAGGAGTATATGAAATGCTAGAATAAAAACAGTTGATGGGTTAATAAATGAAAAAGGAAAACAAAAGTTAATGTGTATAAAATGCTTAAAACAGTTTTGTTTTGTTGTTTATGTTGACCAATGTATATGTTAAACCTTGCATTTAGTATTCTGTATACTGACTATACATTAGGATACATACTTATATACACATTTAATTATGTATTAAGAGACATGTACTATTAGTTTGTGCAATGTATTATTGTTGGTGAAATATCCTGTAGATTTAAAAATAGGAATAGTAAGGATCTTATCTATAAAACCAAAAGTAAACAAATTAAGTAAAGTGCTAGTGATGGAACATTCACTTAACAAATCAATAAAATTCAATAGAACCAATAGAATTCTACTGTCAACTGCTACACATTTGTTACGGGTTCCTTTGTGAGATCTCTTGTTTTAAAAGAGATTTTTTCCACATCATGTGGCAGCAGTAAGACATCAATAAAGGTGAATGTGTTTGATGTACTATCCAGTGAGATTACAATAGGTATAGATGTTGTTAATGACAACGCTGACATGACATTCCATGACATTTTTGCCACTTTTGATTTGCAGTCCCATAGGTATGAACGTTTAAGCACATCATATTTCAGAATCAAGGTTAGCTCTTACTTGTACAATTGACGGGTCTTCATATTGACAAGTATCAAAAGACCCTAAAGATAGATCTTATTGATTTGGCTTTGGACCTTTGTGAATGCTTTGTGAAGAGTAGGAGGTCATAAAAAGAAAGACTTTAGATGGTTTGGCATTGGACAAAACAATAAAAAGAGATGACAAAGTACATGCAGTGGTGGGTAATCTGAGACTCAAAGAGACTGAAGAGACTATGCATCATATAAATTATACAAAAATATATATAAGATCTTAGCGAGAGAGCAAACTGAGAAAAAATTCAATACCTACTGTCCCTTGAAGCCCATATTTTATCATCTACTTAACCCGTGTAAAAGAACAAGACTGATTGTTGGGATACAGATTGTGCCATTAATGAGGGCCTTTTAGATTTTATTATTATATCCAACCAATTGTTTTTATAAAATTATTTTGTGAGATGTAACATGTTTGTTGAGTTCATTGAAAGAGTGGATTGTCATGATACCCATTGTTTAGTTACATTGTATGCAATATCACTGTATTGATCCACTCCAAATAATATGGGTCTGTTGGTAAAGAGATGGTATAAGCACCAAAACAACTTTAGATTAATGAAGTGGGTTGGGTGTATAGATCATGTTCCTGCAGTCTCACTATTCAATTCTTTGTCATTTTATTAGTTTGCTATTGCAACCATACCGTCCCTGGTTGAGATTTACACAGCCTCCCTGAAAAAAAAGGCTAAATTTTTTTAGTTTCAAAAATGCGTAGAATGTTTCTTTATAATTTCTTAACTCATGTTCTATTAATTAGCTGATAGAGTCTGCAACAATTAACGTTCAATCAAGAACTTCTAAAGTGAACAAACTGTGCAAACTGAGATCTGATTGAAAATAAACAGCTAAATTTGTCCCATCCTATGATAACATCAATATGGGGTGTTGGTAAGAGTCCTATTTATTTGGGAACTTTAACCTCACTATTAAATTCATTTTTTTATGTGAAAAGTTGAAGAATGATGTTAAATCTTGGAATAACCTATTAACTTTGTCACCAATCAGTGTTTAATATTATGTTTAGAAATATTGAATATTGCCCTTTGCTATTGCTTTTAAAACGTCTCAACACCTACAATTCATTGATTTCTTCTTTAATGATATAATTTAAACTGGCTCTTCAATCCTCAGATGGAGTGAATGTTTCAGTCTCGGCTCAGATATAAAGGCACAAGTTAAGTATGAAGATGATTATGATTTGTCTTGATAAAGTGTATTCTGCACGAACACATAGACTTGTGTTTCAGCCATTTCTATGCTGTATCTGCTATAACATGGGGTTGCTCTTTATTGCTGTGTATAAAGACACTACAATATCTTTTTATTAATCCTACAGGGATGAATAAGGTCTGTTTATTGTTATATTTTGCTTTCGGCAGCATTCTGTCTATCGTTAACGTTTACTATCCAGTTCAAATTTATTGTCTTGGTTTGTTGTGTTCCTCAGAAAAAGAGACCTGCCTCTTCTTGATAACCGATTCTATAGCATTTAAGAAAATTAATATCAGTATATTAAAGGACCACTTCAGGCACCATGACTACTTAACACAATTAAATTGTTATGGTGCGGGGAAGTCTCATGTGCTATCTTACCTGAACAGGTTAAACAATTAACAAGCGTTTTTAACCAGAAAAGCTGGTGCCCAATCACTCTGTCCTTGTAATTCCTTTCAATGTCCAAGGCTTCAATTGGACTTGTTTTATTATTTTGTTTACTACTGCTATTTTTAGGACCCATTTTATTTTATTTGGAAGAATTGAGCTCATTATTATTCATTCGAAATTATTCATTAGAAACACTCAGGTTTGTTCATCCTATGATGTTGTGTGCTTTGGAACTCCTGACCATACCGTATGTTCATTTTAACTTCACATATCTTGTACATCTTAGATGATCCATATTCCTTTCACAGAAATTGTGAATGTAAATTAAAATGTTTGGAGCCATAGATTAAAGTGCTCCATGCAGTGATTTCATAATTTGCTCCAGTGTTTGTGCCTACCATAGCCTTCCAGCATCCTTTTCACTGGTGTGAATTTACACACTACTTGATTGCAAAATTGAGAGATTTTCTCCAGAGGGAGTTACAGTGCTCAAACATGTCAACCCATTTTCATGTGAGGTCACATGAAGTTACAATATTGTGTTTTATTGTTTTAACACTTGCTCTTTACCTCTGTTACCTTCTTGTTATGAATAAGTTAACTTGTTGGATCCCTTTGGAGTCATTCACATTATATAATCAGGTAATGTGTTTAATTATATTATTGTGCTGTGAGAGCCTAGGCTTAAGAAAGACCCCATTTCAGGTCAAAATGTTTAACCTGGATCCATACTCGTGGACTAAAGCTCTCTTTGGATTTCAGTCTGGTGTTGCAGGTCGGTTATAATTATTTTATTTAACATCCGGGAGACTGCTTCTAGGCTTCTAGGCTGTCTTTTCATGTTTTTTGGATTCCTTAGCTGTGGTCTGCTTTGTGTGTTGTGTTTCTTTGTTCATGTTTTTATTTCTATAATTATCTCATTATTTATCAGTGGTAGTCTCACAGTTCCTTTTCCTTATGATATTCTTGTGGTTGCATATCACAGGGTTGCAGGTCTACAGAGCTTTAGGAGAACAATTCTATGAACAGGCAAATATATTGAAGATATCCATTTGATTAAACTACTGGCCTTCTGCTCAAAGGATTGACATTTGTACCCCTTTGGGAAAATGGTAATTATCTTATATTAGTTAATATATGATAATGTTTTTGTATCTTTTAGCTAATATTGGAACTCTTTGTATTATCTGTTGCTCCCATATTTGCATAGTTTATTCTGTCACTGTTTTAATTTGAAAAAGTTAATTATTGTAAAAATAGGATATTTTTATATTTTTCTAAAAAAAAAACTAAAATAAAACAACATTTTTCTTCCCCACATAAAACTATAATTCCGTTCCACAACATAAAGACATTATCTGCACAGTGTGCAAAAAAAATATCTCCACGTGAACTTGAGTCAACCTCCAGTCTGCAAAATATCTACCACCTACCAAATGTTCGAATTTACTACATTGTCTTACAGTTTGCAACTTGGTTGTCAATTCACTATTAAGTTAATCAACCCTAAAGTATTATAATTATGGTCACATGTATTCACTTATTTACTAGTATGTCACTCATCTCTATACAAGCTATTTATTTCTCGAGCAAATACTTTCCACTTTCAAGGACTCATAAATAGTGCTGGCATCCACATTGAAGGACTGCCAAGGAAAAAGTTTGCGTTATGTATTTTTGGCAGCTGATTTGACAGTAATATTAATAAACTACTTGCAGTTCAATGTCCTTTAAATGCATGTTCTGACAATCTCTTGTAAAGTTTTTATCCTAACGATTTACCCATTAAACCTTTTGTTTCTCTGTAAAGAACTCCAGATTTGAACTCTTCAACTTCCCGTTTAATGTTGCATATTACAAACTACTGAGTTTGTTCAGAACATATATGTAATAGTGTATATTAGACTGCAAACAATGTTTATGGTGTGAGCATTCTCCAAATTCTAACTCACATGAAATAGATGACTGACACAAAAGTTAAAGTGATAATTGCTAAAGAACTGTAAATACACCTATGTATGTCTGGTGAGACGCACATGTTGATTTTTTTTAATTTCAATATGATCACAATAAGATTTTGGTCCAAGCTACTTTTCCAGGCCACACCAGAGTGTTCCACTAGTGCAGCACTGGATGACCGTTAGCACTCCAGATGTACTAGACTGCATCTACCAATGTTCTTACAACTATAATGGATCAAGGGAAATGTAGTTCAGAACATCTGGAGTACCAAATGTTGCCTACTCCTGCACCAGTATATCAGTTGTTTATTGCTTCTGACCCTTCCGAGGTCTATTACTTGGAGGCACCTGTGGTAGATGACACTTTCAGTCTGATACACATAGTACACAACATTCATGAATGTACAAAGAATGGAAAATGGTTATGATGCATTCAAACAAGACTTACATCTGGTGTAGGTGATCTGATGGAGAGGAGGCGTGAACTGGAAAACAAAAACAAGCTATAAAGTTGGGGATAAAACATAGAATGAACAAGGAGACAACAAACAAATTGAATGATTACAAACCATGAAACAACAGTTAAACAGCATGAGATGAGAAATGCAAAAACTGTGTCTAATGTAATTACTTCTAGGCTGGAACATGTGTCTGTTCTTCTAAAAAAATATCACACATTTTGCACATACCTCGAGGATGTACACATAACAATCACCTGTATATTACAAACTCTCCAGACCTGACCATTTCTATAGCTCATTAAGGTTGATACATTGACAGTACAAGTTATCCTCACTAATTTTCAATATCATATTATTAATATTAAATCAAACATTATGAGAATTAAAACTGTTAATAATAGTTTGTATTCCGGTATAGAAACCATATCTTTGACTTTCTTAACTTTCTCATGTTCGCATGTTTAATTTAATATTTTATTTGATCTACAGGATAGTTCCTAAACCCATATCTTTAGGAACAAATGTAAAAAATCCTAATGAAACCCTGGTGGTCAGCAGACCATGGTTTGCTTCATGATTCTTAATATTATGACATTACAATGTTTAGTCCTGTAAAATAAGTGTTTTTTTTTGTTGCAAATTGTCTTATGCTGAATAAACATTACGATTATTGACAGAGAACCATCTGATATGATGAACCATTAGTCATATGGTATTTCTTTTATCTCAAAATTTCCTTTACTTTTCTGCTATGGCTTAGAGGGCAATGTTAATTCCCCCATGTACAAGACAACTTGCTGCATAACAGTGCATGAAAGTGTGAAATCATATACATTTTAGACTTTTTGTTTGTTAAAGTCTATAGAATGATTTGCTGTGGAATACAATATAAACTTTTTTTTGTTTTAAATCTAAAGTAATCTCAATAATATATGTTTAATTATTTTTACCTTAAGGTTTCACCAGAAGATCCCCTTCTTTTCCAAAGGTTAATTAAGCTACTTGAGCGACTAGCAGCTGAAGAAGACTTCCCATCTCCCACATGCATGCGGACCACAGTGGAGGTGGTGAATGCACTTCGGACGTTCCTCTCCGGCTTGGCAAGAATTATGTACACCTTTGGCACAAACATACAACCAAGTGCTACTGTGGCGCTTAAGCTCACAGAGAAACACATTGTGATAATTTTGTAATTGCTTCCAAAATATATTGGCACAAAGGCTAGCCATATGATGCAGGTGGTATACATTGTAAAGGCAATATATTTCGCTTCGTTAAAGTTGGCAGGAACATTTCTGGTCTTAAATGCATAAAAAGTACAGCTCATGATTAACAACCCATTATATCCAAGTGGTGCGACAACCCCAAGATTGTTGGTGTTGCATATCAGGTAGACTTCCCGAATACTTGGGTAGTCAAACATAACATCTGGTGGTTCCATAATGAAAAGAGCGACAATTATTCCTAACTGGATGCAAATTAAGATGAAAGCAATAACCAACTGTGCACAGGCACTCATAAACCTAGGTTTTTTGGTGCATATTTTCTTTTTGCTTCCAGCCAAGATTCGGGCAATGCGATTAGTTTTTGTCACAAGTGCGGAGTAGCTCATAGCTGGGGAGAGGCCAATGCCAATTCTCTGTAGATAGCAATATATCTGTTGGGGTTTTGCAATGAGACAGAATGTACATAGGTAACCCAGACAGATTCCAACCAGGATAATGTAACAAAGCTCTCTGCTGGATGACTTAACTACTGGAGTATCTCGGTAGAGGACAAATATAGCCATCACAAACATTGTAGCCAAGAGACCCAAGCATGAGAAGACTACAGCTGCAATGGGCTCTGGATCACTCCATCTGAGATATTCCACTGGGATTGGATCACAACCTGGTAAAAATAAAAAGAGGTATTAGTTAAAATAAGTGCATTCATACAACAACTCAATGTTTTGATTTCTGATACATGCAAAATTTAGAATATGTCCACATGTCCACTGCCCGGACAGTTGCAAAAGCAATTGGTAAATTACATTAAAAATAAAACAAAGAAGACTTAGCTGTACCATATACTTAAGAAATAAACGAATTGAGAATATGGGAACAGTATCGGCAATAAAGTTAGTTCACATACAAAGCAATATACTGTGGCAAGGCACACTAATTCCACACCAGAGTGATTCAGAGATCGGTTCCGACGAAACAGATAAGGGGATTTAGCTCTATATTTGCTTGATTACATCAATCTCTGAACCTCATCCTTTGTAAATATCCCCTTCCTTGTTAATGTACACTCTTTCTTTCTTTCTTTCTTTCTTCTTTCTTTCTTTCTTTCTTTCTTTCACACTTTCTCACATTGTTCATTGTAAATAGCTGGACCTATACATAGACTGATCTATACTTTCTTCTTTTCTTGTCACACTAGGACAATATTTTGAACATTCCTAATTGTGTCCATGATTTATACTAATTATTGAAATACTTTCCTCCCCTCCCTCCCTTTTTTTAACATATAAAACTAAAAGTGAAGTTTTAGAAGTATTAATATCTCATCATCATCTTGTTTGGTAAGAGACTTCTCTCTTAATTTACTTTAACAAATTCTGGGTTCATACCCTTATCTAGCCCTTTGACCGCTTCAGACCTAAACTCTCATCCTTTCTAATTCTAGTTTTCTAACAATATTGAATCATATGGAAAGCTTATTAGATCGAGGCCTAAAATGTTAAATAGTTAAGAGAAAGACATAGAAGATTATTACTGCAACACCCAAATGATAGAGGCTATAGTTAGGAAATAACAAAGCAAAAGTTGCATACAGGTGGTCCTCATTTTATGACCTAGTGGTCTTACGATGGCTCGCACTTACGACCAGCTCTCTAGCATGGAGGTAAGTGCAAACCGTCATGGAGATTAGAGGGATTTCCTGCTTTGTTGCGTTCGTCTACAGAAACTCCTCTCGCTACACCACTACTATGACACTTGGAGAATATCCCACACCTTGGAGCGGGTGTACACCCACTTCTCACATGTCCATAACACGTCCTCAAGGATAGATGGGATTCTCATACATGGGCAAGGACTCAACCAAATCACCAACTGTGACATAGGACAGATTACCTGGTCAGATCACGTGTCGGTTACGCTGTCGGCCAGAGATCAGTTTGATTATAAGCACCGCAGCCCGTGGAGGCTAAACGCTTCCTTGCTGAATGACCGGGCATTTAAGAAAGAGGTGAAGAAGGCATTATGCAATTACTTTAAAGAGAATTCTACTCCGGGAATATGCCAGAGCACAATATGGGCAGCACACAAATCTGTAGTCAGAGGTATCTTTATTAAACAGTCATCATACCTACAAAAAAAATCCACAGCCCAGATTACACAATGGAGGAGAAAATTGTACCAACTAAACAAACACCACCAAATCTCCCCATCTACTGATCTAAAATTGGAAATTTCCAACATTATGTACAAACTACACCAAAAAGCAATAGAAGAGACAGAGATTAAAAATAAATCAATACACGCAGGGGAATAAAGCTAGCAGATTACTAGCTAGGAGACTGCAAGAACGTAGGGCGAACCAAAACATTGCTTTTCTTATGTCCCGAACGGGAGAGATGAAAATGAAACCTAAAGACATATGCAATGAATTTGCCAACTACTATGAAGACTTGTACAACATAAACAAACACAAAACCACATTTCAGCCCACGCCGGAACATATAAATGCATATCTACCTACTGACACCTCAACTAGTGCACACATTCACGGAGGCGACCACCACGCAGAAACTACCACAAGACACACTATTAGCCCACATCATAACGCTACAGAAACCAGGGAAGCCACCCACCATCCCACAAAACTTTAGACCCATCTCCCTGCTCAACATGGATGCGAAAATATTCGCCAAGCTGTTCGCAACGAGACTGAGCGCTCTTCTCCCCCAGATAATCCATAAAGATCAAGTAAGGTTTGTGACAGGGAGACAGGGAGTGGATAACACGTGCAAGGTATTGAATATACTGCACAGTCTGCCCAGGCTACACAAAGAGGGAAGCCTTGTCATCTCCCTAGACGCTGAGAAGGCATTTGACCGCCTGCACTGGTCATTCCTAGAGGCAGTCATGACGAAATTTGGAGTGCCAGGAGAATTTAGATCAGCGGTCAAAGCGCTATATAGTGCCCCAACAGCCCAGGTACTCAATGCGGGATTTCTATCAAATCCATTCAACATCTCCAACGGCACAAGGCAGGAATGTCCTCTGTCCCCCCCTGCTGTACGTCCTGGCATTAGAGCCACTGGCCTCCAAGATTAGACAGTATGACTCCATACATGGACGACGTGCTACTGACCCTGACACAACCACTCATTTCAATGCCGCACCTATTGACAGCAATAAAAGATTATGGGGACAGTTCATATTACAAACTCAATGTGACAAAAACCCAGGCCTTGGGGATTCGGATACCTAATGACATAATACAGGTGTTGCGGGAGAAATTTGTAATGGACTGGAGGACAGACAGCGTTTCCTTTCTGGGAATTAAGCTAACCAAGACAGTGGGGGGACTATTCAAGGCCAACTACGAGGCCCTGCAAAAAGAGATGGAGACTAGTTTGGCCTCATGGGGAGATAAATACCTCTCCTGGTTGGGGAGGATGGCAGCAATTAAAATGTCTATCCTCCCCAGGCTACAATACCTATTTAGAACACTGCAAATAGACCTACCAACCTCCTATATCAACAAAACTCAGGCAATACTCACTAAATTCATATGGGCCCACAAAAGAGTGAGGATGGCTGCAAAATTCCTGTATAGACCAACTCATCAAGGGGTCTATCCCTCCAAACATCAAAATTTATCACCAGGCAACATTACTGGCCCCAGTGATAGGGATGCAATCTCCATCCCCCACCCCACAATGGCTAGAAATAGAAGACCATTGGCTACAGGGGACAGGTCTCCGTAGATTGTTGTAGGTACCTAAAACAATGCGCCCCATCCAACCTAATATCTTACCAACCACAAAAACATTGTTGACGACCTGGGACAGAACACATAAGACACTGGTCTCTATGACACCGTGGTCACCGGCAACACCATTGCCCAGCTTACATGTAGCCAATAATACGTTTGACTATAGAGAATGGACTAACAGAGGCTGCACGCATGTGAGAGACCTCCTGGAGGCATAAAAGCTACTACTGTTCCCTAATATCCCCAAAAAATTCAATCTGCCCCCCAAATTGATATTCCCACACCTTCAAATAAAATCTATGCTAGGGGCCCAAACAACCAGCAAGGAGGGGAAGAGCACACTCACGGGGTTTGAGAGAACCTGTTTGAACCCAAGGCAGAGGAGGGGTATGATCTCCATGTGCTACTCGCTCCTAAATGTAGACAACCCGGTACACCTAGACATATTTAGTGAAGCTTGGCAGGCAGACTTGGGGAGACATTTTGAAAACTTATAAGGTCAACAAGTAAGAGACCTCCACGGGAAAATGGGGAGTCTATGGAAATGTGTCCCTAGGGGGAGAAAGAGACTAGACAGAAATCGTTAAACAAACAAGATAACTGAGAGAATGTAGCACAAAGACTAAGTAGAATAGCACAAAACCGGCAGGGAGAGCGGGTATGCCAAACTCTTCCACCAATTCTTTATGTAGAATATATATCAGGAAAATTATGCATTGATGGTCTACAAAACATATAACCTGTAGACTTGGAGGTGTGGTTTGGTCCAATTTGAAAATGGGTGAATCTCTGCATTACCAAATTCTTGAATCCCGAAACAAATTTATCAGAATTTCCAAATAAACCGAATAGCGCGATATCCGAACAGATTGTTTTCATTCAGAATTTGTAGTGGTTACTGCTAATAGCCACTGCCACTTATCACCAACCTTGAATTACTATTTACAGTTTGAGAGTATTAATATTAATTTGGGTCTAAATTTTGCAGAACTGGACTGAATTTTCGACCAAAAACTAATTTTCCCAACTTCAGAACTGAAAATTTCTGGAAATTCGAACCATATCAATTTGGAGGAACGGAAAATTTTCACCATGCACAAGAATAATGGTAAACACTAGACACACTACACAAACTCTTTAAAAATATATTGGTAACCTCACAGCTGTTTAGGTGCTCTGAATTCATTCTCTACATCACTAGTGTCATGAGCACACAGAACCCAAGCAGCCCAATAGCCTAATTTCAAGCAAACAGCACATAGCGCCCAGTGCTCATTGTACTTCTACTGTAGTTTTCTGTCTACTTTATCTGCTCCAGACCCTTGCTTGTCTTCTGATGCCCCTGTATATGTCTTTAACCTCATCATATCTTTTTATAGTTATTCATCTACCCTGAACCATTCCAACCTTTTTCTTTTACGTGTGCATGAGTGACCATTTGCTATGTAATTTATATTTACTTACATGTTTCAAAGTGTATTCATGGGTCTGTGTTTACATCTATATTTGTTTGCCTGACCGTCTGTCCTTCTCTAATGTACCTTCAAATCGGTCTCACCAGTTGATTTCACAGAACAAAGCTCAGTCACAGAGAGTAGGACTCATTAAAAGACTTATTCATTCAAGATTCGCCACTGTCGTTCCTTCAAGCCAAGCGTTTATCACTGGTTCCAACCAACTGCACATTCCTAAGAATCTATTACTCTCTTTAAGTATAATACAATTTCAGTAAAAAAGAAGGTCTATATTTTCTCCTTCATTGAATATGTTTTATTATACGTCTTCCAAACTCAATTTGATTTATTTCTCTACCACGGTGTAGTTATTGATTTAATATTAAAGTAACCCTAGGCATTCTGTTGTAGTTATTCATAAATTGCATCTTAAAGGAATTTAAAGAATGCAAAACAAAAATGTGCAGGAGAACTAGAATAGTGCTAGAATGCATGTTACGCAGATAATGCTTATCTAGAACAGAGTTTTCAAAAATGTCATGTGATTATGGGAAATAAAAAAAGGTTTGGTATTTCGAGGTAGAGAAAATCTAAAATGTCACAAGCCTATAATTATTTACAAGTTAATTTCAATAATTTCAATGTCAATTTTTTTTATATTAGTATGTACACATATAGTTTAAGAAAAATACAAATATATTGATTTTATAATGTTTCATAAATGACTAGTATTTATGATATGCTGGTAATGTGTACATAGCAGTAATTATATTGTTTGCAAGTTTCAAACACCAAAGGGACATAAACCTATTTCTGTGTAATACATTTTAGAAATATACAAAAAAGTTAAGGAAGGAAGACTCTTCCCAGAACAGGAAGATACTATACCAATCAGGAGCCTCTCATTCTGGTCTATTATTATCTCATAAGTCCTGACCTTTAGGGGTTTACAAGATATATAGTATGTCCCTCAACTGCAGTTCAATTTATGTAATAGAACGAGTGGAACTGCTCACTATACTAATAGAAGCTTTACTGTAGATGCTACATACATATGTTTGCGAAACAGCAAGAGTAAATTGCACACACTAAAAAAGGGGGAAATACTTCCTGCAGGATACTCCAAAAAGGGAGGGCCAATCCCTGAAGACATCAAATTGAGAAAAAGAAATATCCAGGCACACCTGAGGTTTCTTCTTAGAGGCAGTCTTTATTTGAAACAAGTAAGTGGAGACAACCTTTATTAAGACTTGATATAGGCTCAGAGAGGAGCCAAAACGTTGTTTCCACTTGTTTGTTTAAAATAAAGACTGCCTTTTAGAAGAAACCTCAGGTGTGCCTGGATATTTATTTTTTTCCATTGGTTTGTACATAGTTCGACTCACAGTTTTTTTGGGGTGGAGGGAGGAAAGAGATCATCTAATAGAATAAATGCAGATGGCTATCTGCACCATAATAATTTTCAATAACGTTGTTATGGTGCTTAGAGTGACCCTTCATGAAAAAGATTTAGACATTTTGGAATTTATTATTTACTACGATACTAATAAGTATAGTGGGATTTCTGTTGATTAGGAACCATATCAAACTCTGGATTCAGACTTTGCTATCACAGATTTTGTTACACACAATTTTGTTTATTTAATAATCATTTCATTCATTCAAGCTGAAAAAATGGAAGCTAAAGGAACACTCATGTATGGGGTTAACCAAAAACTGTAGAAATAAAAAGAAGAGAAGGAATGAGTGTCCTAAGAGAATATAAAATGTAACCTTTAATAGTAATAATAAAACCTTGTATAGATGTCCATAGTTAAGGTAATACTAAGTAACAGACTGAAGTGTACGTACACTCTAATAAGTGACAGTCTAAATAGAAAAATATTTAAAGATTTCCTGTAATGAGAAATAAGTTAATACAGGAATGGCCTCATTCCTTCTCTTCTTTTAATTTCATTCATTCATTCATTCATTCATTCATTCATACTTTTACCCTTTCCTTTTGTATTTTACTATGTATCATACAGTGTACATGCACCGTACCTTTTACTATCAAATATAATATCACAAAAGAACAAACTTTAGTATAAGGTTACATAATCATCATTTTGAAATGAGACCCATGTAAAAATAATCTACAGCCAGAACTGCTTCGTATCCTCCTCCCTCATGTACCGTTCTCTATAAACCTAGGGGCACTAAACAATAATGCATTTACAAAGGAAAGATTTGAAAATACATTGTTGCCAACTGATAATTAACTAGGTGTTATATAATCTTTATTTAAAGGGTTTCCCCCCTTTTTTTTTTTTCATAAAAAAAGACAATACAATACAACAATTACATACAAATGGTAAAGAAACAATTTTCCTATTTGAAATATTCATCCATAAGATGTTTCTTTATACATTTCAATTAACCAAGAACGAACAATACTTTAGACTTACACATCTACATAAACAAGACAGTGCAGCAAGAGAGAAGGGAAGAAACCTATCGAGTAAAAATGTATATTTTGTGTCTTATATTATATATTATACTGTCCAAAGTATTAACAGTCAATCTCAGTTTCACTTTAAATTTATATAGGGAAAAATTTTTTCTTTTTATTTTTTTCCCTCTATTTCTATCAAGCCTCATATAGAGAGAAAAAACAAAAAAAAACAAAGAAAACCTCTATTTATCAATCTTCTCCCAACATTTCATCCAAATTGTTGTTTTCCTACTTAATTTTTGTTTGCTCAATAACAATTCCATTATTATTAAACTAGGTGTTATATGATTTTACAAAGTGCTAAAAGCAAAGTAAAGACAAGTCTAGTGAACAATTCTGTCCTTGTACAATTTAAAGGACAAAATCCAATACATATCATTAAGTGAAAAAAAAATCAGCTGAGATGAAATGCAAAGCTTAATGTGTAAAACTCATAGCACTTGGACATAAGAGAAATATTCACAAGCCATCGAGTTTCATATATCATTAGGTACAGTTGAATATGTGTAAAGGCATTTAAAATTATACTGTCTCAAAGGTTGAGGTAATATAGGGATTTTTATTTCATATACTTTATAATAACAACAAGGATTTTCCAGAGATACAGGAAGGCAAGACAGAAATTAAAGGGAGCCTCCGGCACCACAACACCTTCCTGGAATGAAGTTAATATGATTCCTTTAGGGCAGGGGTCCTCAAACTCCGGCCCCCGAGATGTTGCTGAACTACAACTCCCATAATTCTTTGAATTCCATAGATAGCCAGAGAATCATGGGAGTTATAGTTCAGCAACATATGGGGGGCTGGAGTTTGAGGATCCTGCTTTAGGGTTTAAACTGTTCACAAATGTTTTAACCCAAAATTCTTCTCTTCAAAGCCATGTAGCTCTGCAGCTGTTCTTTCTCTGCTCTCTGATTCTTCATATGTAAACTACAGTTTGCCATGTACAGGGGCACTGTTGATTGGCTAAGAGTGTCAGTTAATGCTCCCCATTCACAAAACAGCTTGAGAAATGGGGGAAGCTATTGACTTACAGAGTCAGCTGACCCTCAAAGTCAAGCAGTACCCCTTTCTGGGTAAGGATCCCTGATTGAAGAATCTGAAAGGACAGGGGCAGAACTAAATGGCACTGGAGAGAAGAATTTGGCAGGCAGACGCCAGGGACTTTCACTCCCCATAATTACTTATTTCTGATTAAGTTGTTATGGCGGCTGATATAAGAGCTATTTATATTGTTGATCTACATTTAATATTCTAGGGTCACTAATATTAATGTACTGAAATTATTTCTATGAAAGTGTTCACAAACGTTTAACCCCAGTTTATAAATTCTGGCTTTGGGTAGTTCTTTTCTACCAAAGGAAAGCGATAGCCATAAATACCAATTTGCTTCCTAGAGACTTTGGGATAATTTGTAAGAGGCAATCTCATTTATGGTATTAAGCGCTAGCACTTCTTTGAAACAGGACAGGCCATAGAAGACAGCTACAAAATGAGAAAACTAACATGCCTATCACAGACACACGCTCCCATTTGGCTTCTATTCAGAAAACTCCGGCCCTTTTAGAATATACGTTGCACGCAGGCAGTTTCCTGAAATCCTACCAAAGACTGTCTTAGTCAACAACTGGTTGTTCAGTCATTCTTCGGCTTCAAGACTTCCACCAGTTTAGGACAAGATTGTTAGTTTGAGTAATTGATCATTATAAAACAGTCCGAAAGATTCCATAACAGGCCTTGGTATCAGCACTCCCGGTTTTATGTCATGGATATATATATATATAGAAAGTAAGTGTTAGAAACTTTAGCGTAATTCACTCTATCCAAAAACATTTTGTGTCATTACCTTTTATTTAAAAAAAAAAGTATATTGGTTCCATTCTTAAATGTTTTAATAACCCACAGTCATGGTGATTAAAAACAATGAACCCTGTATTTTCTTTTTTGTATTAGAAGTAAACCCATGATGATTACATAGATTTTATCTTTTTTTAAAATGGGAAATTGAAGATCACTGAAGCAGAAAGAATGTAGCAGACTGTCATTTAATATGAATGTTTTGGCACAGTGATATGCATTTACTATCACTCTAAGGGGAAGAAAATCACCAAGTAAACTTACATGGAATTAGATCAATGCCAGAAACCACATACAATCATTCCACGAAAAGCTCAACTGCCTGCCTTGAAATGCATTACAATATGATAAATCGGATTATATTTACAGTTGGCAGGACACTGGGGCCCAAATGATCTTGCTAGTCCTAAACGGAATCTTAAAGTGCCATGCCTTCTTTTAAAACAACTGTCTCATTCTGCAGGCAGAAAAATCAAGTAAATATGTTTTTGTTTTTTTTCATATCTTCCTTTTCCCTGCATCCCTTAAGAGGGGAACACTGATCCAGCCAATCAGTGTCATATCCCTAGGAATGGTGAAACAATATATTGAACATCAGTTCTGCTAACATTTTTATTTCCTGTTCTTCTAACTGTACATCAGAAGATAACTGGTGGCTACCAAAGCTGCTGGACTTAATTGCTGCCCCATGATTGAGTACCTGGCAAGCACTCCTGCATGTTCCCTGCAAGGTGCCGAGGCAATGGAGCTAATCAGGAAGTACTCCTGCTGTCGAGGTCTTGGCAAATTAAAGCAGAGATGTGGCTTCTGCATTAGACAGGTTGAAAGAAGCAGAGGCAGTATGCATGTCTATTTCTTCAGAGTAGCTGATTTCCACTTCTTCCCTTATTGCTACCCTCAGTAATGTTATCACAACTTCCTGAGTCACAAGAGCCATCAATGCTACAATTGGCCTCACCCCTTATGGTAGCTTCCTCTAATGTCCCCAGTAATCATTCTTCCATGACTACTACCACCACTGCCCAATTCTTCGTGATTCCTATTCTCATTTCCACTACTTTTGATACTACAGACTCCTACTTTATTGCAGTGCTGCCCTATTTATTGCAATGCTGTTCCTAAAAATAGCAAAAGAACGGTAAGGGGCTGGAAGTTCTAGTGCAGGCAGACCAAAGGCAGCAAACTCTGAGCAGCACGAACACTGTAGTTTTATTAACAAAATCCTATTAACCAAGAACAAAAATAAAAGTATTGCCTTACCTGTGAGGTCATCCGTAGGCCAGGAACCCAGATCGCACGCTTTACATGTATATTCATCAAAAACTATTTCATTCTCCTTGCACGGTGTGCAGGTCCAGCAACAGCTCACCTCTCCTTTACGGATAACCTGGGAAATAATAAACACAAAGCAAGAGAAACAAATGACAAAGTCCTTCCATTATAATAAATGTAACAGAGAAAAGTTAAATGATGAATGCTGCCTTTATTTCATCTTAATAATAACAATCAATACTGCAGACTCAGACAGTATATGAGATCACAGTGTGATGCATAAAAAAAAATAAAAAAAAAAAAATAAAAAATGACCGTAATCAATTATTTTCCCCAGACTGTGCTGACATCCCTACATGGAGGTGAAATGTGTATCGTGAACTTTGCAAACTATAACAATATTCTCCATTGGGTTCTTAACACAAAGAATCTATTGCCAACATACTCAACAAATGGCTCCCAGTATCCCAGCTCTCTGCTTTTGGAGGTGTTACTGATCTCCAGCAGCATCATCGGAGTATCATCAGCCAGCCTGGAACAAGAGTTCCAGGCTTTCTAATGTAAATTATGTGCATATTCCTATGCACAGAGTTGCAATCATTAGCTTAGAGTGGTCAGTTCATGCTCTCATCCAATGAATGGCCGGTAGGACTGGCTTCTAGCTCTGAGAAGCCAGACGCATATCACAGCCAGCCATACAGGAGACCCAGTTCCCAACAGGACTAGGTAAGAGGCCCAAACATTGCAAAACACTTTTCCCCCATTACGGGAAATGGAGCCAGGGTACACCTGGCATATACCCAATACAGAAGGCTGTAGTGGTTATGATGCTTAGTGTAACCCTAATACTATCCAGAGAACAGCTTTGCATTGTTTTTATGCCAAGGTATCTTGCTAGATTTGCATAACTCTTAACATTAGATTGTATCGATGTAATATAGGACATGGAGTGGTCCAGCAGGAGATGTACCAGTGAAGCATCAGTCATCACTTATGATACAGAGAGCAGTAGACTCAAAAAGAGGGCACATCAGTCCGGTGTGAATACTGGCAGCAGCACAGACAAGCTCCACTCTGGGTAGCCAGTGTGAAGTGCTTTCTAACGGGCTTTCTAAGGGCATCTGCATCACCTGCACAGTTCAACTACCAGGCAGACTGAAGCATGCTGGATACGGAACTGTTTTTCAGACACTTTGTGGGCCTCAAGACCCCAGCTTGTTCAATCTGCTCATCTGCTTCACACACAGCAAACTTATGCCCAAACACCCCGGAAGTAAGTGCCTTCTAACCTAAACCCATCCCGACTACGACATTTAGACAAGACAAGGTTAGAAAGACAAGTTAGGATGGAATATCGTGTTTTTAGGCAAGTCTCAAATTTGTAACAATTTTAATGCAGGCACCTGCGCAAACAGTGCCTGCAGACTGTTACACGTATGCTCACAGTGCCAAGACTATGTGCCCTAATAAATTATACCCAAAGCCTTACCTATAGACTGTCAATATCTCAGTGCTACAGGAATTGTTGTACAACCACCCCTCACCACATCTGGTAGAATTTCTGGTGGCTGGGTTTATGGAATGATTTCACAGGGGTATCATTTATATGCCATCAGGGATAGTCGAAAGCAGCATCTTACAGACTGCTCTTGCTAACACTAACACTGTCAATGAGTTGCTACAGAAGAAAGTAGATCAAGGTTTCGTACTAGGTCCCTTCAGCTCTCCAATTTTCTCAGTATGGAGGACCAATCCCATAGGTATAGTTACTGGTAAGACCTCTAATAAACAAAGGCTCATCATTGACCTCTCTGCTCCTCACGCTACAACAACACCAAGTCTTAACTCGCTCATTCCATCTGAGGAATTTTCGCTACAATACACTACCATCGACAACGCTGTAGAGGCCATCGTGTCAGCAGGAGTGGGAGCTTGGCTTAGCAAGAAAGACATAGTCAACGCTTTCAAACTCCTCCCTATTCACCCTTCCCTGTGGCATCTACATGGAGTTAAGTGGCGGGGCCTATACTATTTCTTCACACGTCTCACGTTTGGTTCAAAAAGCAGTCCAAGGATCTTAGATATGTATGTAGATTCCCTACAGTAATTCACTATCTTGATGACTTTCTGACTGTAGAAAGCAACTTATTTCCACCCAGTAGCCTCCACGCTACTATATACAAGGCCGGCACGTCCATAAGGCGGCACAGGCCGCCTTATGGTGCACCAGCCCGGGCGCGCAAATGTCCAGATGGTTAGCAGGAGGGAAGCGCACAGCGCCCCTCTCCTGCCGGTCACTTCTTGTAGCGTGGCCAAGCGGCAACCTGCAGTGCCACGGACAGTGTGGAGGGGGCGGGGATATGAACACGTCATATCCCTACTCCCTCTGTAGCATACGGTGCGGCTGGCACCCAGCAGGGGCGGAGCTACCACCGGCCCTCTTCTCTTCAGCATGGGAGGACTTCCTCCCAAGTAGACAACAGCAGAGAGCAGGAGAAGGCAGAGAGGAGGGAGGCTGGGCAGGACTAGCTCCTCCAACTCCCAACTACCTCAGGCAGCACTCTGGATCCCAGGTAAGCCACCCTCATGAAACAGGAGAGTGGCTAGAAAAGTGTATATTTTGACCAGCATGTCTGTGTATGTGTGTGTGTGTGGGGGGTGGGTGGTTGTGTGTCTGTGTGTAAGTCTGTCTATCAGTGTATGTGTGTGTATGTCTGTCTGTCAGTGTGTCTGTGTGTGTGTGTATGTGTATGCCTGTCTGTGTGTGTATATGTCTGTCTGTCAGTGTGTCTGTGTGTATCTATATGTCTGTCAGTGTGTGTATGTCTGTCTGTTAGTGTGTCTGTCAGTGTGTGTGCATGTCGGTCTGTCTGTCAGTGTGTGTGTGTATGTCTATCATTGTGTATGTGTGTATCTGTATGTCTGTCAGTGTGTATCTGTGTGTCTGTCAGTGTGTGTTTATCTGTATGTTTGTCAGTGTTTGTGTGTATCTGTGTGTCTGTCTATCTGAATGTGTATCAGTTTGTGTATATGAGTATCTGCATGTGTGTCAGTGTGTGTATCTTCGTGTATGTGTATCACAGTGTGTGCGTGTGTGGCAGTGTATGTGTATATGTGCATACATCTCATTATTCAAACACCAACACTACACACAAATAAACACCTGTATGCAAACGTCATCACTACATACAAACATACCCCTGCATTCAAATGTCAACACTACATACAAACACACCTCTGTATCAGACACCAAAATTATATATAAAAACACACCTGCATTCAAAAACCAACAGTACACATAAATGCATGCTTGCATTCAAACGCAAACACTACATACAAACACACCCCTACATTCACACAAACATACTCCATACAAACACATGCTTACAGTCAAACACACAAATACTGCTCCGTGCTAAATACAATCCTGCAAGCATGGGGAATTGGTAGAGCCCCAGCTTTCAAAGCATTGTTGAAGGTTCACGACAGATGGGGATCTATCTTTTAGCCATCCTGTGTACATACACAGACATACATACACAGACCGTCATACAGAGACATAGTCTGTATGTCTCTGTATGACTGTGTGTATGTATTCAAAAGGAAAAAAATGCAGGCAACACTCCAATAGTAAGGATGGTATATTTATTGATAGGTGAACCACCCATAGAAAGTGCAACGTTTCGGCTCAGCAGAGCCTTATTGCATGATTAAGGCTCTGCTGAGCCAAAACATCACACTTTCTATGGGGTGGTTCACCTACCAATAAATATACCATCCTTAATATAGGAGTGTTGCCTGTGTTTATTCCTTTTGAAGACTTTACTGGTGGATCCAGCGATGTCCGCTTGACACGGAGCATCCACCACTGTTGATGGCCAGAGCATTTACACACTAAAGGGGGTAAAAGGGGCCTAAGGGGTCAAAGGGGTAAGACATTCAAGAGAGTGGATATGCAACACTAATGGCTACGAGACACAGAGGTGAAGATGCATTGTTTTTTTTTTGGGGGGGGGGTGTAAAAATGCATCTTTGCCTGTGCAGTCAAAAATCCTAGCACCGACCCTGACTATATAATTGTTTGAAAGCTTGGGTGACCCTGTTTCACCAACTAAAACTGAAGGCCCCAACACTATTATTAATTTTCTGGGGGTAGAGCTGGACTCTGTTATTATGCAAGCCAGCCTCCCCACGGAAAAAAATCGACCGCATTCTGGCATGTATTGACAAATACATCGAAGCAGGTTCTTGCAATAGGAAGGAACTCCAATCATTGTTGGGTTCCCTTAATTTTGCAATAAAGATCATACCATAGGGTCGTGTATTCATATCAAGATTACTTTGTCTTTTCCCACAATTCCTGTTGGATTTCTCCCACATTGCGCTGGATCGGCATGCCACTGCTGACTTATGCATGTGGAGGGAATTCCTATGTAATTGGAATGGGAAAAGTATATTTATCCTGGTTTTAACTGACAGATTCTTTTCAGTCTGGATGGATGCCGCAGTTACATCCGGTTCTGCCGCCATATTCGGCAACATGTGGATGTGGGGTTACTGGCCAGATTCAATTAAGGATGTACTGGAGTTCACTACCACCTCAGCCTTGTTTGAACTTTATCTGATAGTGGTCGCTGCAGTCATATGGGGCTCATGCTGGTCAGGTAATACAGTACGTTGTTTTTCCGACAACATGGCAATGTGCCATTATGTTAACAAAGGACACTCTTCGTCCCTGACCATCATGCAGTTCATGAGTAAGGTGACATGGTTAGCGGCAAAGCATTAATTTTTCCTGACATGTATAGATATTCTGTGGGTCCTGAATTTCGCAGCTGATCATTTGTCTCAATCTCGATTACAGGAGTTCCAGACAGCATTAACAACAACAAACTTAGTAACCACTCTGGCTCCACAGTGGAAGGACATGGTTATGGATTAGAAAATTTACTTGCTCATGGGTCTTTCTGCAAACACAAAGGAAATCGTATGATAGAGCCTTTCACATTTTCAATAGATTTTTGCTGGAGTTTCATATCACTGACAAGTTCTCCATGGGAACATTGGTAGCATTCATCTCTTTTTGCCACCTGCACCTAAAGATATCCTTCAACACCATTAAATTATACATTGCTGGAATCCAACACCCCATCCTCATCACATGGCCTGATAAACAATGCTTCTTGTAATCCTATCATGTTACAGCCATATTTAAAGGTAGAAAATACTCCTCACCTATACCTATACCTTCTAGCCTACCACTCCATTATCACATGCTCCAATCATTTTCAGATCTCCTAGATGCCTCACCATATCCACTTGGCAAGAGATCTTAAATCACGTGATTAAACAGCATTTAGCATTCTTTGGCTTTCTCTGACCTAGAAAATTCACCACCACCGACACTAACCCAGCTGACTTCGTCACAAAAGCACAACTGGTAAAAGCACACGAGCACTACATACTTTCACTAAAACACACAAAAACTGGTGGAAACAATCATGCAGTGAAAATCACATATTACCCCACAGGCAATCAATGGTGCCCCATCAAAGTCTTGGACCATTACCTTTTCTACAATCAAAATATCCCTAATCAATCACTTCTTGCTTTACATGGGAAAACACTCAACACTAGCAGGTTCATGCTTTATGTTAGAATGTTACCGGTATGGTTAGGTGTTAACCCGGCTAATTACTCGGGTCATTCATTCCATATGGGGGGCGCCAACACGGCTTCCAAAAGAAATATTTCTGTACACATCATCAAAACCTTAGTTCAATGGAAATCCAATGCCTACATTAGATACATACCTCAACCTACACAAGAGGTACGACATGCATTCCAGAACATGTTAATGTGATGTATCCATGTTGTATTTGTAGGCCGAATAAATTTTGTTATAATATGATATATATAAATTTTGTTATGATTATGCCCTCTTTATTTCAGGCCTACCGCGTCGTCGGTTCCGGCACACCACAACCGACTTTTGTTTCTTCGCTGTATGTTTTATTCCCTAAACTCTACGGTTTTTGAGGCCCTGAACACAAATATATATATACTGTTTGTGT
>OW240912.1:397975641-398249649 GCA_933207985.1 Pelobates cultripes | reverse complement strand
TTGAAACACTAATATTTGTGTTCAGCGAAGTCTCCCGAGTAGAACAGTACCCCATGTACAGGTTTTATGGTGTCTTGGAAAGTTATAGGGTTAAATATAGTGCAAGCAAATTAAATTCCCTTTACTTTCGGCATGGGTTGTCAGGCAGGTCCCGCTAATTGTAATTCATTAAGATACCTAATTATGTAAAAATATTACATAAATATATATGTAGAATTAATATATATATATATATATATATATATATATATATCCATAATTTTTAAAATATTTTTATTTGGGTATATAGTGATATATCACATATTTGTAATATAGATATATATATTATTTCGTTCTATGTGTATTTTGATATATATATATATATATATATATATTAATTTCACAATACAGTTAGAACGAAATAACACACATCTATATATATTTTTTAATTATTTATTTTTAATTATTTTTTTAATTTTATTTAACGTATTTACATTTTTATTTTTTTTATATTATATATAAATATATATAACAATAATTATATATATTTAATCAGTATCAGTCTACGTGTAATTTGATATTAATATATATATATAATTATATATATATTAATAGTAAAATACACCTAGACGGTGTACATGTGTGTATGTATATGTGTATATATATACTTTGATCATATATATATAATATATATATATGACCTAAGTATATATAATTTTTTTTTTTTACACCATTAACTTATTTTATTTTTATTTCCAGCCAGCAGGGGGACCACCTGTAATTACAGGCAGCCCCCCTGCCGGCAATACAGAAGCCAGCTATACCCGGCCATGTGATTGTGGGGTCCTGCTTCGGTTCCTCCTATGGCGAACAACGAGGACGGATGTGCCGTGGGGGGCTCCCTGGGAGTCCCCCCAACCGCGATCGCCGGCGTGGGACCGCCGGCGACCGGGTAAGTTAACAAAAACCGGAGGGCGTACAATTACGCCCGGCGGCGTTTAGAGCCGCCTATTAGAGGGCGTAATTGTACGTCCTCCGGTTTTAAGGGGTTAATAATCATTTCATTTATTCAAGCTGAAAAAATGGAAGCTAAAGGAACACTCGTGTATGGGGTTAACCAAAAACTGTAGAAATAAAAAGAAGAGAAGGAGTGAGTGTCCTAAGAGAATATAAAATGTAACCTTTAATAGTAATAATAAAACCTTGTATAGATGTCCATAGTTAAGGTAATACTAAGTAATAGACTGAAGTGTACGTACACTCTAATAAGTGACAATCTAAATAGAAAAATATATTTCCTGTAATGAGAAATCAGTTAATACAGGAATGGCTAGGTTCTGTTTTGAAGTATGTTTTCCTGGCACTATAGTGGTCCTTTAAGTGAAAAAAAATCAGCTGAGATGAAAAATAATCCTACATGGAAATGCAAAGCTTAATGTGTAAAACTCATTGCACTTGGACATAAGAGAAATATTCACAAGCCATCGAGTTTCATATATCATTAGGTACAGTTGAATATGTGTAAAGGCATTTAAAATTATACTGTCTCAAAGGTTGAGGTAATATAGGGATTTTTATTTCATATACTTTATAATAACAACAAGGATTTTCCAGAGATACAGGAAGGCAAGACAGAAATTAAAAGGAGCCTCCGGCACCACAACACCTTCCTGGAATGAAGTTAATAGGATTCCTCAAACTCCGGCCCCCCAGATTGAAGAATCTGAAAGGACAGGGGCAGAACAAAATGGCACTGGAGAGAAGAATTTGGCAGGCAGATGCCAGGGACTTTCACTCCCCATAATTACTTATTTTTGATTAAGTTGTTATGGTGGCTGATATAAGAGCTATTTACATTGTTGATCTACATTTAATATTCTAGGGTCACTAATATTAATATACTGAAATTATTTCTATGAAAGTGTTCACAAACATTTAACCCCAATTTATAAATTCTGGCTTTAGGTAGTTCTTTTCTACCAAAGGAAAGCGATAGCTATAAATATCAATTTGTTTCCTGGAGACTTTGGGATAATTTGTAAGAGGCAATCTCATTTATGGTACTAAGCGCTAGCACTTCTTTGAAACAGGACTGGCCATGGAAGACAGCTACAAAATGAGAAAACTAACATGCCTATCACAGACACACGCTCCCATTTGGCTTCTATTCAGATAACTCAGGCCCTTTTAGAATATACGTTGCACGCAAGCAGTTTCCTGAAATCCTACCAAAGACTGTCTTAGTCAACAACTGGTTGTTCAGTCATTCTTCGGCTTCAAGGCTTCCACCAGTTTAGGACAAGGTTGTTAGTTTGAGTAATTGATCATTATAAAACAGTCCGAAAGATGCCATAACAGGCCTTGGTATCAGGACTCCCAGATTTATGTCATAGATATATATATATAGAAAGTAAGTGTTAGAAACTTTAGCGTAATTCACTCTATCCAAAAACATTTTGTGTCATTACCTTTTATTTAAAAAAAAAAGTATATTGGCTCCATTCTTAAATGTTTTAATAACCCACAGTCATGGTGATTAAAAACAATGAACCCTGTATTTTCTTTTTTGTATTAGAAGTAAACCCATAATGATTACATAGATTTTATCTTTTTTTAAAATGGGAAATTGAAGATCACTGAAGCAGAAAGAATGTAGCAGACTGTCATTTAATATGAATGTTTTGGCACGGTGATATGCATTTACTATCACTCTAAGGGGAAGAAAATCACCAAGTAAACTTACATGGAATTAGATCAATGCCAGAAACCACATACAATCATTCCACGAAAAGCTCAACTGCCTGCCTTGAAATGCATTACAATATGATAAATTGGATTATATTTACAGTTGGCAGGACACTGGGGCCCAAATGATCTTGCTAGTCCTAAACGGAATCTTAAAGTGCCATGCCTTCTTTTAAAACAACTGTCTCATTCTGCAGGCAGAAAAATCAAGTAAATATGTTTTTGTTTTTTTTCATATCTACCTTTTCCCTGCATCCCTTAAGAGGGGAACACTGATCCAGCCAATCAGTGTCATATCCCTAGGAATGGTGAAACAATATATTGAACATCAGTTTTGCTAACATTTTTATTTCCTGTTCTTCTAACTGTACATCAGAAGATAACTGGTGGCTGCCAAAGCTGCTGGACTTAATTGCTGCCCCATGATTGAGTACCTGGCAAGCACTCCTGCATGTTCCCTGCAAGGTGCCGAGGCAATGGAGCTAATCAGGAAGTACTCCTGCTGTCGAGGTCTTGGCAAATTAAAGCAGAGATGTGGCTTCTGCATTAGACAGGTTGAAAGAAGCAGAGGCAGTATGCATGTCTATTTCTTCAGAGTAGCTGATTTCCACTTCTTCCCTTATTGCTACCCTCAGTAATGTTATCACAACTTCCTGAGTCACAAGAGCCATCAATGCTACAATTGGCCTCACCCCTTATGGTAGCTTCCTCTAATGTCCCCAGTAATCATTCTTCCATGACTACTACCACCACTGCCCAATTCTTCGTGATTCCTATTCTCATTTCCACTACTTTTGATACTACAGACTCCTACTTTATTGCAGTGCTGCCCTATTTATTGCAATGCTGTTCCTAAAAATAGCAAAAGAACGGTAAGGGGCTGGAAGTTCTAGTGCAGGCAGACCAAAGGCAGCAAACTCTGAGCAGCACGAACACTGTAGTTTTATTAACAAAATCCTATTAACCAAGAACAAAAATAAAAGTATTGCCTTACCTGTGAGGTCATCCGTAGGCCAGGAACCCAGATCGCACGCTTTACACGTATATTCATCAAAAACTATTTCATTCTCCTTGCACGGTGTGCAGGTCCAGCAACAGCTCACCTCTCCTTTACGGATAACCTGGGAAATAATAAACACAAAGCAAGAGAAACAAATCACAAAGTCCTTCCATTATAATAAATGTAACAGAGAAAAGTTAAATGATGAATGCTGCCTTTATTTCATCTTAATAATAACAATCAATACTGCAGACTCAGACAGTATATGAGATCACAGTGTGATGCATAAAAAAAAATAAAAAATAAAAAAATAAAAAATGACCGTAATCAATTATTTTCCCCAGACTGTGCTGACATCCCTACATGGAGGTGAAATGTGTATCGTGAACTTTGCAAACTATAACAATATTCTCCATTGGGTTCTTAACACAAAGAATCTATTGCCAACATACTCAACAAATGGCTCCCAGTATCCCAGCTCTCTGCTTTTGGAGGTGTTACTGATCTCCAGCAGCATCATCGGAGTATCATCAGCCAGCCTGGAACAAGAGTTCCAGGCTTTCTAATGTAAATTATGTGCATATTCCTATGCACAGAGTTGCAATCATTAGCTTAGAGTGGTCAGTTCATGCTCTCATCCAATGAATGGCCGGTAGGACTGGCTTCTAGCTCTGAGAAGCCAGACGCATATCACAGCCAGCCATACAGGAGACCCAGTTCCCAACAGGACTAGGTAAGAGGCCCAAACATTGCAAAACACTTTTCCCCCATTACGGGAAATGGAGCCAGGGTACACCTGGCATATACCCAATACAGAAGGCTGTAGTGGTTATGATGCTTAGTGTAACCCTAATACTATCCAGAGAACAGCTTTGCATTGTTTTTATGCCAAGGTATCTTGCTAGATTTGCATAACTCTTAACATTAGATTGTATCGATGTAATATAGGACATGGAGTGGTCCAGCAGGAGATGTACCAGTGAAGCATCAGTCATCACTTATGATACAGAGAGCAGTAGACTCAAAAAGAGGGCACATCAGTCCGGTGTGAATACTGGCAGCAGCACAGACAAGCTCCACTCTGGGTAGCCAGTGTGAAGTGCTTTCTAACGGGCTTTCTAAGGGCATCTGCATCACCTGCACAGTTCAACTACCAGGCAGACTGAAGCATGCTGGATACGGAACTGTTTTTCAGACACTTTGTGGGCCTCAAGACCCCAGCTTGTTCTATCTGCTCATCTGCTTCCCACACAGCAAACTTATGCCCAAACACCCCGGAAGTAAGTGCCTTCTAACCTAAACCCATCCCGACTACGACATTTAGACAAGACAAGGTTAGAAAGACAAGTTAGGACGGAATATCGTGTTTTTAGGCAAGTCTCAAATTTGTAACAATTTTAATGCAGGCACCTGCGCAAACAGTGCCTGCAGACTGTTACACGTATGCTCACAGTGCCAAGACTATGTGCCCTAATAAATTATACCCAAAGCCTTACCTATAGACTGTCAATATCTCACTGCTACAGGAATTGTTGTACAACCACCCCTCACCACATCTGGTAGAATTTCTGGTGGCTGGGTTTATGGAATGATTTCACAGGGGTATCATTTATATGCCATCAGGGATAGTCGAAAGCAGCATCTTACAGACTGCTCTTGCTAACACTAACACTGTCAATGAGTTGCTACAGAAGAAAGTAGATCAAGGTTTCGTACTAGGTCCCTTCAGCTCTCCACTTTTCTCAGTATGGAGGACCAATACCATAGGTATAGTTACTGGTAAGACCTCTAATAAACAAAGGCTCATCATTGACCTCTCTGCTCCTCACGCTACAACAACACCAAGTCTTAACTCGCTCATTCCATCTGAGGAATTTTCGCTACAATACACTACCATCGACAACGCTGTAGAGGCCATCGTGTCAGCAGGAGTGGGAGCTTGGCTTAGCAAGAAAGACATAGTCAATGCTTTCAAACTCCTCCCTATTCACCCTTCCCTGTGGCATCTACATGGAGTTAAGTGGCGGGGCCTATACTATTTCTTCACACGTCTCACGTTTGGTTCAAAAAGCAGTCCAAGGATCTTTGATATGTATGTAGATTCCCTACAGTAATTCACTATCTTGATGACTTTCTGACTGTAGAAAGCAACTTATTTCCACCCAGTAGCCTCCACGCTACTATATACAAGGCCGGCACGTCCATAAGGCGGCACAGGCCGCCTTATGGTGCACCAGCCCGGGCGCGCAAATGTCCAGATGGTTAGCAGGAGGGAAGCGCACAGCGCCCCTCTCCTGCCGGTCACTTCTTGTAGCGTGGCCAAGCGGCAACCTGCAGTGCCACGGACAGTGTGGAGGGGGCGGGGATATGAACACGTCATATCCCTACTCCCTCTGTAGCATACGGTGCGGCTGGCACCCAGCAGGGGCGGAGCTACCACCGGCCCTCTTCTCTTCAGCATGGGAGGACTTCCTCCCAAGTAGACAACAGCAGAGAGCAGGAGAAGGCAGAGAGGAGGGGGGCTGGGCAGGACTAGCTCCTCCAACTCCCAACTACCTCAGGCAGCACTCTGGATCCCAGGTAAGCCACCCTCATGAAACAGGAGAGTGGCTAGAAAAGTGTATATTTTGACCAGCATGTCTGTGTATGTGTGTGTGTGTGGGGGGTGGGTGGTTGTGTGTCTGTGTGTAAGTCTGTCTATCAGTGTATGTGTGTGTATGTCTGTCTGTCAGTGTGTCTGTGTGTGTGTGTATGTGTATGCCTGTCTGTGTGTGTATATGTCTGTCTGTCAGTGTGTCTGTGTGTATCTATATGTCTGTCAGTGTGTGTATGTCTGTCTGTTAGTGTGTCTGTCAGTGTGTGTGCATGTCGGTCTGTCTGTCAGTGTGTGTGTGTATGTCTATCATTGTGTATGTGTGTATCTGTATGTCTGTCAGTGTGTATCTGTGTGTCTGTCAGTGTGTGTTTATCTGTATGTTTGTCAGTGTTTGTGTGTATCTGTGTGTCTGTCTATCTGAATGTGTATCAGTTTGTGTATATGAGTATCTGCATGTGTGTCAGTGTGTGTATCTTCGTGTATGTGTATCACAGTGTGTGCGTGTGTGGCAGTGTATGTGTATATGTGCATACATCTCATTATTCAAACACCAACACTACACACAAATAAACACCTGTATGCAAACGTCAACACTACATACAAACATACCCCTGCATTCAAATGTCAACACTACATACAAACACACCTCTGTATCAGACACCAAAATTATATATAAAAACACACCTGCATTCAAAAACCAACAGTACACATAAATGCATGCTTGCATTCAAACGCAAACACTACATACAAACACACCCCTACATTCACACAAACATACTCCATACAAACACATGCTTACAGTCAAACACACAAATACTGCTCCGTGCTAAATACAATCCTGCAAGCATGGGGAATTGGTAGAGCCCCAGCTTTCAAAGCATTGTTGAAGGTTCACGACAGATGGGGATCTATCTTTTAGCCATCCTGTGTACATACACAGACATACATACACAGACCGTCATACAGAGACATAGTCTGTATGTCTCTGTATGACTGTGTGTATGTATTCAAAAGGAAAAAAATGCAGGCAACACTCCAATAGTAAGGATGGTATATTTATTGATAGGTGAACCACCCATAGAAAGTGCAACGTTTCGGCTCAGCAGAGCCTTATTGCATGATTAAGGCTCTGCTGAGCCAAAACATCACACTTTCTATGGGGTGGTTCACCTACCAATAAATATACCATCCTTACTATAGGAGTGTTGCCTGTGTTTATTCCTTTTGAAGACTTTACTGGTGGATCCAGCGATGTCCGCTTGACACGGAGCATCCACCACTGTTGATGGCCAGAGCATTTACACACTAAAGGGGGTAAAAGGGGCCTAAGGGGTCAAAGGGGTAAGACATTCAAGAGAGTGGATATGCAACACTAATGGCTACGAGACACAGAGGTGAAGATGCATTGTTTTTTTTTTGGGGGGGGGGTGTAAAAATGCATCTTTGCCTGTGCAGTCAAAAATCCTAGCACCGACCCTGACTATATAATTGTTTGAAAGCTTGGGTGACCCTGTTTCACCAACTAAAACTGAAGGCCCCAACACTATTATTAATTTTCTGGGGGTAGAGCTGGACTCTGTTATTATGCAAGCCAGCCTCCCCACGGAAAAAAATCGACCGCATTCTGGCATGTATTGACAAATACATCGAAGCAGGTTCTTGCAATAGGAAGGAACTCCAATCATTGTTGGGTTCCCTTAATTTTGCAATAAAGATCATACCATAGGGTCGTGTATTCATATCAAGATTACTTTGTCTTTTCCCACAATTCCTGTTGGATTTCTCCCACATTGCGCTGGATCGGCATGCCACTGCTGACTTATGCATGTGGAGGGAATTCCTATGTAATTGGAATGGGAAAAGTATATTTATCCTGGTTTTAACTGACAGATTATTTTCAGTCTGGATGGATGCCGCAGTCACATCCGGTTCTGCCGCCATATTCGGCAACATGTGGATGTGGGGTTACTGGCCAGATTCAATTAAGGATGTACTGGAGTTCACTACCACCTCAGCCTTGTTTGAACTTTATCTGATAGTGGTCGCTGCAGTCATATGGGGCTCATGCTGGTCAGGTAATACAGTACGTTGTTTTTCCGACAACATGGCAATGTGCCATTATGTTAACAAAGGACACTCTTCGTCCCTGACCATCATGCAGTTCATGAGTAAGGTGACATGGTTAGCGGCAAAGCATTAATTTTTCCTGACATGTATAGATATTCCGTGGGTCCTGAATTTCGCAGCTGATCATTTGTCTCAATCTCGATTACAGGAGTTCCAGACAGCATTAACAACAACAAACTTAGTAACCACTCTGGCTCCACAGTGGAAGGACATGGTTATGGATTAGAAAATTTACTTGCTCATGGGTGTCACCTCTCACACCTAGGTCTTTCTGCAAACACAAAGGAAATCGTATGATAGAGCCTTTCACATTTTCAATAGATTTTTGCTGGAGTTTCATATCACTGACAAGTTCTCCATGGGAACATTGGTAGCATTCATCTCTTTTTGCCACCTGCACCTAAAGATATCCTTCAACACCATTAAATTATACATTACTGGAATCCAACACCCCATCCTCATCACATGGCCTGATAAACAATGCTTCTTGTAATCCTATCATGTTACAGCCATATTTAAAGGTAGAAAATACTCCTCACCTATACCTATACCTTCTAGCCTACCACTCCATTATCACATGCTCCAATCATTTTCAGATCTCCTAGATGCCTCACCATATCCACTTGGCAAGAGATCTTAAATCACGTGATTAAACAGCATTTAGCATTCTTTGGCTTTCTCTGACCTAGAAAATTCACCACCACCGACACTAACCCAGCTGACTTCGTCACAAAAGCACAACTGGTAAAAGCACACGAGCACTACATACTTTCACTAAAACACACAAAAACTGGTGGAAACAATCATGCAGTGAAAATCACATATTACCCCACAGGCAATCAATGGTGCCCCATCAAAGTCTTGGACCATTACCTTTTCTACAATCAAAATATCCCTAATCAATCACTTCTTGCTTTACATGGGAAAACACTCAACACTAGCAGGTTCATGCTTTATGTTAGAATGTTACCGGTATGGTTAGGTGTTAACCCGGCTAATTACTCGGGTCATTCATTCCATATGGGGGGTGCCAACACGGCTTCCAAAAGAAATATTTCTGTACACATCATCAAAACCTTAGTTCAATGGAAATCCAATGCCTACATTAGATACATACCTCAACCTACACAAGAGGTACGACATGCATTCCAGAACATGTTAATGTGATGTATCCATGTTGTATTTGTAGGCCGAATAAATTTTGTTATAATATGATATATATAAATTTTGTTATGATTATGCCCTCTTTATTTCAGGCCTACCGCGTCGTCGGTTCCGGCACACCACAACCGACTTTTGTTTCTTCCCTGTATGTTTTATTCCCTAAACTCTACGGTTTTTGAGGCCCTGAACACAAATATATATATACTGTTTGTGTTTTAGTTAGCCTGAGAAATGTAATTTTTGAACTGAAATATTGCTTCATACTGTTTAATAAATGTGCCTGGACACTCCATTTGTGCCCAGTTCTTTGCTCGTCCTTCCAACTGTGATGTATTATTTGCGACACACCAACCCATCTCCCAGACTAGAGAACACAACTTCAAATAATTATAACTCTAATAGTGATAGAAACGAAATACATTTTCTAGCTGGCAAAGTCCTGGAGGAGTTCCAATAAATGTAGTCCTGAAATACTAGCAATCACAATTTAGCTATTTTTCTTTTGATTATATCCACTTGGCAAGAGATCTTAAAAGCTTTATTTATATCCCTATTAAATGAGTCCGCTATCTCTTCACTTGTTTGTTTATCCATCTGATATAAAACACGATACCGAGCCCTGAGATACTGAGTGAATTATTCTCAATTTAATAGATAATGCTTTACTTTACGAAATCACAGGGTTTCTTTTTTTTACTTCACATTTTGTTTTGTTCATTTTGATCTAGAAGCAGGATACTTATTAAGTTACCTCCACGTACGGTGCATAACACGGACATTGAAATTGCCAAGGCAATTTTCATTAGTCCTTGGCCTTATCGTATAGCTAGGATAACCTTATGCATATCCCACGCATGCTTAAACTCCTTCACTGTGTTAACCTCTACCACTTCAGCTTGAAGGCTATTCCATGCATCCACTACCCTCTCAGTAAAGTAATACTTCCTGATATTATTTTTAAACCTTTGCCCCTCTTGTTGTGGTAACTTTTCCTCTTTTAAATATAGCCTTCTCCTTTACTGTGTTAATTCCCTTATGGTGATGTGTGAGAGCATTTCATATGATGCACATGAAGATAACTACGCAACAAATAGCCATCACTGTTACATAGTTATATAGCAGTCTAGGTAAAAAAAAAATACTAAAGTTCAACAGTTCTAATGTATATCTACTGAAAATGGAAATTTCAGTTGCAAAATAACATTTCATCTGTTAACAAAAGAGAAATAAAACCTACAACAGAAAATACAAAATGCATATAATGCATTATAATTAAAAAATAAATAACAATACAATGACCAATACAAAAGCCCAAATCCACCTGGCAAAATGTACTCATTGGGAGCCGTGAATTCGTTATTCACTAAACTGTGAATTATCAGGAATTGAAAGTCAATATAAACTGAATTTAAATTTTCTTCCAATTTTGATATTTTCTCCTTAAATTCACATTTGATCCCTCACAATTGACACTTTAATGAAAAAAAACTCCAAAATTTTTCCAAAAGCTTTTTTCACACCAGCTGTTGTGGCCTTAAATTTTAAATTCACTTTGAATACTTCTTGCAATTTACACTTCCGTGCATAACCTTGACAAACGTTAAAAGAATAGGGTGAACCATTGATTTACCATCATATAAAATATGGTTTCAGTCTGAAAAGAAACATATAACATCAATTATAATTATTGTTTAAGATTTTATTTCATTAAAAAAAATCATTTTTTTATGAAAAATAATAATGATAATAATAATAATAATTAAAAAAAAAACATTCATATAAATCTCTATTGGACAAGAAAGCTTACTTTTACAAGTGGCATTAAATTTAACTCTTTTCCTATAAGAAAGGAGTAGGTTTGTGTGTGAAACCAGCAATACTTGTCCCCCGCTGAGCATGTGTAATATAATATTCGGATTTATATGCACATGCATGTGTCACAATAGGATTCTGATTTTTTAAAATTTTTTGAGGTGTTAGGATATCTTACCTGTTGGTCACATTATCTGACTGTAGTATCCTTATCTCCCATCTGCTCCCATGTCTAAACGCCTGTCATCGGTGCATTTAACATATTTAGAAAACATATGCCACTCTCTTCTTTGCCTAGGTACTCCTGCATATTAATCTACTTGGCACCAACCATTAAACCACCTTCCTCCTCCGTACCAAATTACCCATCTGTTGACTTTATTTATAGAGAATCACCAATAATGAACTTGACATGTCGACAGAAAAAGAAATTCAGATGATGAATTTAACAACATTTTCCCCAATCAATGGCATCTGCTACAATGTCTTAGTGGGCTTCATAAGTTGCTATAATGGTTGTGTTAAAATCAGCCAACTTAACACCAAAATCAATCCATCTTAACTCTGTGTGGCTAACAATCCAAAAATACTATTCATTGGAGGGTCAGAAACTCAGAATGATTTTTTTTAATTGCTATTGAATATTTTTGTACACTGTTTAAAAAAAAAAAAACTTTATATAAGTTATGTCATAATTAATTCCTTTTTATTTTCTGTCCTTTGACGCTGGGCTGTCAGTGATGACTTCAATCAAGATATCAAAAAGTGTGTGTTAAAAATACTGGTTATGGATTTTCTTTTCAATTGCCCTCCTCTCCCCCCCCCCCCTCGACTATTAATTAATGATATGTTAAATTGAGATCTTCTATTTGAATTGGAGTAAGGGGGGGTTAGGAAAGGGTAAAGGTCTATTTAAAAAGTAGGCAGTTAGGGGCTTGGGGATTCTGACTAAAGTATATATTTCACACCATATGTATGCATAAGTTCAATTTTCACACCATATGTATGCATATTTGTTAAATAAAAGGGTAAAGTGTAAACATAATTAAAAATATTAAGTTACCATTCCACAATAAATTCCTCCAAAACCTCCACTAAACACTAACGTTACACTAACCTCCCCTTTTAGAACCTTGCCTTTTGTTAAATATATAATTATTATAACTAGTATTTATATAGAACTGGCATTTTTTACAATTCCTCACAATTATACAGTGAGGCTATTTAACAACAAGTGATTGACTTAAAAGAGTAATGTAGACGTAACAGGTGAAGAGGGCTCTCTTTAAATTAGCTTACAATAGTGGTGTCAGACATCTCTGGTAGGTTACAGTGTTTATAGAACATTGTTGATATTTAACCCCTTAAAGACACAGCGTCAAAGTGAAAAGACCAGAATGACGGAAAATGTGGTTTAGTCCCGAAAGGATTAAGCTCAATTTCTACAGCTATTTTTTTAAATGTATACAACTGTACCATTTAACTCCATTTATGAATAAAAAAGTGTAAATGTGGTTAAATTGTACATTATTGTGAAATATATATGTGCATGATACATGATAATTATAGAAAAATACACGTAGTTTTATTTCCCTCGAGTACATATCTTTAAAGACTGGAAACCAAACTTCATCATCATCAGTTTCACAAGAGAGGTATATCATATTCTTACTAAATGACTCATTACATTTTAGTTAAAGAGATGTCTACAGATATGTATTTACCTTGATTTCTCCTTTTGCACAAGGCTCACTGCAGACAGATCTGATAACGGTGTTCTTGCTTGACCATATTTCATCATCGTCCATTTTGAGTTCACCGTTGTCCCAACTGCCTACGTTGATATAATCAAAATAATCTTTACCCATTTTCTTAAAGTTCATGATTTCATACCTTAAGAAAATATAAAACAGAAAAAGCATAAACATTATGTGCATAAAAACATATAAAATAATATAAAATATGTCATGAGATGTTTCAGCTCTATGGTTTAAAAAAAAAAAAAAGGTAAATATTTGTTAGATTCGTGGATTGAATTAATAAATGGAACAATAAAATACTGGTCAGGTTTCTTTGCTTTGCACTGGTTTTACATGTATGGTTTGCCCATATATAGAGAGAGACAGTTTAATTAATTGTTTCCCATCAGGCAATTCTTCACATAAAATAAATGGATTGTTGGATATACTTAGAATTTGTAAACTGGATACTCTTAACTCGTGATATCCTTGTGCTTATTAGACTTGTGTATTGAGTTCCATCTGAATTGAAATTCACCAGTATTTAGGCTGATTAGCAGTTCAGATGAATTTGTATATCAAAAATGCCATACAGATGTATAACCAAGCAAATAACTAGATTATGTTTGTTTACTTCGAGATTCGGAGTTCTGCCTGAGCCGGCAAAAAAAGAGATGGTCATTGGAAAAAGATGATTGATGGAAAGAGGACAGCTACTAGACTTGGGCATTTCAGAAATTTTCGTTTAGTCAGAACCGAAATTCGTCAATTCTTTCATTCATTTTCGTACGATATTCGTTAGTATTTTCGTTTCGGCTAAACTCGTTAGTTCATTCGGCACGATTTAATTGAACCAAATGAATTGAATACATAAGCTACTAAGTGTTGATTTTATTCACAGATCATATGAGAAGTAACCAATAGGTCCCATAGGAATGAATGGCAAAATGTTCAAAACTAGAGTGGGAGCTGGCAAAAGCTGAAAAATCAGGACATGATTTCTAAATTGCCACCACTCCCTCATTTTCAAGCCCACCTACACAAATCTTATATCAAAACGTTCAGCTATCCCTGCTGCCACTAAAAATGTCCACGGCTAAGCCATAGTCCTGATCATTTTCACAATATGACCATTTGTTTGCAACTCACGCTGTCCATTGACATTCATTGAAACTCCACTCTAGCCAGCTAAAATTTGAAGGGCAATTTCTAAACTGCGACTGTGCCTTCATTTTTAATATTTCAGAGACATACTATGCATCAAAATGTAGGTCTGGGTCACAATATAACGCTCTTCGCTGTAGGATGTACAGTTTTTAAAATACGACCGTTTGAAGATGGCAACCGCTAAAATACTCTGACCTGTGCCAGGCTGGAGCAGCAAGTGATGTCATAGACAGGGCCTTTTGTACACCTGCTAATGTTTTTATAAATGTATGTTTTAATGTAACTGTGAAGCACTTTGGGCATCAACGTTGCAATTAAATGTGCTATATAAATAAATAATAACAGTTACTCCGCCCACTCCAGTTGTAGACTACTGGTGGAGGCATAGAAACATAGACGGCAGATAAGAACCATTCGGCCCATCTAGTCTGCCCAATTTTCTAAATACTTTCATTAGTCCCTGGCCTTATCTTATAGTTAGGATAACCTTATGCCTTTCCCACGCAAAAACTAGGTTTGGTGACAGGTGAGGCCCTGCTAGATGTCAAGCGGTGTGAGAGGCTCTATCTATGAGTTGGCACGAGGGGATAATGTGGCCACTGAACATTGTGGCGGGGTGTTGGCCTCTCGGTGACAGTTAAGCATAAGATAGAATGGGAGTGACAGGTGAGGCCCTCCCTATGCCACAATGCGAGGCGACTAACTATGATTTGGCCCGAGGGGCGCAGTACCTCCGAGTATGAGGATGGGTGTTGGCCTTGTGGGACCACTAACCTAAGGTAAAGAAGCCGGGGTGGGGGGAATTACAAACTAGTGGACCCTAGGACCCTGACAGCCAGCCTGTGAGGAACTGACTCTGCTGGGTTTCGAACCCTGGTTTACATGGTGCTAAACCTCTTCCTTACCAGTACACCAGCCTGCCTTTTTTTTTTTTTTTCAGAAATTGTAGCTTTTCTTGTTTATAATACACTATTTGGCCCACTTCTGTACCCTTGAATTGTTTGGAGAAGTCGAACCATAAAATGAACGAGTGTAGGAGATCCTGAATTTATCCAGATGAACCGGATTTTAAAGACACGCACAAATCTAGTGTTTATCGAGGTGTGATTACAAGGAATTACTCTTTTAAGTGATCATTAATTTGCTAATCAGCATTGGGAATGTAGCACCAAGGTTATGTATTACCACACATCATTTGAATAGTGAATTTGTTAATGCTCAGTTTTAGAATATTTTTTATTAATTTTTTATTAGTTTTCTTTCTTTCTTGGGCACTAATATAAAAAGCTGATTTTTATAGTTCTCATTACCTACGGTTTATTGAACACAAGTAATAAATCAATTTTCACATTTATATATTTAGAAAGGCTTTTAATAGGATACCATAAATGCTATAAACTTTAAATAAATATAGATGATATATGAAGTTGCATATCTTGTCATAAACTTAATGAATTACCTAATTAACAAAAAGAAATGGCAAAATTGTTGGAAACACACAGGGAGTCTCGCAAGTAAAAAAACTCAGCAATAAAGTACGTAGTTTATTGCTTCATTTGCAACGCCAAGAAAATCAATAAGATATTAGATATATGAAGAATACAGTAAATTATGGGACACAGTCCTATGACAATTAGTGTAAAATATAGTTTATCAATATGATGATTAAAAAGAAAAAAAACAAATTGATTTATGCAGACGTTTAAGTCAATGGTAAAACATAATGTTGAATTGGAATGTAATGTGTGCTACTAAAACTGCATCTTATTGTGCTATGTAGAATCAAGACACAAAGGATAAAATTGACACTTTTTTTTGCCTGCCCTTAAAGCAGGGCTGTCCAACCTGCGGCCCCCCAGATGTTGCTGAAATACAACTCCCATGAATCCCTGGCTATCTGTTTAATTGAAAGAATCATGGGAGTTGTAGTTCAGCAACATCTGGGGGGCCGCAGGTTGGACAGCCCTGCCTGAGTGTGTGGCAGGTTGTAAAAAAGAAAAATGGACCTCAAGAAAGATATAAAGGAGCATAAGCCCTGTCAGTGCCAAATATATGCCCAAATCCTTCATAATACACTTGGAACAACTCTGTCACATATAGAATTATATCATGTTTGAAATTTTAAGATAAGTAAACCAAATCATGAATTTGTTTCTAAGTGTCAGTATATTTGGAGTTGTTTTTTCTAATAGAAATGGTGTTGGGTCATTTTGACATACAGTTTCTTCTGTGTCTCGATTCAGAGATTGAACCTTCAATGTCACGTTAGCATATATTCACTTACAGTGCAATCCCTTTAGTGACTGTTTTCAGGTGTGAATCATTGCATGACATTATGTATGCTTTTAATAGGAAACATTTTGTAAAAAATTGTTTTTTTAAAAATTGCAGTTTGAATAAAAACATTTATAAGTAAAAACATGACACGAAAGCTTTAAACTCTATTCTCGAGAAATACAAATCCATCTGTAGCGTTTTACAAGAGGCCACTGCTCTTACTAAGCAGTTTCCCACTTGATCTCTTCATTATTTAGAGGAACTTAAGCTCTTCCCTTTCACACTAACAGGACTTTTTGCACCCTTACTGCATATTGTATTTTCTCTGCAGGAAATTATTACAGAACCATTTCTCTATGATTGACTATATTATTTCCTTTTTCTTTTTAAATCCTCTTTTCTAATTTGTGTTTTGTGCAAATACACTAATCAGTCACAACATCAAAACAACTGACAGGTGAAGTAAATAACACTAATTATATCCTTATAATGGCACCTGGCACCAAGTGAACAGTCAGCTTTGAATTCCATGTGTTTGAAGAAGGAAAATGGACAAGTGAAAAGATCTGAGTGACTTGGCAAGTCTCGTGGGGTGATCCCGGTATGCAGTGGTTAGTATCTACCAAAAGTGATGCAAAGAAGGACAACATGTGAACCGGCATCAGGGTCATGGACACCCAAGGCTGATTGATGCAATATTGGAAGAAATCAGGCCAATGGAGGCAGTGTTATGCTTTTGGCAATGTTCTGCTGGGAAACCTTTGGATTCAAGTGGGTGTTACTTTGACAGATACCACCTACCTAGAGATTGTTGCAGACCATGTAAACCCTTCATGGCAATGGTGTTCCCTGATGGCAGTGGCCTCTTTCAACAGGATAATGTCAGATGGCTTACTGCAAAAATTGTTCAGGAATGGTTTGAGGAACATGACCAAAAGATCAGGGTGTTGTCTTGTCCACCAAATTTGTAGACCTCAATCCAATTAAGCATCTGTGGAATGTGCTGAAACAACAACTTCGATTCATGGAGGCCCCACCTCTCACCCCACCCCACCTCTTGCAGGACTTAAAGGATCTGCTGCTAATGTTTTGGTGCCAGATAAGACAGGACATGTTCAGAGGTCTTGTGGAGTCCATGCCTTGATAATTTAGGCTGTTTTGGCAGCATCAGGGGGATGATATTAGGCATGTGGTTTTAATATTGTGACTGATCAATGCAAGCAGAGAGCAGGGTGAGCTAAGATGCTGAAAACATTAAGCTCATATCACATGCCATTTGTGTGTGTATCCTACAGGGACACTAAGCACCAAAACAACTTTATGTAGCTTAATGAAGTAGTTTTGTTGTATTGACCATACCCCTGCAGTCTCACCGCTCCATTATTTGTATTTTTTGAGTTAAAGGACCACTCTGAGCAGTATAATGACCATCTCAATTAAATTGTTATGGGTGTGGAGATTCTGGGCACTGTCTTTCTTTATAGGGATAACCCAGTTTTAAATAGTTTTACCAAAATGTGCTATTCATAGACCCTGTTTGAGTTATACCTTTGCCTACTCCATTTCTGTCTTCAATGTTGAATTCTTACTCAGGGCCTCCACTGAAGGTGTCAGCTTTTACCTTTCTAATGCATTTCAAACAAAGGGAGGCTGTTGATAGGCTGAGTATCAGCTAATCAGTATATGGTGACAAAGGATTAAATAAACATTAGAGTAAATATTTATGTAAACCTATAATATTATATTATAATACATCATACTCTTTATATAGGATAGATAGGGAAGGCAAGGAAGGGGGAGGGGTGGCCTTGTATGTGAAGGATAGCATAAAATCTAGCCTAATAAAAGTTAGTGAGGCAAACATAGAGTCAGTTTGGGTTACGTTAGAATTTGGTAATCACACAGTAACTTGTGTAGGTGTGATTTATAGGCCCCCAGGACAAATTGAAGAGTTAGATAATCTACAAGTTGAGGAAATAGCTAAAATGACAATGAAGGGGGAAGTTATCATCATGGGTGACTTTAATCTTTCTTATGTAAATTGGAAAACAAAATTAGCTACTTGTGCCAGGAGCACACATATTCTAAACTCCCTACTGGGATTGTCTCTAAAACAAGTTGTTGAGGAGCCAACTCGTAAAGAGGCTATACTAGATTTAGTGTTAACAAATGGAGATTTGGTATCAGATATTACTGTAGGTGAAAGTTTAGGATCCAGTGATCATCAGTCAGTGTGGTTTAATATAAGAACAGTGACTGAGTCACACCACACAAAAACAAAAGTTTTAGACTTTAGAAAAACAGACTTTTCTAAAATTAGAATATGGGTAGAGGAGTCATTATCAGACTGGAGCAATTTAAATGGAGTCCAAGAGAAATGGGATTATTTAATAGTTGCACTATTGAAGGCAACAGAAAATTGCATTAGGCTTGTCAGTAAAAGCAAAAAATTCAAGAAACCACTGTGGTACTCCACAGATGTGGCCAAAATAGTTAAAAACAAAAAGTTAGCATTTATGAATTATAAAAAAACACAGAGTGAGGAAGACAAAATGATCTATAAGATTAGGCAGAAAGAGGCTAAGCAAGTTATAAGAGCTTCCAAATCACACACAGAAGAGAAAATAGCACAGTCAGTAAAAAAAGGGGATAAAACATTTTTTATATACATAAATGAGAAAAGAAAAGTAAAACAAGGATTAGTTAGATTAAAAACAAAAGAAAGAAGGTATGTAGAAGAGGATAAAGGTCTAGCTGACTGCCTCAATTAATATTTTTGTTCTGTATTTACAGATGAAAATTAAGGAAAGGGACCTCAGTTGAGAAAAAGGATAAATGAGTCATTTATTACACGTGAGTTTACAGAGGAAGAGGTTCTATTTCAACTGTCAAAAGTAAAGACAAATAAGTCAATGGGACCTGATGGAATACACCCAAAGCTATTAAAAGAGCTTAGTGGTGTACTAGCAAAACCATTAACAGATTTATTTAACCAATCATTGTTAACAGGAGTAGTCCCAGAAGATTGGATGTTAGCGAATGTTGTGCCCATTTACAAGAAAGGTAATAGGGAGGAGTCAGGCAACTATAGGCCAGTAAGCCTTACTTCAGTAGTGGGGAAAGTGATGGAAACCATGTTAAAGGATAGGATTGCTGAACATCTAAAAACACATGGATTTCAAGATCAGAGACAACATGGGTTTACTTCAGGGAGATCATGCCAAACTAATCTTATTGATTTTTTTGATTGGGTAACTAAAATTATAGAACAGGGTGGTGCAGTAGACATTGCTTACCTAGATTTCAGTAAGGCTTTTGACACTGTTGCACATAGAAGGCTTATCAATAAACTGCAATCTTTAAGTTTGGATTCCAATATTGTTGAATGGGTAAGGCAGTGGCTGAGTGACAGGCAACAGAGGGTTGTAGTTAATGGAATATATTCGAAGCTTGGACTTGTCACCAGTGGGGTACCTCAGGGATCTGTACTTGGACCCATTCTCTTTAATATTTTTATTAGTGATATTGCAGAAGGTCTTGATGGTAAGGTATGTCTTTTTGCTGATGATACTAAGATATGTAACAGGGTTGATGTTCCAGGAGGGATAAGCCAAATGACAAATGATTTAGGTAAACTAGAAAAATGGTCAGAATTGTGGCAACTGACATTTAATGTGGATAAGTGCAAGATAATGCATCTTGGATGTAAAAACCCAAGGGCAGAGTACAGAATATTTGATAGAAGCCTAACCTCAAAATATGAGGAAAGGGATTTAGAGGTGATTATTTCTGATGACTTAAAAGGTAGGCAGACAATGTAATAGAGCAGCAGGAAATGCTAGCAGAATGCTTGGTTGTATAGGGAGAGGTATGAGCAGTAGAAAGAGGGAAGTGCTAATGCCATTGTACAGAACACTGGTGAGACCAATTGGGCAGACTAGATGGGCCGAATGGTTCTCATCTGCCGTCACATTCTATGTTTCTATGTTTCTATACAATCCATAATATCTATATTTTGGTAAATTTTTAGAGTGTTTAGAGTGCATTTTCTAACTCCATCTATTACATTCTAGAGGTACAAACATAATTTTCATTTTAGAGTATTTGATTTGGTATGGTAAATGCAACCTGTTCTTCAATATATTGGGAGAATTTTTGAGAGCTATACAAAATTAAAACGTTATCATTCGGTCTGCTTAATAGATTTTTGCAGTCAGTTTCAGCTGAAATGGAATTCATGCGAATTTAGAGTGTGTGGCAGGTTGTCCAAATTTAGTAACTCTGAATTGGTCTGAATGACCAATTAGTGAAACAAACAAAACGGACAATGCATGAGCTGATGCGATTATTCGTGTTTCGATGACCATTTTTGGTGCCCAAAAAAACAATCATGTATCAGATGGACCAAATGCTTAAAATTCTCAACCGAATGCTAAAAATCATTATTGTCTGAAAGTATACTGATATTGAATTGTAAAATATTGATTGGGACTAGCTTAATTAACAGGACGCAAAAATTAGGCTAATTTTGTGCCCCATTCTGCTTCATCCAAATATTTTCACCAAATTATTTGCATTAACAATATTCAGACAGGTTGATAAAATTTGGTCAAAAAAAAAATACACAAAATCTTAACCAATTTTTTCACCATGCAATTTTTTCACTATGTACAGTTCTTATAATAGATAAATACATTAACAAAATACAAATAATTAAATAATATATGTGTATTAAAAATATCTGCAGAACCTTCCAGGTGAGTCTCCATTCTCATCAAACATGATCATATCACCAGCGACTCCTGTAAAGTTGGCTTTCATGATACAATCTAGCAGCTTCTGTCCATCTATTGGTTTCATAGCATCACACAAGCCATTGTATCCTGGACATAAAGAGACTTGCATGTTGTGAAGACCATAAGCCATTGCATATATTGCGTTGATGACAAAACCCATCTTGGAATCTTGAACATACTGAGACCTTAGAGTCAATCGACCTGAAAATAAAAATGTACAGATTTAAATTGAAATCCAACAATTTCTAATTGCCTTTTTTTAACATTGGCTAATATTTAATAATAATAAGATAATAGATACACATACCACAAATAAATATACTACAAGTAAAAGGTTTCAGAACACAATCGATTCCATGCTTAATTCTGTAGACTACCACAAAAAATATAAGATTTTAATCTCATGGAAAGCTACACATGGCTATTGTCATAACTTAGAACTCAAATTCAATAATTACATTTTTTCATCAATAATAATGTTAAATAATTGTCAAGTATTTGATTAAACTGAATAATACAAATTAATTTTTTTCCAAACCTGCCAATAATAGTGCTCTGACTGAATATTCAAAGTGCACAAGGTCTATATAAAGTCTTCCTACACTTTGTATGTTCAGTCTGCATGAATCCTTCTTGCCAGTTGGATTCAAGACTTGAATATAATTTATTTATATTCAAGTCTTTTTTTGCATCTAATTTTTTTTTTTCTGAGACATTTTTCTATCTGGTCAGTTTTTTTTTTTTCATTTAGTTCCATTGGGTTATTGTGACTTTTGCTTATTTATATTGATTGAGGATGAAAGAAGACTGAAGAAAGATTGTATTAAATTACAATTTCACCAAGGCATAGAGGGCCAGACCGAAAGAGCATCACAGGACAAGCCATCCGACGCCTGGGATCCCGCCAACCCAACCACATTCACACCGAGAGCCACCACGTCCGGAACCCTGGCAGGACTGAGCATTAAACGTCTCGATACAACTCGACAAGGCAGCCGGGCGCCTTACAAAGGTGCTCACAGACGAGACAGATGCTTCACAGAGTCTTACTTTTTATAATGTGTTTAACATTTATGTCTATGTTGCTATCTGGCTAGTCACTACAACCCAAAGTCTGGGCCAAAAATATTGCGAACCGAGATGGCGACCCCCCCCCCCATAACCCTCAATGACACCCCTCTTAGTTGAGGTGCACACTTAGAGGTGCGCATACACCTACATTCTCACCTTCCCCCCTTTAGCAAAGGATGATGTATGCTACCCCACAGGTGTGGGACTCATCAACCTATCTGACGCTGACGCTCACTAGGCAACCTTGTAATCACACACCTTGGTATTCAGCTAATTATACAGCCCACTCAGTCAGATGTTAAATGTGACCTACACATAGAGAAACGTTATACACAACACCTCCAAACCCTAAAGCAACAACCAACACTCTCTATAGGATCACTTCAGGGCAACTTTGCTGGGCTTCCTCACCTTGCACTAACCTAAACTCACAGAAAGCTAAAAACCCCTCTTCATCCGCCTAGACCTCCTCAGACAAAATACTACTCTAAGCTCACTCAACCTAGGCATACCTGTCAAACAACTATGATCTCTCTATACAGTGCAAGTCTCCCAATGGAGATTCCTCAACTAAGCTTGTTTGTACAACACACTAAATACTAAAAATGTGCAAGTTCAACACATAACACACCTATGTTCCAATACTACTGCGCTTGTGAAAGCTGTTGTGGCTATACAAGCACTGCTGTAATCCCATGCACAATAAAAATAAAGAATTGAAAAAAAAAAATAAAATTACAATTTCACCAGAATATATACATAGGGGTTAATGACTCATGGGCCAGGAAACTGGGCATCCACTGGCCCTGGGTGTATATTAGAGATTTAACTTTGTGTTAACCTTTTATTAGGTGGTAGCCTGGCCATTTGTACACTCAGGACAAGTGGGATGGGCACACTCTGTGCCTCATATTAATACCTTACCCTTCACTGAAAGCTGACTAAGTTGAGGATGTGTTAGTAGTAACTTGAGTGGCCTTTTATTGTGGCCAGCCTAAGGCACACCTGTGCAATAATCATGCTGTCTAATCAGCATCTTGATATGCCACACCTGTGAGGTGGATGGATTATCTCGGCAAAGGAGAAGTGCTCACTAACACAGATTTAGACAGATTTGTGAACAATATTTCAGAGAAATAGGCCTTTTGTGTACGTAGAAAAAGTCTTAGATTTTTGAGTTCAGCTCAAGAAAAATGGGGGCAAAAACAAAAGAGTTGCGTTTATAATTTAGTTCAGTGTATTTATATATATATATATATATATTTTTTACTATTTTCTCTTATAATTATTTGTATTACTGATTTTATTCACACGCATAGGATTACTATTGAACACAGTCTATATGTGACAGGCTAAACACTGCATCATTTTTGTAGTTTAGGTTGTTAGATGCATCTCTGACCTTTACTTCCTTGATATAATTAAGATCACACAGATTAACCTTTTCATTGAGAGTCTGTAAGCTATTTCTTCAAGCTGTGTGATTTTATTAAACATTAGCTTTGCTTCACTTGTTTTCTATATCTAATTTTTATTCTATGGACCTCAGGTTCTTTTTCTATAGGAGCATCAATTTTCTAATTTTCTCTTTTCCAACAAATCACAGCTGTGGCGGACCGCCTGGCATCCTGACTGGGTGCCTCCGCCAATCATTGCTTCCTAGTAACACAGAGTACTTCCAAGCACTCCACCTGGCACCATTACCACTGCAGTCTCCATAACCAGCGTTGCAGCTTGGCTAGGGTCTCGCTGTCCTCCACCGAAGTCAGGGATCCAGCTTCTAGTGGGTAGACCTCTCCTAATACAGCAGGTAAAACCATGTTATAATCCAAAGGGAGTATAGTAATCATAGCAATCACCAGAGTAGTGAATATAGATGTTCCCTCCACACATGAGACGAGGCTCTATGTTGAGGGTGAAGTGGAACTGGTTTAATGGGAGCCAGACATGGCCTTTTATGTGACTCCACATGCAAGGGGTTTCCTGATACATATTCCAGGAGCATTCCCTACTGGACCTGAGAGGGGACTGGTACAAAGTACACAACTTAATTATATTAACTCTCAGGTCCAGGACATACATATCAAATACACCTCAAAATACACCGTTAACAATTATGTTCCCCCTCAAGTCCTTTATCCACAGATAGCCTGGATCTGAGCGCCTAACATATCCAGAAAGTGCTCAGATCCCACGAATGGGATGAGTGGCCGGTCTCCTTCGGCAGTAGGAAATACAATAAAAACCACAAATGTAACTGTTAGCTGCGTTAGCTGGTTGGGTGTTTGCTCCCACCGAACGTCTTTCAGTTCTAACACCTTTTCCCGAACTTCGATGGAGGTGAAAGTTCCAGCGATGTTCGCGCTGATGTCCGATCATTGTTTAAAACACTCGATGACCAAACACTGCTTTACGCGTTCACTGCTAAAGATGGCCACTGCCACATGTTCGTACATACGAATGGCGACCACCCGGCCGACCGTTTAGAAAGTTGCGGTTAAGGTGTTGATAGGGGGCAAAAGAGTCAACAAGCAGCGCACAACTCACCTGGGTTGTCTGGCTTTTTGTTAGTTTGTTCAGTATACGAACCAAATGGGTATGATCCGTTCGATGAATCCCATATACCGAACCATAAAAAGGGAAAAGGCACAAACAAAGCCTTTCCACAGTACATTGGCCCAGGTTTAATACAGGGGCCATAGTCCTGGGGCAGGAGGCTAGCAAGCAGGCTTCCCCAGGAGCCCATGGCAAGGTTCTGTTTGCCACAACAGCTTACATCTATCTGTCCTCTCTATCTTACAATTTCCCTAACTGACTATCTCCTCACCATAAGAAGCCTGGCATTAAAGATGGCTGCCGCCAATAGCGCATTTCACTTTAAACTGCTCCCAAAGAGCTGAACATCTTTGGAGGAAACACCCTCTTAAGCAAGTGTCCAACACTATTGGTTTGTGCTTCAGTCATAAATTCCCAACCTACAATTCTCAAACTTATAAGTAATCACCTCATATCCACTAACACGTTACCTAACGCCAATTCTCTCTGCTCATTCTTCCAGTCCTTTCTGCTACCTTTGGCACACATTGCTCTTCACACTACTCTTAGCATCGTTGGGTCACTGTTCTTTTCAAATCAAATTGTATCTCTTGACTCATTGAGGGAGATTGAATGACATTAGACTTTTCTTTTCAGAGAATATTTGGTGCAAGTTTTAAAATCTGAATATTTTTTTAAATTCTTTTGCGTTCTAACCATCAGTTTTTAATGTACATTATTTTTTTCAGAGGCACAACAGATTTATCAACCTTTCTGACACTTTTGTCCCCCAAAGAAACATTTTTTGTGTCCCTTCTATTTTTTGTGCCACTATAATTTTGGTGGTCTTCTAAAAAACTGATATTTATGCAAAAATAGGTGGAATTTACTAAGGAGAAAACTGTCACTTAATACACTACTTTTGGAATACTTTAATAAATACAATCAGAATGACGGAATTTAGCCATCACTTTTCAGAACTCTTTTCCTATCTTTCCTATGGATTTTATGCTGATGGCATTTCTCATCTACCTCTTAACATCAAAAACAAACAAAACACTCTCATAGTATCTTGTATGAATTTCTGCAACTCAGACCTACGAAGCCTGTCCTACTACCATCTATCCTCTGTCCAAACTGCCATGTACATCTTCATGAGCAACATTTACTACTTATACATCACTACTTTGCCACTATTCCATCACTCTGCTGGCTCCAAATCAGTTTCAGACACTATGTCTAAGTAACACTGCACCGACTATGTCTCTGCTTTATATTCTAAATTATCTATCTATCTATCTATCTATTTATCTGGAGCAAAATCTGTCTACTGTAGGTGGCACCACAATTTAGTTTATTTAGAGCTTATATACAACTTTTGTTCTGTTTTTTTTATTTTTATTTTTTTTAGAAACAGATTGAGGGAAAATCACTTGTAAAACAGTGCTGCCCTTACACCCTTACATAGTAAACTAATTTAAGCTACAGCTGCTGCTTTACATTTTCTGTATATTTATGAGAACTATGGTACTGGTATTTCTAAGCTAGGACATCCCTGAGATGAATTACATCCACATGACAGTCATGTACTGTGATGGGTTTAAAGTGCTAAATAATACATTATACTATATTTATCTATGAAGAACCCAACTGCTGACTTTTGCTGTTTGCCAGATATAGTACAGTATTTTTAGATAAGGTATAAGTAGGTACATTTGAATGAACTACTATATAACGAGCATCTTGGACGTTCAACTTCCCTGCCTCAGTGAAAACGTATGTAAATTCACTTCAGTTTTTAACTAGAGTTATTCACTAATGTGTGTCCAAAGCGAATTTCAAATTTAAGATCAAAGTAGCCAACTGGAAGCACACCTAACTTAGTGAATTTTTTTTGTGTGGCTAATCTGACCTTAAAATAGAAATGTACTTTGAATTCAAATTGAATTTTCAAGTTAGTAAAAAAAGCCTTGCTTTTACCATAATTTCTTTTTTTTTAATTACATTTTTTGCTTTTACCGAAAGAACATAAAATGAATATTTTGGCCATAAACACAAAAATAAACAAAAAAGAAATTATAAGAAATTATAATCAAAATGATTATATATTAAATTAACAATGCAGGACAGCATCAATGATTTAATCACATCTTAATTAGGGAAATATTTAAACAGTCCTGGAGAAGTCACTGGAGGCCAATAAAATTTAAAACTCACTAAACGCACCAAAAAACGGAAACAAAATGAATTGAAATTTGAATTACAAAATTTAAGCTAAAATAATCAAGCTGAAATTTTTTAAATTTTTTTTCCTAATCTGCACATTTTGCCTAAATTTTACAATTTGTTTTTGAATTCACTGTAGTTTGATGTTCATGTAGTTGAACAGCAGTATACAATTAAATTCTGATTAATTCAATATACACTCCAACTGGAATTGAAAGAGTTAGTAGATCAATATTAAAAAGTATATTTTATAAGAAAGTGAATTGAACAAAGGCTCATGGACTTTTTTTTTTACTAACTTGAGAATTGTACATTTTTGACCAAATGAACTGAATTGGAAAAAATCCAAATGTCAGCTATGTTCCAGCTCAGGTATTTTGCCCTTCTTTTGCAATTCTCAGGTGAATTCCTGACAATTCATAGTTTAGAGAACGTGTCAGTTGCCTCTTTTAATATGGGTAGTTTCGAAGCTAAGAGGAACTGTCCCAGTGGTGGGAAATGTATTCATTTTCATGCTTGACCAATGTGAAAGGAGTCAAGATGGCTTCTGAGGTGAAAACCCTAGTGATTCTAAAGGAGGGATTGTGCTGAACATATATAATTTACCTAGTATTTGTGTCATTATCCTGTTTTTAAAAACTGCCGATCCTAGCTACTATTTCTGGTCAAACACTTTCTTAAATTAATTCATGCTTGTACCATAATTATCAAAATAAATATCTTATGGATGCTGTAAATCTGCTGATAACCTATCGATGTGATATCTCCCAAGGATACAATGTAAACCTATTGTATTCACTAGTTAGTGGGTTCTAGACTCTAAACCATACTCATGCCCTTTAGTATTCCAGGCAGGGAAGCCTATGTTAAGATATTTCCCTCTTTGAAAACTTAGTCTGTATGCCTTCCACTCAGTCAATTACTTTTTACATTTTTTGATTGTTTTTTTTTGTTTTTAGAGATTTGTGTACATTTTTAATTTTATTTAGTTGTGCCAAGATATGGTGGAGTTTTGGACCATTTTGCTAGCTGAAGAAAGAAAATTGAAGATCAGCAAGTAAGTATATGTTTTACAGGTTTATTTAATTTATTAGATATTTGGGCACCACATTATTAAATTTTAGTGTGAGAAGATGTAGGTGAAAGCTTTTATAGGGGGACCGTTTACTTACTGGACAAGGAGATTGGCCGTATCATTTAATTATCTTTCAACTTAAAGGTCATGGGGTGAAAGAAAAGATAATGAACATTTGTTGGGCCCTTACCTTTGTTATTGTGGTCCAAGGAGACCCTGTTAATAAACAAATTGTTTGTTTTTAGGTAATCGGTGTGAGGGAGCTGATCATCTCCCTCTATGTAGGATGTATCCAAGACTTAAGATAAGGCCAGGGACTAATGAAAGCATTTAGAAAATTGGGCCGACTAGATAGGCCAAATGGTTCTTATCTGCCACCATATTCTATGTTTCTATGTAAAGGTAGCATGCAGTTGTAAACATTTTCTGTTTACACTATGCTGAGTCAGATTTTAAATTTGATCAGATAGAAGAAGCCAGTAAAATGTAGCGTGTAGTATTGTAATAAATTGGTTTTAGATAATTTCATCTCCTCTCATTCTACATGTGAGATGGTGAAAGTCATCATCTGGGGATTAGCACTAATGTCAGGATTTTGCTGTATGTATCCAGCCTCTAACATTAATAGCAACCATTTTATTGAGTAGCTGGTAAAATATACTGACATTGAGCTCTTGGTACCAGATTGTTTGAGATTTCCACAAATTTGAGCCATCCCAAACATTTCTCCATCTATTTTCATGGAAGGTGCTAGTCTGCCAATGATCTAATGAGCTATATTCTCTGTCTGTACTCTCACATCTGATGCTCGCCTCCAGACTTCTCCAGGGCTGCACCTTTTCCGTGGAACTCCCTTCCCTTCTCCATTAGAATTTCACCCAATCTCCACTCCTTCAAAAAATCTTTGAAACCACACTCTTTCAGGAAAGCATATCATTTAAACTGTTAGTGGATTTCCATTCCCTTTCCCCTCCACCCCCACATGACTCCTCTCCTGCAACTGTCAAAATAATAATAAGTTCTCAGTGAATACTTTTCTAGCAACTTATTTTATTACCCCTACTTATACCCTTTGTGTGACTATACCCCATTCCCTCTAGCATGTAAGCTCATTGAGCAGGGTCCTCAACCCCTCTGTTTCTGTGCGTCAAACTTGTCTGGTTACAATTACATGTCTGTTAGTCCACCCATTGTACAGCGCTACGGAATTTGCTGGCACTATATAAATAATAAAATATTAATAAACAATAATAATAATAATAATTTCCAGTTTAGTGAATAAACCCTTCTGTTATACAATGTATCAAAAAATTAAGGACTTGGTGACTTTAATGTCTTCCATCATTTTGTTAACATGATAGCACCTTTATACTATACTGTATAATTAAAAAAATATATATTCTGCAACATCTCATGAGAAACAATATTTAAAGAACTAGTAATATGCAGTAGACTTGAACAAAAGTTAGTTTTGGATGGTTTGCCTGAAACAAATTCCTTTTAATTCACACATGACTCAAACGATCCATCTGGGATTTACCTGTGGCATCTTATTCAAATAATTTTATCCCATTGTGTTTTTCCACATCTCTATCCCATCTGTGTCCATTCTTAACCTGTATCTCATTTGCATCGAACCTCCATCACTTTCTCACTTCTCATTTGTGTCTCACTCCCATTTGTGCTTATTTCTCCCAATTTTGACTCTTTACTCAGCCCTGTTATTTTCAGCTTTAAAAATTTTTTTGTGTGCGTTTAACACCATTTGTGTCTTCCTCCTACTTTTGTCTCTTTCACCCATTGACAGCAACCTATTCTCTCATCGCCACTCAGGGTGGACTACTAAGGCCCTTATCAAATTTAGTTTTAACTGTGTCCATAATCAGATCAAGGATGTGTATTAAAAAAGTTATAGTTCACCTGTTCATGAGTTTCTCTGGCTCCTATTCTGTTGTCAGCTGAATTTTATCTTTGTATTATTGTTGAATGTTTCATAGAATTTATTTTAGATTTACAACATTCTACAGTACTATCTATCACCTTCATATAATAGAAATCACTAGATATATGACCTTCAACACTATATGACTGCACATTCAACAATATAACTTTCCAGTTGAGGATATGAATGGACTTACCGCTGCAGGTCTTGTTATATTTCAGATTTTCCTGTGAATACCCCTTCAGTCTGCACTGGAACCTGTGTTGCCAAAATTCATGAAACCATGGGTTTCGGAGATTGGTCTCTGGCCGTAGCTGCAGGTAATAATCATCGAACCATTTCACGTCAGGAGACTGGAGCTTGATTGTTATTCCTCCGGCAGCTTCACGCTGATAACCGTCTGTCACATCATACCTGTCTGCCCAGCCATCGCTGTACAGATAAATAAAATGATACAATTATAAATCCTCATGTTTAGCTTCTTGCCACAAAAAAATAAAATGATTGATGATCTTATCTGATGGGCATTTATATAATACCGAGTATAAAAGATTGAGTAGATTTTTTTTCTAATCTTTTTTCCTCTGACCATGATTTCTTAAACTCTAAAATTAAATTCTTTAAATAAATTTAAAGGAACAATGATTTACACACATTTAACGCTATGAATGCCAGAATGTTATTCAATAAAGTGCACATAGTACAGCATAACCTGTTGCAGTTCAAAGGCATTAAAAAAAAAAAACAGATATAAAAAACAAATATTCCCTCCTTTTACATATTAAAATATCAGAATATCAGAAAAAGCATAACTGTTTTATTTTAATTAGAAAAATAATTAAGACTGGCATGATTGCTATGCATGCCCAACTTAATGGGATGTTCCTGAATATTACAATTAAGTATGAACTCTACAGATATCAGGATATCTAAAATAACTTTACTTCCTCGGTTTACTATTTAAGAGAACAATTGTGGTTATTTTTTATTAGTGCTAAGGATATGTTGTAGCAAATATTTTATGCAATGTTTCAATAAAACAAATATATTTTGTTATGGTCAAGAAAATTGACTCTGCTGTCTCTTTAAATAATCTAAATAGGCTCTAAATAGATTATTTAAAGAGGCAGAAGAGTTCATTTGAAGTATATTTTTCTCATAAACCATGCATTTCACAAGCCAAACTTTCCTTAAAGTTTCCATAAGAAGAACACTGAAAATTAGTCGTTACGTTTTTCAGTAGAAAAACATGTGTCTATCAAGTTCAGCCTTTCTGACGTTTGTTTTTGCTGTTGATCCAAAAGAAGGTAAAAAAAAAAACAGTTTGAAGCATTTTTCAATTTTGCAACAAACTAGGAAAAAAAACAACTTCTTAATCCCAGAATAGCAGTTAGATCTCTCCTTGGATTAAATAACTATTACCTCACAAATTACAAAAATATATTATTGAATATTATGTTTTTGCAAGTATTCATCCAGTTGCTGTTTAAACATCTGTACAGACTCTGATAAAACCAGCTCTTCGCTTGCCTTAGACTAAATCTCCTTTCTTCCAGTCTAAATGTCCTATGTAAAGTTCTGTTTACGAATCAGTTCACAGACAATGGCTTGTATGGGCCCCAGATATATCATATCCCCTCAGCTGCACAATTTTTCTAAACTAAACAGATTTCATCCATCCCTAATTAATTTTGTAACCATCTCTGCACTTTTTAAACCTCCATAATAACATGTGCCTGAAATTGCACAGCATATTCAAGGTGTGGTCAATACCATTGATTTATAAAGAGGCAAAATTATATTTTCATCCCATGAATTAACGCCCTTTTTATACAGGACAAATCCTTACAGACATTAGCAACTGCCAATTGACATTGTACTTTATTACTTAGTTTTTTTTGTCTATAATAATTCCCAAATCCTTCCCATTTGTTGTCATCCCTAATTCACTAATGTTTAGGGTGTAAGTTGCTTGTGCATTCTTTACCCTGATGTGTATAACTTTGCATTTATCTACATTTAATTTAATTCCCAATTTATCTAAATCCCTCTGCAGCAAAGCAATATCCTGCTCACGTTGTATTACTTTACAGAGTTTTATGTCATCTGCAAACACTGAAACATTACTTTCAATGCCTGTTTCAAGATCATTTATGAATAAATGTAAATAGAGATGGTCCCAGAACAGAAAGGGACATTACCTACCACTTTAAAAAAAAAAAAAAAAAAATTCTTTATTTTTGTTGTGCATTATGTAAACTATACAACAGTTAGCATAAAGTGCGGCAAATATATTCGACATAGGTTGCAGGTAAAAAACAAAATTATAGATCTGCACAAATTTTTGGTTAAGTATACTTAGTTACTAGTAAACAAAAGAGTATTCCACCCTAGGTAAATAAAGAGACTTCTGCATTGACATAGAGTATTACCTTCAAGAAAAATAAAAGAAACAATAATGGCATGTAAAGGAAAAAAACTGCTATAAACTAGGCATAGGACAATAAATGGTATGGAGTGCATTACACAGATCAGCTGATGCCCGTCATGGGTGTAGCACAGTCCCCAGAAATGTTGCATGTGTGCAGGCTTGGCGAGGTAGGTTTTCCCTTCTCACAGCATCCTGTAGTAAGATCCTCAGGCTTGCCTGCTGTTTGCTTCTCTCTGACTCTGGCTTGCTTACCACCTTCTGTGGAACTTTCCGATGTAGCCTCCGCCATCTTAGGTGCCTGAGGCATGCTGAGCAAGTGAGGGAAGTAGCTGGTCATTGTTGGAGTTGTCACAGGGAACGTGGCGGTGCATTAGGCATTCGTGGAGCAGGTGCACTTAGCCGTGATTGCAGCTTTTCCCAGAAGGAGTTAAATATGTTGTCTAGTTGGCGTAAAGTATAGGACATGTCTCCTTGGCTATCCAGGATCCACATGGCGCCCGCCATGTTGCTTGCACCAGCTTTGGAATTGAAGATGACTGCGGTTCTTCCCCATGCTCCTTTCAGAACTGGGGAGTCTCCAGGGTGGGGACTGGGATCACCCCTGGCCGGTCCAAAGGGGGAAGGGTGAGCCAGCTTGCTTCTGTGGAGGCCCTGTCAGGGCATGGCTGGGAAATCGTCCGCCTCTTCCTCTTCAGCATCTGCAAGGCCACACAAGTGGCAGAAGACCATGGGAAACACTCCCAGACTGGTCATTTGGGGTTAAATGAGGAAACCGCTTGCCCCAGCAAGAGAGCCACTGGAAGAGAACACTGTTGTTTATACAAAAATGCTTGAGGAGCTCTCATGAAATGCGTCCAGTAGCCATTATAGTCAGGCCCCGCCCCCCAACTACCACTTTTGCCCAGCTTAAAAATTTACCATTGATAACAACTCTCTGTACTTTATCTTTAAGCCAGTGTTCTAACCAAGAACAGTCATTTTCACCTAGATTAATTCATTTTAGTTTGAACATTATCCTATAACCAAGTAGTACACACCTGTTATGAGAAAATGCAAATATTACAAGTTTTAGAATAAAAGTTGTATTGTTAAACTGTGTACTTTGTCTTTAAGAGATACTGCAAACTGACAAGGTGTTAGAAATGGAACCTATTGTTTTTCATACATGTTTCTTTAAGCAATAACCTCTTCAGTGCATAATATGTTTATGCCAATTTGTATTGGCTTAATACAAAAACAAGTACTGCATAACATCTACAAGGCCTAGGATAATGGAAATTCCCCAAGTCAGGGAATTTCCCATCACATGTGCACCCTTATGTTTTAGTTATGGCCTTGTATCTTTGCCAAATTAAGGGAGGTTCTAAAATGAACATCTAAGATATAAATATGTACCTTTTTAATGTTAGCACACAGAGGAGAGATTTGGAGACAGAGACGCTGAGATGTTGACATGTTCAAGAGGGTATGTTATTATATTTAAATGATATTGCAAGCATATACTTTAATCTAATAAACTCTGCTATAAATTATAGTAATGGATTTTATACGTCCATAATAATATTTTTATTTAATAAAATATCTAAAAAGACAAAACATTATTGCTTCCAAGACAATCCTTATTTTATTTTGTATTCTCAATTATTTATATGTATTTTAGATAGAGGATCTCTTACTAACTATATAATATTATGGCTAAGATAACTGCATGGTTAGCCCTGCTAAATTCTATGCTTTGAGATGTTATAGTGGTAAATAGGGAACCGGCTGCGGTTATCCACTGCTACACTCTGATCTATACTTCCACTTACTTCGTCGAAGAATGTAATTAAGTTAGTTTGACCTATGTTTCATAAACAATGCTGATTATTGCTAAAAACAATGCTCTTCCCAATGAATTTCTGAATAGTATCCTTAAAAACCTTTCAAATACTTTTCCAGCCACAAAAATTAAGCTCACATTAACCTTCTTTAACTCTTTTAGCACCTTGCCTTGAGTCATCCAATCCCAATTTTAAAGTTTTTTTTCAGCAATCATTTAGAGATCTTTTACTATAGGTTTCTCCTTAATATACACAAAGGAAAAATAGTTATTTAACCCCTTAATGACTGCTGACGGTTCAGGACCTTCATCAGAAAAATCCCATTGAGGGCCGATGACGGTTCTGAACTATCATAATGGTATTATTTACTTACCTGATCGCTGCCATTCCCCCGGTGGCGATCGGCGTTGCTCCCGTTGTGGGGAGACTGTCTGACAGCCCAGGCAGTCTCCCCTCAGCGAATTAGGACCTGGCGGCCATGTGGTCGCTGTAACAGAGCAGTCACATGGCCACAATAGGTGTCTGAATAGTATCCTTAAAAACCTTTCAAATACTTTTCCAGCCACAAAAATTAAGCTCACATTAACCTTCTTTAACTCTTTTAGCACCTTGCCTTGAGTCATCCAATCCCAATTTTAAAGTTTTTTTTCAGCAATCATTTAGAGATCTTTTACTATAGGTTTCTCCTTAATATACACAAAGGAAAAATAGTTATTTAACCCCTTAATGACTGCTGACGGTTCAGGACCTTCATCAGAAAAATCCCATTGAGGGCCGATGACGGTTCTGAACTATCATAATGGTATTATTTACTTACCTGATCGCTGCCATTCCCCCGGTGGCGATCGGCGTTGCTCCCGTTGTGGGGAGACTGTCTGACAGCCCAGGCAGTCTCCCCTCAGCGAATTAGGACCTGGCGGCCATGTGGTCGCTGTAACAGAGCAGTCACATGGCCACAATAGGTGTCCAAGTATCTGCCTTAAGGGGGACTGCCTGTGCTGACAGGCAGTTTCCCTGCATGTGTAAAAAAAAAAATAGTTAATAAATAAAAATCTAATTGATATAATGTCATACTAAGTGTATTTTTATATTAATATATACATATATTAATATAAAAATACACTTATAATTAAATTACACAAGTATATATATATATAATATATATAATAACTATATATATTGTATATATATATATTATAACATACAAATAATAATTAAATTAAAATAAATAAAAAAAATTAAAAACAAAAAATGTTTACAAAAATTATATATATATTGTGACCTCCTGCACACTTTAAAATCTTCCCCAAGTCCTTTAAGAGATCCCTCTCTACAGATTATACATTTCCTACCTGTTCTATGTAAAATCTTGTATATATTGTGTATTAAAATTGTTTTTTGTATTTGTATTTCACAATGCAATGTTTTGTGAAATCTCAATGTATCTTTCCTGGTAAAATATTTTATAAATAAAATAAAATAAAATAAATAAAATAATAATAAATAATATATATATATCTATGAATTTTATTCTAACTGTAGTTTGATATTAATATATATATATATATATATACATTTATATCAAAATACACTTAGAATGAAATTATATATCAATCAGAGAAGAGATATCTCATCTTTCTTCTTCCCCTTACAATACTTCCCCTAACTTCACTCCCTCTACTGTTCTAGGTTCATTCGCACCCGCTACATTGGAAGAGGTTTCTGCTCTGCTCCAGTCCTCCCGCCCCACCACCTGCTCCCTAGATCCAATTCCCTCGCATCTCATCCGTACTCTGTCTTCTTCTCTTTCTCCACCTCTCACTAAAGTTCTCAATCTCTCTCTCTCCTCTGGTATATTTCCATTGCCCTTTAAACATGCAACTGTAACCCCAATTCTAAAGAAGCCCAATCTGGACCCTAACTCCCCATCCAACTATTGTCCTATCTCGCTACTGCCTTTTGCATCCAAGATCCTTGAAAAAATTGTGTATGCGAGATTGACAGACTTCCTCGAGTCCAACTCTCTGCTAGACACTCATCACTCTGGTTTTCGCGTTAAGCACTCTGTGGAAACGGCACTGACCAAAGTATCCAATGATCTACTCACTGCAAAATCTCGTGGTCACTACTCTATCCTAATTCTCCTTGACCTGTCTGCGGCTTTTGACACTGTTGATCATCAATAGCTTCTTCTAATCCTCCGCAATATCAGTCTACACGATATTTCTCTCTCCTGGTGCTCCTTCTACCTATCCCAGCGCTCTTTCAGTGTTTCTTTCTCTGGCTCTGCTTCTTCTCCCCAACTCCTCTCTGTTGGTGTCCCCCAAAGTTCAGTCCTTGGTCCCCTACTGTTCTCCATCTATACTGCCTCCCTTGGTAAACTCCAATATTGGAGATATTGGCTTCCAACATCATTTCTATGCAGATGACACGCAAATCTACCTGTCCTCTCCTGATCTCTCCCCGTCCCTCTTGACTAGTGTCTCTGACTGCCTCTCTGCTGTCTCTAACTGGATGGCTGCCCACTTCCTTAAACTAAACTTGACCAAAACTGAAATTCTGGTCTTTCCTCCCTCAAGTGTTGTTACTCCTGTGTCTGTCTCCCTCCAAGTCAACGGTGCTACCATCAGCTCCACCACGCAGGCTCGCTGCCTAGGTGTTCTCTTTGACTCCGACCTCTCCTTCAAGCCTCATGTTCAATCTATCGCCAAATCCTGTCATTTCTATCTCAAAAACATTGCGCGCATCCGCCCCTACTTAACGCCAGATGCGACTAAGGTGTTGGTCCAGTCCACTGTCTTTTCTCGCCTTGACTACTGTAATCCGCTTCTCAGTGGTCTTACGTGCTCCCAACTTGCGCCGTTACAGTCCATAATGAATGCAGCGGCGAGGCTCATCTTCCTGTCCTCCCGCACCTCCCATGCCTCACCCTTCTGTCAGTCCCTACATTGGCTTCCTATAAAATATAGAGCTCAATTTAAAATTCTGGTTCTTGCTTTCAAATCTCTACATAATGCTGCTCCCACCTATCTATCCTCCCTTATACACAAGTATGTCCCATCTAGGCCCTTACGATCTGCTGAAGACTTACGTCTATCTTCTGTCCGTACTCCCACCTTTGATGCTCGCCTTCAAGATTTCTCGAGGGCTGCACCGTTCCTGTGGAACTCGCTTCCCTCCTCCGTTAGATGCTCACCCAGTCTCCACTCCTTCAAAAAATTGTTAAAAACCCACTTCTTCATAAAAGCGTATCAATTAAACTGTTAATAGTTCCTGACTGATTCCTCTTCTGCAACTGTCACTAGTCTAATACTATCGTTACCTTTTTGTATCATTTTACCTCACTTCCTCTAGCATGTAAGCTCATTGAGCAGGGCCCTCAACCCCTCTGTTCCTGTGTGTCCAACTTGTCTGGTTACAACTACATGTCTGTTAGTCCACCCATTGTAAAGCGCTGCAGAATTTGACGGCGCTCTATAAATATCATAATAATAATAATAATAATATAGATCTATATATATATATATATATATATATATATAAATAAATCAAAATAATACGAAATATATATATATATATATATCCATATACAAAATTACATAAATAATTTCATAAATAAACACATAGACTTTAAATATATAATTATGCATATATTTAAATTCTACATACGTATTAATGTTATATTTTTACATAATTAAGTAATTTTATTGATTGCAATTTGAGGGACCTGCCTGACTACCCAGGCCGAAACTCCAGAGAATTAAATTTGCTAGCACTGTATTTAACCCTGTAACGTTCTATGACACCCCAAAAACCTGTTCATGGGGAGTACTGTTTTACTTGGGAGACTTTGCTGAACACAAATATTAGTTGTTCAAAACTAGTAAAACATATCACAGTGATGATATTGTCAGTGAAAGTGACTTTTTTGCATTTTTCACACACAAACGGCACTTTCATTGATGATATAATTGTTGTGATACATTTTACTGTTTTGAAACACTAATATTTGTGTTCAGAAAAGTCTCCAGAGTATAACAGTACCCCCCCATGTACAGATTTTATAGTGTTTTTGAAAGTTACAGGTTCAAATATAAGGTCTACATTTTTTTACACTGAAAATTGCCAGGTTGGTTATGTTGCGTTTGAGAGCGTATGGTAGCCCAGGAATGAGACTTACCCCTATGATGGCATACCATTTGCAAATTAAGACATCCCAAGGTATTGCAAATGGGGTATGTTCAGTCTTTTTTAGTAGCCACTTAGTCAAAAACTCTGGCCAAAGTTAACGTTTATAATTGTTTTTTGCATTTTTAACAGACAAACAAATATAAATGCTAACTTTGGCCAGTGCTTGTGACAAAGTGGCTACTAAAAAAGACTGGACATACCCCATATTGAATAACCTGGTTTATCTACTTTATAAAAATATGTACATGTGAGACGTGATTCAGAGATTTATGACAGATAATTGTGTTACAATGTCCCTATTGATAAATTTAAAAAATGTTTATTTTGAAACAGCAATTTCCTACTTGTACTTATAGCTCTACAACTTGCAAAAAAAAGCTTATCTAGCTTTTGTAGATAAGTAAAAGATTTTTCAAGTAAAAGTAAAAAAACATGTTTTATTTTACATTTTTCACCATATTTTTTTTAAAGTAAATTATATGACATGGTACGAATAATGGTATGTAAAGAAAGCCCTTCTTGTCCTGAAAAAAACAATATATAACTTGTATGGAACTGTAAACGAGAAAGCGGAAAATTACAGCTAAACACAAACACCACAAAAGTGTTAAAACAGCCCTGGTCCCTAACATACAACATGGCCAAAACAGTCCGGTCCTTAAGGGGTTAAAATCCCTGCCTTTTCCTGGTCTTCATTAAAGGACCACTATAGGCACCCAGACCACTTCAGCTTAATGAAGTGGTCTGGGTGCCAGGTACAGATAGGATTAACCCTTTTTTCTGTAAACATAGCAGGGATAGCATAACACAGCTATGTTTACCTATGGGTTAATCCAGCCTCTAGTGGCTGTCTCATTGACAGCTGCTAGAGGCACTTCCGCGCTTCTCACTGTGATTTTCACATTGAGAAGAAGCTTGCGTCCATAGGAAAGCATTGTGAATGCTTTCCTATGGACTGGGTGAATGTGCGCGCAGCTCCTGCCGCGCATGCGCATTCAACCGAAGAGGAGGAGAGGAGGCGGAGAGGAGGAGGAGAGCTCCCCGCCCGACGCTGGAGAAAGAGGTAAGTTTAACCCCTTCCTCCACCTAGAGCCCGGCGGGAGGGGGTCCCCGAGTATGTTTTCCTGGCACTATAATGGTCCTTTAACTAACACTCTCATCCTGGTTTTCAATGTAACTAGATTTTCATTTATTTATTTAAGAATTTATGTACTTAAAAATGATTGAGGGTTGGTTTTGAGGTATTTGGTTATTACTTTCTCATTTTCTAGTTTAGCCCATCTAAAAGCTTTTTTTTGCATGCATTATTGACTTCCTTATATCTTATATAAAATGTCTATGATTTGTTTAGTCTAAATGTTTTAAATGCCATTTTTCTTATTTTTATTTTCTTGGTTTAATTTCCCAATAAGCCACATTGGTTTCAATTTGTTTCTTTTATATTTATTACCCAATTGCACATACTGAGAAGTGTACATTTGTAATATGTTCCATTTATCCTCAGTGTTTTTTTCACTCAAGTGTTTATGCTATGTCAATATTTTGTAAAGCTGCCTTAATCTTATTGAAAACGGCCTTTAAAAAATAAATGTTTTAGTATACCCTATGTGCATTAGATTTTTTGAGTTTACTTCAAAGGACACCATGTTGTGATCACTATTTCCCAAGTGCTCCCCTACTTGAATGTTTATCAAAAGATCAACATTGTTCGTTATGTCCAGATCCAGACAAGCATCCTTTCTAGTTGGTGCTTGTACGAAATGTGACTTGAAGGTGTCATTTAACAGATTCAAAAACCTGATTCCCCTTGCTGAACTACTAACCCAATCCCAATTTATGTCCTGGTAAGTAAAATATCCAGTAATTAAAGTGTTACCCAGATGTGCAGCTTTCCCAGTTAGCTCTAACATCTGTTCTTCCTCTTCAATATCAGCATTAATAGGTTTATTACATATCACAACCAATGATTGATTTCCCTTTTCCCCAAAGCATATATCTAACTCATAGTTGACATACAAACATACACCATCACCTTATCTGATTTTTCTATCCTTCCTAGATGTGTAATCATTTAAGTTAACTGCCCAGTCATGTATCTCATCCACTATTTTGCCATCAAGCCTTTGATGTCATCTTGCGTACCGTATGCTATTGCCTCTACTTCCCCCATTTTGTTATTTAGGCTCCTCGAATTAGTAAATATATATTTAATATTATGATGAGTCGTTATGAGTACTTATGTGATTTGTTAAATACTGTTACATACCTCTTCTGTACTGATCTTTCCCTTCCCCCATCACCCCACTTGTGCTGAACTAAAACCCAACTTCTTTCTGTCTATCATTTTGTAGATTTCTGTATCCCTACCCCCCATCACTTGTTTAAAATCTCCTCAACCTTCTAGACATCCTATCCCCTCTTTCGTTTAGGTGCAATCCACTGTGGCTATTAAGATTGTAGGAGATTCTATTTATCTTTAACAATGAGTTGGGTGAATTGTTCAAAACTTACCTGTACTCAGTCCCAGATTTTAGCCACACTGGTTTCTTAAAAAAAGTCTGCAATGTCCCTAAACCTCATGCATCATGCTGTACTATCTGTTCCTCTGTGAAAATGTATGTTTTAAGAAAATATATCCCATCAGCCATTACCAAGACATTTCATGATCTCAAAATCCAGATGAAAAGAAATACAAGCAAGAAACAATGTCTGCACTCACATGACTCTATCTTCCAAAATTTTGTTTTGCTTTATTGTATTCTCAAGTACACGCAGGGGAATCAATGTTTTAGTCTGAATACTTTTATCTTAAGAAAAGTGGTAAGACTAAAATGTTAATTCACCTACATATACTTGTTTATTAATAAAGTACAAAGAAAATTTGTTTGAAGATAAAGACCCGTGAGTGCTGCCATTTTTCTTGCTTACATCTGTGACCTGGATGAACTCCTGGGCATACACAAGGTATTAATGCCGTTGAGTAAAAGGTTTCTGTTTGTTTTATATATGTTTCATTTTAATAGCAAGTGAGTAAAGAATAGATCAATTTGCTCTCTATATAGCAAGTCATCATGATACATCTCTACTGCCAAACAATTCTGGATTGTATCCTACAAATTATAACTGATACTGGTGCATTGCCAGAGAACTAAAATAACCTTTAACTATTAATGTTTTGAATGAAGTTTATAAAATTATTTTACATTTTTCATGTGGATTTACAAATTCCATTTGAACTGCCATTTTCTAGAATTTTTAATATATATATATTTCTTAAGTCTGAAATATAAAATTAAATGTAGAAATCCACAATGGTATATATATATTTTTTTTACCTCTATCCTGGAATTCCCATTCGGGTTCCTCTCAATCACTGTTATCAATTCTGCCATTTGCTGTAATTGAATGTAGTAAGTGGAGGAGGGAATCACAAACAATGTCCCTCTTTCTCCTCATCTAATTCAATGTGTGCCCTGGCTATGCTTGAACTAAATTTATTTGTGATGTCAACTGCTGAATTGCTAGCCCTTTTTTTGGCTAAGTAGACCAAGGAACATGCTAACCCACCGGTGATTGAGTGCAAACCTGGGGGACAACCCTGCAAATCTGTAACTCCAATACTCAAAAATTAGATTTTTCTTCTTCCCCTACTTCACTGCTCCCCCTAGTATATAACCCAGAATTACCCCAGGTCATAATCCAAAGGCACTGTCCTATTTGGTGGACCACCCAAAATCATAACTAACACATACTGTCCTCCTCGGGACTGAGATCACTAAATTCACTACAATCCCTTATTGTGGGAGTAGGGACATATCCCTTTTATTTATTTTTTTTTACAGAGTTTTTGTTAGAAGCAGCTTCAAGGCTATATAGCCACTACACCCTAGCAACCTATATTGACCAGGGACTTAACATCCTTCGACCAGACATACTGAATCAAACCCTGAATCATGGATTATATTTCCTAAACTCAATGCTCCAATCCCAACTTGCTACACCAATACCTTCATTCATGGACCAGTGGGAGACATAGAATAGTAAAACATAAACTAGGACTCTGTGGGAAAACAACTGTAATTTAAGATATCATTGCTCAATCTCTAATATGTTGCAAGAGACTGTATAGAAATTAAATAGGTTTAGTGATTTAAATTGCAGACTACGGTGTTGATTAATTCTAGCATCTTTAGCAGCTAGATTTCTATGTGAGGTTACCTACATTGCAATGCCTGATAGTAACATTTGAATTTGAATACATGCCGTTTAATGCTGGAAACATTACATAATAATAGCATAACTCTGACATTGTGTCTTGTGAATAAAGTGTCTCAAAATAAGTAGCTTAAATAGACAGAAAAGTGGAGGGTCAATGAAGAGGAAAGAGAAGGACTGTAAAAACTAAAGGAGAGGAGAAGAGAGAAATAAACTAAAACGGGGGGAGGGAGGAGGCCTTGGCTTCATGGTGGCAGGACGTATCTCACAAGTGCTCTTCAGCTACCGATAGAATCCTGCCTAATTTATGATCTTGGGTCACCTTCAGCACCCCTTTGAGACTTACCTACCCTATGAACCCAACAGGGTATACCAGACAACCCATGAAGTACTGACTGCCTGTTTCTGCTGAAGCCCCAGACGAGGCCTAGGGAAAACATCGGATGGGGGAGACAGCCGCTCTCCTGCTCTGTACATCCCACCCAAAGCATTGAGTCTCATTGCTGCCTCATCGCCCTCTCCCTCCCTTCCCCCCCCCCCCGGGGCAGTGGGGAATTTCCTGGTCCCTCTGGATCAATTTACATACCTTGTGTGTGGCTTGCAGAGCACCTAACCTTGTCTTGACTACCAAACTACCAACCAGATCTTGCTAAGATGGAAGACTGGAACTGTCCTTCATTGGGCATTGGCTGAGTGATCCTTGATCTGTACCTGCAACTAGGCTGTGTCATTTGTGGCCACACACTCCAACTCATCTGCAAAGTCCATTTTTCTTTTTATACGGTTCTTAACCTCTATGTGACTATTTGCCAGTGTTAACCCTTTAGACCCAGTGGTCTCTTTTTGATTATAAATCACCTGCAGCTATATAATTCTTAAACCTAAAAATGTGCAGCTTCTGATGACATTTCCTGTTCTAGTTAAATTTCCCATTTGGAAAGTCCAATGAGGGACAATGAGAGTACAGCATGGGAAGCATACCTGGTTCCTAAAGGATTCTGCAAATCCTGATCTACAATAGTGGTCTCTCCACCAATTAAATGTCTTGATCATGTATGAGTGCAAAACACAGAGAGAACAATGGTTCCCACTAAGGAGAGACTATTGATCACTTTGTGCTTTTACCACAACCGGAGGAAGTGTTGAAGGGTCAGGCTGGGGCATGTATTTGGATAACCTCCATATGGTCGGGGAGAAGCAGTCCTCTGGATCCTCTTCAATTATCATACATCTAGTTTTCCCGAGGTGGGTTAATTTATGACCATTCAAATTAGCTTTGAGAAACTGGGAGCCTTTTTACTTGGTTTTGATTTGTGATATGGGTAAGAGTTCCCGTACTTTTAGATTTGTGAAATTAGGCCCATAAGAACCACTCACTCCATATTTGTGGGTTTTTTATGCATTCTTTCAGATCCACAAGGAAAATGTTTTTCTGACCCTTACTCATCTTTTTACCACAACTGTTACACAATTGTGTATTTACAAGCACACAAACAAAGCAATTAAGATCTCTAGTAACTTCTATTATTTAAGTCTAAGTCTGTGCTTGAAAAAAGACTAAACATGCGGTGTATATATGTCCATGTAAGATAATTTCACTGGTATTTATTTTAAATGTTGTCATGGCAACCAGGTTTTACATCACAATTACAGGGCACATTTTCTGTCCCTTGTTCTATGCTGTAACACACATATTCTGTTCTTAAGGTTAATGAGTACATTCATTAGGCCATAGCTCAGTCTTTTCTTCTTTGCAGTATCTGTTCACATCCTATATAATTATCCTGAAAACTGTTGTTCAGCCCACATGTAATCATTATTTTGCCAAAATTCTACTAATAGAAGTTTAGTGTTATTTTCTGTTCGCGCTATTTTCAGATCTTGCAGAACTTTAGGATTATTCCACAGGATTGAAGTTTAGCAATAGTTTAATGTAAAAACAGTCAATAATATTAAAATATATATGTTGAATAACACTTTAATCTAAATACAGTTTGCTGCTTTGCTTCTAATGCTATAGTGTTCTCCTTACAATTTAAATTATTGTCCTCCTCTAAATTTAATTTAAAAAAAAAGTTTATTTTTATTTTTATTTTCCTTGTTGCCAGTGCCAAGAATCACTGCTGCCCAGTCCACCTCTCATGATGTCATCCTGCAGGTGTCCCTTCTTTGGATTCTCATCCGATCCAATCCATAAAGAAGCATTGGTGATGAGAAGTAATTAAGCTTCAAGTGTACAATGAAATGCTTCTCAAAGAGAAGCATTGAATCCCGTGCTTCCCGATGATCAGCATTCGATGATGTTCGACATCCTCATGCAATACATATTAATTCAGATTAAAGTATAAATGACACTTTATTTTAAATACAGCCTGCAGTTTTGCTGGTATGTAAGGAACACTATAGCAGTATGAGTACAAATGTATTCCTCACACTATGGTGTTCTCCTTCTGATTTAGATTATTCACCTTTTACTCAACTTTTTTGCAGAAATGAGACTCGCTATGTGCTGCCACCCAATCTGTCTCCTGCGATGTCATCCCACAGGCATTGCTTCGTCAACTTCTCGTTCTACCCTATGATTCTTAGAATTATTTTGATAGGGAAATATTGATTACAGTGCTTCTCTATGAACAGCATTTGTTGAGGTTCGACATCCCCTAGCAAACTGTGAGGAGAATGCTGAACTTCACTTAACTGAGCTAAACTCAGTTATGAGTGCGGAAGTGCCTCTAGTGGCTGTCAGGGAGACAGCCACTAGACGTGTGTTTAACACCGCAGTCACGGCATTTCCATATTTACCAAACGGCACTGTTTAAGATTGAAGCAATAAAACCCCATTGGTGTCCCTGAAGGTAAACTGTTACTTATCAGAAATGTTAAAATTCTGTAAACTTGTCCTCTATATTTAAAGGGACACTATAGTCACCAAATAAAGATTAGCGTAATGAAGCAGTGTTGGTGTATAGATCATGCCACTGCACTCTCTCTGCTATTTAGGAGTTAAATCACGTGACTCACACAACCTTCCTAAACACTTCTTGTAAAGAGACATCTAATGTTTACACTTTCTTTATTGCACATTCTGTTTAATTTAGAATTTCTCATCTCTTGTTCTGTTAATAGCCTTTTAGACCCTGCAGTAGCCTCCTGTGCGTTATTAAAGTTCAATTTATAGAGCAGGAGATACTGATGGAACTGTTTTTTGTTACCTTTTGATATAACCATGTTTAGGCGATAGTCCCTTTCTTTGTTTTAAGTTTTACTAACATTTCAAGGACATTGTTCGTACTTTCTGTTTTTCCCAGCAAACTATTTTTTTGCTACACAGTATATAGCTGAGAAATTACGAGCTTCTAACAGAGATATTATATTGTCAGTTAGAGAATGATGGGCTGGATCTATGGCCCCCAAATCTAGTGCTTTGAAAATGTGTTAACTTTTGATTGGTACAAAGTTACATCATGCCTCTAGACATGAAAACACTTTATTATGTTGCTACACAATACAATTGTGCACCGTTCTTTATGAACTGGTGTGATTGTTGTTCATTTGGGGCTCCCTCAGCGTTGTATTCAATAACGTTTCAGGTTATAGCAGAGATCTCTAAATTGAAGTCCATGGCATTCTGGTTTATCATATACGAGGGTCTTCACCTCTGAAAATAATTTTCTTACAGATTCAAACTTCAAAAGCAAGTTAACATCTGTTTGAACATGAAACCATTTTGTTTTCATACAGGTTGTGTCAGTCACAGCCAGGGAAGGTGTGGCTAGGGCTGCCTAAACAGAAACAAACGTGATGTACTTCCTAAATAGCAGACAATTGATAGTGAAACTTCAGAGGCATTATCTATACACCCAAACGACTTAATTAAACTAAAGTTGTTTTAGTGACTGTAGTGTCCCTTTAACAAATGTTTTTGTGAGTTGTGAAAAATAAAATTAAATATAGAAGCTCCAACAGCTATCTTTGAACTGATTTTTCAATGGTGCAATTTCCATAGAAATGACAATTCCACTGTCTGAGAGTTGTGATAATTGTAGTTAACAAACATCTGCAGTGCCAAGCTTATCTTGACTGACAAAATGTATAATATTAAACAATACGTACAAAATATAAAACATCTACAGCCAACTAAACATGCCATATGTCAGCATGAGATGTTCAAGCAGTGCATAATGCAATAAATAAGTCAAAATGAATATTTAATGAAAAGTGGAACCACAGTTCAGACATCATTTTTTATAATGTCAATCTTCGTAGTCCACCCTTGCCCTCAGTCCTATAATTGTTTGTTGGGAGGGAACCAAACGTAGCCAATTTTGTGTATTAAGTGGTGAGAAATATAAATGTGTATGAACCAGGATTAAGGGAAACTCAAATATGAATCATGTCGGAGTGTATTAGTAGGAAGGATGCATTTCAATTTCACTACTTCTCAAGTATGTCCTGGGGTAGACGTGTTATCATTACTGCAAAGCTCAGTGGTACTTGACTATATTATGAGAGCAAGACTGGTTGACAAAATGCTTTAACTCATCATCCACATGTTAACAAAATGACAACCACAGGAGGAAAGGAGAGAAAAAAAATTAAGAAATGTTAGTGTTTTACATGAAACCTTTTGGTGTATATGCAGTATTTTATTCTATCTGCATACTTACAATGTATGACTGTGTATCTAATAAACAGGGCTATCCATAGGACACGAGGTCACACATTTAGGCTGGAAGAAAGGAGATTTCATCTAAGGCAAAGAAAAGTTTTTTTTACAGTAAGAGCAATAAGAATATGGAATTCTCTGCCTGAAGAGGTGGTTTTATCAGAGTCTATACAGAAGTTTAAACAGCAATTGGATAAATATTTGCAAAAACATAACATACAGGGATATCATTTCTAATTAGTAGGGTAATAGCTGCTTGATCCAAGGAGACATCTGACTGCTATTTTGGGGTCAAGAAGGATTTCTTTCCTGGTTTGTGGCAAAATTGGAAGCACTTCAGACTGGTTTTTTTGCCTTCTTTTGGATCAACAGCAAAAACATATGTGAGGAAGGCTGAACGCAAGTCTCTTTTCAGCTATGTAACTATGTAATATATATCATATTTATTTGTCTATCTCATAGTTTCCAGGTGTTCCTGTTTAGAAGGGACAGTCCCTATTATGGATCCAAATTCCTCCATTCCTCTATTCTGTCTCAATGTCCCTAATGTCCCTAATAAATATGAGCTCCATGTTGTTGATGTGTCTAATTGTATTAGAGAGCTTCACAGTTGTAAAACTCCCAGTAAAATGTCTACAATTAATGTGTTTAGAAATCAGTCTGTGTAAATAGGAAGCAAAGTTATTGTATCTCATTTATACATGTTAGTTGCATACATTGTTATTGGTTAGTGACCTACATTTTCTCAAAACAGCCCCAACATGGCCATCCTCTTCTTACACCCTTAAACTAAATTTGGAATGCTAGGAGCTATGCAACTAACCCAACGTTTGATGATTGTAGCAGCCCTGTTCTCACAGTTATCACTAATGTTGCACTTATTTATATATCGATTGCCTTTTACGAGATACACCACTCTGCTACTTAGTACGACTCCATGTACCGTCATTATCTATCGAGGGTGAAGTTTGCACTCAGCATGGATTTTATTTTAATTTGATAGCATTGTTCCTTCACACATACATGCTGCTATTGCATTTACTGTTGCTAAGTCGACAGCTCCCTGCTGTGCTGCTGAATGCTCCTTACCTACACTGCATTCCAAGCTAATCAGGCTCACAGCAGTCAGCATCAATGGATATGAATAATTAAAGAGATACTCTAAGCACCATAAACACTTCATTTTATCATAGTGGCTGCGGTACAACTTGTCCACAGCCCTTCTTTTTTATTTAACAAAATATTTCTAGATATAAATACCTTTTTTTTCCCTGTGTGCCCATGGCTAGCTGAATTACCCACATGAGTCAAAGCTCCTACTGCCCAGCTCTGATACAGTTTACTCTTCAACTCCCTGACAAAGAACAATATAAATTGGCTCTGAGAACTCTTTTGGCAAATGATATCCCACCATATAGAATGGAAGATTTTACATGTCCCTGATGGACTACAACTCAACAACATGCTCAGTGAGATTCTGGCTGAGGCTTCTTGGTATTAAAAAATACATCTAATGGGAGAGTAATTCAACCATTTGCTTAAAAGCTTATGTAGACTATACCATCCACAGAACCTAATAACAATTATAGTGAACTATAGTTTCAGATAGCAAAGCAATATTTTATGAATACATCACTAAACTATGTTTTTTTTAATACAAATCTCTAATTCTATGAGACAATTTGAATTTGAGATTTGTCCTCAATGAGATGTATTTGATTGGACAATGCCCATCATTAATTAGGAAGTAAGTACTGAGCCCTTGATTGATTTAAAGCGAAGAGTTGCCCACCCAACAGCTTTCAGTTCTGCTACTCTGGCTTCACATGTGAAATTCACTTGCAATTCATTTTTAATTCTCTTTTTAGTAAATAACACTGTTTATCTGTAGTGATCGAGTTGGAGATCTCAGTTTTAGCAGTGTGCGTGTGAATGTTTTAGCCAAGGGGGAGATGTGGCTTTTCTGGTCAATGTCATGTATTTGGGCAATGGCGTGGCAGGATGGACAATTTGAAGCAATGCAGTACTATATAGTTGCACTATAACAGCATATGAGATAAACTATAAAGAGATAAAATAGAAATAAGACATTTTGGTGTAGCGATACAGTAGAAATAAAGTGCTCGGTATTTGGGGGAAATTTGGCAGATGTGAGAGGATTTTAGCACATATCCCATGGAGAAGCAGATAGCATAATATTGAAGCACAGGAAAAGTAATTAAATGTTACATATTGAAATACCTTAAAATATTATTTAATCTTCAATTCATTTCTTATTCTGTAGTGGATTTTGAGCTTTTTTTCCTGGTCATGGACAAGAGAACATTTATGTGACAATGAGATTACAATAGTCTTGTCCTCTTAAACATCTCAATTCCAGGCCCAAGGCTAGTGGTCAAACTATACTAAGAAGCTGTAAATCAAATTAGATATATAATACATTGAATGTAAAACCTACAACTACAATTATTTAAAGTAACACTTCAGGAAACTGCAGACATTCCAAGTGCATTTTGAATGTGGCTCTCTGATACCCACAAATCATATACAATATCCCAGAAATCACACAATCTAGCATACAGTGTTTATCAAAATGTGTGCGATTTCTGGATAGTGTATAAATTGCTATTGCTAAACAGGGACCCGGTTGTTTGTCAAGGCATTTAAGAGGCGACCGGGCCAGTATAGTATCAGCAGCTTTACAGTGAGCTGCACAAAGGAGGGAGGAGAACACAGCAGCATGGAGCCATATGAGAGGCTGGAGTGAGCTGCAGCATGCTCATTCCCATCAGCCTCATGCAGTATAACACAGGACCCTAAGCATGCCAGCCTCCTGGACAAAAAAGGTACACTAAAAGGAGGGTGCCTGCATTTACAAAAATGTGAACATGCATTTACATGTGTGTGTTTCTATGTGTGTATCTGTGTATGCGTGTCTGTGTGTAGCTATGTGTATGTGTCAGTGTGTGTATCTGTGTGTATACTAGTGTGTGTGTATAGCAGATTGTATTGTGTGTGTCTATCTGAGTGTCAGTGTGTGTATCTAAGTGTCAGTGTGTGAATCTGAGTGTATCTGAATGTTTGTCAGTGTATGTATCTGAGTGTGTGTGTGCCAGTGTATGTATCTGAGTGTGTTTGTATGTGCCAGTGTATGTATCTGAGTGTGTGTGTGTATGTGGCAGTGCATGTATCTGTGTGTCAATGTGCATAAGTCTTGTGACAAAGTGTGTGCATGTGTCCAGATTTGTGCGTGTGTCCATGTGTTAGTAGTGTTCTACATAGTTCTAAATAGTAGAAATATGTTTTTAAATAAATAGTTGTGTTCTGTCATAATAGGATATTGTGGCGAAACCAACCTCGCCACTATGCACTGGAGAAGCCTGGTTGCCAGCCTCCTGCCATCTGACTATGGCCCCCTTGTGGATTCGTACTTTTGTATGCAATATTTGGGCATGTGACATTTTTACATTGCTGCTACTGGCCCTTTAAGGGCCATCCGTGGACATATTCTGCCTGTTAGGAATAATGCCTTTTTAAGACTGTGTAGCAAATTGCATTCAGGCTGTATTTAATATTATATGTTCGGTAAACAGTGTTATGTGTATGCAGCATTCGACTGATTGTTCGGCAGAATTACTCCATTCATTATATTGGGTGAAACTACCGAACAACCAGACCTGGAGTAAGTGTGCCTCCAATTACCGTTTGCAACAATGTTGCAAACGGGTAATTGGCAATATGTGTAATGTGTGTTGTGTCCTCTGGGTGGCCGCCATTCGGGAAACGAACACGTGGCGGCGGCCATCTTAAACTCCCGAACAGTGGTGTTTTGCCGTCGAGTGTCTGGAACTAAAATCGGACACTCGACTAAGCAAACACCGCTGAGACCTCCAGACTTCCAGCAATTTGTGCAGAAACTACCGAACGGCCCGCCGTTCGGTAGAAAGGATCCCACGAACAGGGGGATTCATACGAATCCTCCCCAAGCTCTCTAACCCAGGCAATTCGTGTGATTCATTCCCTTTTCTGTGACCGACTGCAGGGCCAAAGTACATGGAACTATTTTCGGATACTTTTGCCATGCAGTCGGTCAAAACTTTAACCCTCTATAATTCCTGAACCCCTGGTCCGATCTGGGTGATTTTTGGATATGTGTCTCACCCAGATCAGGGCTACCAGGGGATGTAACATTTAAAGGGGTATCCCTATGTTTAGGGGTACATCCAGTATCCCAGGGAATTTGTGTCTGTACTAATGGGATTATGTGTCACACTAAGGGGAGGAGATGTGTGGGAGGTAACTGGTACATTATTGGCTGGGGTACTAATTGTTGTGGATCCCTCCCTTGCATGGGAGAATGTCTTAAAAGGAGGTTGTGTGAATAAATCTGCTGATTCTGCTTAACCCTCAAAACGAAGTGTCGTCTCGTTATTGGGGGAATTGGATTGTGTGCTGACTGCCAGGAGTGTAAGCTGTTCGTATTGCTTTTCCTGTTCGGCTGCTTCCAGAGTTCGTGTATTTCTTGTTCGGGAGTTGGTGATTTCGTATAGTTTGGAGTTCGGGAGGTTGGTGATTGCAGTAGCTGCTGGTCTATGGGAAAGGGGATTATCGCCTAAACGGATTTATCCCCTTTTGAGAGAAACGGTCCGTTACAGATATGTCATGTCCTAGTTCATACATGTTTGACAGCTGTGTGTATGTGTGGGGGGTGCGCACGTTGGGAAGGGGGTGCGGTAGCTGGTAAAGCCACCTCACTAAAATAATTTTGCCTGTTGGGATGTCTGAAACAGGGCTATGATGATTCTTATTAAAGCTCATAAAGTAAATTACTAAAGCATTACATGCATTAAACTTATACTGTATGCATACATAACACAGTTAATACTATGCCTTTTATTTATTGAAATTATCAATAATTATTCTTTGTGTATGTGAATGTTCCACAGGTGCACAATCCAACAGACCTTGGGTGCGCAGTCTAGATTACTTTGTACTCAGTATGTTAAAAACAATCGCAGACCGAGCAGTCCAAGGGCATTTAGCATTGTACTTTCTAATCTGCCAATATTTTTTTTCAATTCCTATTTAACTCACTGAGATTCTGTTCTGGGAATTAAGAGCAGGTAAATTGTGTAAATAGTCTGACTGTCTTCACCACAAACACAGTGATCACATTCTTAAATTTAGTTTGAAAACTAATTGCCAAAGCTATTAATGCAATGATTTGTGGACCCAGGACATACTTGAAAACGAGATAAATCTCAATGTATCTTTCCTGGTAAAATATTTTATAAATAAATAAATAAATAAATTTAGTGAATTCGTTTCTTTGAGGGTCATCTTAGGACATTCACTGGCATTATTTTTTATTTTTTTTTTCATAATAGCATTCTTGCTTTGGAGTATTGTTTTATCTTTTACCTTCTCTACTCTTTTATTCAGCAGTCACCTCATTCGACCACACCATTTACACCGTCCTGCACGTCGTGACCTCCAGTTTACACTTCAATCACTAACTTACCTTCTTTCACTTTGCTATATAGAGCAAGATTCGTCACCTAACTATAATCATGTGTAATTTTCTCCTAATCATCTCACGCACCATCACTTTACCTAAACACATATTTACTTTTCACAATACCGGTTCAATACTGGTAAAGCACTCAATCTATATAGCACGTACTCTTAACATACTGCGTCCTCAACCAGACCACTCTATAGACTAGTGCATAATGAATCCTCTCTGTGATGGACCACCTGGCATCCCGACTGGGTGCTTCTGCTAATCACTGCTTCCTAGTAGCCTGGAGTACTATAAGCATTGCACCATACATCATAAGCACCATAGCCCCTATGCCACCACAGCTTGGCTGGGGTTTCGCTGTCCTCCACCCACCCTGGACCCAAGCCCAGGATCCAGCTTCCAGTGGGTGGACCTCTCCTACTCCAAAGAGTCTAGCAGGCATAGCTGTGTAGCTCTTACAAGAGCTAGTGATTATAGCCAGTATAGCAATCCGAAGCAGGTATAGCTGGTATAGCTGTTCCCTGCCATCACGAGACGAGGATCTGGGTTGAGGGTGAAGTAGACTAATTTTAATGGGACTACAGCTGGCCTTTTATGACAGTCCCCATGCAAGAGACACTCCCCCCTGGACCTGAGAGTAAACTACAGTAGAAACAAATACACAATCACATTGGCTCTCAGATCCAGGACACTCCCACACAAACTAGGTCAATCCCTCCTCTGTACCTGGGAGATAATTGAGTCAAGTACTGTTGTGGCGAAACCGACCTCGCCACTGGGCATTGGAGAAGACTGATTGCCAGCCTCCTGCCATGTGACTATAGCCCATGGGATGTATTGCCCTTTAAAAAGACATGATTTGGGCATAATGGATTTGTGTTGTGCTGCTGCTGGCCCTTTAAGAACCATCTGGGGACATACTGTGGAGTTACTGGGTGGCCACCATATCATGTATCAGAGGCACATGGTGAGAACAATGGATGAAGCACATGGTGAGAACAATGGATGGCGGCCATTTTAACTCACAGACACTGTGTGGACTTTTCCACACGGTGCCATCTCGCCGGTATTTGATGCACACAGACATCGTTCAGTAGTTTTAAACTATACAACAGGGGACACATTATACAGTAATTATTTTGCATATAGCCTGTATATGTTCTGCGGAATCTGCATTAAACTGCATCTTCCAAACTACTGAACGGATCTGGGTGAATTTTGGATTTGTGGTTCACCCAGATCCCCTGGTTCCGAGTATATATGGGGTTTTTATGGGGTTATTGCATGTTTTGGGGTCCCTGTGATGTGTTTTATGATACTATATTTCTCTGCCTGTGATAATTAGATTAACCATTGTGTTCAGTAATCATATCACAGGCAGAGGGGAGGATTTTGTGTGGGAGTGTCTGTGTGTATTGTACAGATTGATTGGTTGTTCTGTAAAACCCTGTGGGCAGTACTAAGTTTGTGGATTGGGAATAAAAGAGGCTGTATGTGCCAGTACAGTCAGTTCTACTTGACCTCAAAACTAAGTGTCGTCTCGTTATTGGGGGAATTGGATTGTATGCTGATTGCCAGGAGTGTAAGCTGATTGTATTCTTTTCCTGTATACAGCTGCTTACAGCATTCATATGCTTGAGAGCATTCGTATGCTTCTCCGGTTCGGTGGTTGTGGTGTCTGCTGCAGTGCTTGGAGTCCTCAGGAAGCGCTAGGAGCATCCTTCAACGGAGGTACCCAGTTGGGGTGCCAGGTGATCCGTTACAACTGTATTAACTCAATTATCTCCAGACACAAAAAAACACATTTTTACAAAAACCCCAAAATACCCCCAAAACACACGATACCCCCACAAAAGATACATCCTCAGGTATCCCCCATCTGGGTAACAAACATATCCAAAAATCACCCAGATCGGTTTAGGAGTTCAACTGCATGCATGGCCCCATGCCCAAAACAGTTCCATAGAATCACGGCTAAGTGCCTCTGGGGGACCGACTGGGAACCACGAAGTCTTCATGCCGAAAATAGTTCCTGGGAATTTGCGGCTAAGTCTCCCTGAAGTCTTTTTTTGTCCATGCAAACGGCCGCCAGTTTGCTAGCATTCGGTTCTATGCGCACGAATGGAAAGTGCCGAACCAGGGGAAATAAAATATGGGTCTTTACAGTCGCTGACCTGGCCCATATCTTTTGGCAGCAGGCTGGCAAGCAGGCCCCTCCAAAATCCCTTGGCAAGGTTCTGTTTGCCACACTCTCTATCAGTCATAGACAGCAGAATAAACCATTTTCATCTTACTGTAGTCTCACTGCTCATCTGTGCTCTGTTGTAAATTGACATGATGGCATGCACCTACCTATGATACTCATGTTAAAAAATGTGCTGTTTTTATGTCATTTCATGTACTAAATGTCATTATCATTTTCTGTATGTACCACTGCACTTTCAAAAATAAAGAATGTCAAAATAAAATAAAAAAATTAAATATGTGTCAGTTCAGGCCTGTTTTTGCCCTAGTGAGTTAGCAAATATTTTCACACTGTAAAGGTTATTCAATAACTCATCATACATTCAAAGTGTAAAAACTGTTAAAAAATCTTAAAATCTTAAAATATATTCCAGCTTGGCTATTTTGACCTTAAATTTAAAATTCAGTTTGAATTTCCAATAATTCTCATATTACTGAAACATAAAAACATAGAATGTGACGGCAGATAAGAACCATTCGGCCAATCTAGTCTGTCCAATTTTCTAAATACTTTAATTAGTCCCTGGCCTTATCATAGCCTTACGCCTATCCCACATATGCTTAAACTCACCAAATAACCCTCTATATCTTTTTTCTGGAACACACTGTGTAATCACAAAACGTATAATTCCACGGAAGCCGACACACACAAAATCCATCAGGAAGCTTTCAGATTTTAGATCAATGAAGTGTGCCTCTTACCGAGACACTAAACTCAACATCTCTCATGATAATAAGCTGATTACTGTATTTAAGCCACTGTGTTTAATTAGTAAACATGTTTTTTCCACCTCATATTAATTTCTTGTCTTCCCTCAATTTAATTTCTTTGTTTTCAAAATGCCAGTAGATAGAACACCTCAAACTGGTTTTTTTTTCTATGAAGGCAAGCAGTTCTAGAATTATTACTATGGTTTCCATGCCAACTAACTGCTGCAATCAAGACCATGTACCCACAGTTTGTGTGCCAGACCGAAGGACAGAGAAATTTATTTTATTTATGTGCATCCACATTCCCCTTCCATATTACTTATTTTATATTGTTCACAATACATTTTTTTTTCTCACCAAGAGACATAGCCAAGGGCAGCCCGCAATAGACCCGAACATCAATTACACTGGAGAAATGATATAAAAATGTATCTTAAGGCATCACACGCCAACGACTGGCTCTTCTCGCAACAAATTAATCACTATTTCTTTATTACTATTATTTTTAGGATGATTTCTATATTTTAAATCACCACAAAGAATTATGTTATATACTAAGCAAACTTTAAGAAAAGCATGTGTTCCACCTGAGTTCTCAAGCTCTTCTCATTTTAAAGGGTTCCTTAAACTATCGTAACCACTACAGACAACTGTAGTGATAATGATGTGAAGAGTACATTGTCCCAATTTTGTTTTACAATTGTATGCCCTCTTACCTGGCTCCCTGCTGTGTGAACGTTCTCTTCTCAAGCAGGATTACGACATTCTGTCCATTTATTTATTTAAACACAAGCTTGGACATATTTGTTGATTTTCGGTCTACCCCCCCTCCCCCCTTGGATTCATAACGGATTAACATAGATTTTTGCAAATTAGCCTAGAGACCTATTCCAAACCTCAGATACCGGTACTGGGGTTTGCCCAATTATATAAGACACTAATCACTGGAATATATATACTAAAGTCTCTAGTTAGTATAAGTTGATACAGAGATCACTTTCCTAACTCAAAAGAGTGGTTCTGCCTGCCACCTTTTGTTTTTATTAAGGTGGTGGTATTAGTCCTATCTCCTTTATGTTTTGAACTATATCTTGGGTACACTTGGCACTTATCCCTGTTTTCTTCAGTTTTTTGTCATGTTTCAATAACTAACATGAACTTACTATGCCCGCTCTGATTTGTAAGGTTCCCGTCTTTGAAACACTTAACGCCGGATGATGGACCCGGTCCGTCATGCGCTAAAATTAACCCCAGATCGCTGCGGTGCCTCTGAATCAGAAGCAGACCAGCAACACCAAATTGCGATGTCCCAGCCCACGTGATCGCTGTGACAGCTAGTCACAGCAGTCACAATGCTGCTGGAATATCAGATCCACCTCACTCCACCTCTTGTTGGTTTTTGAAGTAGAGAGGGAGCGTTGTTACTTTGTGTCCCTGAAGAGAATAAATTGTGTCAGAAAAGGTTTCAAATCCCCTTTACCCTTCTTTAAAAAATTAACCCTTTCCCTGCTGATTGATCACTGCCAGTGATCTAGTAATTTTTTTTTTTACCCTTAGGAGTAAAATTAGATTTTTTTTTAGTAACCCTAAGGGGTTACATTTTAATATTTTACTTTACTAATTTGTGATTTAGTTATTTGGGGTGGGTGGAATTTAGTGGGAATTGAGGAATCTAGTGATAAGCTAGTTAGGGGTGAAAAAAAAGTTAAAACAATTAAAGTTTAGTTATTGTCACATATTCATCCTCACCTTAAGGTGTTTACAGTGAAAATTGCCTTCCTAGCGGTAATGTAGGTGCCGTTCAGCGGTCCTGCGCCAGAATGCCTGACTTCTGCAGCATGTCGGTGGACGCCGGCTGCTGCGGATCCACACCATTTTGTAGCCCCGTATCTGCCCACGGTGATGATGGCATCGACATGCGTGTGGCGTCACGCAAAAGAGGCGCGCACGGTTTGGGGTCAAAGGTCGGTTACGGCCAATCGGATCTGCAGACGGGTTATTTAAACTAATTTCTCCTTTTACCCATTGTCCTGTGGTGGTTTCCCTTAGATGGTTATCCGAGAGCGTGTTCCTGATCGTGTGTTTCTGGTTTTTGACTTGTCTTAATTTTGACTTCCCTGACTTCTGGTATCCTTGACTATTGGCTTTTCCTTATCGCTGTGTCTCGTTCTGTGTCCCTGACCTCAGCTAGTATATTGACTATTCTAGGTTTGGTAAAACACGGATATGGCTTGGTCTCCAATGTGGCCCTTCAACATCCATGTTTCCTTTTAAAATACCCTGGGGTGTGTACTTTTATAAATGGTATGCCTTTGTGTGTTTTTTTTTTAACAGTCAAACTGCTATAATGCCCCAAATTGAAACATGGCCCATCAAATACGTCTCTCAAAATTCTACTGTAAATACTGAAATGGACAGGTCTCCTTATTGGCACTGTAGCATCACGAAATAGTGCAAAGACATTCATTGGGGGTATCATTTTACTCAGAAGACTTAGTTTAGCATAATTTTGGGGCTTTGATCTTAGTGGCACATATCAAATATACAAAATGCCCAGCAAAAAATGTAATACGTATGTAAAATATGCAAAAAGTTAAGTCAAGACTGCAAGTACAAGTTTTATTTCATTTTATTTTTTTTATTTTATTTTTCATCTTTTCCAATAAAGTTTTGTATTTTTAACTATACTGGATCAGTATCTTTAAGGTTATGAGGTTACATACTTTTAAACACTATTAAGTGCTTTTACAAATCTGCATATTGGTGAATGAATGCGCATAATAGGTGAGAATACATAAGGCTGAATGTAAGAATCATTGAATACAATACACTGCATCATATAATTCTTCCATATCTTTAGATAATTTTATAACTTAAAATGTATCTTATTTTTTTTTTTTTTACTAATTTTAATTTTTTTCAGTTTTTTTACATCTCTTACTCATAAATTTCTTATCGGATTATTGTATTATTTATGAGTCATCACATGACACAATTATAGGTTAATAGGTTCTCTATTCCTCTCTACCCATCTAACTTTACTGCATTTAAGCAGTAAACTGTCTCCCTATTTTTTCCACTTTTGTTCCACTTAACTCTTATTTCTATTGGTATGTTATATATGTTGGTGCAATGAATTAGTAAAATGCAAATTGCAGTTGAACGCAAACAACAAAAAATGCAAAAAGTGCTTGTCATTAAGTACAATATAAGCTTTTAAAGCTGTGTCCTTAAGGGGTTAATAGGCCTCCCACAAAACAGATAGAACCAATGCATTACTTAACTGCACTTAACCGCAATTGTTTTGTCTATTGTCTTGCTACTGTACTATTTTGCTAATGAATGTAGCTCTATGTTTCACCCTTTAGTTTAAGGCAGAATGCACTTCAGTGTTTTATTAGGGTACTATGTCAGTGGGAAGGTGCCCAACAAAGATTGCTTCTAGTTCCATACCTCCCAACTTCAGCCCTCAGGAAGCTGGGAAGCACTGGAAAATCCTGAGTGGGTGTCACCAGTGATACTGCTGTAGCGCTCCCTGCATGGTCCTAGTGCTTTCTGTACAGTGCAAGCGTGTCTAATGAAGCCTCTTGCTTGCCAGACACCAGGGAACTAAAGCATGACAGCGGGACAGCACTTCAAAATTGGGGTTATGTCGGCAAAAGCGGGACAGTTGAGAGGAATGCAATTGTAAATGGTAAAACCACAGCTGTTGATTTTTATAAATGAATACCTATAAGTAAGTTACATAGAAATCAAGCTTAATCAGTTGTGCTGTTTTTTCTCTTTTAGAGGGTATTGTTATGCTAAATAAAACAAACCCCATAAATCACGTCAATAAATTGAAGATCAATTGGATTGAGATGTGGAGACTTTGGAGTCCAAGGAAACATCTTGAACTCTTTGTCATGTTCCTCGAACCATTAGTGTTTGTACTGTTGCAGGGTGTATTTTCATACTGAAAAAGGTCACTGTCATCAGAAAACATAATTGCCATCAAGTGATGTACATGGTCTGCCTTCTTCCCATTGTGCATTTTGCTGCCATCTCTTCCACAGGTAATCACTTTCTCTTTAGATCAGGTGTACACACCCTGCCGTCCACCTGATCTAAAGAAAAAGTGATTCATCAGACCAGGCACCCTTCTTACATTGCTCCATTGTCCGTTTCTGATGCTCATGTCCCCATTGAAAGCATTTTCAGTGCAGGACAGAGCACTCTGACCAGTCTATGGCTAGGTAGCTCCATACAAAACACAGTTTTTCAGCAATTTGAGCTACAACAGCTTTTTTGTGTGATAGGACCAGCCTGGCCAGCCGCCTTCTCCCATGAATCAACGAGTCTTGGGCAGCCATGACGCTGACCAGTTGACCGGCTGTCCTTACTTGTATAACTTTTTATCACAGCATACCGGGAGCACCCCACCAGACTTCCTGTTTTGGAAATACTCTGACCTAGTCATCTAACCATCACTACTTGGCCCTTGTGAAAGTTACCCAGATCTTTTTGTTTGCCCATTTTCCTGGTTCTAATACATTAAATTCTGACTGGCTGACCTTCTGCCTAGTATATCCCACCTCTTGAGAGGTGTCACTGTAAAGGTATAATCAATGTCATTCAGGTTACCTGTCAGTGGTTTTAATGCTTTGGCTGATCAGTGTATGTGGACATTATGACCACAAAAATAAAATTTTGCAAAGCAGGTTTCTAACAAAGGGTGGGGTAGGTGACAGCTTTTATATACCTATTTTTATTATGCCTATTCTGTGTGACAAAAAATTATATTTATTCTTCTGTGTTAATGGAATGATGCTATGTGGAATTGATTTAAGAGCTGAGTTGACCCTAATGTAATATAACATTCTGCATAACTTTGCAGAAATATGTTGGGAATGATAAGTTGTCAGAGGATTACACCAGTTCCAAAGCATTATAATGATGATCAGAAATGTAATGATCTTAGAGGTCTACCGTATTGGTATGAGGTAGCCATTTACAAATGACAGTAAAAAAATGAAAGGGCTTTTGATAAGGGTGAAATACTTCATTTTATTTTAGATAATATAAAAGAAATGTCAGCGTGTAGAAATGTCATGTAAGCTATAAATATTTAAATGTACATGAGAAAACAGCTTTTCAAGTAGTTCTTTTACAAATTGTACATTAAAAAGATATGTTTGAGCTCAGTGGTTTTCAAAGACCCGGAGAATCCCAGAGGAAGTTCTTCCAGACCATTACTTATGAATATTCCCACTTGCACGGAAGGATCATGATATCACAGCCATGGTATCTCTTCAAGAAGAATGTCAGACAAAAGTTATTTTCACATGATTGTAAAATATCAAATTTATAAATGTACAATTTGTTTTAATATAAGCAAGCTATTATCTCTGAAAATGGATGGCATATCTCACTTTCACTAAGCTTGGAACTAGGAAGAATTATCAAGTGAATAGCAAATGTTTAGTTAAAATGACTAAACTGAAGAATGTTTCCTGTCTGGCTATTTTTGGGCTATATTTGAACGAATGTGCTCAGTTCTTCACAATTTCAGTATTTTTTTTTTTTTTTTTTTTACGGAACACTCCAAGCATGACCAACGGTAGTGATTAAGGTACCAGTAGTGCACTGGCATCCTCCCAGAGTAATTTGCCAAATCATTTAGGGAGGTTTGCAAACATGCAAAAATAAGTTAAATCAGCCCCAATGTATACGATAAAAAAACTAAGAAAAAAGATACTTCCACACTATCACAAATCCCTATAAACATCTACATAGCTGGAGGTTTTTAATATCACTCCAATGGCCATTTATGTGTTAGCTCACCTACCACGTCAAGGAAAAACCTCTTAGTTAAGCCCTACATTAACAATTCACCTTGCTACCTTTAGTCACAAGGCAATGGCCCTTAACCCCTTAAGACCAGAAGTTTGGTCTTTAAGGGGTTAATAGGGAACACGTGGGGTGAGGTTTGCCTTGACGTGGCAGGTGAGCTTACACTTAAATGACCATTGGAGTGATACTAAAATCCTCCAGTTATTTCAATGTGCATGGGGATTTGGGATAGTGCATAATTTAAAAAGGTTTTACAACTTAGACGGATTTGCATCTAAATTCTCCTTCCACTGAGCTAAGAAAGACCATGCTTACTTGCTGAGTGTGAGCTGAGCAGTCTCACTCAATGAGCACAGTCCTGTATCGGACATGTTTAAGTTAAGCCATACAGCTTCTCCTGAAAGTGGCACAAGCACCAGGAAGACACAGGCAAGTTATCAAACTGTACTAAAATGGTTTGACAAATTATTTTGTGAGGGCACAAGGACACTCCTGATACCATAACTACTACAGCGGTTGTACTGTTGATGGTACATAAAGTGTTCCTTTAATAATCTACTCAGAGACCACATAGAACAAACAATGTCATATTTTGTCTCAAGTGTTCCTACCAAGAACAACTACAAGACACTTGTGAATCCTAATGACAACTCTCGGACTTTGATAAAACGACCAATCACTATTTGGGCAAAATTGTCAGACACAATAAATATGAGGTCAACATCTTTGTGTAGCACTTGAAACAATGTCTAGAACAAAATCATTCAACTTCTTGAAGATGGAAGCTTCTCCTTTCATTATTCATGCAAAAAATATAACCATTTATTAAAATATTTTAAAACATTTTTGATATTCATGCCCATGCAATGGATTTATTTTATATGTGAATAGCAAAGAGAAAACTTTTATCTTGGAGAAGCTGGAAATTCTATAGTCTGAATTTTCACGAATGAAAACAGTCCACAGCCTTTAGCCTTGGTAGGTTGTTTACATTTTCTGGTGAGAGGTATACGATCATCTCCACAATATGACTGTTTAATATAATTTATTAACAATTACTGTACATCCACTTATTAATACTGCAGTGTTTGTTTTATTCATTCAGGGGTTTTATTGTTAAACGTTAAAAGGCGACTATAGGCAACCAAACCACTTTGTCTCATTGAAGTGGCCTGGGCGCAGTGTCCCTTATTTCCTTAACTCTGCAATGTAAAATGTTGCAGTTTTTTAGAAACGGCAAAGTTTACATTGCAAGGTTAAGACTGCCTCTAGTGGTTGTCTGCCAGACAGCACTAGAGACACTTCCTGCAGTTTTTACAGAGTTTAAAAACCCATAGGAAAGTATTCAATCAATGCTTTCGTATTATGAAGGCCTAATGCACATGCGCATTAGCTTTCAAAATCGATGTGACGTATGTGGAGGAGGATCCCGACCCGGTGTCAAGGGTAAGTGAAAAAGGGTTATTAATACTTTATATACTGTCGGGGTGACGCCTAGGGGGCAGAGGGACACTTTAAGTGTTTTAGTAGTTTTGTATACCTAACACTATTGTGTTTCCTTAAATTGTGTAGAACTAAAATGAGAATTTAAAATGTTGTGACAAAATATTACGTGTAAAATATTTTTCCTTTTGCCGAGAACTTTGCAATTTCAATATCAATTGTCCACAATTAGCAGTGTATTGAATATGGCCTGGGATATTTGGAGAATTTTCCCAAATCACCTCTTTTTTTCCTACATATTGTAATCCAGGTTTGAATTCACTACATTTACAGAATCAGTAGTCTCATAGTGAATTTTACATGCAACAAGCCTACTTAATGTAAATATGTAAAATACATGAGATTGATCTGTTCTACATTTAACTCCAGAAGGAAGCCCTGTAGCAGATAATAAAACATTCATGAAAAATTCCATTCATTTAAGTTTCTTTCAGTATTATAAGATTTGCTTTATAGTCACATTGACGATGATAACATTAATACGTGACATTCTTCATGGAATCACATGCAACATTTGCTCTCGGCTTTTAAATGTCTGCCAACTTTGCTTAAAAAAGATTTTGTGTCACGCTGCATTAATATAGTATCTTGTGTTAAATGAGCTCTTTTTCCACAAGTGTGTAGTTTGTTTGGTTTTTTAGTTTTTATTTCAACATAACTTTATAGTGAATTTTCATTATATTTTTATCCCATTTTGTCAAGGGTAGGGAAAGTATTTATTTATTGAATCCTAATGACATGTTATTTAGTTTGCTGTATGTAGTTTTGATTACTATGATTTCAAACAATGAATATTTTCAAATAGCTTAAAGAAAGATTGTTAAAATTATCTGTGGATACCAGAACGTTGGAGAGAAAGTTTAGAGGAAACAAGAGAGAAGCAAATTCATCAAGTACACACAGTTCTATAATGTGCAAGTCTTTTTCTAAAACATGCACACAACCATCTGGGGTTTTTTTTTTTTTTATTCGAAAATTGATAATCTTTAAATGATACTTTATGTTTTCAAATTTCCTGATCAGATAAAGAGCAGAAAAAATGTACAAATACAAAGTGAAATTGCATAATATTTTTGTTGCAGTGAAAAATGAAGAGGGGTGTAGGTTTGTTTGGGCTTCAAGGAAATCTGATGAGGCTTCTCCAGCAGTGAGCTGGCTATGGGTTTGGTGTAGTGCATACACAGTGTACATTTATTACCAACCAGGGATCGGAGCAGATAGTGGCAGCAGTGAGAGAGGTAGGTGCTTACTGAAGCTCAGGCCTTGCTGCCCACAGTATTTTTATCTCGTGCGCACGACTTAGTAGATCATGTGCGCCAGTTAACAATATCCTGTGCCCACAAAATAGTTAAAGTATACACTTGCGTTAACTATCTTGAGGACACAATCTACTAAATTGTGCGCACAAGATAATACCGCATGCGCACGATGTATACAAAATATTTTACATGTCACATCTGAGGCTACATACAGTCCATGTAACACATTTCCCTCATGCATGCCATAATTTCCCTACATATTCTTAAATTCCCTCTAACAATTATCTAGCACCTTGTTGACTCCATGTTCCTGCATTCTATATCCCAGCCCTAGAGATCACCAGGATAACGCATAAGCATAGTATCTGGGATATTTATGTGACTGAGAGGGGCCTGAAATAGTTTGACAAAAAAATAAAATAAAATGGGTGACTACACCCAAAGCACCGTAACTACTACCATGAGTACTAGTGGTTATGGTGCGTGTATTGTCCCTTTAAATCTAAACTTGGGATCAACAAAGATTGTTGCAAAATCAGAGGCTTGCATTTCTAGTCCCTTCTTAGCAATGCTTAGTGACAGAGACACCTTACAAATAGTCATCGTCATTATCTGACTCCTGAGCCAGAGAGACATTTCTATACTGAAGATGCCAAAATGATCTAAACATATCCAAAATGAAGACTTACTCTAGGCTGGCTGTCAGCTTCCTACTTATACAGTAGTAGTTTAACTATAATCTGTAATTGTCATTTATACTTAAAAAAAATTCCTGTAGCTTCCTAAATAATAAGCGACTCAAGATATACCGTTTACCTTGCTTTATTCCACATGTACCAGGACTTAATTACTAGCAGGTAATTGAAAAACCTGAGTCGTAAACACTGTATAAAATCCATTCCTTTTATTATGGAGTGAAGCAGAAAATAAAATCTAATGCATACACACACTATGTGCTTCCATCTCTAAAGGGATTATCATGAATGTATAAGATGCTTCTATCAGTGCTGTACTGTAAATTCGGAAAAGCACGCACAATTTGTCTGACGCTTGATGGGATATAATATGGTCAGGTAGCATAGCTTGAAAAGTAATAGGATCTGATGATTGGATATCTTGGGTGCCTTGTGGGACTACTGAATGCAAATGTATGCATTCAACTTTGAATAATCAGGGCTTTGTGAGTAAAGAAAGTGGCAAGCGCTGTACAAATATTCACAGAGTGTTAGAATTGAAAATAGTGTTTGCTGATTTTTTTCCCCTATTTTATTATTTTGTTACGATGTTAAGATAGTCAATGTGCGTTTTGCCAAACCTCACAACTCGTTTACTGTAAAGGCTTTTGAGGGTATGATTGTAGAGCTATCGAAAAGGGAACTGTGTAATTATGCTGTGTGTCGGAATAGCTGTTGACACAATTTGAAACTTCTTTTCTCTTCTGCTGCTTGGACATTTGCTTCTTGTTAATATTCAGATCATTTCAAAGGCTTGAATCTGAGAATGGGCATATCTAGTCTGTACTAGACTTGGACATGGGAGAAATGCATTCAGACGGAAATACATTTCCATTTGTCTGAACCGATAGTTGTACATTAGACTGTTCGGTTTGGATGACATTTGCCCAGTAATGAAATTCCGTGATCTGCGACTGCATCCTGCAGCTGTACTTAGTGGTCTCCAAGCTATATATCTATAGTAAATAGAGCTCAGAGCTCTCTATACTAAGCAGCTGAAAGATCAAAATTAAAGAAAAGTACTTTTCTGAAAGGAGCTCTAAAAATTAGGAATACAAACTGTAGTGTCCTGCCACCTGTCCAGCAGTGGCTGCTCATGCTCATAAAATAGACTAGTTGTTAATCTTTGTTGCCACTGTGGGGTGATTAACCAGATAATAGGGTGGGGAGGCATAGTATTCCCCCATGCATCCACCCATGGCCAGGTGGTGGGAGCTATTAATATGAGCAGCATCTACTGTCCCCCAGCTCTCACCCATTGGTGGGAGCTCTGATATTATATAAGGAAGGGAGAAACCTATTGTCTGCCCCTAGCTCTCACTCACTAGTGGTGGGTGGGGGATAATAATAAAGTTATGCCCACCCCCCAGCAGAAGTGTGGCTTGGGTGGGTAATTTCCATATATATCCTCCATAACCCTAATAATAGTGAGGGAGGGCAATGAACTGAATTTCTATGAAATAAAAATTATACTTATTATCAGATGTCTTGCTTTCCATTGTAACTATTAAAATGATAAAAAAAAAAGGACTGAACCACAAAAAAACAAACAGAAAGCAAAAAAAAAGAATCCATCTGCACCCAGCGAGGGTTCGTCACATACTATTCAAGCTCAATAAGAGTGATCTAATTGGTATCCTTTTTTTTCACAATTCTGCAAGATTTGGGTTTAGAAAGTTCAAACCTCAACACATGATGCCTTTAGACATTTAAAAAAAAAAGAAATGAAATAAATAATGAAAGAATGGAATAAAACTAACCCCTTCATTGCAGATGGAACGCCATAACTGTCATAGGATTTTTACACTAGTATCCCTTTTTTCCTAGATAGTCTTTATCTCAAAAAGGGTATCGAGGTAGCTAGTATCTGCTATAGCAATTTACTGGTTTACGCATTAGCACTATTATTGATTAATCTTACAGGTTCTAGTATGTTGCAACATTAGTGAAATCCATTCTGATAGCTCCTGGTTTATTAGTTTTGTGGTGAATGACAAGGTTACCCAGAAAGATCCTATATAATTGATAAGATCTTTAATATTTTGTAACATTCCCCCTCAGCCCCCACTCCTGATATCTCCATGGATTCTCATGCTCATCTGAGATGGTCCAATCTCTAAGTACCTTAAAGGCAGTATAAATCAAGACAAGTAGGGGATCAAGGATAGAACCTTGGCATTAACAGAAAAAAGTTTGCAGTGCAGGGGAAGAGATGGAAAATTAAACACTGAAAGATCTCTGAGTAACCCACGCATGACAACCAATTAGTCTGGGAATGTCTTTGCACAATTTGTGCTTGATGTTTCTTTGTAAAATGACCCATGATGAATCTCCCAAGACTCAGTTATAATATGTGCCTGCAAAAAAAAAAAAAAAAAAAATCCTTAAAAAATGTTATTTACCTGTCAAATCCTACTCTGAATTTTGGCCCACTCTGTATATTCACATATACAATGATGTTTAAAAGTTTGGGGCTATGCAGAAATAATCCTTATTTTCCATGAAAATATATGTGAAAGGAGATTGAATATGGAATATGGTCATTGACAATGTTAGAAGTAATTAATTGTAAGTGAAATAATTGTGTCCTTCAACTTCAGCTTTTGTCAAAGAATCCTTCACGTGCAGTAATTACAGCCTTTCAGATCTTTGGCAGCATAGATGACAATTTGATTAGGTAATCTGAAGAGATTTCACCCTATGATTCCTGAAGCACGCGCCACAAATTGGTTTGAAGGGCACTTCTTACGTACCATACGTTCAAGCTGTTCCCACAACAGCTCAATAAGGTTGAGATATAGAGATTGTGCTAGCCACTTGATTAAAGGCAGAATGCCAGCAGATTGCTTCTTCTCTAAATTTGCATAGTTTGGAGCTGTGCTTTTGGTCTTTGTTCTGTTGTGGGAGAAATTGTCTCTAATCATGTCCAGTCCATATGGTATGGCAAGGCATTGCAAAATTGAGTAATACCCTTCCTTCTTCAAGGTCCCTTTTACCATGTATAAATCTCTACAGAGACCAAATCACTACCAGACCATCACATTGTCTCCACCATGCTTGACAAATGGCATCAAACAGTCCTCCAGCATCTTTCATTCAATCTGTGTCTCGCAAATGTTCTTTTTTTGTGATCCAAATAACTCAAACTTAGATTTTCTGTTCATAACACTTTTTTCCAATCATCCTCTGTCCAGTGCCTGTGTTATGTTGCCCATATTAGTCTTCTATTTTTATTAGCCAGTCTGAGATATGTCTTTTTTTATTTTAGATTGATTTGATGTTACTTTAAGGACAAAATATCTGCTTTTTGTTTTAAAACAAGGACATTTCTAAGTGACTCCAAACTTTTGAAAACTAATGCACAATTTGTATATACGCTGATCAGCCACTATATTAAATCCATCTGCCTAAAAGGTCTCCCTTGTGCTGTTAAAGCAGCTCTGATGCATAAAGGTATGGACTCCATAAGAACTCTGAACATGTTCTGTGGTATCTGGCACCAAGACATTAGCAGCAGATCATTTAAGTTCTGCAAGTTGCAAGGTGGGCCTCCTTGTATTGAATTTGTTGTTCTGGCACATCCCACAGATACTCAGTTGGATTAAGATCTGGGGAATTTGAAGACCAAGGCAACACCTTGAACTATTTGTCATGTTTCTCAAATCATTCCTGAACAATATATGCAGTGTGGAAGCATTCATTACCCTACGGAAAAAGCCCACTGCCATCAGGAAACACCATTGCCATGAAGGAGTATACATGGTCTTCAACAATCCCTAAGTAGGTGGTACGTGTCAAAGTAACATCCACATGATATTGGCCCACTCTGACCCAAGACTTCAGAGGAGAACAATGCTTCTGCCGGCATGTCCATAGTGCTGTCATCTCTTCCCCAGGTAAATGAGGCTCACACTATCCACCACCCAAAAAAAATTGTTAGACCAGGCAACCTTTTTCTATTGCTCCATGCTTCAGTTCTAATGCTCACAACTCCACAGAAGGCACTTTCCGTGGTGGACAGGGGTCATCATGGGCCCTCTGACCGGTCTGCGGAAAGCTGAGATGCACAATGTTATTAACTGATTACATCTCAAGGACACAAATTCAATATTTACATCATAGGTTATGATATTTTCGAAAACTGCCACCGAAAACATATACAGCTTGGTCCTAAACTGCCACAGAGAGTTTAATTGGAAATTAGTTTTAAGAATGGGGGTAAACATTCTAAAATATACAAAGTTGACACTTTCTTATAAATTACACTAGAACCCTCTGGCAAAGTTTCACAAAGGCGCCAGTCTCACAATATTCTTACAATAAATGTTTTAATACACATTTTAGATGAGAGAAGCGGTGCTCGTGGGACAGGTTTTTGGTACAAACTGTCAAAAGACTAAATGAGCCATTAAAACACAAGATGTTTTGAGAAAATATTAAAATATTCTGTGTGGGGAGCAGAGATTTACTGCCCTTAGGTTTATTTTAACCCTTGAATTCCTAAAGAGATGAACAGCTCATTCTAACACTAATTTAATGTTAGATCATGGTATATTGAGATAATAAAAACTGGAAAAACTTACATTTTACACTAGCTAAACTGCTGTAAAAATTATAGCTCATTAGCACATAATTTCATACATTATGTCTTTGATGTCATCAGTTTGACAACATTAGTGAAGAAACTGCTATAACAGTTTTATTTGCAAATTAAGTTTAGTTGGGGAAATTAGGAATCGTATTATGCATACATTGAAAAAGAGTAAATATAGTGAAATAAAAAACACTAATTAATAATGGCTAAATCATTCTTTTTACTGTCGGTACAAGAGAAATTTCACAACTGGAGAATTCATAAATATTTAAAACATAGATTGAACAAAGCAAAAAAGATGGTTCCTTTTACCAAGACTTATCATGTGCTAATGTACATCATGAGGTGGTAGGTAATCAGGTAGGTGACATGGCCTTATTATATACATAGAATTTGCTAATTTACAGAATTACCATTAACAAAAAAAAAAAGATATGCAAAAAATATTAAACATGACACTCTGGGATCCTACATAGTTTGATGGCTCTTACGTTGTAAAATGGAACACATACAGTTAAAAACAATTCCGTGAAATCACTATTCCTTTAGTGTAATAATAAAACATCAAGTGAAAGTCTTTAATGACTGAAATAGACAGACAATCGTGTTATATAAGCCTACAGTGTGTAATTGTCATTTTGTTAAAAAGGGGGAAAAAACATGTTATTTGGTTTTTGAAGCCTGTCCAATTAAGCGCCGAAAATGGATTCTATATCCTCAAAGTTCTGCAGCAAAGGAATTTTGCATCAAAGACAGATGAAGAGAGTTCCTAAGCTTTCACAATGACCTAATTATCATAATTTGGGGATGCACTTGAAACAATAATAATGTATCATAAGATTTACCCAGCTGAAATAGAATGGGACTGAATTCTAAATAGGCTAAGGGATTTATTTCAGAAAGTTGCAAGGCATGAAAAACCTCACTTATATTTGCAGAAGCTTCTGAAAAGAAATGAGTCTCTCTCTTATCTTCCAGTCCTTGTGTTATTATTATGAAGCAGGGATGGATTTATTTAGCAGTGAAAAACTGGAGTTTTTACAGGCTCCGTGAAATAATGGATAATTTCGATGGAGTATTACAATAGTACGCCATACATCATCAATTATTTATTATACATCGGTAGCTTTCCAGGCTTCCAGTAGCTGATTATCTTAAGATAGAACAGGCTTCTTTCCCCCTTCCATTTCACAAAGCACAGCGAAAGGATTCTGGATTGTAGAAAGTCAGAATAAAAATGGACAACGGCCAAGCAACTTCTTATCACATGGAATCGCTAAGTTCAGCATCAAAAGTTCAGATGCAAGGAGACATTCATTCAGACTTTTTCTCATCATTCATTATTATTTTAATTATTATTAGTATTTATATAGTGCCAACTTATTGCGCCAGCTTATAGCGCCAACTTACGCTTTACAATATTATGAAAGGGTGAAATTTAACAATAAATGAGACAATTACAAAATGTTAAAGGAACAAACGGTGGGCGAGGCACCTGCACAAACAAGCTTATCCACTATCTACTAATTCCTTCTTTGTTATCTCCCATGACTATCCTGACTTCAAGCTTGTAGAATAAACAGTTAGTATGACTGTCTGTGTATCTATAGATTTGTATAGTTAACAGTTGTACGCAACCTTCAACAGCCCAGCTTTACTGTTTATTTTAGCATCCAAGGTTTGTGTTTTTTTTTTAATTGTTTTTTTTTATATATTTTTTTACTTTTAATGGATGCCCATTTCAATGGTCCAATGATTAGGATATGATTGCACTGGAGACTACATGCTATATTCCTCTTCTTTTTAGCATTATGGTTTATTTGGTTATAAAAGCATTGTTACATAAAGGCAATATACCTCCTTGGGTTTTCATGTTGGGATAAAGTGTGGATAATTTTAGTACACAGGAGAATGGGAACCATTTTGGTGTTTTTTATTGACACTTAGTAAGGGCATTATTGTTTCCAAAGGGGGTGGATAATCCGTGGATATTGTACTTTGATGGCGCATAGAATCTATTAATGTCTAAGAAACTGAGCATGTTTCTGGAAGTGTACTTTTACTTTTTTTATATAGTTGTTTTTTTTTAAGGTTTTCACGCTTGATGGGCCTATGACTGGAGAACCTAATTAAATAGGTGAGATTATAGTACTCCCCCGAGGTAATAGGGGTCTAGGAGACTCCCTTTGCATAATAGTAAACTCCTATCTAATGGCCTGCTGAATAATGGGTTCCCAGAGCTCTCATCAACCATACTGATACCCACTGCACAGAGAGCATGGAAATTAGAGAAAGACAGATTAATTTTCCCCATATTATTTTTTGTATTGCATAAAAGTGGGCAAGCATCAAGCACTCACTGCCACAGCCAACCTGTGGCCTTAATTCTGGTGCTACCTTGGTTTTTGGGATGAGGGACAAATATATTGATGCTGAGAGCCAGTGCCATTATGCCAGCTTCTCCTTTGACAAGTGTAAAGATTTCAAAATCAGACCTGCTTATACACATCATAATGATTTTACACATCCAGCAACTTTTGGAACTGGGGATGCTCCCCAAACCATGTGACTTGGGATTTTAAACCACGTTGACATCAGCGCTAAGCTCTTTTGAGGCTCCTGCATTCCTGTACATGTCACCTGCCGACCTTCTTCTTCTGTATTTTGGACTTGGGCTTCTCATCTGTGAACTTATACTGACTGTTCTGATCTTAAGATCAGATTTCTTTTGTCTTTTTATGAATTGAGGCCTTAGATATCTCATTCTTCATTTCCTCCTTAATTATCCTACTCCTTCCCTCATTTGCCTTGTTAAATTCCCATGCCAGCCTAGACCTCCAATACATCTATCTCTACCTCCAGCCGTTCTCTAATCATCGATTTTGCAAGGATGTGCTTATTTTTGCAGCTTGGTACCCGTGACTATACCTCAGTCCTAGGCATCAACCTTTTACCAATGTCTATTAATATTCTTGTAATAATTAAAAATAATACAACTGTTAAATATATGCTCCTGCCGTCATTCCCTTCCCATCCATCCATCCATCAATCCATCCAACCATCCATCAATCCTATGTAGATGGCAAACCATTCTTCTTATTGCTTTTATTTTAATTGTAGGGCAATTTCTCCTCTAAACATTTCTGTAAGTTACATGTGGCAAAATGCCTAGGATGAGACATGGTGTACAATTTCCTAGTTATGCCTGACATTGAACCTGATATTGGCTGTCCTTAAGTTTTAATGAAATTCATGAAACACATTTAGTTTCTTTGAAAACTATTCAATTTTCAGATATAATTACATTTTATGATCAAAGGGATCATTAGTTTCCTGTTTAGAAACCTGCGCTTCATGACGTACCTTAGCAATTCGAAAAAAAAAGAAAAAAGAATATTGAAATATTCTTTCCACTATTATAAATGCAATTCAGACTAATTAAGACCTACTTTCCATATGCATGCATGTGTGTGTTTATATAATTCTTTATTTTGGAGTGCATATGGTTATAACAGGCATGCTTATGGTACCCCAACGGCATTCCATACGCTGATTTAAAAAACAATAGGTACAGTGAGGGATGATTAAACAATGCACATTTTTAGATAAGTATGGCTTGACATGGCCAGAACAACAAGCTTGAGAGATGCAAGGCTATGTTGGTAGTGACACGAATAATGCACGCATACAGCGTAAATTACATAAGTGGTCCAGGTCTGTGAGTTGGTGGGTCACCTCTTTCTTATATAAAGATGCAACTAAGGGTGTGCGATCCATGTGTGTGTACACCTATCTGTATAGCCACTCTTGGTGTCTGTCGTGACATTGACCCTTATTTTACATAGAGCCTCTATATGAGTGTGGGATAAAAGTATATGTTGTTGTGAGTGCCATATACAATGTGCTGACATGTGGTCACTGGTTAATACAACTTATAGAATAACTTTTATGCTAGGTCTAGGTAGGTCATGTTATGAAGACTAGTGAGGTTGGACAATGTGGGGCAAATGTCACCCTGATGGATCGTAGTTCCCAGAGCTGCCTCTGTGGGGGGGATCGGCATCCTGGTGGTAGTCCCACTTTTATCTGATACCTGCTCTGCTGTGTTCGAGTAGTAGGGGGCAAGTGTCCTTCAGAGCAGGCATCAGAACGTGTTTTGTTCGCATAGAGTCCTGCATAGTTCGTAGGGTGCTTTCAAATTGCTGCCTTGGTGTGGTGTGCTTGCCGTCTTCGCTCGTCCACAGGCTGGTGTCTGCCATGTGTGGGAGCTGGGCTTTGTCCGCGGGGGTAATCCTGTTACAGGCTGAGTGGTGAGTGAGTGCATGGTCGGTCCTCCGGTAGAAGTATCACGCTGGGCACGCTGTTGCTCCAGGCGGGAATGCTTGCTGTTTGGAGTTCCGCCCCCCCTGTGCAGCCGCAATCTCCCGCTTGTTCGCGTTTTCCATGCCTCTAGTTGCTGGCTTGAGTGGCTGTAAGGGTTGGCTTGGTGTTTGCCTCTTCCCTGTGTGGCGGGATCGGGAGGTGTGAGCCGGTGTAATCGTGAGGTAGGAGATCTTCCCCTCGTTGTCTGCGTGCATGGCGGGCGCCATTTTAAAGGCAGTCAAAATCAGGGCCACAGGGTGAGGACCGGGATCACCCCCCCGGTCCATAGGGGGGGAATGGAGCTGGGTCCGCGCTGGTCTGTACCGGTGGCCTGGCTCTGTGGTGCAGGATAATGAGGCAGCGGCCGTCTGCCTCACTCACCGCCGGAGAAGGCCCAGGTTGGGGCAACAAGTTTTTCTCCCCCGGGGGACTGAAGCCAGCCTCTCCCCGGGTCCAGCAGTACCTCGGCTCTGGGTATCTTCACAGTTGGTCCGGTTTTAGGTGGTAATACACGTTTTTAGCGATTATTCTGTATAGTGTTTCTGGAGCTGGTCTGACTTGCGACCGTCCAGCTTGGCGGTCCGGCCCCGCCCCACGGATGTGTGTGTTTATATACACATCGACGTTCAAAAGTTTGCGGTCATGCAGAAATAAACCCTATTTCCATTAAAATATACATGGAATGAGATTGAATAGGAAATATAGTCGTTGATAAGGTTAAAAATAATGAATTTTGAATCAATAATTGTTTCCTTCAAATTTTGCTTCCATCAAATAATCCTCCAAGTTCAGAAATTACAACCTTGCCAACTTTTGGCATTCTAGTAGTCAATTTGTTGAGATAACCTGAAGAGATTTTACCTCATGTCTCCTGAAGTACATCCCTCAAGTTGTATTGGCTTGATGGGTGCTTCATATGTACAATGCAGTCAAGCTACTCCAAAAACAGCTCAATATGGTTGAGATCTGTTGACTGCTGGCCACTCCATTAAAGACAGAATACCAGCATCTTCCCTAAATAGTTCTTGCAAAGTTTGGAGCTATAATTTGGATCTTTGTCCTGTTGTGGAATAAAATTGACTCCAATCAAGTGTTGTCCAAAGGGTATGACATGGCATTGAAAAATAGAATGATAATCTTCTTTCTTCAAACACCTTAACCAAAACTTAGATTTGTCTGTCCATAACACTTTTTTTCCAATCTCCCTTTGTCCAATTCCAGTGTTCTTTTGCCCATCTCAGTCTTCTATATGTTGTGAGATTGGGCCTCCATGGACCAGATTTGTTGTTCCTGCACATCCCACAGATACGTAATTGAACTGAAATTTGGGGTATTTGGAGGCCAAGGCATCACCTTAAATTCTGTCATGTTACGGAAACCAGTCCTGAACATTTTTTGGAGTATGGAAAGGTGCACTATCATGCTGAAAAATGCCACTGCCATCAGCAAACACTATTGCCATGAAGGAATGTACGCTGTCTGCAACAATCTCTAGGTAGGTGGTACATGACAAAGTAACATTGCTCAGAGCATGACACCTCCTCTGCCGGCCTGCCTTCTTACCATCCTGCTGCCATCTCTTCCTCAGGTAAATGACACACGCACACCATCCACCTGATATAAAAGAAAGTGTGATCCATCAGACCAGGCACCCTTCTTCCATTGCTCTGGGGTCAGGTTCTGATGCTCACAAAACCAATAAAGATGCTTTCGGTGGTGGACAAGGATCATCATGGGCACACTGACTGATTTGTGGCTACACAGTCGAATATGCAGTAAACTGCACTGCACCTTTCTATCATGGCCAGCATTAAGTCTTTCAGCAATGTGAGCTACAGTAGCTCTTCTGTGTGATTGGACCATATAGGCTAGCTTTCTCTCCGCACATGCCCTGATGCTGGTTCACCAGTTGTCCTTTGCACCACTTTTGGTAGGTACTAACCACTGCATACCATGAACACCCCACAAGACTTTCCGTTTTGGAGATGCTCTGACCCAGTAGTCTAGCCATCACAATTTGGCTCCTGTTTTACTGTTTTAAGACTGTTTTAATAATAAAAGATGCTGGTTTGTGCTAGACAAATAATTATTTTATAGTATATTTTTTCCTTTAGCCCTAACGTAGCTGTTTAATCAGTGAAATATATGCTGGGCTTCAAATGAAGGAACACTTTTTCTTCCTCTTCCTTTTCTGACCATACTTTAAAACTCTACTAAAGGCTGCATAATTTAGATAAGCTTGAAATTCATACACTCTAGGCACCAACACAATGCCAACTGCCTTCATTAATATGTGATATTGAAAAATAAATAAATAACATTTTTAGCAAAATTCTGCAACATAAGCCTGCCTCTTTTGCCATGTCCAATTAAAAAACAAAAACAAAAAAATCATTCTAAAAAAATGAACTCCCTTATCAATGTACATACACAGCTAAGCTACTGACATGTCTGAGCTAAACTACTTGAAGCCAAGCAATCTGCATTAGCTGAAGAGGATACTAGTCGGACACTTAGTAAGAATATCACAAGGGAGCACTGTGTGATGCATGACATTGAGATATTTTCAGCGGATTCTTGGAAGGACTAATGCAAAATTAGATGAAGTAAAACACGGATGTATTACGTAATGTGTAGATTTATTGTTTACTATAGAAAAATGATAATGCTTTTTTCACAGGCAAGGAACAATATACTATGACATGTCTCCTATAAACCTTAACAGAATTCTTTTTCAGAGAGGTTCAATTGGATTTAGGTTTAGACTCAGAATTGAAGTAAACAATAACAATAACAGTTGTTTGTTTTAGCATGGGACTTTTAAAAACATTCTACTGTCTAGGAATATCTGAAATCTGGCATTCACAATGAAACAACAAGTAAACATTGGCACTATTGTCTCCCAGAAAAGCTTCTGTTATATCAAATTATTTTATGGGTTTTTTTTCAAAAGTATTTTACTATTATGCAATTTTTTTGAATGATGGATGCATAGCTAAGTTATGCGAAAAAAACCTAAATAAAATTCATGTATAGATTGCTATTCAGTATCATCTAACATATTACAGAAAGGAGTAATCATAACTTTTCAGGATTTAAAAAAAATGATCAGAGTTGAGAAGTTGAGCTTTAGAGCTTTTTTTTTTTTCGAATCGGTATTTTGACCTTAAATTTGAAAATCACCGTAAATTTGCTTTGAATTCTCACTTAGTGAATAATTCTGTATGTTGCACGCTACAATGTGTACCTTGGCTTAAGTTAAAGATTTAAGAGAAAAAGAAGCATCATATGAATAAAATAGTTAATATAAGTTACAGGTGACTCTGATTAACCCCTTAAGGACTGGACTGTTTTTGCGATGTTGTACATTTGCGACCAGGCCTCTTTTTACACATTTGTGGTGTTTGTGTTTAGCTGTAATTTTCTGCTCTCTCATTTACTGTTCCCATACAAATTATATATTGTTTTTTTCAGGACAAAAGGGGCTTTCTTTACATACTATTATTTATATAATCTCATGTAATTTAATTTTAAAAAAAACTATGATGAAAAATTTAAAAAAATACATGTTTTTTTACTTTTACTTGAAAAATCTTTTACTCATCTACAAAAACGAATGAAAAAAACTGCTAAATAGATTCAAAATTTTGTCCTGAGTTTAAAAATACCCAGTGTTTACGTGCTTTTTTGCTTTTTTTTGCAAGTTATAGTGCTATAGGTACAAGTAGGATATTGCGGTTTCAAAACATACATTTTTTAAATTGATCAAAAGTGGCATTGTAACACTATTATCTGTCATAAATCTCTGAATAACACCCCACATGTACATTTTTTTTTTAAAGTAGACAACCCAAGGTATTCAATATGGGGTATGTCCAGTCTTTTTTAGTAGCCACTTAGTCGAAAACACTGGCCAAAGTTAGCATTCATCTTTGTTTGTGTGTGAAAAAAGTAAAAAACTTAATTGAATGCTAATTTTGGCCAGTGTTTGTGACTAAGTTGGTATTAAAAAAGACTGGACATACCCCATTTGCAATACTTTGGGTTGTCTTCTCTTGCAAATGGTATGCCATCATGGGGGTAATTCTCATATATCTCATATATATTAGTGTTTCAAAACAGGAAAACGTATCACAACAATTATATCACCAGTAAAAGTGCTGTTTGTGTTTGAAAAAGGAAAAAAAAAGTCACTTTCACTGACAATATCATCGCTGTGAAATGTTTTACTGTTTTGAATCACTAATATTTGTGTTGAGCGAAGTCTCTCTAGTAAAACAGTACCCCCATGTTTTAGGGTGTCATAGAAAGTTACAGGGTAAAATATAGTGCTAGCAAATTAAATTCTCTGGACTTTCAGCCTGGGTTGGCAGGCAGGTCCCTTAAATTGCATTAAATAAAATTACTTAATTATGTAAAACTATTACATAAATACGCACGTAGAATTTAAATATATATGCATATTTATATATTTGAAGTCTACGTGTATATTTATATAATTATTTATGAAATTCTGTCTATGGACATATGTATATTTCGTATTATTTTTATTTATTTATATATACATAGATATATATATACAATTTCATTCTAAGTGTATTTTGCTATAAATATATATATATATATATATATATATATTACTATCAAAATACAGTTAGAATATAGATATATTTTTTTAACATTTTTATTATTATTTTTACATGTTTTTATTTAACTTAAATTACTTATTATTTGTATTTTATAATAATATTTATATACAATATATATAGTTATTATATATATTATATATACGTGTGTAATTTAATTATAAGTGTATTTTTATATTAATATATGTACATAGTAATAGAAAAATACACTTAGTATGACATTATATATATGATATATAGACATATATTATACTTATATAATATATGTCTATATATCATATTTATATACATATATAATTATTATTATTTTTTTATTAACTTTAACTTTGATTTTTTTTTTTTATTTTACACATGCAGGGAGACTGCTTGTCAGCACAGACAGTCCCCCTGCAGGCACACACATGGACACCTATTGTGGCCACAGGGGTCCTAATCCGCCATGGGGAGACTGTCTGGGCTGCAGGTAGTCTCCCCACAATGGGAGCAACACGATCGCTGCCGGGGGAACGACGGCTATCGGGTAAGTACATTGGACCGTTAGGACGGTTCAGGATCGTCACCGGTCGGCAATGCAACGGTCTGAAGGGGTTAAAGAAAAATGTTAGGCACCCAGACCATTTCATCTCAGATAGACTGAGCTATGTGATGCATGACGTCCTCGTTCTATATTAACATTCTATATTGCTTCTTATAAAGGGCCATTTGATTCACAGATTAGGTGAGAATAAGTAACCAAGAGGGGGGAAAATGTGGTGCAGCAAAAAGTCTATATTTATATATTGTATATGATTGATAAAAATAACATGTTTTTTTTTGTACTATTACTTTTTCCCTGTATGGGTCATTTCTCTAAAACTATACACGCATGCTAATAAATACATGTAATTATTTAAATACTATAAAATATGTACAGCCTAACATTTAAAATGGATGAAGAGGGACACTTTAATTTTAGGTGGGTTAGTGGGGGTGTGACCAGGGGCAGTGCTGCTCTGAGAAATTTTAGGTGACTTACTAATAAAAACATTTTCAACTAAAATGTAACGTAGAACCAGAACAATGTATCTTATTTACACAGACTGATTTCTAAACACATGTATTGAAGTTCAAAGGCACATTACTGTGAGTATTATTGCTGTGGAGCTCTGTTATACACTCAGACACATTACTGGGAGTATTATTGCTGTGGAGCTCTGTTATACACTGAGACACATTACTGGGAGTATTCTTGCTCTAGCACTCTGTTATACCCTCAGACAAATTACTGGGAGTATCATTGCTGTGGAGCTCTGTGATACACTCAGACACATTACTGGGAGTATTATTGCTGTGGAGCTCTGTTATACACTCAGACACACTACTAGGAGTATTATTACTGTGGAGCTCTGTTATAAACTCAGACACATTACTGGGAGTATTATTGCTGTGGAGCTCTGTTATAAATTCAGACACATTACTGGGAGTATTGTTGCTGTAGAGCTCTGTTATACACTCAGACACATAGTTACATAGTTACATAGCTGAAAAGAGACTCCATCAAGTTCAGCCTTCCTCACAAATGTTGTTGCTGTTGATCCAAAAGAAGGCAAAAAAACCTGGTCTGAAGCACTTCCAATTTTGCCACAAACCAGGAAAAAATTCCTTCTTGACCCCAAAATAGCAGTCAGATGTCTCCTTGGATCAAGCAGCTATTACCCCACTAATTAGAAATTATATCCCTGTATGTTATGTTTTTGTAAGTATTTATCCAATTTCAGTTTAAATATCTGTATGGACTCTGACAAAACCACCTCTTCAGGCGGAGAATTCCATATCCTTGTTCTTACTGTAAAAAAACCTTTTCTTTGCCTTAGATGAAATCTCCTTTCTTCTCCTTTCTTCCAGCCTAAATGTGTGACCTTGTGTCCTATGTATAACACATTACTAGGAGTATTATTACTGTGGAGCTCTGTTATACACTCAGACACATTACTGGGAGTATTATTGCTGTGGAGCTCTGTTATACACTGAGACACATTAATGGGAGTAGTATTGCTCTAGCGCCCTGTTATACCCTCAGACAAATTACTGGGAGTATCATTGCTGTGGAGCTCTGTGATACACTCAGACACATCACTGGGAGTATTATTGCTGTGGAGCTATTTGATACACTCAGACACATTACTAGGAGTATTATTGTTGTGGAGCTCTGTTATACACGCAGACACATTACTGGGAGTATTATTGCTGTGGAGCTCTGTGATACACTCAGACACATCACTGGGAGTATTATTGCTGTGGAGCTATTTGATACACTCAGACACATTACTAGGAGTATTATTGTTGTGGAGCTCTGTTATACACGTAGACACATTACTGGGAGTATTATTGCTGTGGAGTTCTGTTATACACTCAGACACATTAATGGGAGTATTATTGCTGTTGAGCTCTGTTATACACTCAGACACATTACTGGGAGTATTATTGATGTGGAGCTCTGTGATACACTCAGACACATTACTGGGAGTATTATTGCTGTGGAGCTCTGTTATACACTCAAATACATTACTGGAAGTATTATTGCTGTGGGGCTCTGTTATACACTCAGACACATTACTGGGAGTATTATTTCTGTGGAGCTCTGTTATACACTCAGACACATCAATAACATGGTTAGACTTGACAAAGGCTCCAAGGAGCCAAAACATTGTTTTGGTTCTGCACTTCAGAATAAAGCTGCCTACTGAAGAAACCACCAGGTGTGCCCTGATCTACATTGTTCTATATGACATCAACAACATGGATCTCATGGAAAAGAGGGACATTAGGACAGAAAAAAGGGGCAGAGGGATCTGGACCGAAAATAGGGACAGTCTCTCCTTACACGGTATAGTTGGGAGGTATGAAAATACATACACGTTATGCTGGTGCCTGGAATGTCTCTTTAAGTCAACTGTGTCTACAGAGAGTCACTAGCCACTCTTTTTTCAATTAATCATTTTAGAATGTATCATATCTATATATGGACAAAGAGAGAGTTATTATAATTATTATTGCCATTTATATAGCGCCAACAGATTCCATAGCATAGCGCTTTACAATATTGTAAGAGGGGGGGAGTTCATCTCTCTGGTGTATTTTGGTCCTTTTAGAGCATGAATTAAGTTTATGTGCACCAGATTAAGACAGACAGAATAAAACTCAACGTACTGCAACTGCTCTCACATCACTGTAAACGAGTGCCAAATGTCATTCCAAATAATTAATGCTACATTTCGAAAAGCACGGGCATATTATACATATTAAGTTGCTTAGAGCATTTTTTTATTCAACCATTAGCTATAAGACCAGCAATGCCCATTTTAAAATATGTTATTTATTCACGTGTACACTACAATATTCCTTTTAGGATGCATTTAATTTAGCACCAAGAGAACTCATCAGTGATTAGAAGTTTGGAATAATTATTCACAAGTTACTTCCAAATTATTTATTTAGTAAATCATTAAATGTGCCCCCAAGATAATTACTGCTGCTAAGTATAATGTAATTAAATCAGTATTATGGAATAATTTCATACCATGTAGTCTGAAAGATTTTTGTACCAATTAAGGTTTCCCTCATTTGGTTTAGCAATCTAAATAATTTAACTGTAGTAAGAATAAAAAGGGAGAAAAGATTGGATAATGATAATAGTTTTAACATACTTCTAGTAACTTAGGGTTACTCTATGGAACAAAACAACTATTCATAATTGCAAAGTTTATGGTGCATAGAGTGCTTCCGACCCAATCTGAGCACTAAGTGTGTCTTTTAAACTTTAGTTTGTCAATTTGGTCTATACTGCACATATAGAATGTATGGAACTAAAATGTAACTTAGAACACCACATGCACAAATGCTTAAATAATAAAAAATAACTATTTCCCCCACCCAGACTTTCTGTGGCTGTCCAATCACAGACTTTCCAATGCAGCTCAATGATAATTCTTTGGGCAATTGTTGCCTTTTGAGTTTAGCTCCACCGAGCTAACCAAACTAGGAAGTAACAGACCAGCTGTCTTACTGAAAGCCCGAGGGGTGTAACAAGATTAATTTATAAAAGTCACATTTTCTATTGAAATTTTAAATTTTTTGTAAACTAAAAAAAATGACCATACTTTTTACACACAATCTAAAGTGCTTTCGGTGTTTGGAGTGTTCCTTTATTCAGGAGCAGAGATCAGGACACTGGAAAACCAAATAGTTGAATATACTAGCAGCAGAAACAGTGGATAAACAGAGTAAGCCAGGTCTGATGAAATCAGAGTAAATATTAACATAGATATATCTTAGTAAGCAAATCAGAGGTATTTTCTATACTACACTCTATGAAAGGTGAACCATTAAACAGTGCTGATTAGATACAGACCTAACTATTCACTGCCTTAACAGAGTTAGCTGAACAAAACAAACCGTAAATGCATGTTTGGAGCATCTTGCTTCAAACATGTTGGAGAAGTGGAGAGATGTGCAAGCTGGCTTAACAAGTCACACAGGATTGCGATAAGGTTCACCTTCTTGGAATTAAGTCCCCATTTAAAGTGAACATTCTTGGTTAAGTTTATTCAATGGCCTTGATTATATGAATGGATATTTACAGCAACTGGAACATCAGTAACATAGCTATCGCACTGTATCCCTATATAAATACTGAAAGGTAGGTCATTAAAACTTTTTCTATATGGTAACATATAGATGGTTTTGTCAAAATAGATTTAACTTAGAACTGCTGAAAAAGATTTCTACCAACAGGTGCAATGGCAAGTGTACATATCGACCTTTGATAATGATGCACCCAAGAATGTGACAGCCGTATACAGTTATGATGGCTGATGATAAAGACTTAAAGCTAATGACTCAGAATAAATGAAAATAAATTGTCCATTGAACCAGTTCATAAAATCAAGAGAGGTCTCCCAGCTATAAGGAAAATGTTACTGATATCCGTAATGTTTAACTGTATACTTCATTATTCTTGCTCTGCAAACAGCATATTTATCATTCTATGACTGCTGGTTCCTTTCTTTAAAGGGACACTCCACTGCCCAAACACAAAATACATTTTAAAAAATCACTGTTTAGTAAATATACCCAAATGAAAACATGCATGTATTTAATTATGCATTTTTTCATTAGGGGTTATATCTAAAAACAGTTTGTAAAATATGCATTTCTCTTGTCTGCTGCCTCTGTCAGCCCTCCCCTTCTATAAATTGGCCATTGAACCAGTTAATAAAATCAAGAGAGGTCTCCCAGCTATAAGGAAAATGTTACTGATATCCGTAATGTTTAACTGTATACTTCATTATTCTTGCTCTGCAAACTGCATATTTATAATTATATGACTGCTGGTTCCTTTCTTTAAAGGGACACTCCACTGCCCAAAAACAAAATACATTTTAAAAAATCACTGTTTAGTAAATATACCCAAATGAAAACATGCATGTATTTAATTATGCATTTTTTCATTAGGGGTTATATCTAAAAACAGTTTGTAAAAGATGCATTTCTCTTGTCTGCTGCCTCTGTCAGCCCTCCCCTTCTATACCCGCCCAGACTTCCCCAGCTATCCAATCACAGGCTTCCCCATGCAGCTCAATGAGAAGTTTCTACAAGGTGGCTGCTCTGGGCAATTGCTGCCTCTTTATTTCCACTGAGCTAACCAAACCAGGAAGTGAAAGGACAGGTTGTCTGCTTGAAAGCCAGGGGGGTGTAACCAGTATAATTTATACTTATTTCTATTTCTTATACTAATTTCGATGAAATTGGCACTTTTTGCAAAATGAAAAAAAGAGGACAAACAACACAAACTTTTAACACTTAAAGCTTTTTAGCAAGTTAAAGTGCCTTAGGGGTCTGGAGTGTACCCTTAAGTATCTGCAGGTCTCTGAGGTTATATTCTAGTTAGATTCTATACTCATATGATCAACATTTTTACTTATCCTGTTTATTCTCATTGCTACTGGCAGTAGTAGTTTTATTGACATGTTTTGTGAATGACTACTTTTAAATTTGTTTTAAACAAAAAAGCAGCGTATCAGCTATGATGTTTTTACATTTGTGTTTGCACACGTCTTTCCATAAGCTATGTTATATAAATGCAGATTTTTAGCAATACATTCTAGATACAGACTATTTTAAATAGCTAAAACTACGACCAATCCAGTATTTAATCCCTGCGTGTAAGACTAATTAATTTATCTAAAGATAATGAATGTACTCTGCTTCAATTTAAATCTGTTTACTGTCTGTTGGCTGATATGTGGTTGAGACTGCATTAATCGGCCAACAAGTAACATTATTTGATGTGTATAATTGCCTAACATCTTATAAAATAAAGTTTTCTGATTACTCATCATGACCTTCATCAGACATGGCACCAAAAATGCTGTACATTTCCTTCCTCGTTTATATTAATATCTGTGATGCCTGTTTTATTTGATTCTACACAAAAGTAAAGCAATTGCACATTACTGGAAGCATTAGTGTTTAGCATGCTTCTATCTCAATTATTAGCTGAAAGGTTAATGTTCCAATGAATAATCCCATGGATATTACAACCAATCTATTAGAGCCACTCAAGGTTTTACAAAAAATATGACATTATTCAAAATACTGGATAGTTTTGAAAATGCACCTCTCATCACTAAATGGCATAACTGTATGTTCAAGGTATGCATTTTGGATCAGTATATTTGAATTGGCAATAATGTATTAGATTATGGTTTATGGTCTATAGGTCATGATATATTTATTTGAATGGACAGCAAAATATATGTATCTTTAGTAACGTATGGAGAAATCCCTGTTTTGTGGCTAACCTAGCTGTAACTGAGTGGAGTACTATTTCTCTATATTTTCTACAGTCACAGTGACTGGTTGGGAGTAAACTAATTGATTCGTCCAAATAAAAATACTGTTTACATCTGAACAAATCAATACCCAGGCAGATCTATACCAGCTATTGATTGGTTTAGGTGTTGATTGAGAGGATTTTGATTTGGACAAATCGATTTAGGTATGGACAAACTGAAGTTTTGCACAGGTCTAGATGGGAGTATTTATTAGTGAAGTATTGCTTTTGGCATTGTCCTGGAATAGGGCAGATTTTATTAGTGGGGTATTGTTTCTAGCAATGTCCTAGAATAGGACAGACATTTTTAGGAGTGTAATGTTTCTGTTAATGTCCTGGAATAGGACAGACATTATTAGCGGTGTTTATTAGTGGTGTATTGTTTCCGACAATGTCCTAGAACAGATACCAGTATTAGAAAAATGGTCTAGGCACTCCAATTTCTTCAGCACATTTATTCGAACATGTGGAACACTGCAACGTTTCAACCTCAAACAAGGTCTTTGTCAAGCTAACCCTTTTTCCAACACTATTACCTATTATTTTGGCCTAGTGTTGGCCCAGGGTTCAGTTAAGCACCCTGTGTTTTAAGTGAATTGAGCGCAGTTCCTTCTTTTATTTTGCAATGTCCTAGAATAGGACAGACATTATAAGTAGTGTTTACTAGTACCCAAACTTCACCACCCTCAACTCTCCAATCTCACAAAAACCTCCACTGCCTTGACAGACTTTCTCAAATCCAAATCTCTACTTGACCCCCTTGAGTCTGAATTCCGTGGTCATCACTCTGTCAAAACAGTTGTGACCAAAGTATCCAATGATTTAATTGATGCTAAATCTCGCGGCCATTACTCTATCCTGATTCTACTTGATCTCTCTGCTGCCTTTGATACTGTTGATCATCAACAGCTTCTTCTCATTCTCCGTAATTTTGGTCTACGGGATACTGCTCTCTCCTGGTGCTCCTCCTACCTTTACCAGCATTTCTTTCTTTCCTTCTCCCCAACCCCTTTCTATCGAAGTACCCCAAGGTTCTGTCCTTGGTCCCCTACTGTTCTCTATTTATACTGCCTCCCTTGGTAAACTCACCAGCTCCTTTGGCTTCCGTTCTCATTTATATGCAGATGACATGCAAATCTACCTGTCCTCTCCTGATCTCTCTCTGCCCATCTTGACTCGTGTCTCTGACTGCCTCTCTGCAATTTCCAACTGGATGGCTGCTCACTTCCTTAAATTCAACGTTTCCAAAACAGAACTTCTGGTCTTTCCTCCCTCAAGTGTTGCTACTCCCATGTCTGTCTCCATCCAAGTCACTACTAACATCTCTAGCTTGCAGGCTCGCTGCCTAGGTGTTCTCTTTGACCCCAAACTCTCCTTCACCCCTCATGTCCAGTCTATCGCCAAATCCTGACGCTTCCATCTACAAAATTTAGCGCGCATTCGGTCCATGCTGTTGTTCTCTCTCGCCTTGACTACGGCAATCCCCTTCTCAGTAATCTTACGTGTTCCCAGCTTGCACCATTGCAATCTATAATGAATGCGGCAGCAAGGCTCATTTTCCTGTCCACTCACACCTCCCATGCCTCCCCGCTCTGTCAGTCCCTACATTGGGTTCTGGTAAGATATGGGGCTCAATTTAAGATTATGGTGCTTGTTTACAAATCCCTACATAATGCTGCTCCAACCTACCTATCCTCCCTAATACACGTCCCGTCCAGGCCCCTGCTCTCCGCCGAAGACATACGTTTATCCTCTGTCCATACTCCCACCTCTGATGCTCGCCTTCAAGACTTCTTCAGGGCTGCACCTTTTCTGTGGAACTCTGTTAGACTTTCACCCAGTCTCCACTCCTTCAAAAAATAATTGAAAACTCACTTCTTCAGGAATGCATATCAATTAAACTGTTAGCAGGTTTTCATCCCCTGTCCCCAATGACTCCTCTCCTGCAACTGTCAAAAATTACCTACTAAGTCCTCAGTGAATACTTGTCTAACAACCTACTTCACAACCATACTTTTACCTTTTGTGTCACTAGAGCCCACTTTCTCTAGCATGTAAGCTCATTGAGTAGGCTCCTCAACCCCTCTGTTCCTGCACGTCCCCTTGTTTGGTTACAATTACGTGTCTGTTAATCCACCCATTGTACAGTGCTACAGAATTTGATGGCGCTATATAAATAATAATAATAACAATTAATGAAGTATTGTTTATGTCAATGTCTAGAATAGGACAGACATTATTAGGAGTTTTTACTAGTTAAGTATTGTTTCCGGCAGTTAGTTAGTGTTAGTGGAGTATTATTTCTAGCATTGTTGTAGAGTAGGACAGACATTATTAGGTGTGTTTATTAGTGCAGTGTTGTTTCTGGTATCGTCCTTGATTCCTCTTCTGCAACTGTCTTTAGTCTAATACTATCCTTACCTTTTTGTGTAATTTTACCCCACTCCCTCCAGCATGTAAGCTCATTGAACAGGGCCCTCAACCCCTCTGTTCCTGTGTGTCCAACTTGTCTGGTTACAACTACATGTCTGTTCGTCCACCCATTGTAAAGCGCTGCGGAATTTGACGGCGCTCTATAAATATCATAATAATAATAATAATAATAGGGTATAGTGTGCCTGTAGGCATTTCGGCACTACAGATATTGTGAACTACATCTCCCATAATGCTATTACAATCATAATGTTGGCAAAGAATCAGGGGAGATGTAGTCCATAACAGTTGGCATGCCAATGGTTGTGTACCCCAGTATAGGGTAACACTTATTTAAAAAAAAAAAGAAGGGCACGGTACCAACAAGGGCTTTAATAAAGCATTGCTTTTGGTTTCACTAACCCTTTAAATAAAGACAGATTGCATTCCAAGCTCCCTTGCCCTTTTTATCTTAGCCTAAACAAACACGAGGATTGACAAAAGAAAACTCATATTAATAAGTCAAATCTGCATTGCATAAATGAATCTTCAATAATCCCTTTGCTCAGTAGGGAACATTGTATCTCATCTTGTTTACTCCTCTGCCTAAGCAATTACTTAATATGTATAGTCTTTATACAGATAGAAAATCTGCATCCTGTGTTTCTGATTCAAACACTAATGGGAACAAACAGACCACATTGCTAAGGAGGCAGAAGGTCCGGTCTCAAGAGAGATGGCAGAGCCTAACAATGTTCTTTTCTTAAACTTGCCTGAGAATCCTTTTACTTGGCTCTGCTGACTGTGTGGCTGTATTGCAATGTCTATTTTGCACATGAATGATTTTATTATGGTTATACAAAACAAATTGTGTTTCTAATCCTGCGTTCTATAAGTATATAATACATTTACTGAAAGTGAAATAAAGGCAATTTACCCTGCCTTTTTACACAATTGCTTCGTGTTGACTTGATATCGTATTCATTTTCTAATATTCCAAAATGCCCTGAAATGCCATGTTCAGTATAGAACATTTTAAGCACTGCTGAATAACACGATGGAGGTTTATAAAAAGAATTTTTTTCATTGCAGCATAGTAATATTTAGGTGGTTAAACACCGGTATTAAAAGGGAACTATAACTTTTCAGGAGTTTAAATAATATGCTTGCTTCCCTATATTGAACAAAAATGTGTTTGTTTTGTCAAAAAATGTAATTAATTGTAGAAATTCACACTATTTCAATTACATCTGTCCTTTAAATAAGTGCCTCCATTTTAGCTCTCTGCCAATCATTTCTACAAGTGTTACCCTTTGAAGTGTTCTCACAATTAGTGCATACATGGAAAAGGAGTGGAGTTATCTTCAGAATTGATCCTCAGGTAAACTGGTAGATGCAGTTGGCCTAAGGCAAATAACAATTTATGAGAACATGTTTGCAATCAAGATTTGCAATCAAGATTAGTGGATCAGGTTAGATTCCATAAATAAGTTCCATAAATAGTTATCAGCATAATATAAAAAAATGGACACACTCTGGTAAATCTAAAAAATACAGTTCCAGAGCATTATTAATATATGCTATCAGGTAGAAATGCAATTAGTGTAACAATAAAGGAAATCCAGGAGCAAATAGCATTGAGTAAAATTGTATTCTGGCAGGGAACATGGAGATTAAAGTCCAAAACAATTACCTTTGGCAGTGCGAGCAGAGAGGTCTGTTAAACAAGGTAAGGAAGTGTGCTTGTTTTTAGCCTACATCCAATTTAAACATAATCTGGGGATGTCTTGAAGCTTTACAGTGTTCTTTGTACACATAACTTGTGTTAATGCTTGAACATTAAGTTTAATCTATATGTTGTGGTAACAGCACATTAGAAAATGTATATATCTGAATGTATTGCTCTCTCCATTGATGGTTTCTCCCACACCTGTTAAACAATATTTGGCACATACCTCTTATGATAGCACCATAGAGGTTTCAACTGTGGATTAAGTCATGGTGGAGAACCCTCTTACAGGCTGTTTTGGTTACAGAGCTACTCTTGAAACAAGCATTTCTCCTGCTTGCAGGGGTATATAGTTACATAGGCTGAAAAGCGACATTTGTCCATCCAGTTCAGACTTCCTCACATTTGTTTTTTGCTGTTGGTCCAAAAGAATGCCAAAAAAACTAGTTTGAAACACTTCCAATTTTGCAACAAACTAGGAAAAAATTCTCTCTTGACCCCAGAATGGCAGTCAGATATATCCTGGGATCAAGAAGCTATTAACCTACAGTTGAAAAATGATATAATTGAATATTATGTTTTTGCAAGAATGCGTCTAGTTGCTGTCTAAGCATCTGTACAGATTCTGATAAAACTACACCTTCAGGCAGAGAATTCCACATGCTTATTGTTTTTATGGTAAAAAAAACAACCTTTCCTTTGGCTTAGACTAAATCTTCTTTCTTTCAGTCTAAACGCATGACCTCGTGTCCTATGTATAGTCCTGTTTGTAAATAGATTTCCACACAATGGTTTGTATTGGCCCTAGATATATTTGCATAATGGTATCAAATCCCCTCTGAGGATGTGGTCTTACCAATGATTTATAAAGAGAAAAAAATTATAGTCTCGTTTCGAGAATTAATGCCCTTTTTCATAGCATAGTAGAATAGGTCATATAGAATATTCTAAAGCCAATTTGTGGCAGTAAAGTCAGAATGTTGGCATCATTAGGTAAGGTCACCATGCTTGTTGAAGTGTCCCCAAAAAGGATCGGTCATGCCTGAGAGAAGATAGGACCAGAGGGTGGTTGTTACAAACTAACAACAACGGACCTTTGACCATGATGGTGCTGGAGAGAGAGGCACAGGGTAAATACTAATATAGCAGCTCCTAAACAACTATGCATATTGTTTATATTCCATGATTAATTATTTATGCACTACCTTAATATTTAAAGCTGAATCTGGCATGCAAGGTTCCCTTTAAACATTCTCAAGAATCACAGTCTAGCAGCACAATACTAACATCTAGAGAGTTCACAGTAAGTAGAAATCAATAATCTTTGGCTAGCTAGAAGAAGTACATACAGAGAATAATCATAAATCCATGAACAAGCCAAGATCACAAATGGATCCCACTTAGGATTCTTACAGATGCAGTAACAACAGGGTGTATTTGGCCCATTAGTTTGTCATAATGCATTTAACAGAAAGTGCATGAAAATAAAAACCCAAAAAAATGCCTTTTATTGCATTTCCACAAACCTCTAAACCAGGGGTTCTCAACCTTGCCCTCAAGGACCCCCTACCAGTCCAGGGTTTAGGGATTACCTGGGTGTGTCTAAGGTGTTTAGAAAAAGAAAAAAAAACACCTTAGAGTCTAAGGTTTTTTTTTCTTCCCTTTTTCTAAATACCTTAGACACACCCAGGTAATCCCCAAATCCAGGACTGGTAGGGGGTCCTGAGGACTGGGTTGAGAACCCCTGCTCTAAACTATGAAGTGACTGTGCTGGGTTCATTATATCAGGTAAAAGTGATTTGGGGTGTGAGAACAGCTGATTTATACACAAGATCACTCATGGTAGTTCAAGCTGAAGAGAAGGGAAGATGCTAGAGGATAATTCTAAAATGAAATCTATAAAAGCTTGGCTCTTTCCTCTGCAAAAGTTAATTACTTCAATACCCTCATAACCACACTCTCCCGTGAACCCAAATGACTATTTCACACATTTAACTCTCTTCTTCGCCCTGCTGTTCCTCCTCCACCTACTAACTTGACCGCCTCAGACTTTGCAACTCACTTCACTGACAAGATCTCTACAATCAGAGAAGAGATCTCTCATCTTTCTTCTTCCCCTTACAATACTTCCCCTAACTTCACTCCCTCTGCTGTTCTATGTTCATTCACACCCGCTACATTGGAAGAGGTTTCTGCTCTGCTCCAGTCCTCCCGCCCCACCACCTGCCCCCTAGATCCAATTCCCTCGCATCTTATACGTACTCTATCTTCTCTTTCTCCACCTCTCACTAAAATTCTCAATCTCTCTCTCCTCTGGTATATTTCCATCGCCCTTCAAACATGCAACTGTAACCCCAATTCTAAAGAAGCCCAATCTTGACCCTAATTCCCCATCCAACTATCATCCTATCTCGCTACTGCCTTTTGCATCCAAGATCCTTGAAAGAATTGTGTATGGGAGATTGACAGACTTCCTCGAGTCCAACTCTCTGCTAGACCCGCTTCAGTCTGGTTTCCACGCTAAGCACTCTGTGGAAACGGCACTGACCAAAGTATCCAATGATCTACTCGCTGCAAAATCTCGTGGTCACTACTCTATCCTAATTCTCCTTGACCTGTCTGCGGCTTTTGACACTGTTGATCATCAAAAGCTTCTTCTCATCTTCCGCGATATCGGTCTACAAGATATTGCTCTCTCCTGGTGCTCCTCCTACCTATCCCAGCGCTCTTCCAGTGTTTCTTTCTCTGGCTCTACTTCTTCTCTCCAACTCCTCTCTGTTGGTGTCCCTCAAGGTTCAGTCCTTGGTCCCCTACTGTTCTCCATCTATACTGCCTCCCTTGGTAAACTCATTAACTCCTTTGGCTTTCAATATCATTTCTATGCAGATGACACGCAAATCTACCTGTCCTCTCCTGATCTCTCCCCGTCCCTCTTGACTAGTGTCCCTGACTGACTCTCTGCTATTTCTAACTGGATGGCTGCCCACTTCCTTAAACTAAACTTGAACAAAACTGAAATTCTGGTCTTTCCTCTCTCAAGTGTTGTTACTCCTTTCAGAGAAACTGCTGTTTATAATAGGGTTAATCCAGCCTCCAAATCCTCTAGTGGCTGTCTCATTGACAGCCGCTAGAGGCGCTTGCGTGATTCTCACTGTGAAAATCACAGTGAGAACACGCAAGTCTCCATAATGAATGCATTGTAAATGCTTTCCTATGAGACCGGCTGAATGCGCGCGCAGCTCTTGCCGCGCGTGCGCATTCGGCCAAAAGGGAGGATCGGAGGCGGAGAGGAGGACGAGAGCTCCCTGCCCGGCGCTGGAAAAACGTAAGTTTTAACCCTTTCCTCTCCCCAGAGCCCGGCGGGAGGGGGACCCTGATGGTGGGGGCACCCTCAGGGCACTATAGTGCCAGGAAAACGAGTATGTTTTCCTGGCACTATAGTGGTCCTTTAACACCAGATGCGACTAAGGTGTTGGTCCATTCCACTGTCCTTTCTCGCCTTGACTACTGTAATCCACTTCTCAGTAGTCTTACGTGCTCCCAACTTGCGCCGTTACAGTCCATAATGAATGCGGCGGCAAGGCTCATCTTCCTGTCCGCCCGAACCTCCCATGCCTCACCCTTCTGTCAGTCCCTACATTGGCTTCCTATAAAATATAGAGCTCAATTTAAAAATCTGGTTCTTGCTTTCAAATATTCAAGTATGTCCCGTCTAGGCCCTTACGATCTGCTGAAGACTTACGTCTTTCTTCTGTCCGTACTCCTACCTCTGAAGCTCGCCTCGAGGGCTGCACCGTTCCTGTGGAACTCGCTTCCCTCCTCCGTTAGATGCTCACCCAGTCTCCATTCCTTCAAAAAAATTGTTAAAAACCCCCTTCTTCATAAAAGCGTATCAATTAAACTGTTAATAGCTCCTGACTGATTCCTCTTCTGCAACTGTCACTAGTCTAATACTATCCTTACCTTTTTGTGTCATTTTACCCCACTCCCTCTAGCATGTAAGCTCATTGAGCAGGGCCCTCAACCCCTCTGTTCCTGTGTGTCCAACTTGTCTGGTTACAACTACATGTCTGTTTGTCCACCCACTGTAAAACGCTGCGGAATTTGATGACGTTATATAAATATCATAATAATAATAAACATTATTAAACTAAAACAGCATAAAATGAAAGTAATTAGACTAAATTCTTAATAAAATTTAAAAAGCAGCTTTCCTTTAAGCTTAAGCTTCCTTTGATGACTCACACTTCAGTTATGTTGGATACAATACGTAAATACGAGGATATCTGGTGGAGCAGAAACAAATTACATTTGTTAAGTTTTATTTAGTTCTGTTTGATGCAAGAGATTTGTTTTTTGAATCCTGTTGTATGGAAAGGGTGTTTCGTCCATTCATACACATAGTTACAAGATTTCTGTGAGATATTTTTTAAATTGGTTGTCTGACTCAACAAAAACTGGACAGCCAAGAAGATCTCAAGGTAACCAGTCAACACCACTCACCCTAGGCAAGAACTCACTTTAAATAGGAAAAGATAAATACACAATGCTATGTCATCCAGAGGTAAGACGAACATGGCCAGAAGGGCAGACAGGCACACAGGATGATATTTTAAACCGTGCTACAAAAAAAGATCTTACAGATCCAGAAACTGAAACGCTTGTCAAGCTTGAGTGAATATCTCAGAGAGAAAAAAAAATAAGAAAAATCAGAAATCAAGCAAATGGAAATAACAGCATATTAAATATATATTGCAAAAAATAGAGCATAGGTATTAATGGACTACAGCTCCCATAAACCTTTCCGCTGATGGATGCCTGTGGACCACTTTTAGTGAAGAACTGTCCTCTGGCATATACTATTCATGTAGTAATTTACAGAATTAATACAAGGGCTTGATTAGCTCAAATCTGACTTGCAGTATAGTAATGAAAACTGGCAGATATGGGTAAAATTGCTGGATTGGATTATGTGGTAACAGTCACGGCTTGGCTTTTGTGAAATAATGAATAAACTTTATAGATTTTCATGGCCAGCTTATTTCTTATTTCTGGACAATCTCAGGTCGTATTTGCCTATGAAGTTGCAACAAGAAGTAAAGCTTTCAAAGTGTTAAAACCTGTTAAAGTCTCAAAATGAGGCTTCTCAGCTCCTTCCCCCATATGTTACTGAACTGAATGATATTCTGGCCGTCTACTGCATTCAAAGAACTCTGGGACTTGTATTGGGGTGGGGGCTAATTGCACCTCCTGTGCAGGACTGATTAACCATAGTGGAGCCAGTGCTTGATTGTCTCCTCCTAGTCACTGCTTGTTGTAGGCAGGAGTTCTATTTGTGGGGAGGGGGGTGGAGGAGAGAAAGTGTTCTCCTCCCATTCTGTTACATTGGATAAATTACCAATGGTTTCCAAATATTCATAGGAGTAATGGAATTTTCAGTCTGGGACTTTATTGTCTATGTTTGTAGTTGCTTTTGTTTTACACAGCCATGTTACATTGCAGGCACCCACCCTATGTGTTCCCTATTAAGGGTTAATACGTCTGTCTCATTACAGATGTTTTAATCTCTTAGTCATTGTTAGTGTAGGACTCATCCAGGAGGTTTTGGCTTGACATGGCAGGTGAGCTTACGCTCGAATGGCCATTGGAATGATACAAAACTACCTCCAGTTATTTAAATGGGATTTGGGATAATGCACGGTTAACGTTTTTCTTTTCTTTATTGCATTTATTGGGCTGATGAGTACTTGTCATTGCTGCCACAACGAGGAGTGTACTTTAATCTAATGTTATGTACATTTGTAGTTCCCCTTTGTCCTATTGTACAGAGTTGCAGAATATGCCAGTGCTATAATATTAATAATTAATAATACATGTTTTATGGTAGGCTGCATTCCTTTATAATGAATAAGAGAAGAAATTAAATCAGCAATTTTTTTTCTTTATAATGACAACCAGTAAGGCGGGTAATTACATAGATTTTTGGCAAGCCACATAGTGGATTTACTGCATGAGTTTAATTGTGTACGCAGTCAATTCAACTTTGTTTCAATAGATTTTCTTACACTTACCTACTTTTTGCAATTGCTTACCTCCTAGCTGCGTGATCTCGACTCTGTACGCTCTGCACAGGAGTTACATTTTAAATTAGATAATATTTTCTCTCGGATGAATAAAATTTAATAAGCTAACCTGCTAAGTGCCAACATTTCAACCTCATGTATACAATGGCACAACAGATAACTATTTCATTATTGTTTGACTTTGTCATTGCTGGAATTCCTGCTTAGATATATATCCCAAAGAAATATTTTTTTTGAAAAAAAATGTAAAGCTATATCTTTAGAGCAGTATTTATATCCTTTTTCTAGTAAATTCAGATTCACATTTCGTCCATAGGATGTTTCAGTTTGGACAGAACTCTGAATCATGATTCAAACAAAGTGGTTTAGTGCATTGTCTGTTTTGTGAATAGTCCATATAGTGTTTTAGAGTTCATGATTTCGGACGAACCAGCAGACTAGTAAATATATTAAACATTGTTTAATAGAATGCTTTAGTATGAAAACATTACATTTCTTGTTTATTCTGATGCAGAGATATAAGCTTAATATGTAATTTCTTATCAAAATTGGTAGCAGAAAGAAATAAAGTTGTGTGAGGTGAGAGAGGAGTAAGTGGATACAAGTAAGGTAAGTGATATTATTCAATATCTTAATAAGCTACAAAGGTAACTCCTAAACTGAATAATTATGTTAATTCACACTACTCTATATGTAAAAGTAGATTCTAAAGTGAGTTATTGGGATTTACCATTGAGAAGCTATCATTAACGAGTCAGATCAGCTAATGTTAGCCTAAATAAATATACATTTATTCATGAAGCATTATTATTTAAGCATTTCTCTTGAATGTAAAACCTACTGTGCATTACAAGTGGAATAAACTGTCAAAAAGATCTTGAACAGTACTGATGCAAAGGAATTAAATTCTCAGAGTGTTGGAAATGTTTAAAAGATTAGTTGGATCATTGTGAAGTGACAGGACGTTATGTTATGAATGATAAGAAGATCTCAAGAGCAGAAATTTGGTTTTATAAGAAGTAGTCGCTAGATCAGCAAAAACAGAGATGACTTACTCTCATCTTAAGATTAAGCAGTATTTGCTACTGGTGCTTTCAACTTGTATAGATATGTGATGTGACTCACAATACAAAAAGGACGCATCTTGAGAGGTCATGGTGATGGTATTCAGAAATCATTAGTTCTACAGAACTAGCTCATCATTTTTACTTATAAGTAATCGTCCTACAATGGATATTAATCTAGGGAAACTTAAAACAACGCTATTCTTGTGCAACATTTGTAGCACCATATCTATCACCATAGAAACCAACTGAATATTTTGGCTGATTGTTGAAAATGTAAAACTTTGCCCCATGATTACTTGAGTTTTGACCTAAATGCTTAATTATAATGAACTAGGAACATTACAAAAAAAAAGGTATATGTATACTTCTAACATATAAAAGAATCTTCATGTCCCACAGGGTCTGCATATCCGTAGTCAAAGATGCATGTGAACACACAGCCACTCACTCCAAGACATACATACACATAAGAAAAATAAACCGGTAGGACAAATAAATGCTGTAGGTGCTTCTCATACCCTGTTTGTACATCTGTCTGTTTTTCTTCGAGAGGACTTTATAAGTTCTTAGAACTCTTTGAGTAGACTGTTTTACTGGATTTATTTTAATAAATGCTGTTTACTTGAATTATTGAACTATATTAGGTAGAAGCTTGTGTGTCTTTTTTTAATCTATATATATTACACCTTTTAGTCCAGGAAATTGTTGTCACATCTGAGATAAATGATTGCTCCTAAGATAACATTGAAATCGAGATGAAGCTTCCCCCTCCTGATATATTATCAGGGAATTGACTTGGATTTATTAACAAAGCAGATGCTTTTGAATGACCTTCTGGACACTTTTGGTCACTATTAATATTAGTATTTATGAAGCCTCAATATATGCTTCAGCACTTGGGGATATTTTACAACAAGTAATTGACATGCATAACATTAACAGTAGGAAAGAGGAGATAGGAGGTGAAGAAGGTCCTTACAATCTATGAGGATTTGAGGTAGGTGGATATACAGTTCTGCTCAAATGTTTGCATGCCCTTGGAGAATTGGTGATACATGTACCATTTTAAAGAAAACATAAGTGAGCAGGCAAAACACATTTCTGTTATTTCATATGGGATTCGTATTCAACTGTAGGTTATAACAGAATGGCACAATCATAAAACCACAAAGAATAAAATGAAATGACCCCTGTTCAATACTCTGCATACCCTTAGTTCGTAATACTGTGTATTGCTCCCTTCAGCATCAATGACAGCGTGCAGTCCTTTGTAATATTTTTCTATGAGGCCCCTAATTCTTTCATTCCATTTGTCTTGGCAAAATGCCTGCAGGTCGTGCAAAGTCTTTGGTCATCTTGCATGAACCGCACGTTTGAGATCTCCCCAGAGTGACTCGATGATATGAGGGTCAGGAGACTGCGATGGCCACTCCAGAACCTTCACCTTTTTTTTCTGTAGCCACTGGAGGGTCAACTTGGCCTCGTGCTTAGGGTCATTGTCATGCTGGAAAGTCCAAGAGCATCCCATGCTCAGCCTTCGTGCAGAAGAATGCAAGTTGTCTGCCAGTATTATCTGATAACATGCTGCCATCAATTTTCACAAGATTGCTTGTGCTTTTAAAGCTCACATCCCCCAAAACATCAGTGAGCCACCACCATGCTTCACAGTGGGGATGGTATTCTTTTCACTATAGGCCTTGTTGATCCCTCTCCAAACATAGCGCTTATGGTTGTGACCATATAGCTCTATTTTCATCTCCTCACTCCAAGGTGTTGCCAGGCATATTGTAACCAGGCTTTTTTTGTGGCTTTCATGCAGTAAAGACATCTTTCTGTCCACTCAACCATGCAGCTCATTTTTGTTCAAGTATCGTCTTGTGCTCCTTGAAACAATCATGCCGTCTTTGTAACCCGAACAATTCTTCTGGCAGTTGTGGCAGAGATCTTTCTTGATCTACCTGACCTTGGCTTGGTATCAAGAGATCCCCGTATTTTCCACTTCTTATTAAGTGATGGAACAGTAATGACTGGCATTTCCATTGCTTTGAATATCTTTTTTTAGCCTTTTCCATCTTTATTAAGTTCCATTACCTTGTTATGCAGGCCTTTGGACAGTTATTCCTCATGGCTCAGTATCTAGCCTGCTCAGTGCATCCACGTGAAAGCTAACAAACTCGACTCTTTATATACATACACCAATTGCAATTTAAAAAGCCACAGGTGTGGGAAATTAACCTTTAATTGCAATTTTAACCTGTGTGTGTCACCTAGTGTATCTGTAATAAGGCCAAATATTCAAGGGCATGTAAACTTTTGATCAGTGCCATTTAGGTGATTTCTGTTATCATTATGATTTAAAAAGGAGCCAAACTATGTGATAATAAATGGCTTCATATGATCACTATCCTTTAATAAAATACTTTTTTTGTATGAACAGTCATATTTTCTAAATTTCACAGTTTCTGCCAGGATATGCAAACGTTTGAGCACAACTGTATATCATTAGGTGTCTTGCCCATTAACACATACTAGTGAGGTATGAAACTGGAATTTGAGCCTGTGTTTCCTGGTTCTAGGTTAGATTACCACTGCTCTAACCAGTCAGAATGTGCCTATCTGTACATTGTGCATATATGTGCATGTGTGTGACATTATGTGTGGTTGAAGTCATCTGAATGTTTTACCAAGTTCCCCATGACACCTGCCACCCACTTTTGGAAAGTCCTAGGGGTATCTATTTTTAATTTGCAATTTTATTAGCTCCTCAATGTTAGGAGCAAGTTTTTAAAATGTATGAATGTTTAAGTTAGGACACTAGAGCATTTTACTTTGGGTCCCTTAAATAAGAACTTAAGAGGCCTGACTATTTTTTTAGGATTTGGCAAGAGTTGGCAAGCCAATTCTTAATTGGAAACCAATTCAAATTTTCTATAGCAAGTCAGCTATTTCAGAGGCCATACTTGACTTCGTCCGAGACCTGCTATTAAACCAGCTGCATTTAATGGTTTGCAACTTATTATTCTTTAGAGAATTAGTGAATAGCCAGCTTTTTGCAGATGAAAGTTGGTAGTGTGGGAAGGGGCATATGTCAGAAGATAGTTATTCACAGAGCGAAAGGAATGAGAATGGGTGTATTTGTCGTGTAAGAAATGTAGTGAGGAGTGGAATTAGTGAGTGCTGTAGTTTGAATTTGAACCTGAAAGTAGCCAACATAATGGGGTGAGATATAGGAGTAGTGGTCAGTCAGGAAGATGAGTTAGGTGGCAGCATTCAATACAGAATGAAGAGGGGCAATGAGGGTATTTTGAAGGCCAGTGAGTAGTGAGTTGCAATGGTCAAGTTGGGAAATTATGAGCACATGAATAGGAGCTTGAGTTAGAGAAGGGTGAATGCAAATTTTTTTAATGTGAAAGTTACAGGATTTGGAGAGAGTCTAGATGTGAATAGAAAAGGTAAGAAATGAGTTAACTCCAATGTCAAGAGCTTGAGGAGTTTGGGTAAAAGATGTCTATTTGATCTGCAGGGAGATAGATGGAGGAGGGGAAAGATGAGGAGTTCAGTTTTAGAAAGCTTACGTTTTATAAAATGGGAAGACACCAAGTTAAAGATGGAAGGTTTTTGTTTGTTCTAGGGAGGCAGTAGAGAGGTCAGGGGAGGAGAGGTAAATCTGAGTATCATCAACATATCGGTTTTATTGAAATCCAAAAGAGTTAATAAGGTTACTGAGAATGGCAGTGTAAATGGAAAAGAAAAGTGGACCAAGAACAGAGAGTTTGGGAACACCAACTGAGTCAGTGGGAAAAAGGTGTAAACAGAGAAGGAGACAATAAATGAGCATTCAGAAACCTAAGATTAACAATTGGAAAGTACCGTGTCACAGAGACCAAGGCTGTGGCAGGTTTGAAGAAGAAGGAAGTGGTCAACATTATCAAGAGCAGATAGCTCAATGAGAATTAATAGAGAATAATAACCTCAACATGTAAGTAATCAAACCATCTGATAATGGTTTGTCTTCTAACATTAGATCCACAAGGCACCACTGCCTGCCTATTCTCCTCCAGTGTTGAGAGCTGAAAGCATGTGCTAGTACCTTGCGATAGTTCTATTGATCTAAACCACGCACTGCTGGGCTTAGCTCGGAGATGAGGTTTACTGGTTCTCATTGAGTCGGTGAGTGGTACCCTAGTTAAGAAATTATGTGACTACTTACTTTGGGCAAGGAGCCAGAGTACCCCCATAGTGGTAATGGTATTTAGAGTGTTACTTTAATGTGTGTTTTACTGTAACTAATATATACCCCATAGAAATATTAAAATCGTCACTCTTTATAACAACTGATATTTTAAAAATAAACACCATAATCCAGGTACAACTAAAGTAAAATATTGATACTCCATTTCCTATGAATTTAAAGCCTTTACCCATAAATGGCGATTTAGAATATCTACCATCGAGCAGATTATCATGCTTTCAAGGCAACACAAGATAAATCTGTCATTTTAGACTATGTTTGAGCACTTTATATTTCAAGGGCATCATGGCATTAAAATCTCAACCAAACCCTTTTAGACACTTTCCCAGGATATAAATACAGGGATATTTTTCTTTTTTTTTTTTTTAAATAACCTTAATACAAGAAAAACTGAATCAGTAAAACAAGGATTTTCAGATAAATAGCACATTTCTGCACATTAAGATCACATCTCAATTTACACCTCGGTGCGGTGTCAAACAGTTGCATTTACTATTTAACACTCTTGCCTAAATATGTGTTAAAAATAGCAGTTGTTTTGGTTAATTATTTTAAATTAAAGTTTTTTTTTAACACATCTGCTGCAAGTGAGCTGCTCTTCCGTGTAACAATTACCATATGTGATAAATGACAGTGAACTAATGTGTCAAAAGCAGAATATATAAACCATGATTCCCTTACTCAACTGTGTATATAATCTGCCGTTTTACACATACTTTTTCAATTCATCACAATTCACTGTTTACTGTCTGAATTTCAATTTCCTTGTAGTTTGTATATATTTGCAGAATGTTGCTTTAATTAAAAAAATAAATAAAAAATTATCTAACCTAGATTCTATTAATATTATTATTTTTGACGGGGTAAAAATAGGGCAAGGCCATTCTACGTGGGGAGTTAATTTACACTCTAAACCCACAAATGGCATATCTACACCACATGGTATACAACAGATCAAGACTAAAAGTCATACTATTAATCTTAGAGATGCACAAATACTATCCCAATATGAACTATGAGAGGTACATGGAAAATGTTTTACTTCGATTCGGTGATAAAATTTAGTCTTGGTTTGTCTGAAATTCATTTAAGTGGCTCTATTGAGAAATTATCTTTTAATGATGAATAATTAGCCAAAGTCAAACAAATGTTACAATATTACAGTGCAGGAAACTCTAAAGCAGGAACCTCCAATGATATAGTGTGGCTCTCCCACAGATCAGTTATATGAGAGAACTTAATTCAACCAGTGGTTACATTTTGTAGATCTTTTACATCCAATCTACATCCAGCTACCTAATGTAGATCCTAAACATCTAATCTATAACAAGCTACCTTATGTAGATCCCATACATCCAATCTACAACAAGCTACCTTATGTAGATCATATACATCCAATCTATAACAAGCTACCCAATGTAGATCCAAGACATCCAATCTACAACAAGCTACCTTATGTAGATCCCATACATCCAATCTACAACAAGCTACCTTATGTAGATGATATACATCCAATCTATAACAAGCTACCCAATGTAGATCCTATGCATCCAAACTACAACAAGCTACCTAATGTAGATCCAAGACATCCAATCTACAACAAGCTACCTTATGTAGATCTTATACATCCAATCTACAACAAACTACCCAATGAAGATCCTATGCATCCAAACTACATCCAGCTACCTAATGTAGATCCAAGACATCCAATCTACAACAAGCTACCTTATGTAGATCCCATACATCCAATCTACAACAAGCTACCTTATATAGATCATATACATCCAATCTATAACAAGCTACCCAATGTAGATCCTATGCATCCAATCTGCAACAAGCTACCTAATGTAGATCCAAGACATCCAATCTACAACAAGCTACCTTATGTAGATCTTATACATCCAATCTATAACAAGCTACCCAATGTAGATCCTATGCATCCAAACTACAACAAGCTACCTAATGTAGATCCAAGACATCCAATCTACAACAAGCTACCTTATGTAGATCTTATACATCCAATCTACAACAAGCAACTAATGTAGATCCTATTCATCCAATCTACAACAAGCTACCTTTTGTAGATCATATACATCCAATCTACAACAAGCTACCTTATGTAGATCATATACATCCAATCTACAGCTGTGGGTGAAGCAAAAATACAATCTCCAACATACTAAAAATTAATCTTTCGTCCAACATAAAAAAATAAACAGAGTAAGTTAAACAAAAACTGCAGCTGACCCATTTAAAACAACTATACGTCACTTTAGGAAATTAAACCAGTCATATTATTTTCTAATAAATAAGGCAGTCTTACTCTTACAGGCTTATTGACATGGGCGCCTGGCGAATTAAGTGTCAAGAACTGAAAATAACCCACTGGATGCTGATGGCAGTGACGGTGTGAGGGACAAACTTAGGTAAGTACACCAAGTGCCAAATTTACCATCAGAGGTCTATGCAAAATATGCAAAAACCCCAGACGGTGACAGAGCCACTTAAATGGCCCACATTTCATATGTGACAGAACCATCTGTCTGCTTGATTTTTGCCCGTTCGTCTGTTTGTCCCCGTTCGTATGAATGGCTGGTTTCTATAGCCCAGCCATTCGAATGACTCTTTTTCCCGAACAAAACCGCCGAACGAACGGCCACCCAAGTGAGGAGTGTGCTGCAGGTTAACGAAGTGATCACCATTATAACGTTGTGGTTAACCGCAGACACTTCTCAATTAAACCGAACTCAGGGTGGTCGTCGTTCGTATGTCGACCACGAGGCAGCGGCCATTTTAAATCATGCGAACGCTCAGCGGTGTTTGGCTCTATTTCTATGGAACGGAAAACGGACACTTTTTCTGTCGAACACCGCTGAAACAAGGGAACGCCTGGCTGCCTCCACGAAAGCATGCGAACATCGGCCGTTCGGGAGATTGAGAACACACAAAAGACTTAACCCAGATAGCCCACCCATGGAGTCATTCGTGTACCGAAGGACTGTAAGAACTTTGACTCCATGGCGATTGAACTATGTGTGTGGGATCTGAGCGCTATTCGCCAATAATATGCACTCAGATCCAGGCTATCTGGGGACATGTAATACGAATGGGAAATGTTCAGTTTTCATGTAGTTATGCATTTTTGTGTCTTTTATTATTTCATGTTTAAGATGGCGACTGTCCTTGTCCTGGAGTTAATTGAGTTACTTGGTAATTAACTCCAGGACAGAGGGGAGGGAATCAGAATGCACTGTGGGTAAAATATGTGACTGTGTGTCAGAAATGTCCTGCTGTCTGTCTGTACTTTAAGTCTTCCATTTGGTCCCCTAGGGGAGTGTCCACCAGGTGGGAGACCTGCATAAATACGGGCAGGTAGCCCACAGTAAACCCAGATCTTATTTGACCCTCAATGCGGAGCTTCTGTCTCGTTATTGGGGGGATTTCTTCTTCACGTTTAGAGACTGCTGGATGGAACGAAAGCCGCTTTGGGGATATTATTGTTCGACGGTTCCTAGCAGTTCGTATATTGCCGTTCGGGAGTTTGGAGCCGTTCGTGGATTTCGATCGGGAGATTGCCGCTTCCCCTGCATTTGGTTCGTGGGTTACAGAGTAAGCGAACAGAGACTGTACTGCAGCCGGGGAAGGTTTACTAAACGGCGGTTTGGCTTAAAGACACGGGAGGTGTCTTAACAATTGGTGGCAAGCGACGGGATGAATCCTACAGCATTGGAGGTCAGCTACAAGACATGCAGTACGAGGAATTAAGGCGTGCTACACTTAAGGACATATTGGAACGCCGAGGAAGGTCAGCAAGCAATTTAAAGAAACGGGAGATTATTGCTTTGCTACTGGAGATGGATGCAGCAACGGGAATGGAAAGAGTCAACGTGCCCAGTACCTTGGATTTAACACCCGAGGAAATACAATTCAACCGGGCAGTACAAATAAGGCTGGCACATTTTGGCCCCAACCCCTCAGCTGACATCGTGGTTCGTGTGCAGGCAGCAGTTGCAACACAACAGGCAGCCCGGGAAAGAGGAGCTGCAGCAGCAGAGGTACCGTATGACAATAATGTGGTTGCTAGAAAAAAGGTACCTTTTGCTGCGTTTAAAAATTTTGTGGAAACAGAGGGAGAGATTGATGGATTTTTGGCAGACTTTGAGAGGCAGTGTGCGCTACATCAGGTACCTGCAGATGAATGGGTCACCATCCTCTCTGGGAAATTATCTGGCCGGGCTAGTGAAGCTTTTCGGGCCATCCCAGAGGAGGAGATCACCAGCTACCGGGCTGTGAAAGAGGCGCTCCTAGCCAGGTATGCAGTGACCCCAGAGGCGTACAGGCGGAGGTTTAGAGAAACCAACAAGCTGGTTGGGGACTCTTATGTGGAATGGGCCTGCAGAGTCCATCGTACCGCAGCCCACTGGATGGCTGGATGCCAAGCGGTAACTGGGGAGGAGGTGTTACAAGTGTTCCTGCTGGAGCACTGCTTTGATAGACTACCTGCTGGGGTCCGGGAATGGGTCAGAGACAGAAAACCCTCTACCCTACCCGAGGCTGCCCGTCTGGCAGACGAATACACGGATGCCCGCAAGTTGGATGGTACAGCTGCTAAAGCCCCTGCCAGACTGGAGTATCGACCAGCAGTAACACCCGCTCCTGCAGTCTACCAACCCCCAGTACACCGTACCCCAGCTGCACCACCAGCTAACAATTATATGCAACCAGCCCGATTTAATGCCCGGGAGTACTCCCAACCCATCCGGTGCTATGGGTGCAAGCAGTTGGGGCACAAGCGTCCTGAGTGCCCCCTGAACAGTGCCAACCAGGCTCAGTCCTGGAGGAGACCAGTTAACGGAAACCAGCGCCCACCTCAGCCTGCTGCTCACTGCCTAGAGCAGGAGGAATTTTGGGGCATTCTGCACGAGGCAGACCCAGTGCAAGCGGCTCACCAGGATAATCGCCAGCAACATCGGCAAACTGTGAAGCTAAATGGCAGAGTGGTGAATGGGCTGAGAGACACAGGAGCCACGATGACACTGCTCCAAAAGAACTTGGTCTCAGAGCATCAACACACTGGAGACACTGTGGCAGTAAGGGTAGCAGGGGGTGCCGTGTTTCGCTTACCTGTTGCCCGAGTACATTTGGATTGGGGAGTGGGCGCTAGGCATGTGGATGTGGGGGTGATGAAGGACTTGCCCGCAGATGTTCTTTTGGGAAACGATTTGGCCCCTTTGGTTTCAGCCTATGCTCCGATGGGCCCTGCAGACGTGAACCCAGTGACCACCCGTGCCCAGACCCGTGCTGCCGGAACCAGCCCACTTGCTGACGAGACCCAGGTAAGATCTCCTTCCCCGACTGATACCCCAGATCAGGTCCCCTTAAGCTGGGATTCCCCAGAGGAGTTTGGGAGGGAAACCCGGGCGGATCCGACCCTCCAAAGATACAAGGACAGGGCAGAGGCTGGGGAGGAAGGAATAGATGGGGAACGGTATGAGTGGGTGGGGGACAGGTTATATAGGATCCCTAAACCTTCCCAGAAGAGTGTTGCCTCTCCGCCGAATCGCCAGTTAGTGGTACCTGCAAAGTACCGGCAGGAGATTCTGCGGATAGGGCATGATGTTCCTTTAGCTGGACATCTAGGGTCCCGCCGCACAGCCTATAGGATTTCACAGAACTTCTTTTGGCCAAACTTTAACCAGGCTGTGCGGATGTACTGCAGCACGTGTGACACATGTCAACGGGTAGGAAAGCGGGGGGACCACCCTAAGGCTAGGCTATTATCGATGCCTATTATAGGGGAGCCCTTTGCCCGCATAGCCGTTGACATTGTGGGTCCACTGGCCAGGGCTAGTCCATCCGGTAAGAAGTATGTTCTTACCGTGGTGGACTATGCCACCCGCTATCCAGAGGCAGTAGCGCTGTCTAACATAGAGGCAGAGGCGGTTGCTGATGCCCTGGTTAGAATTTTTACTAGGGTCGGGTTCCCTAAGGAGATCCTCTCCGACCAGGGAACCCAATTCACCGCTGTGCTCACCCAGCAACTGTGGAAGGTGTGCGGCATTAAGCCGTTACTTAGCTCACCCTACCACCCACAGACTAACGGTCTCTGCGAGCGCTTTAACGGTACCCTCAAACAGATGCTGAGGACCTTTACAGACACTTGCAGAGACTGGGAGAGATTCCTGCCTCATCTATTATTTTCTTATAGAGAGGTGCCCCAGGAATCTACTGGGTTCTCCCCCTTTGAGCTGCTGTATGGGAGAAGGGTCCGCGGACCCCTAGATCTCATTAGAGGCCACTGGGAGGGGGAGACGGAGCAGGAAGGGATCCCCATAGTACCATATGTTTTGGAACTCCGGGACCGCATGGAGAAACTGTCCCTGATGGTAAGGGAGAATCTCCAGGCGGCCCAGGGGAGACAGAAGAGATGGTACGATCAGGGTGCCCGACAGCGGGTCTTCCAGGTTGGGCAAAAGGTATTGGTGCTTAAACCTGTGAAGGCCAACAAGATGCAAGCATCTTGGCAGGGCCCGTACAAGGTAGTGGCGCAGATCTGCGACACTACTTACTTGATAGCCAGCTGTGCAGATGAGAGGATCCAGCGGTCCTTTCATGTGAACATGCTGAAAGAGTACCAGGAGAGACCTGAGAATATTGCAGCAGTGTGTGCCCCAGCTACAGATGATTCTGAGAATTTACCCCTTCCCGATCTATTAGAAAGGGATTCCCAGACTGACCTTACTACCTTGGTACAGCTAGGGGACCGGTTGAACCCCACAGAAAGGGTACAGGCGCAGCAGTTGTTATGGGAGAAGCAGGCGACGTTCTCCCAGGAACCAGGTTATACCACCCTAGCTGTGCATAAGGTAGAGACCCCTGGACAGACCCCGTTACGACAGCCCCCCTACCGTATCCCTGAAGCAGTCCGTGAAGGAATGCGGAAGGAGATACAGGAGATGACCCAACTTGGGGTTATCGAGCACTCCGACAGCCCTTGGGCCTCGCCTGTAGTCCTGGTGCCAAAGAAAGATGGGACCACCCGGTTCTGTGTGGACTACAGGCGACTCAACGAGCGGACCACCACTGACGCCTACCCAATGCCCCGGGTAGACGAATTACTAGATCGTATTGCCAGGGGGCGATATCTGACCACCATAGACCTGTGTAAGGGCTACTGGCAGATCCCCCTGGCCGAGGATGCTATCCCCAAGTCGGCATTTGTCACCCCATTTGGCCTGTACCAATTTAAGGTCATGCCTTTTGGGATGAAAAATGCACCGGCTACTTTCCAACGGATGGTGGATAGACTCCTGGATGGCTTCCAAGAATTTGCCTGTGCATACTTGGGCGACATTGCGATCTACAGTGGGTCCTGGGAGGAACACCTGGTACATGTAGGGGTAGTGCTGGATAAGATTAGGGCCGCTGGCCTGACGTTGAAGCCAGAAAAGTGTCATCTAGGTATGGCTGAAGTGCAGTACCTGGGTCACAGAGTGGGGTGTGGGAGCCAGAGACCGGAGCCAGCCAAGGTAGAGGCAGTGGCTAACTGGCCCACACCTACTACTAAGACCCAGGTATTGGCCTTCTTGGGGACGGCAGGGTACTACAGACGTTTTGTCCCTGACTACAGCGCTATCGCTAAGCCCCTGACAGACCTGACGAAGAAGAACTTGCCTAAGCAGGTCCTGTGGTCTCCGGCTTGTGAAGCTGCGTTCCAGGCACTGAAGCAGGCACTTGTGAATGCCCCTGTCTTGGCTGCCCCAGTCCCTAACAAACGCTTTCTCGTCCATACAGATGCTTCCATGTATGGACTGGGGGCTGTGCTGAGCCAAGTCGGGGAAGATGGAGGAGAGCACCCTGTCGCATATCTCAGCAGAAAGTTGTTACCCAGAGAAGTGAGTTATGCGGCAGTGGAGAAGGAGTGTTTGGCTTTGGTCTGGGCATTGAAAAAGTTAAGCCCCTATTTGTATGGGCAAGAGTTTTCCCTGGTGACTGATCACAACCCACTCGTTTGGCTTAACCGGGTCTCAGGAGACAATGGGAGACTGCTGAGATGGAGCTTGGCACTACAGCCCTACAATTTTACCATCAGCTACAGACCCGGTAAGCTAAACGGAAACGCAGATGGGTTGTCACGACAAACAGACGTTTCCATCACCTCGTAGTCCGGTCATCCCCAAGTTGACCCGCCACAGGGTCAAGCCGGGTCTGCCGGAGTGTCCCACAAGGAGGGAGCCGTGTGACAGAACCATCTGTCTGCTGGATTTTTGCCCGTTCGTCTGTTTGTCCCCGTTCGTATGAATGGCTGGTTTCTATAGCCCAGCCATTCGAATGACTCTTTTTCCCGAACAAAACCGCCGAACGAACGGCCACCCAAGTGAGGAGTGTGCTGCAGGTTAACGAAGTGATCACCATTATAACGTTGTGGTTAACCGCAGACACTTCTCAATTAAACCGAACTCAGGGTGGTCGTCGTTCGTATGTCGACCACGAGGCAGCGGCCATTTTAAATCATGCGAACGCTCAGCGGTGTTTGGCTCTATTTCTATGGAACGGAAAACGGACACTTTTTCTGTCGAACACCGCTGAAACAAGGGAACGCCTGGCTGCCTCCACGAAAGCATGCGAACATCGGCCGTTCGGGAGATTGAGAACACACAAAAGACTTAACCCAGATAGCCCACCCATGGAGTCATTCGTGTACCGAAGGACTGTAAGAACTTTGACTCCATGGCGATTGAACTATGTGTGTGGGATCTGAGCGCTATTCGCCAATAATATGCACTCAGATCCAGGCTATCTGGGGACATGTAATACGAATGGGAAATGTTCAGTTTTCATGTAGTTATGCATTTTTGTGTCTTTTATTATTTCATGTTTAAGATGGCGACTGTCCTTGTCCTGGAGTTAATTGAGTTACTTGGTAATTAACTCCAGGACAGAGGGGAGGGAATCAGAATGCACTGTGGGTAAAATATGTGACTGTGTGTCAGAAATGTCCTGCTGTCTGTCTGTACTTTAAGTCTTCCATTTGGTCCCCTAGGGGAGTGTCCACCAGGTGGGAGACCTGCATAAATACGGGCAGGTAGCCCACAGTAAACCCAGATCTTATTTGACCCTCAATGCGGAGCTTCTGTCTCGTTATTGGGGGGATTTCTTCTTCACGTTTAGAGACTGCTGGATGGAACGAAAGCCGCTTTGGGGATATTATTGTTCGACGGTTCCTAGCAGTTCGTATATTGCCGTTCGGGAGTTTGGAGCCGTTCGTGGATTTCGATCGGGAGATTGCCGCTTCCCCTGCATTTGGTTCGTGGGTTACCGAGTAAGCGAACAGAGACTGTACTGCAGCCGGGGAAGGTTTACTAAACGGCGGTTTGGCTTAAAGACACGGGAGGTGTCTTAACATCATCCATTACATGTACAGCAGGGTAGAGGTAAGTAAATACCAGGTAGGCACATGGAACAATTGCATTAATTCTTCCTCCATCCAGTGAGTGGTATGTTGGAGGACAATAAATAGCACAGAGGGACCACCTGCCTATTCATGAGCACCAACCCAACCTCTACTGTCTGTCATCAGAAGATGATAACTGGACTAGGGGCGTCATGCTTATGGTCTAAACATCCCCTCGATCCAACATGCCCATGCCTTTAGACCTACACCTAGACCCAGTATCTTTCAGATACACTAAACTCTGCTGTAAGTTTTATTATTGTGGAACTGGGGGATACACTTATACGCACTGAACAAAACTAACATTTATAGCTGTGGGGCTCAGTGATACTACATACTACTGTACATTTTTTCACTGTGGAGCTCTGAGATACACGCATACAAGTCATAGTTTATAGTGTTTTATTGCTGTGGAACTCTGTGATACCCACACTCTGCACATTGCTCTGTACATTGCTGTGAGATGTATTGTTTTAGAGATGCATTTAATCTAAATCCATGCCTCTATCCATTTATTAAACCTAATGCAAGTCTGACTATGTAATGACATTCTACAGAACTCTGCAATGTTTATGGTGTTTTCTGTTATCCTTTTTACTACTTCTGAAAAATATTACTGCACACAGTATCTCTTTCAAGTTATCAAGATAATGAGCCGCCTTAGCTTTCTCATGTTGCTCTGCTTTTTGCCGTTCACATCTCATCGATCAATAACGTATATTTCAAAACCTTTGTTTAAGGAAAAGAAAGTCTTATTCACTGCTAGAGGTGATGAATTTGGCTTCTCTTTTAGGCCAAGATGAACAGCTTGCTTGAAAGCTAAATCACTAGGAAGCCGAATGCAGCTAAAGTGAGGTTTAAAGGTTTTTGTTAGTTTATCCACGTTATCACTTGCCTTCAGCTTTAATCTCCTGAGACAAGGTTACCAACATCTGAAAATAAGACACACTGAGCAGGTTTACCCCATTGCCAGCCTAATGGAGTTAAGCAAATATGAAATATTTTTAATTTCTTTCTTTTTTTTTTCTCTTTGGAATTCAAGATTAAAACAACAACAAAAAAAACAAAATAATGGTAAAAATCTTTTTAAGCATATTTCTTCGGATGACTCCAGCAGACATGCCGTAAATAATGAATCAAGCTTTCTGCTTGTGATAGACTAAAAGAACCATTATCGCACCGGGGGGATGTTTATCTTCAGGTCTTCCATGCTAGGAATTCACTGTCTCTTTATCATTTAAAATATTATGTTAATTTGTTAATTCTTGTCTATGCATATTAAATTTATATTTTTAGCATGAGCTTTCTATAGTTACAGTTCTGCCTTCTATAGATCTGTTTATGCATGACATACTGAAATGACTGGGTAAAGCTTCACTCTTAAAGTAGAGAGTGTTCGAGAAAAGCTGTACTTGAATTTAGCTTGATTAACCAGTCGATGTCTTGATATTTGGGATTTGGTTCTTGGCAAGATCAACTCTTCCTTTAAGCATTCCAAAGTAGATAAACTGACTACTACAGGGGTTATACAGAGATCTTGATCCCAATGTCTACTTATTTGCTCCCTGCTTCGATATTTTAATATTAAATTTAAACTGAACTATTGGGTGGTTGGCTCTGATGTTAATTAATATTATTTTGAGCATTTACGTGTATTTGAACTACTTTGGGACTGACTGAGCTTCATGGGGAAATGATGTGAAACGTATAGTACGCAAAGTTTAGCCAACACTAACATTGCTAGTACCATAACAACTATTAAAGCACAATCACATAGGTTGGTATGATATCTTCTCCCGTACGCAGTGACATTACACATTTATTACCTGCAGCCATGCAACTCTTTATGAGGTAGCAAGGCATCTCTCAGATATCATAGGTTATGAAAGTTTATTTATTTATTTTTAAATTGTACATTTTATTGTAAAGTGCGAGGAAGCAAGAATTTACAGTGAAATTCAACATCAAGTCAAAACAGCTAGACTGGACAAATTCTTCAGCCCAGCTATGCTTCTAGTTTGACCATTTTGGACAAAAATTTGACATTTTCTTTCAATTGATGATTATTTAAACGTATATAATGAAACTAACCTGAGTGAAAAATTAACAAAGAAAGATTGAAGCTTGAAGTCACTATAAGGAGTCATTCTGTTTTGGAGAGACTGACAGGATATTTACTAAATTAAGTGATTTCAAAGTGAATTTCAGAGTAGCTGAGCTGACAGCACAGCTGACTAAATGAGAGGATTGTTCCACTTTTGCTATTTTAACCTTACATTTGAAATTCACCCTGCAAATCTCTATAAACAGCCAGCCATCTTGTCAGAGATGGAGGTAAAGCAGTTCATAGCCTAATTCATAAACAAATCTCTATAAACAGGCAGCCATCTTGTCAGAGATGGAGGTAAGGCAGTTTATAGCCTAATTGAAGAGACATCAGAAGAAGAGTTGGTATACTTGAATGTCATCATAATACAGGTAATACTAAGATTGTAAAGAGTTATAAAATTAAAAAAACTGTTATTATAATAATATAAATATATATATATATATATATATATATATATATATATAATTTATTACAAACAAGATGTGACAGTGCATTCAGTGAGTTCTAACACTACAAAAAACTTTAGAGTTGAGCGCTTGGTTTCACATTAATTGCGATTCATCTGAATTTGGGGCAACAAGTGGTTTGTCCAAAATCTCAAACTCCGATACTCTATATTGACATATCACAAAACAAATGAAATGGACAATGCACAAAACCATTTTATTTGATTTGCGATTCACAGTTCAGTCTGTGGCGCCAAAAATAAAATGTACTGCTCCTCCATTTTACCTCTCTTAAATACTTGATCTGTGAAACAAAAAATGAACCTATTAGTGTACTACTGTACTGCTAAAAGCAGACATAATATCTGTATTTTATAGTACACTGATTGGTCCTTTCTTGCCCTTTTGGTTTGTTCAAATTGTTTTATTTCATGGGTGAATTTCTTTGGATCCGAAATGCCACATTGACGAATCCCAAGTCTCATGAAACTAAATCATTTTGGACAAATCAATCCGGAGGAACTGAATATTTTAGCTGTGCACAAGGGTAGGAAACGTATCTCTGTAGTGTTTGTATCCAATTACCATTAAGAACATGTTCTCATTCATCAGCGTAAAATGTTTCCAGTGAAATCTTCCTATCACTCCATTTACACGTTGCCAAAGATGATTATTTTCCTGAATGTTTATTGTGTTAAGTGAATTGCTAAATTAATATGATCCCTTATTTTACAAAGGGACTATACTCAGAATTTAAAAAGTCTTTCCAGGCAAAACAAGAAATATGCTTTTGCTGTATAATAATGAAATAACTTTTTTTTGCGAGCTACCAGGGGGTTTTATTTCTGTAAAACAATAAATTAAAACATGCTTGTGCTAACTGCCATGTCCACTTCTGGTTTAAGCAGAAAACAAACAAAAAAACAAGCAGAAAGTATTACAGCCTTCTGACACTTCACATGAATGAATTGAGCAAACTCTCCAGTATGTAACAGCAAAGTGTCTTATTAAGTTCAAGCTCAAGTGTGCATGATCTCACAGTGCGTGCTCATGTAGGTCTAGAAACTATTTATTTTTGTAGAAAAGCACTTCATGTGAACAGTGATTGTCTGAAACATCTCAGAGAGACATCCGAAGATAAGCCAAGCATCTTTTCTCCAGTGTCTTTGGCACTCAAGATGTTATGTACTACATCTCCCATAATGCTCTTACAGCTATAATTCTGACAAAGCATCAGGGGAAATGGGGGTGGGGGAACTCTTATAACAGGTAGGCGACATCAGCGGCGGTCCGATGTGTCATGATCAAGGTCAGCTATGCATGGTCTACAGGAACTAAGGGGTTTGCAAAAACATACACCACTAATCAAACATGCATACTCTCCATTTAAGGGTCAAATGACCTTGGTGGAATGGCTTAGGTACACTCAAAACCTCACAGGGTGGTGGGGACCTGAATTACTGTTAAATCTTTGTTTACCTAACAGTTTACTTTATAGTTCTGTAATTAGTTAACATTCTCAATTGATAGCCATCCACCTGTGTGAACAATTGTTACTGCGGGGAGCGGGCGCGGATCTGGCTGGAGTACACTCTGGTTGGGATCGGTGGTCTCTGCTTCCGTAGTCACACAGATCCCAAGGTTTTGTTCCTGTTGGTTCTACTTAACTACTCGCTCATTTTGAAATAATCCCCCCTCCTTCTCTTTTATTTTATTTTGCTTTCTTCTCTCCTGCGGGAGCAAGGTTGGTGAGATTGGGGGACCGCCTCGCGCATCCTGGACAGGGTCCCTCTGGGGGGCCTTTCATTCCACATATGCACAATGTACCCGACAATGATACACTCTTCCTTGTCACATGGTCCACTGCTCTTACAACTCTTCCCTGCCCTGGCCCCTTCTCCTCTGGGGCTGCTGATCATGCTGGGGGTGCCATGCTGGGGGGATAGAGGGGAGGCTTGGACTTCATTGGAGGGTGTGCCTCGGGCATAGAGATTGATAGTTACCAATATGGGGGGAACTCACCCGGTTCCCACCATACCTTTGCCTAGTCGGAAGGTGAATTTACAACACAACCTCACAGCCTCTTCTCCCGTGGTCTCCCAGGAGGTAACAATGTCCTACTGCCCTGAAGATCCTCACCCAAAATTGTAGGAGATTGTATATGCCGGAACGGAGGACACACCTACTCAAGGAATTATGACAATAACGCGTCTCAATCCCGTTCCTACAGGAGACACACTTTTTGGAGGGATCAGCACCTGCCTTGAAAGATAGAACGTACTCAAACACTTTCTTTAGCAACAGTCATACTTCAAAAAAGGCAGGTGTAGCCATTCTTATGGCTTCGAGATTGGATTTCAAGGAAGCTGACATTTATGTCCCCAACTGAAATCAATCCTAATACATCCGATGGGTATTGAGCACCCTCTCAGAGTTCACAGAAGGCACGCTCTTCCTAGGAGGCAATTCTTATGTCCTATTGGATCCTAAAATGGATTCCTCCTCAGGTCATAGTAGTATCCCATAAAGGGAAATTAAAGGTATACTGAAAGCCCTTTGAAAGCTACGTCTTGTAGATTGTTTGGAGATGCGCCACCCCACGGTAAAGGACTACATGCACTACTCGGGGTTGCATGGAAGATACTCGAGGATCGACTTCCTGTTCCTACAACAGAAACTGCTTCCAAAGTTCAGGGAGCAGCCACGGCCTGGTACTGATGGAGATAGACTCCCCACTCTCGCGACTTAAAACCTTAAGCTGGAGGCTCAACGAATCCTTGCTGGCAGACCTTGAGACCCAGGAACTGCTTGCCCAAACATTGACGTTCTACTTCTTGGACAATGTACCGGGAGAGACCATAAAAGTGTGCTGAGAGGCCTCATTATTCAGATAACCACCAGGAAAAAAAAAGAAGCCCAACGGCAGATGTTGAACTTAATCACCAAAATTGGAGACATTGAGGTGAGACATAAAAGAACACTACTGGATTATGACTATCTGGAACTTATGGAACTCAGGCGACAACTACAAGTTATGCTAGTGAAGAAACACTACCGACACATACACAGATCCAAGGGCTTATTCAACATACACGCGAACAAGGGGGGCAAATTACTGGCATGCATGCTCAGAGGAAAACAAATTCATGCACAGTTGCATCGGCTGAAGCTAGCCTTGCCTGAATTTAAGACTTACAGCCAACTCTCTGGCCTCAAGCTGAACATGTCTAAATGCGAGGTTCTTAATCTCACGGTCCCGCATAGAGACTGCGACTCATTATGCACACAGTTCCCGTTTCATTGGTGTGACCTTCAAATGAAGTATCTTGAAATCTGTCTCACAACAGAACCATGTGATCTCTATCAAGCTAATGTCCTGCCGCTTCTCACTAAGATATTACAAGACCTTCGTAACTGGAACTACCAACATATCTCATAGATGGGGCGAATTGCTGTCATAAAAATGAACATCTTGCCCAGACTCCTCTATCTCTTTCTGATACACACAATTACAGTATTTTTTACAATTCACTCACTGACAAAGCATCCATTCATAGAGCTCTCACACAATTTGAAACCTTATGCCTGACCAAAACCAATCTCACCAAGGCAATCTCCTTCCTATACCAGTATGCCTTAGTGGGGGGTGATTCCGACCGACACACCTTCATGCGGCAGTGTGAACATATCACATGAGTTGCGTTTACTCACATCCAATGGGAAAAGATACTCATCTTACACCATGAGTCATCAATAATCAGGCGTTACCAAGAAGTAAACTATAAACTTCACGACTATCCCGGCAACTATCCCGGCAACTTGCTGGAGGTGCAACAGGGGAGAAGGGACTACCATACACATATGGTGGGACTGTCCTGGCATAACATCATTCTGGGACTCTATACAAGCAAAAATCGCAGAAATCTCGGGTCTTCCGTTACCCTTGGCTATGCAACAAATGTTACTGCACTCCACGCTGATCTCGAAATACAAAAAATCCATTCTAAGACACATGATTGATGCTGCAAAGGCGCTAGTGCCCGCTCTCTGGAATCAATCCCAGATGCAGACGCTTGCACAATGGTACGAACATATACAGGAGATCTACTTGGCTGAGACAATCGGGGCATCAGTGATGGGGCAGAGCGACAAACATGTTAAACTGTGGATAGAATATATTGCTAAGAGAGGCATGGGATCTAGCAGGAATTGAGGTGGCAAAATGGGGGAGCACCCTCGGCACATTGACAGTGGTCCCGACCTGCTTGTTCACCAAAAGATTAACTTTCTCACCATTGACTTCCACCCCCACACAAGCTATCAACACTAGGGAGTTTCCCGATCCCGATGCATGGTACAGTAACCTATCTCACCATACTGATATGAAGGGTGCAAGGGACTTACTTACACAGGAACTAACACAACCTAGAATTAACCAGTTACTCTTCGACTGACAGATGGACTTGACAAAGATGGCACACATTCTTGTCCCACACTGGGTTAGGGATCTACGCAACATGGTCACAGGGCCACATGTCACCAACATGGTCCAGGCCCACATGTCACCAACCCTCGAATTAAACTCCAACATGGGGGAGGAAGGGCAGTCGGTAAACACACTGACCAAGATGTAAGCGATCGGTCTCCCGGGGGGGTGAGAGGGAGGGGTGCCCACTGCAAAATATGCCCAACTCAAGGTAAAAGCAGTTAAGGGGACGATTCTCCAAGGATAAATGCTACAGCATGGTGGGCCTATGCCTGGCACTCAACCTACCCAGGTTCTGCCCCCTGACATCCAGCTGGGGATTTAAACAAAATAGACGTGTGGGTTAAGATTGAGCTCCAACAGTAGATTGGCCTGTGCCTTTATACTAATAGAAATTATGGGAGGTTCTAGGAACATCCTCGAACCACACATTGCAACCTACTGGCACTACTGATTATGATTAGAAGATAGATGAGGTAGGGGGGAGGCAAACACTCCCACAACCTTGTAAAAGGTTACCTGAATACCTCTCCTAGACACTACCACTTATGCACTCACCAGGAATGTTAAGTCCTTGGACCTATCACTCACCGATGTCTTAGTGCTACCTAAGTTTCTCGCTGACCACACAACAGCTTGGTCTGAGAAAAGACTAACAAAAAGCGAATGTACTTTATAACATAAAAACAAAAAACAAAATAACAAACTCACAATGCTAGCATACGCAAACTGTTTGCAATACACCATAACAAAGACAGACAAGACAACGAATTCATAAATTTCCACTTATAGAGACAATAAGCAGCTCGTAGGGTTGCTTGATAATCTCTGTTAGTATGGTTATAAGTAGTACGTTGCGGGACCTGCGTGTCTCTTCTTTTCTAATACGTTACCAGACCTGCGTGTCTAGACCTCTTGCATTTAAAGTTAGTATCATCCCACTTAGGTTATATGCAAGACCTGCGAGTCTCAATTTCTGGCCATAATATATGATTATACGATAAAACAATAAAAAAAATATATTTACAAAAATAAATAAAATAATTGTGCTGAGAAGAGGGAGCAGAACTTTGTGACCTTATCCAATGCAAATGTGGGTCAGTGATGTATTGATTTGTTATAGTTATGCTCTCACTTCGTTTTTGTTGACTAAAGATTCTTAAATATAAGGACAAACATCTACTAAAAAATCTTTAGAAAAGTGCAACTATTTAAAAAGATGTACAAAAACCTTATGCATTGCTTCTTATATGCAACTGTGCATTTATGCAGATGAGCAGGTGCTTGTGCAGATGGACATTTTTATAACTTGGGTAAAAGCTTACAATATTGGAATTGTATAATTAGACATCATATACGAGTAGACTTTTTAACCTGAAATAATTTGCAGAACATTTTTTTTTTGGTGAAATTATGAAATATAAGACCTTTTTGTTTGTTAACATTCTGAAAACGTATTCTTTATTTAATATCCGAAAAGGCTTTGAATGAATTTCATTTTAATACATTCATGATGTTATTTACGTTTGTTTTGTTGGCACGTTTAGCTTCCAATAAGAAGACAATTATGTTCATAGCAAACACAGCTGCTTGTATTTATTAATCTTTTTGGAAATGCCTGTAAAAACACCTGTTTATTCTACATTACTTTTGTATTGGTTGAAATAGGTTTCTTGGTTATATACATGTGATGAGAATAACCAAATACTAACAGCAAAACTAAAAGTGAGCAAAGTTTTTTTTTTTTTATTAAATTGGTAAAATAAATATGTCTGCCTAACAGGACAAGTTGTGTCCAGAGTTAAATTTTAATTCTGGTAGAGTACCTACCCACCCGTTCACTTGCATTAAACGTGTATAGAGGATGTTCACTGAAAATAGTGTAACATTATGCAATTTATTCTATAATTGCATATTAGTGGATTTTATCAAAATCACCTTAACTAATTCGAGGAATTTGGTATATTTTATAAAAGAATCACTAGATAACACACACATATACAAGCAAATATATTTTCTGCAGTTTTCTTTATCAGAATTTCCATGCTGTATTTTTTAATAAACTCATAGGTAATCATCAGATTTGATGCTGTGTCTCTTTTTTGAGATAATTGAAACAATTTATTCTGTAGTATTAATTTCTCTGTACTACTGTCCATTTAAATTAGAGGATTTCACATACCAGCATTACTTTGATGTATATAATATATTTTAATATAGTCCAGGATATATTAGGTTACTTTAGTCTAGTTTGGTAGTGACTGACTTCTTCAAGCAAGGGGAATACCATAAACATGTACCAAGTAAATACATTTCCGCTAAACTGTTTTATATGCAATTGGTCTAAAGCTCAAGTGAATTGTCTTTTGATAGGTACAATCATGAACAAAATGCACCGTGATTACAGTAATCGAAAAACTGGGTTTTTCTGGAAATGAACTAAACTCAAGTAATGGAACTTTATGCATAGCTGCCTGACATAATTAGTGGAAGAAACACATGTGTAAAGGCTTCCCGAGATTTGCTGTAAAGCAATCTAACCACTTTTAGAGAAATCAAATCAGCTATAATTAAACAGTAAGCAATCACCTTATGCAGAATTCTTGCATTTTAATGAAATGAAGGGTAAAGTAAACTCCTACTCGTGATCATTGTTGCAGAGAAGTGGGAGTTTAAAATACAGTATGAAGAATATACACATACATATCTGCAGAGAAGGAAATCAGATTAAAGTGGTACTGTCACTTGTGGGATCTTTGCATTTTTTTGGAAAATAACTCATAAGGGGAGACATTAGTTTTTGTGGAGGTGGCCAAGGAAGGAGCAGAAAAGGAAATATACTTATCTTAGTCTAGCCATCCTCTGTGCCGCATTTTCTTGCCAACATAATTTTTTTGGTTCCTGGAGACTTCATCTACCAGAAGCCATCATCACTACTTGTTCTCTTGTGTAACTTCAAATTGCTTCTATGGAGGATCCCGCAAGATTGTAGATAATCTTATGTCCCATAAGGTGCCAGAGAAATACATTGTACATTACATAGTGATGACATAGTTACATAGCTGAAAAGAGACTTGCGTCCATCAAGTTCAGCCTTTCTCACATTTTTGCTGTTGATCCAAAAGAAGGCAAAAAACCCAGTCCGAGGTGTTTCCAAGTTTGAAACAAACTAGGAATCAATTCCTTCTTGACCCCGAAATGGCAGTCAGATACCTCCTTGGATCAAGCAGCTATTACCCCACTAATTAGATATTATATCCCTGTTTATTCTGTTTTCACAAGTATTTATCCAATTGCTGTTTAAGCATCTGTATGGACACTGATAAAAGCACCCTTTCAGGCAGAGAATTGAGCAAGATGAATTAATATTGAAATTGATATAGCTAATGTTTTCTGCATTAGTGATGTGGACCGTGAACGCATCTGCTGAGAGTACCAAAAAGAACCCTTGATTTGTGGCAAACCCCTCAAAAAGGCTCATGCTGGCACAAAAACCCCTACAGAGAGCTGCTTAGAGTGGCATTTTAAAATAGTATACTGTGTTTACCAGGACAATGTACTTTTTAAAAGTATAATTAGCAACAATCATCCAGTTGATAATTTCTTATATCAGATTGCTTCTGTTGATCACTACTACCATTCTCTCGATACTCCATTTCAGTATCACCTGTGTTTATATATCATGTTGCATAGCAGCAGAAACTGAAGCATATGAGCTAATTTTATATATACCCAGTGTGTGACGGATTGCCTGAGCATTCCATAAATCATTGATGGCTAGTTACAATTTAAACTGAGAGAAACAATCCAATAATTGTAAATGACGGTCTAGTTGATTTCTTGAATGCATGTCACCTGGGTTAGGTGGAGCTCACTTAAATCTGATCTAGTGTAAGGTGAACGCACACCAACTAGTGAAATGATAGAAGCAAGATCAGGTCTCCAGTGATGTATAAGGAGAAATCACATAGTCCAGTACATGTTAGGTCACTTGTTATTGTGCTTGGTCATAGGCTTCATCTTCAACATCAAGTGTCAATAGTCAGCACTAGAAACATGTAGTATTGCCAGACTATCATCTAAAATTTAGCCATGGGCTGTTCCTATGATTTATTACTCTATTCTTCTCATTCAGACTTCTCTATTCTCCTTCAGCCTCATATAATGTGCTCACTCTGATTCATTCCCATGTTTCATGCCTTTCTTCTCCCACTTTATTTAACTTTTTGCCTTCCTGACCTCTTCTTCAATGCCATTTTCTCTCCCAACTGCCCTTATCACTTTTCATCCATCATTCTTCAAATCTCTGCCCTCTCCCATTGCTATTTTAACATTAACATTCTCCCTCTACTTCTACCATTTGCCTTGCCATCTAATTTTCTATAATATGTTCTTGAAGTCCAACACTGGTTGGGCAGCAACCTGTAATCTCTGGTTGATAAAAACAATGTCTGAGAGTTATCTTTCCATGCAGAGTGACAACGATGTTGCCTGCAGACAGAACTGTTTGTGCAGAACAGGCAGTGTAGATTCTAAATTAATTTCTAGAACACAGGAAAGACCCTCAACTGGTGCTGGTTGATAGTTGTCACATTAGTTGGTTTATGAGTTCTGATTGACATTTGATCAAGCTTAAATATATGCGTTTATGTTACCACAGACGGACAATTGCATTATGCAATATATGGCACTTTCAGAAAAAGGGTTTACAATATCTGTACACCATCCAACATGATATACTGTGGCTACTTTACACACCCTAGCTTAACATCTATTCTAGGTGTTAATACAGTAATGCTAAACTATTACTTTGCTATATTTTAAAGCTATCTTTTATATAGGACCGAAATAACTGTAGCAACTCGTGCCCTGTCCTCTCAGTATAGTGAAACAAACTCTTTTGTAGATATATTTACAGAATAATCTATATATAAGTTTTTAAATAACAACTTCATTAATTCAAATTAAAATTTCAAGCTCAAATTTCTCTTGCATACAGGATGTCTGTTAAATTTGAAACTTGTCATATTCCAAAACCCTCACAAAAAGCAAGTTAAATTTAGATTTCTAAGAATGTTACTGTCCGATAGTTTATATTAGAATAAAGCCAATTTTGAATACTGCCCTAATGTTAATAAACAGAGCATTTATAATCGTGGACCTTTTGTTATTGCACTAACATTTTGAAATGTATCAATGTGCACTTGTTAACTATTAATATAATAATTTATTAATAATAATAATAATAATGTGAAAAGGCATTTTCTGTCTTTTTAAAATATTTTTAAAATATTTTTCCCATTTTTCTCTTTTGCATGGTCTTTTTTTATCCTTCTCTTCTTCGTACTCTTGTATACATTATTACTCTCTCCTGCTCCCACTCATTCTATCCCTCTCTAAGTTACTATTAATTCTTTTGGTCTCTGCTACTTGTGAATTTAAATCTCTTAGAAGTTTAAATAGCTGTGCCATATGTTCCCACACCACACAGCATCAAATTGTGTGTTGTCATAATACATATAGTTAATCAATCAATAGATACGTGCATGACATCTTGAAACAAAGCACAAAAAATCTTAAACATATTGATCACTTAAATGGTGAAACATGGCTTATAAATAATTTAAAACATGAACAGTTAGCAAAGACTAATAATTAAGTTCCATTGGTATACATTAGAAGCAAAACCTCCTTTTGCACCAAGCACATACATAAATTCTCCTCCAATATTCTCTTAAGCCAAATGCTAATTTTAACTGCTTGCTGTCAGAGCTGTTGTCAGGGAGGTATTATAGGAGGTTTTACATTGAAAAATCTCTAAAATAGGCTGAACATTTCATAATTTCAAACTATGTCTTGTGGAATATTGATTGGAAGAAGACCCCTAAGGAATTTATTATAATTGTTTGTGATTTGAGCACTAGTTTTCTCAATCTGTAAAACTGAGCAGAATTGGTTTATTCTTAAATCCAGTTTGGGAATTTAACACATTGGCAGAAAAACACTTGTCTGTTATTAGCCAAACTCCTGTTAAAAAGAGATATTTAAAACATAAACATTCCATAGAAACACAGAAATATGGAAACAGAGATAGAAACATAGAATGTGACGGCAGATAAGAACCATTCAGCCTATCTAGTCTGCAAATCATTGCATTAGTCCCTGGCCTTATCTTATATTTAGGATAGCCTTATGTCTATCATATCCCCTTGTCTCGTCTTTCCTCCAAGCTGTACATGTTAAGTTCCTTTAACCTTTCCTTGTTAAGTTTTATCCTGCAATCCATGAACCAGTTTAGTAGCCATTCTCTGAACTGTCTCTAAAATATCATTATCCTTCTGGAGATACAGTCTCCAGTACTGTGTACAATACTCCAAGTGAGGTCTCACCAGTGTTCTGTACAATGGCATGAGCACTTCCCTCTTTCTACTGAGGTAGAGGTTAACACAGTAAAGGAGTTTAAGCATGCGTGGGATAGACATAAGGCTATCCTAACTATAAGATAAGACTAGGGACTAATGAAAGTATTTAGAAAATTGGGCAGACTAGATGGGCCGAATGGTTCTTATCTGCCGTCACATTCTATGTTTCTATGTTTCTATGTTACTGCTAATACCTCTCCCTATACAACCAAGCATTCTGCTAGCATTTCCTGCTGCTCGATTACATTGTCTGCCTACCTTTATGTCCTCAGAAATAATCACACTTAAATCCTTTTCCCTTGGGTTTTTATGTCCAAGATGCATTATCTTGCACTTATCCACATTAAATGTCAGTTGCCACAACTCTGACCATTTTTTAGTTTACCTAAATCATTTGCCATGTGGTTTATCCTTCCTGGAACATCAACCTTGTTCAAATCTTTGTATCACCAGCAAAAAGACATATCTTACTATCAAGACCTTCTGCAATATCACTAATAAAAAATATTAAAGAGTATGGGTCCAAATACAGATCCCTGAGGTACCCTACATGCAGCAAGACCTTGCTTCAAATATAGTCCATTGACTATAACCCTTTGTTGCCTAACCCATTCAATAATATTGGAATCCAAACTTAAAGATTGCAGTTTATTGATAAGCCTTCTATGTGCAACAGTGTCAAAAGCCTTAATTAAATCTAGGTAACCAAAGTCTACTGCATCTCCTTGATCTATTATTTTAGTTACCCAATCAAAAAAAATTAATTTGGCATGATCTCCCTGAAGAAAACCCATGTTGTCTCTGATCTTTAAATTCATGGGATTTTAGATGTTCAACAACCCTATCCTTTTTATTTATTTTTTTTATATTTTCTTCATTTGATTTTTTTCATATATTGTACAAAAACATTACAAAATATTATAGGCTTATACATCATAGCATACAATAATACGTTTAGATATTCTTGTTCATATTCCATTTCTTTAATCAGTAAAGCATCTAAATATATAAGCATAGCCTACAACAAGGACATTAACTCACCTAAACATAAAACAAACACTAGTTTAAAAAAAAAAAAAAATACAGACCAGGAGTTATTTATTATATTTATCTAATAGTGTTATCTGTTGTAATTTTTTCAAGGTAAACCAATAGAATCATACGTTCAAATAATTTTCAACCATAGATAAAAAAAATCCTGTTTTTAATATTGCTGAGGATTTAAGTTAGACAATTCTTTTTCCATACAAAATTGCAATTTCAATTGATATAAATACTGATATTTTTGGAATGGCAAATTAGATTTCAAATTCCTGACAATCATAACTTTTGTCGCTATGAGGCAGTGAATAGCTAAACATCTATTTTTCCTAGGAAGTACATCCAGATTAAAATGTAATAGTGTGGTCTCTGGGCACCAGTTCAGATCTACATTTGATAACACCTTATAACTTTTGAATGCCCATTTCCAAATTGTTTTAATTAGCGGACATGACCACCAGATATGTATAAAAGTGCCCGCAGGATTTTCACATCTCCAAAAGTTTGAAATATAGTTAGGATACATTTTAGATAATAAAGATGGAACCAAATACCATGTATTCATAATTTTATATTGTCATTCTATTAAATTCAAGCAATGTATATTTTTATAAACTAGCCTTAAGTAAGTGATTCTAAAATCTCCAATCCTAACTCCTTATTCCAGGTTTTTTTTTTTTTTTTAATGGTTTATCAATTAACAGCTCAATCAATTTATTGGCTTTGGAGGTAATCTTTTTAATTTTTACATACGAGAACATTTGTTCCATACGTTTATGAGCTATTGTTGTACTTTTTAACAAGGTATTATTCAAAAGGTTTTTGATTCACAGAAATGTGAGTATTTCTTTATTTGCTATTTGAAACTTTGAAATTATATTGGAGAATGAATCTATTTGATCTTGCGGAGTGGTATCTGCAAGAGTAATTTAGTAAAATTTTGGCCAATTTTTTAAGGATTGATCAATCATATAATTATAAATGACAAGTATTTAATATTTTATGTCTTAGACCCAAGTATTTCTTAATTTCATCCCATACCTGGATTGTTTGAGTTAGTATTGAAGAATTATTATATATAAGGTTTGTAAATTCTTCACCGCTATTACACCATAAAAAATACTCTCATCTTTCTATTTTCACTGCCTCCGATTCTATCATATACCATGGCTCAATTGCCATTTCATCTACTTGTAATTTATATATGTCTCCTTTCATATTGGCATAATATGTATGTTTAATAATTGGAAATTTTAGACCTTCCTTTCGTTGTTTTTTTGCCAAAATCATTGCGCTTAACCTGGGTTTTTTCCCTTCCAAATATGTTGTAAAAAACTAGCTTGTATCATATCCAGCCAGCTTTTGGGGATTTTAAGTGGTATCATCATGAATAGATACTATATATGAATTGACAGTATTAATCCTGCCAAACCATGATGATTCCACAGACTGCCATTCCTTTAAAGTCTTGTTGAACAATCCTATCCTTTAACATGGTTTCCATCACTTTCCCCACTACTGAAGTAAGGCTTACTGGCCTATAGTTGCCCGACTCCTCCCTATTACCTTTCTTGTGAATGGGCACAACATTCGCTAACTTCCAATCATCTGGGACTACTCCTGTTAACAATGATTGGTTAAATAAATCTGTTAATGGTTTTGCTAGTACACCACTAAGCTCTTTTAATAGCTTTGGGTGTATTCCATCAGGTCCCATTGACTTATTTGTCTTTACTTTAGAACATCCTCCTCGGTAAACATGTAAGAAATTCTGAGGTCCCTTTCCTTCATTTTCATCTATACATACTGAACAAAAATATTCATTGAGGCAGTCAGCCTGACCTTTATCCTTTTCAACATACCTTCCTTCTTTTGTTTTTAATCTAACTAATCCTTGTTTTACTTTTCTTTTCTCATTTATGTATCTAAAAAAAGTTTTGTACCCCTTTTTTACTGACTGTGCTATTTTCTCTTCTGTGTGTGATTTGGAAGCTCTTATAACTTGCTTAGCCTCTTTCTGCCTAATCTTATAGATCTGTCTATCAATTACTAAATGCTAACTTTCAGTTTTTCACTATTTTGGCTATTTTTACTATTTTGGTCACTTCTTCAATGCAATTTTCTGTTGCCTTCAGTAGGGAAACTTTTAAATAATCCCATTTCTCCTGGACTCCATTTCAACTGCTCCAGTCTGATAATGACTCCTTTACACATATTCTAAGTTTACAAAAGTCGGGTTTTGTGTGGTTTGACTTATAGTAAACACTGAATCTCCACTTCTTAACACTAAACCCAGTATGGCATCCTTACAAATTGGCTTCTCAACTACTTGTTTTAGAGACAATCCCAGTAGGGAGTTTAGAATATCCTGGCACAAGCAGCTATTTTGGTTTTCCAGTTCACATCAGGAATATTAAAGTTACACTTAATGATAACTTCCCCCTTCATTGTTATTTTAGCTATTTCCTCAACTAGTAGATTATCTAACTCTTCTCTTTATTGAGGGGGGGCTATAAAGCACACCTACATGAGTTACTGTGCAATTACCATTTTCTAATGTAACCCACACTGACTTTATGTTAGCCTCATTAACTTGTATTAGATTCGATTGTAGGCTACGTCTTAGTAACAGTCACTAAATCTACATTCTCAGGTGCCATTATTGCCACAAGTTCATGGATCTTATTCCCTAAACTGCGAGCATTTGTAGTGTGTTAGATCATTTTTTAACACACTTACTCCAGGCACTTTCTGTCCTTGTTTTGGTGGGCAAGTGGATTGATATTGTATAACCCTTTGCCCTCCCCCCTCCCCCCTCCTAGTTTTAATACTTCCTAGCAAAACCTTTGATTTGTACATTACCTCATTGCAACTAGACATATCCCATATGAACCACGAGTTAGAGATCTCTATCGTCTCACTAAGCTAGTGCACACCTTGAGTGGGGATCTACAGGAAAGTGAGGTCTGCAAAGGATCCCTTCTATTGTGTGTAGTGGATAATATTAACCAGGTGGGCCCCAATGGCAGAAGGGTCTCCACAGTCTACTCTTCCAGTCAGTTAATGAACTAATATGGCAAATCTCACTCTAGCAAGACTTCCCTATGGGGAAATGATCGATGCTGGAGGTCCTCACACAACGTGAGGACGTCCAGCGATGCTCTAGCACAGGTTTCCTGTGCTAGGGACATGGAAGTGCCCTCTAGTGGCTGTTAACCCTGCAAGGTAATTATTGCAGTTTATAAAAAACTGCAATAATTACACTTGCAGGGTTAAGAGTAGTGGGAGTTGGCACCCAGACCACTCCAATGGGCAGAAGTGGTCTGGGTGCCTGGAGTGTCCCTTTAACAAGCAAACAGAGACCAGATGTCCTCTGGTCCCTGTTTGCAGATGCCCACAGTTTATCACTGGTTGCCCATTGCCAATACTTAGAATAAATGTAGTCAGTGAGAACTTTGCACATTTTGTTTCATTGTAGAAACATTCTCCAGTGTTGGGGATACGAAGGTTCCTCACTTTGAATGGATTTATTATTATATGCACTAGTTTAGATAATTTCCTATTTTTGCATTTTTAGATAACTTCATAAGTAGTAGTTGATTAACCTGCCAATGGCTATCACAAAATTATGTAAACTTTTAGCACTTGAATCTTAACAATTAGAGAGCTCCTAAGTTTGATAGTTCCTGGTCTATATTTGTGCTGCTCGACAGGAATGGATATTATTTGAAGGAAAGGTTTAGGCATTGGTGGGTACTTGTCCAGATGTTTCATCTCATTCTATTATCAAACTTTTGTTCCCATTTTTCCACTCAAATATTTCCAGAAACTCACAATAAGTGTTTGTTGGGAATCCAAAGTGAATTCAAAGAGATTTTTAAATATTAAACTAAAATATCCAAACTGAAAGCATAGCTGACTTTAAAAATGTTTTGGATTCAATAATTTTGGCCTCAGATTTGAAATTCACTTTAAATGCACTTAAAATTCACAACAATGCTCACTTTTGTAAATAGCCTGGACAGTATTAATCTTATCACAACGCTAAATCATTTTCCTCCTATTATGTTCTATGACAAGTTGGATATTTTTGCCAATTCAGGTGTGTTTTGAACAATTAACTGGTATCCCAGACATTTAGAGGTAATGATGAGTAATGGCTAAAATAGTCATTTATCTTCATCGTTCCAAGGAATGTACACATCCAGTGGTGGAGTATCAATAAATATTTCTTCACCATCCCCGGAATATCCCCTAACTCATTCCTCCCCAGTAAGGTTTCCACTCTGTATCCCAGTCTTTTCATTTGTATGCCCCATTTGTTGCAAATTTCCTTTAATATGGGTTTTGCAGTGTATGGACTTGTTTGTATGAAAAAGTGTTTCTAAAGATTGAGCCTGTAAACTAGCCACAATAGTCCTGATTGATAGTAGTATAACTGCAGTCTACATTTTTGACCACTGATGAAAGTACCACATTGAAGGTTACTCTTCCAAGCAAAAAAAGCTATTTAAGGAGAAGATGAACCACATATGGTCTGTACATACTAGAATGATGGCATCAACAGAGAAATCTGAATATCTTATTATCAGACAATAACACATATTAAATGTTCTTGATTGACAATAGTAATGTCTTACCTTCCCAGTAGGAGAAATTCTCCAATCAATGCCTGGCGTCTCATTGCCATTAAAAGTCCTCGTACAGTCATTCCCTCACAGAAGCAGACCACCACTCGTGCTTTTGGAAGATGGCTACGTAATTTCTTCAGTAATTTGTCAAAGCTTTGTTCTCCAGCGTTACTGTAAATCTTGTAGGAATGAGCAATGCAAACACCATCCTTTGCAGACATGTCTTTGAATGCCTCCATACCCCGTTCACCATAATTACCTACGGGAAAAAATGCAGGTTATTAAAATGTTGGAAATCTAATCTTCAAACGTAGACAGTTGTTCTTAGTTATTTCATAAAATGTCAATAGTCAGATTCTACCCTTCATGACTGTGCTTAATTTTCATTAATATTTATGCATATTAGTTTAAATTCAGTTATAAATACAACATTTGGCTGAAGGGCATATGCTTTTTTGTTTTGTTTGTTGTTTTATTTTTGAACTGTCAGATACAACAAAACATTCAGTTAGTTTTAGCTAGGGAGATTATGCTTGTGTAAGGAGGATTAGGGGCTCTGATAGCTATGGGTGAGACTATAAGAGTCCAATAAAAAGTTTAATTAATTGCAGTTGCATTTTATTTTTTTATTGGTTCTAGCAAACACTATTTAGCAGCATCAAAAAGGACCCTTTCACCATCTATTCTAACTCCTGAAGCTTATCGTTAGTACTTGACTTAAAAGGGTCATTCCAACCGCCATGACCACTTCAGCGATTCGAAGCGGTAATGGTGCCTGGAGGCTGTATGTGCAACATTTTGCTTGGAAGCCTTGAATACTTTACTAAATAATGCTATAGGTCTTATTTGAGTCGCATATGTTTAATGTAAGTAGTTACATTATATATATGTACTCAAACTACTGATATAAATTAAAAAATAACCACTCCCTATTTGGCAAATGCCTGACTCTATATTAAACAGTACAGTGCATATGTTAGATTCGTCATCCAAGCATACAAGGAACTAAATAAAAAATATAAAAAACTAAACAAAACAAAAAACAAATAACCATATGCTCCAAGATTCACTGTGAAGATTTGTGTATAATTGAGTATAATTCTTTACGTTATCAGTAGAAATTTGGTTTAGCAATGTTCAGGTCTGGCAGACTCCAAAGTGAAGACTGTGCCAGAAATAAACACAGAAATATTAATGATGCTGATTCACTTAAATCATGATTAATAAGATGTTATTTTTGTAGACACACTAAAAGAAATAAGTACATTCCAAAGCCATTTTTCTTGGCATGTTCCCACAATCGATGGTAATTATCATGCATGTCATCTGTGGGGAAGATGATGGTTAATTAGACTGATTTAGAATGATTACAGTGTTACAGTCAGAGCATGGTCTTGGTTTGAACGCGTTGATTGAAGTTATTATACACAAGTTCTGAAATTCCTGTCCATATCTTTATGTAGAGGTTGTATTAAGAGAGACAAACTGGGTGTGTATGATCAGTGACACAAGGCAAGGTTGCGTATGACAGAGCATTACACACAAATTATCCAGATTTTTTTTTTTTCACAGCATGGGCTCATTCTTAGAGAGATACACATGCAGAGAAACACAGACAATGTTAATAAATCCCTATCTGTCTGTATTCCCTATGCCCACAGCCGTCAGGACTGACATAGAAGCTTGGCTGTGGCTGTAGAGCCTGCACCCATGTCTTTCTCTGTCTGTGGAGCGTTAAATCCACCTATTACTATACATGTCTCTGTTACCATGGCAAAACTCAGTTATTAACTCTCTGCACCATTACGTAATGGTGTTAAATGTTTTTTGACATCATGAGGTTATTAATTATTGCCCAGCTCTTGCCAACAAGAAACCTACGAGTTTAATTATCTGTTTCTTATTACACTATGTGTATTGCATTGGTGGCTATGTGTGTGTTAGCTTGAGAAAAGCTATGCATACAGCTGAAACATAAAACCTTATGCCTCAGTAAACCTGAATGGGGATTTATCCAAGTTGTGCCTGGTCTATATTTTTTCTTTTCTTGTCACCTGTGTCCCAATTCAACCTTTCCATTAAAGGGACACTATAGTCACCGGACTATCTATTGCTTAATGTAGCTGTTCTGGTGTGTATATAGCCTGTCCTGCTGGCATTTTCATGTAAAACGGTACGTTTTTAGTGACCTTTGGAGGCCTAAATAGTGTTTGTAACACTATAGGTGCAGGAATACACATTTGTATTTCTGATCCTATACTGTTCCTTTAAGATAAATATTTATTATTTGAGTTATAGATTCTTCAAGTCTCACCTTTCTTTTTCTTCAAAAAGAAAGGAATCTATTTGGGCTAAATAAAAGAATCAAGAATCTGTGTATGGTTTTTTTTTTCACACTAGTATTTATATGCAGAACTTGAGAATTTGCAGTAAATGATAAACATTCAAGTTTGCTTTTTTATTTTTGCAACTTTTAATGCATTATATTCATACTTTATTAAGACTTGGAATATGTGACATTAGCCTGGATTGTCCCTTTAATTTGGCTAATGTCACATATTCCAATGACACTGACACAATTTAATTAATTAACAATAACAGTGTAAGCTTGGTTATTTTATTGGTTTTTACTTCACACCAGGGACTCTAGTTATTTCCAAAGGCATTCTGGACTTGAGGACCCATGTGTGAGGCAATCTTCTGTCCTGCTTCTTGAACAATTAATACAAATTGCCAGAAATAGTTCCATCCTTGATATGTTGCTTCAAGATTAAATATAGTTACAAGACTAGCCAAAGCAGTCCCGAACACATAAATAGCTACTGCTGCTAAAATAACAATGGCTAGTGGCTACCATAAAATTATTTTCAAAACTTCAGTTTTGCATGAATTGTAAATATTTCAACTGATTTTGTTGGAAAAAAATAAAATGACAATTAAAATTACAAATCTTTAAATGGCATCAACATATTAAGCAGCACAGTACAACAGATAAACAAGACAATAATTTAAAGCTAACAAAACATGTATGACATATAGGAAGAGTGGGCTAAGAGAGCCCTGACCAAACAAGCTCACAATCTAAAGGAATGCGGGGCAATTGCACTAAGGAAAGAGGGAATCAAATGATCTATTTGTACCTAAAGGATGAGAGAGGTGTTTGGGAGGAGGGAGCACTGTAAATGGGAGATGCCCGTGGAAGATTGTAGGGGATTAGAAGTTAAGGTGAGAGCTGATAGACTTATCTAAACAAGTGTACTTTTTTGAAGGACCTCAAAGATGAGAATAGTCTGATGTACTATGGAACATCATTCTATAAAGAAAGGGCATCCCTTGAGAAGTCCTGGAGATGATGATGTGCAGGTTCAAAAAAGGGATGGTAACAGGCATAGGATGATATCAGGTCACCAAGAGAGACAGTGTAAACTGAGAAAAGAAGAGGTTCCAGTACAGATCCTTGAGGAACTACAACAGAGAGAGGTATGAAAGGTGGCCGGGAGACACTGAAGATGTGGTGACAGAGATAAGAAGAGAACCAGGAAAGAGCTGTGTCACTAAGCAAAAGGCTGCAAAGGGTGAGAAGGAGAAGCTGGTGATCAACAGTGTCAAAAGTGGCACAAAGACCAAGAAGAATAAGAAGCGAGTTTGATGGAAATTCATTTCTTACATTTATTAAAAGAAACAAATAGATTATTAAAGGAATGGAGGACCCATGAAATATCTTGGTGGGGTAGAATCAACACGATTAAGGCCTATATTGTCCCAAAATGGATCTATTTGTTCCGTATGATTCCTCTTAAAGTCCCAGTACATTGGTTAAATTTAATTCAGAGCAGTTTTACAAATTTCATATGGAAGGCTAAGAAACCTAGAATTAATTCGTTAACATTAGCGAATAAACCACATCGGGGAGGTATGGGATATCCGTTAATAAAAAATACATATCAAGCAATTATAACAATACATGCCTTGAACATACAAACTATAGACTGTAAAGAACAAGCGTGGTACAAACTACAAGCTTATAGAGAAGGCATAGCCAACTTAGAAACAATATTATGGGCAAATACTACGAAAAGGACTAATTTTTCAGAATACAAATCTAGGATCATTCTACAAACAATGAACGAATGGTACACTCTAAAAAGAAAACTGGAAATTGTAGATTTAATTCCTGATACTATTTTTCTTAGAACTGTGGAAAATATTATGATTGATATAAATTTGAAGAAATGGTATAGGGACCTAGATATATGTATTAAAAATATCTACCTTAATGACCAAATAGAAGATTTAACTAGTTTAAAATCAAGACTGAATTTACCTTCTAGAGAGATTTTTAACTATTTGCGCATTAAGAGCTTTCTAAAGAACCATCTTATAAATTACAATGGGGAGAAAGGAAATTTAATTAAAAAGATTCTCTCTATAGATACTACAGAAAAGAAATATTCTCTAATACTTGATTTATTAAATTATATTAATCGAGCAAATACTCCTACAGCTTTTAAAAATTGGGAGAGAGAGCTAGACACAAAGGTCAATTTTAACTTGTGGTGCCTTGCTTTTCTTAAAATCAAAAAATATATTCATTGTCTAAATATACTGGAAAATTTTATGGTTCCAAAGAAGTTGAACAAAATTTCTCAGAATAATCCCCCCAACTGCTGGAGATGCTTTAATTTGGATGGTTCTACGACACATATATGGTGGAACTATCCCAGAATTCAACCACTATGGGACATGGCATTTAAATTAATAATGGCAATAAGTAATATCCAATTAAATTTCACTCCAGAAATAGCCCTATTTCACATGTATAATAATAAATTAGATAAGAAAAACAAAATATTAGTCACTCATTGCCTTATGGCTACTAAGTTGCTGATCGCAAAAGCTTGGAAAAAAACTGATATCCCCAATATATACCAACTAAAGGCCCAAATTCAAAACCAATTGGAGATGGAAAAAGGAGTAACCTGGTACACTGTTCATAAAAATAACATATTAAGAGAGATGTATAATACTCTGATAACAGATATTAATCGTATGGAGGGATAGAAAATAAGGAAGGGAAAAAAAGAAAAAGAAAGAAAAAAAGGGAGAAAAAGAAGGAAAAAAAGAGAAATAAAGGAAATAAGATAGAGTGAAAAGGAAAAATACATATGCAAGGTCATAAGAACTAACCCAAATTAAATTGTTGTTATGGATGAGAAATAATCACAGAGAAGATAAAAATGCATGGACAATAAGATAACTAACACAGTTGCATAGAGGTCTTATAAGAAATAAATAATAAAAAAAAGGTAACGGAGAGAAAAGAAGGAAGGAGAAAGGGTAAAGAAAAAAAGGAAAAAAGAAGGGAAGAAAAAGAAAAAAGGAAAGGAAAGAGGAAAAAGAAAAAGAGAGAAATAAGGGGAAAGAGAGGGAAAAAAAGAAAGAGAAAAGGAAAGAAAAAGAGAGACTAAACAACAAGAAATTAAGAAAAGGTTAATAGATAAGCCCTAAAAAATAAGGTCATTTTATATATCTAACTTGTATAACTGTATAGACAAAAATGTGACTATAACAACAGCTTGTATAATGGTTACAATTGTAATGCTTTATCCATCTGTGACTATGGTATGTTTATTGTGATGTATGATTCCAGAAGGACGCATCTTTAATTCTTGTTGTTTGTATATCTATGTTAAACGTTTTATGATATATAATTTAATTTTAAAAAAATTACAACAAAAGAAGCGAGTAATACAATTTGTCCATCACTAAGTCATTAGTCACCTTGATCGGGGAAGTCTCATGTTGGGATGTTGGGAGCAGAAGCCAGACTATACTGTACAGAAGTGTAGATGAGGAGGCCAAGGCAAAGGGTCAGACAGTTTATTAGAGAAGCGAGCAAAGCAACTTATTTTAAAAATTTTGATCTTTCCTGTGAAGTAGAATGCTAAATTATCAGGAGTGAAATTAGTGTATGATGGAGGCAATGTGGGGAGCATTAGTTAGAAGTTTTGAAAAGGTATTTATGGTCACGTTACAAAGTGGAGATGAGTGCGGTGAAGTTTGTTTCTTCAATGATTGCTAGGGCACAAGTGCAGGAACACAGAATAAATCTGGAGTGCAGGAAATCATATTGTGAGACGTCTTCCAGTAACGTTCAGCCACCTTTGACAACCGTTGGAGGAATCAGTTGAATTTGGAATGCCAAGCTTTGCACTTAGTTTAATGGACAGGGCTGGCAATGGCTGTACACAACTTATCTAGGGTACTAGAGAAAGTAGCATTGTAGAGGATAGATGCCATAGAAGGACATGTGGTAGTTGAGATCAATGAAAGGAGAAGTTTCTGCAGGTAAAGATAGTTTAGGTTTCTCTGGAGAGGGTGGATGGGTGGGGGCAAGATCAAATTGCAGTTTAGTAAGTAGTGATCAGAGATAGAGAGAGGTGTATCAGTGAGGATAGCAGTGGAACAGAAGGTGAAGAAGTAGAGGTTTAAAGCATTGCCTTCTTGATGGGTAGAAGAATCGGATCACTGCGTAACTCCCATGGAAGTGTTCACAGAGAGAAATTTAGAGGCCTCAGAGGTAGTTGGTGCATTTATAAAAATGTTTAAATCTCCAAGGAAGGATAATGGAGGGATGGCTAGGACCAGAAGTGAGGTAACCAGGCAGAGAAGTTTCCCAGGTAGAATATGGTTAAATATGGTAGCAGAAGGAATGAAAGTACCATTATTTATTAAAATATCAATTATGGCCAATGTATACCTATGGTAACAGTTGATGAGTTTTAGTTGATTATTTTTTTATATGGGCTCGCTATATAATGGGTTGGGGCACAAATTATGTATTTGGCCATTGTGCATGTGAGTGTGATTGGGGCTGCCCAGTGTGTGGGACATACTACCAGCAAAATGGATTTTTAACTAACTTAAAGGGAAATTGGCACTTCTCGTGATTTCTAATATTATGTTTACACATTCCTTATAACTATGTTTACTTCTGTTTACATTTTAATATCATGTTTACTTTATTAAATATGTGTTTGTGAGGTGTAAAAAAAGTAAAATTAAATATAGAAATCAAAAGCCGCTATATTGTGCAACTAGGCACATTCATCTTAGCTCCCTGTCAATCATTGTTATAAGCTGTATCCCTTGCACCTGGCAGTCAGCACAGAGAAGGCAAACAGAGAAAATGAGAAAAGATATGATGTTCATGAGAATTGTTTGCCCTGACTGGTCGGAACTGGATAACAATGCAATTCTATAGTAAGCAGAGCATATCACATACAAAATTAAAGGGACACTCCAGACCCTGCTTTATGTGTGAATAGTGTGTACTTTTTTTTTCATTTTGCAAAATGTGCAGATTTCAATAGAAATTCACACTTTTGTAAATTCACTTGGTAACGGACCTTTGCTTTCAAGCAGACAGCCAGTCCTGTTACATCTGGTTTCCTTAGCTAAGTGAAGCTAAACTCATGAGGTAGCAATTGCCCAGAGCACCTGCCTTGCAAAGACTTCTCATTGAGCTGCATTGGGGGGTCCATGATTGGACAGTCACAGAAAGTTTGGGCAGGGTTAAAAGGGGAGGAGGCAAAATATTTGCAGGTTTTTTGTGTGTGTGTATATGTATATTTATATATATATATATATATACACACACACAAAAAACCTGCTTAGTAAATATACCCAAATTAATGTTCATGCATTTATTTAATTTTCATTGTATGTATATATATATATATATATATATATATATATATATATACATACAATGAAAATTAAATAAATGCATGAACATTAATTTGGGTATATTTACTAAGCAGTGGTTTTTATATATTTTGTATCTAAACACTGGTTGTTCCTTTGACACAAGAAATAGGTGACTTGCAAAGCTTTATTCAACTATGTAAATTCCAGATTAGTTAAATGGAAAAATAGTAATTTTATAGGAACACCGTACTATGAAATTCATTAAACAAAAAAATTCCTCTGTTTTAAATGTATTAAATGTATTACCCCTTTACCGATCAGAATTTTGTAAAAAAAAAAACAACATTTACTGCTGACAGTAGTGCCATCACAGTCCCCTCCAAACCCGTTCATCATCAAGTTAGATGTAGTGATGTCCCGAACTGTTCGCCGAACGGTTCGCCACGAACGGTTTGCCGCGGACTCATCATTGAGTAAACTTTGACCCTGTACCTCACAGTCAGCAGACACATTCCAGCCAATCAGCAGCAGACCCTCCCTCCCAGGCCCTCCCACCTCCTGGACAGCTCACTAAGAATGCAGCTTCACAATGGATGCTGTCCAGGAGGTGGGAGGGTCTGGGAGGGAGGGTCTGCTGCTGATTGGCTGGAATGTGTCTGCTGACTGCGAGGTACAGGGTCAAAGTTTACTGAATGATGAGTCTGTGGCGAACCGTTCGTGGCGAACCGTTCGCGAACCGTTCGGCAAACAGTTCGGGACATCACTAGTTAGATGACATTGGTCCAATCAAATGCTTCTCTGTGAGTGAAAGCAACACCGTGCATGAGTGGTGAGCTGAATGATTAACAGCAGATTGACGTTCACATTCGCGTACTTTGCAAATTCAAAAAAAAGTTGTGGGAAGAAATGTATACATTTGTAATTTTTGGTTAGGCCATCGAAATAGCAAGATTAAACATATTTAATTATATAATAATATATTAAACATATTTGATAAATGGCACCAAAAATTTGCTGAAAATTAGACGTAGACTTTGATACATCTACCTTATTGTTTTGTTTCTCCAGTTAGGTTTCTAAATAAAATTTTATATTTCAAACTTTCTTAAGTACCTATTTGTTGACTATAGCCAGATGTAAATATAATAAACTAGCAGATTTTTTGCAACTTAGTTACTTTTACTATTTTTCAATTTCATCTCTAGTCCCAATATAGCTAACACCTCACTTCTGTGTTTTTACTAAAGCAGAGATATTATACCATTTCCTCTCAGCTAAATAGTGAAATCAATCCGATTTGACTCATATCTTTTTTTTTTTAAATAAACGTTTCCGTGAAAATTAAAAGTTAATTATTTCAATATAAACACTTACTTCCCCCACTCATTTCTCATCATACATACATACTGCAAGCCATGAATTGCATACGACATATTAATATAATTAACATGCTAAATAGCCTTCGTAATAACTACATTTCGAATCGCGTTGCTTAAAACATCATATTTTCTTTTGTATTCAGATGTTTTCTTAGCTTTTCTCCTACACAAAAAGGCAATTATGCGTTGTACGCCCACACACAGACATTTAAGGAAGAACAGGGCATGCCATATTCGAATACTTAAAGAATAGCTCAGCTGGTGATAGAGCTTCGTTGCCCAGCTTTCGAGATTTTCAGTTGATAAATATATATCATGCAATCAAAACATAGTCATTTTTTACATATATGTTGTTTTTTTGATTACTATGATAGTTCTAGAAAATCAAGTGTATTTTTATTTCTTTATTGTGCTGACAATCTGCCTATGATGTAAAACATAAATTATTGTAAGCTTGCAAAATAACAGTTTATCACCTCGGCACTCAGCATTAAGCACAGCTGGATATTGAATACTTCAGATAGCCGTATTCTGTAGATTTCATAGACTCCTTCTGCACTTATGATAACACATATAAACACTGAAGGATTTGATAACAATGTTGCCACCAGACGCTCAGCTAAAGAAACACTACCAGAACCAGAACCACTACAGCCCGCTTGGCAAATTTCATCATAATCCAGATCAGAAAGTTTGTTGAGTTTCCCTTCTGCTCTGCATGGTTTCTACAGTTAATTTTATTTTTTCACACCTCACATATAAATATGTGTTAACTATAGAGATACGTAAACAGTATACTAAATCCATAGAAGTCACAGTTTTTTATTTTGTTCTAGGACAGCCATGGGGCACAGACGATCTGTGTGAGCTTGACGAAGTGTCAGGCTACTTTCATGATCAACATGTCTGGTTGGTAATAATAGCACAGACCAAATGTATATTACTCTGTACAGTACCAAAAGATCCTTTGGCACTTTGGGTTTTAGATTTGTGCATGAATGAAAAAATGTAGATCAGTGTCACACCCTGTCCTGTTCTGCGGAGATCTCTGGCCTTGGCTTCTGGTATCAAGTACTCTTTTTACAATTCTTATTTAGTTTTCTTGGTTTTTCTGGTTTTCTTTTCTATGTCTGATTTTCTTTATGCTGGGCCGACCGTCCAGCTCATTGGAAACCAAAATGCCCAAGTCGATTAGGTTTTATGGAAACGTTTCCCATGATGTTTAGTGAGGCCAAGTAAGACTTGAGAGCCTTCCTGCTAACACATTATGATTATGATACTCAGCTTTCAGGGCAGGACGGGCCTCTGAGGAAGTCAAATTGGAATCTATGAATTTATGTTACTGGATTAAACCTTTTGCCACAGACAGACTCTGGTGTGTACTAGTGGGTGATTATCCACTTCGGAGGGTCGGACATTCAGATTTGAGAGTGCTGCCACTATCTTCAAAATATGAACATGCAGTTGATCTAGAAACTAAGAGCCCTTTGGAGCAGTGCACTCTCACCACAATCTTTATTTTTTTTTTATTGCATATTGTTAGTAAAACAGTTACACTATAATATCTCTCTTCTATATTGGCTTCCCGTAAGATATAGGACTCACTTTAAGATCCTGACACTTGCTTACAAATCTCTACACAATGCTGCTCCAACCTACCTATCCTCACTATTACACAAATATGTCCCATCCAGGCCCCTACGCTCTACCGGAGACCTACGTCTAACCTCTGTTCATACTCCTACCTCTGATGCTCGCCTTAAAGACTTCTCTAGGGCTGCCCTGTTCCTATGGAACGCACTTCCCCTCTCTGTTAGACTTTCACCCAATCTCCACTCCTTCAAAAAATCTTTGAAAACTAATTTTTTTAGGAAAGCACATCAATTAAACTGTGAACAGCTTTCTCTCCCTGCACCCTGGTTCCTCTCCTGCAACTGTCATCAAAACAAAACACTACGCCCTCAATGAACACTATCCTAGCAATCTACTTTTCAACTCTACCCTTACCTTTTATTTCACTATACCTCACTCCCTCTAGCATGTAAGCTCATATAGCAGGGCCCTCGACCCCTCTGTTCCTGTGTGTCCAATTCGTCTGGTTAGTCCACCCATTGTACAGCGCTATGGAACTTGTTGGAGCTTTATAAATAATAATAATAATATTAATTAGGAATATGTTTTTAAAGTCAGATGAGTTGGGAAACTTCTGGTCATACAGATGTTAGGACCAGGGAACCAGGCAGACCAGAATAGGAGGATTGAGCAGCCCCTCTCACCATATAGTATTGAATCAAAGGATTTCTACCCAGTTGACAAACATGGGGTGGGGACATTTTTAATAATATTGTCAAAAACTATTTTAATTATTTTTGCAAGGAGAGGGAATCATATCTGTTTCTAGTGAGAGAACTAATCATCTTTCTTTTGAACGGTAGGGTCTCATTTGCATTTTTCAAGTTTGATGCTTTCTGTTGTTGGTGGTGCTGAATTCATTTATTAATACCATTCAATTCATAAACAGAAAGGATGAAAATAAATATAGCTAATTATACAGATATAAATCTCCATAAAAATGGTAAAACCACTGAATAGCAAACTAAAACAAATTAACATTTCACGTTATAGACCTTTAAACAATTATAGCATCACAAACCGAGAATAAAACAATTGTCAGTGAGAATACAATCAGGCATCAGTTATATTAAAGAACTCACATAAACGAATACTTAACATGGGAGAAAAGAACGTATAATTGTAAAAGAATGAAATAGAAAGAAAAATAATGCCATACAAGATATTTTTTTGTTCACAGGCATTCAAGAAATATCAAATACTACAGAAGAAAATTGTATGCCTAGTTACGTCACTAGACATAACAATGGCTGTTAAAGGGATAATTAGAAAAGCATGGAATATCATTAATTATTCATTCAATGACATCAAAGAGTTCTGCTCTGTTATACAAAAGTCATCTGGGTCTATTAACTTGTCTAATGGGTATTATGCTAGTTTTATTGCATCTTCCTGTAATAGATATGCCCTGATATGTATGTGTAGTACTGTCTGCTACATCATATTCATTAATACACTAATTATTGTGTTTATCATATAAATTTTTTCATTTGAAGGTTTTTCTGGATACCATTATGATCATATTTTCTTTTAGTACAGGATGGACAAAAACTCCTATTCCAATTGAGAATTTCCACTAAACTTTGAAGGGACACTATAGTCAACAACTGTCCCTGCTGGCCTTTAATGTAAACACTGCCATTTTAGAGAAAAGGCAGTGCTTATATTACTTACTAGTAACACCTCTAGTGGCAGTCACTCAGATGGCCCACTAGAGGCGCTTCCTGGGTCAGTGCTACACAATGTGCACGCTCTGTATGGAGGTGCTGAACGCTCACCATAGAGATGCAGTGATTCAATACATCTCTATAAGGAGATGTTGATTGGCACAGCACACAGGAATAGCCTCCCAATGTTTTCCTTTAGGGGATTTTGTAAGAGAATCTGCAAATGTTCTACTTACTTGCATTGTTTGTTCTGCAATTTTATGGCAAGAAGTTTTAAATATTTATCTATGTTTACACTGCTACTCAAATGCTATGGTTGTTTTTTAAACAAGGGAACCTATTATTATCACTATCATTTATTTTTAAAGTGCCAAAATATGCTCCTACGCTATCGTTATTAGTAATATTTATTAACCACTTTTCAAAATTTCAAGCAGCAATTTTACACAATTTTACAGCAGGCAATAAGCAGCAGCACAAGCAGTCTACAAGTGTTTATAGGAATACTAGGTGAAAAATACTAGTGAGCTTACAATCTAGGGGGGGAGGTATAAAAATGTAGTATAAAAGAAGAATAATGTCACCAAGTTTGAAACTTGTATCTAGTTGAATTGATGAGATGATTGTGTAGTTAAGGATGAAAAGGTGAGATGTGGGGTGCAGTTAACGGGTTACAAACAGAACAATATATAATTAAACATTTCTGTATTTTGTTTTAAACGGACAGTACTGTTAAATGGCTATTTAGTATATATATATTCCCAATGAAACAATACGTGCATTTCATTTTTTTCCTTAGGGATATATCTAAGACCGCTTGCATGGCTGTAGATCCCTTGCCGGAATAATTTGCAAACCCTCCCCTTCTATCCCCGCCCAGACTTTCTGTGGCTGTCCAATCACAGAAATTCTGCGTGGGGATAGAAGGGGAGGATTGGCAAATTATTCAGACTTCCCAATGCAGCTCAATGAGAAGTAATTGCAAGGTGCTCTGGGCAATTGCTGCATCTTGAGTTTAGCACCACTGAGCTAAACAACCAGGAAGTAACGTGACTGTTTTTTTTTTTTTATTGACAGCAAGAGGGGTGTAATAAGGCTGTTTTTGTAAAAGTTCCAATTTCTATTAAAATCTGCACGTTTGGTAAAATAAAAAATAAAAAAGGACAAGCTGAAGTGCTTTAGGGATCTGGAGTGTTCCTTTAATTCTGCTTATTCAGTTGCATTTGCATAAGTTTAATTATATAATCTGCAAAGTGTTGGTTATATGAAAATGTTTATATTAACATACGTTCAATATCTGATTCTCCAAAGAGAAGCCATGATATCAATAAATAAATAAGGCCATCTGTAAGCACATCTAATACCTCTCTGTGAGTATGTGTTTAGATATTTTTGTGAATGTCTAGCCAGATATCTATGTGGATTTGACATTTATTTTTATTTTTGTCAGTTTATATGCCTTTGGAAACAATGCTTTTCATTTGCTAATAGGAAGACTTTGTATCCGAGAATCCCAGTTAATGATATTTCACTTTTTTTTTCACAATGCATAATAAGAAACAAAAACTATAAGACTTTGAAAAAAGATTCTTTGTAACTTGGAATAATGCTACACTAAGGTTTAGTTAAACCATTCTGGATGTGTACTATCCATTACAAACTATAGTACTCATTCTGCATTACATATTATTTTAGGAATATTTTATGTTCTGCAAAAAATATTGATGCTCGATTCTGAATAAATGTTTGATAAACATTTTCCACGCTCTGTATAAGTCAGATTGCAAATACAGAGGCATAAATGTAGTGTGCATTAAACCCTTTACTGATGACAATATCTGCATGTCAATACTGTACACAGTGGTATCGATTAATCTATGACTCCCTGTATCTATAGAACTTTTGGAAATATTGCTGCTCCCATTCTAATAGTATGTGTGCATGTTACTTCACACACATGGAGAGATACACTACAAGTGTATCTCTCCATGTGTGTGTGTTACTTCTAACATTTGTATCTCTTCATGTGTGTGGCTCTAACTGAGTGTCTGTGTGTTGCGGTCGCCGGCCCGCCTCGTGGCACGGCTGTGCCCGACCGACACAGCCTCGCCGACAGCACAAGCTTACCTGCTCGTCGGCGAGCCGGCAACTGCTCCCCCAGGTCTTACGGATGTCGCGCCCAAATTAAAGATGGCGCTGAACGCGTGGTCGCGTCCATCTCTAGCTCCGCCCCCGAAAATTATAATAACGTGCGCGTGACATCACAACGTCAACGCACACGCACGTTTTGGGGTCAGAGGTCGCCCTCTGACCAATCAGAGCATAGAGAGGGATATTTAAATCCCTAGCTCTCCCCAGTACCTTGCCCTGTCATGGTTTCCTGTTCCTGGTTTCCTAAGAGTGCTTTATCTTTGTGAATCTGATTTCCTGGTATCCTGATCTTGGCTTTTCCTTGGTTATTCTGAATTCTGGTTTCCCTGACTTGGCTTGTGTAAATGGTATTGTGTATTTTCTGGCCTGCTTGACCTCGGCTTTCCCTTTGACTATTCTCTGTCTCTAGCGTATTAGTCCGGCCATTCTAAGGTCCGGTTTACGCTCTATCAATTTATTTTCCTTTTCCTTCTTATGTATATGTTTACATAGTTTCTGCATGCTGGACCACACTAGTAGTCTTGACACTGTGCTTGTGCATGCTATTATATAATTCATATACATAGTTTATTTTCAGAACTCACACACACAAACAAAACATTAATGTGATCATTTATTGCTAATACATTATTTTACCCATTATGGGATCACTGGACTATAATAATGTCATAGACAAAAAACTATTTTAGCAATAAATTCAGAATTCAGATTTCCATTATTTTGTAAACATAGAAACTATGTAAATTTTTCAATAATTACAAATCTTCAAAAAAAAGATAACTGACAAGAAGAGTGTCAAGGCTACAGTCCTGGATGAAAAACAAAGCATTCACAAGTACATTACGAAGATGGCGCCCCAAAGATTAACTGCAAATGGAAGGCCTAAGACAACAACAGATAGAGGATACAGAAAAGGAAGAGGTTCCATGGCAAGACAACCCTCTCTATGGGGTGTACCACCAGCAGATAGTGGATGTGGCGCACATGACAAAATCTTACCAGTGGTTGGAAAAGGAAGGACTAAAAAAACAGCACCGAGTCACTAATCCTAGCAGCACAGGATCAGGCACTCAGCACCAGATCAATAAACGCTGGAGTCAACCACACCAGGCAAGACAGACTGTGCAAAGTGGCCTCTGAGACAGTCCAGCACCTAGTAGCCGGATGCATAAACGGAGAGACACAACAAAGTTGCTGGGATTTTGTACCTAAACATCTGCACAGAATATGGATTGGACCTGCCTAAGTCCTGATGGGAGATACCACAATGGATAGTTGAGAATGACAGGGCTAAAAACCTGTGGGACTTCAAGATCCAGACAGACAAGCAAGTGCTGGCCAACTAAACCCGGCATCGTGGTGGTAGACAAGGAACACAATACTGCAGTCGTGATGGATGTGGCAATACCCAGTGACTATACCATCAGGAAGAAGGAACATGAGAAGGTGGACAAATACCAAGGACTGAAAGAAGATCTAGAATGGATGTAGAAACATGACCAGTTGTGATCACTTTGGGCTGTGACTCTCAAGTTGGTTGGATGGTTTTTAACGGATTTCAGGTAGATCTAAGATCGCTGTCCAGAAGAGTGCAGGCCTAGGAAAAGCTAACCCTCAACCCTCAGACTTGCAGGCCTTTGATAGTGGACCCGAGAATGAGGAATAAACAATGTCGACACCCAGCAGGGGTTTAAAAAAACCTGTTTTTTTTCCCCACATATATATCACTATATATAATAGTCAAAATAGTTTGAGAAAATTTACAGACTGTACATACATTTTGTTTCCCATAATGAAGCCTCGTAACCTTAGTATTTATTCTGCACAGCAAAGTGCTAGAAACATACATTAATTTTTGATAACTGAATGTTCTTATATATGAATATAGCTTTTAGAAATAATATTTAGCATTTTAGCATGTACTGGCACCTGAATCACTTTTAACTTAGAAGGGCAAGTCTGTACACAAAAAAATAAAAGTGCATTTGTCACAAAAAAAATGAATATTTACATATTTACTTATTTTACAATAGGGAAGGACTCAATTAGAGTGCAAAGAATGTCTCTCGGGGCGCAAGCCAGATATACTTATGGGAATCCTGCACTTAGTGCTGAATAAATGTCGACACTTAAAAAACAAGTAACTCTGCCACAGGCATTTCAGCTGTTTCCAATTTACACATAGTACTCATAGTTTGTGTCATAAGCAACAGACATCCCAAAATATCTTAATAAAATGCTGATGACAAGAAAATATAACAAGAACATATTCAACTTGGACCTTGTGTGACCTAGAACCTTTCTCTGAATATGTTCAACCACTATCCACTTATTCTTGCTTTCATCTAAATGACTCTGGATATACCTTATCTTAGTTGTTGAGATAGGATACTACCTACCTTATATGTAGTTGAGCAGGAACTCTTGGCCTTTACAGAGATGGTGATCGGGATTCATGCAAGCTAACATATACCTTACTGAAAGCTTTTTTAAGATTTTGGTGGGGTTAACTAAGAGATTGCTATCTGTAGTTTTATTGAATCAATTTGATTAATTTCCATTATATAATCAAAAGCCATAAAGAAATATCCATGAATAATTACATATTCCGTAGATGTGATTTCAAATCATTTTGTTTGTTTAATTGTTTGTTAATCTGTCTTTAGATATTGTTTTGCTTATTTGCATGTTTTTAGGGTCTAGCGGGTAACATGATGGGCTGCTTACTCACTGTGCCTTAACAGGGATAACATAACAATGACCTATAGGTACAGAATTCTCGAGCCCTTCCAATCCCAAACTAAAAAACAATGTAAAAAATTGACAAAACACTCGATAACAATCACTATGATAAAAATGTTCTATATGCACTGATACAGAGTATGTGTTAGTCTATTTATGCATGTGTAGAGTGTGTATGTGTGTGTGCAGCAACAGTGTGGGTATGTGTAGTAGTATGTGTAGTTGTTTGTGATGAGTGTGCACAGTAGTGTCAGTGTACAGTGTGGATAGCAATTTATGTAGCAATGTATGGAGTATTGTGTGTCAGTGTGAGTTTGTGTATCTGAATGCTTTATACCATAAGGGGGAGGGGGGGGGGTTAACAGGCAGAGTAGGCGCTTGCTGTTCCTTCATTGAGTTTGAGCCTGGAGGCAGCAGATACCTACTCTTCCTAATGAGACATCTGGCCCTGGATCAACCATATTCAGTGTCTAAGCCTTTGAAAGCCTGAAAAATCCTCAGGTTACTGTAACAGTCAAGAAAAGGTGATCATCCTTGCATTTTGATTCTTAAGTGTTCATGAGGATGGCATAGATTCATCTGATGTAATGCAGATGGCATATATTCTCTTTAATATGCCACAAATCAGTTTGATTTGTTTTTACCCATCCCTTGCTGCATGCCCAAGGGAGAAGCAGCAATTGGAAAATTGGAAAGGTTCTGTTTAATATTTGTTATAATATTTCAACACCTGCTGAAATATATCTTCAACGTACTCCTACTGGGTGATGGAGTCACTGGACCAAAAAAACGTAAAGGGAAATTGGCGCTTAAAGGTACACTCCACTGCCCAAATAAAAACATAAATTAAAAAATCACTATTTAGTAGATATACAATGAAAACATACATGCATTTAATTATTATTTCTTTTCATGGGGAGGGTATATCTAAAACCAGCTTGCAAAAGCTACAGATCCATTATCTGTAGCCTTTGCAATGTAAGAATATGGATACTTTTGCCCCAGATCAGACACTCATGCTGTCATTAATCCATTAAATCCAATATTTTTTTAGGGGGAGGAAGGGGTTAAGCGCTTACCTTTCTCCAGCGCTGGGCTCCCTCGGCGCTAGAGACTCTCCTCCCTCTTCCGACGTCATCAGCCGAATGCACATGCGCGGCAAGAGCCGCGCGCGCATTCAGCCAGTCCATATGAAAGCATTTTCAATGCTTTCCTATGGACGTCAGCGTCTTCTCACTGTGAAAATCACAGTGGGAAGCGCTATTGTGAAAATAAACATCAGTTCAACATAAGAAATAAGGAAAACACAACTATCCAAATTCATTGAAGGAGCTAACCTCTTCATTACCCCAACTACACGTTGAACATAAATACATCCCTCAGGCTTATTCTTTCAACTAAATACAATACCTATGTACATTTCTAATGGGGACATACGTTCCCACACATGTTAAAAAACTTTAAGTTTCACAATCACAATAAGATTTAAAATTTTAAAGTTCCTAAAAGTGGGGGCAGGGAACTAAATCATTAACGAATAGAAAATATTACAACTCACAAGGATTATTACTGAATACATACAACTGTATGCTTAAAAACATTTATGTTGCACAATCCTGATCTTAAATGACTTAGAAATTGAACTGGTCAACAAAATGTTGCTAAATCATTAGCAGTATTCAAAGTGTAAAAAGTCAAAACTGTAACTCAAAGTTCATAAGGATTATTAATAAATATATTCACCAACAGTGACTCATCCCAATGAGGTCACCCATTTCATTGTGATAAATTGAAACCTATCATGAACACATACATGATGGGGAACATAGAAGAATAAAATAGCAAACTATTAATAAAAAAAAAAAAAGCACACATCCCACTCCATATTTAATCCCCTAGGTGTTCTAGTTTGGTGTGAGCATAAATACAAGCCCTCCCCTTCTAACACAGCCCGGGTTTCTGTGGCTGTCCAATTACAGACTTCCCAATGCAGCTCATTGAGACGTCTCTGCAAGACAGGTGCTCTGAGCAATTGCTGCCTCTTGAGTTTAGCTCCACTGAGCTAACCAAACCAGGAAGTAACAGCACCGTTTGAACTCCTTATGTCACAAGCAAAATCAGGTTTAAAAAAACCAAAACCAAAACTAAAATAAAACTCAACAAGTATTTTCAGGTTGAATTTTCTAAAGAATGGATAAATACCAGTCTCACCCATTATATTCAGCATAAAGCTGTTTTTTATGACTCAACTGCTTACCGTATATACTCATTTATAAGTCGATCTCACTTATAAGTCGAGTGCAGTTTTTTGACCAACAATTGTAAAATATGCTATGACTCGTGGGTAAGTCTAGGGTACTGCATTCAAATGGAATTGCTCCACTTTTGTTCGGTTACCGAACAGACTCTGTGTGGTCCCTCTTGTTAACACCTCATAATCACCAACCACCCCTGGTTGTTAACCACAAACAAGCATTCCCTGGGTGACTGCCATTCGTATATACGAATGCACGTGTTCAAACAGTCTTGTCTCCTGAATGCAGGCAGCGGTACATGGTTGTCGACAGCATGAAACTACGCAAGCCGTAGTTTCATGCCGTTGAAACTTGTTCCCCTGCTGTTCAACTTCCCGAACAACTAGGAGAACTGTGTTCGGGAGTCTAAATTCTATCAACTCTGCATTTTAAAATTAAGTTTACAACTAAAACTTCTCAACTTTGTGGGGATATTCATGGGATGATAATATTATACAGTTGAGAATTGCCCACTATTTCAATTCTCTTAGATCTTAGAGATCGTTATCATGTAAGTGAAATGTATTCCATACAAATAAAATAACAATTTGTTATAAAAATAGATATGATTTATTGTGACAAATAAAATAATAATAATATTAGGCAGCATGCATGATAATAATCAGTGAATATTTAGTATAACATCGGATACAATGGCAATGGCTAAACACAGTAAAAAGCTACAGCGTCAACTGTCAAGACTTACACGATTTATGAGGGTACATCACAGACACAGAAAGCTAAACTTCCAGCAAAAAGCCATAAAACCTTGGCTAACAGTTAGATCAACTGAGTAACCCTTTCAATGCTGGCTAGATCCTCCTAGGCACATAATATCCTATTCTCATGTAATTTTCAATTAAAATAAAATTCGAACCAGCTCATTAATCCTTTCCTGGAACCATCCAATAAGAATAATCTACCAGATTTTTACAAAAGCCGAATTTTAATTTGCCTAAAAAGATATCTTATCTTATTTTAGAGCAAATCAATAACACGTGATAACATCACATTAATATATAAGTATTCTTTATTCCACATGCAGAATGGAATGTTTATAACTATATATTCTTTAGTTAACTAAGATTTCTAAATATTGAAATCTGACCGTAATTTATCCAGTCATATATCATGCTATTAGTAAGTTTTAAATTAATTTAAATTAATTAAATAAAACTAGCATAATTACCAGTTATGTAGATGTTCTCATCAGATGAGTAGGTAGTCCCAGGAACATGCAAGTATGATTGGTTGTATGGAGGTGTGTAAGTAATAGAGAAAAGTGATGTTGGTTAGAAAGTATCAGTAAAATTCAAAATGTCAAGGAGTGTTTCTTGAGTTGTGTCCAAGAGAGTTTGAGAGTTAGTCCCAGAGTGTCCTGGATCTCTCTGCATGTCCAAATCTAAATGCCCAAAAAACAAACTTCTCTCTTCCCTTTGTCCTAACTTTTAAAGGGCCAGACTCTCTGTACGTCATTAGTTGATAAAGCCAATAGGATACTGAAGGTGTGGTCAACCTGCAGATTGCAATTTAGATTATTCGTCCATAGAGGGCAGTCTCACCTCAGTAAACCTTCCTATCCAGGAAAGAGTTAACTTTTCCTGATGACGATTTTGACGTCATTTGGCTTATCTAAAATGACTACCATAACTTAAATTTGCTGTCAGTTCAAAGTGTTTTCCTCAGTCTTTGTGGCAACGACTTTGATCGTAATTTCTAAAATTGACAGTTCTAAACTCAATTTCACCCCTTACTTACAATAGGACCTTGTAAAATTTAGAAAGTAAAATTAATTACTTAGTCTTCTCTGTCACTAGTGTCTGTGTTTAAAATTATTTCTATTCTATTAACATTTAAACAGAGCATTCCATCCCCCTGCTTCATTGCTTATCACTTGGCCTGTTTACATGCATTCCTTAGCTCAGGCTAGTGGCTAGTTACAGAAAGGAAAGAAAGTTTGTGTCTGTCTTGCCTGAAATCCAAAATGGAGTCCGCTCTGTTCTGAGTGACTCTGGCAATATACACTTTTAATTTCTATCTTAGCACAAAATGTCTGCCGATATAAATATCTTGACAACTTATACACGTGTGTATATGCTCCTGACAATTGTCCGAACTCCCCTACACTTCTTTCTGAACATTAGCTCAACATAGCTTCTAAATTTTGAAAAATATACTGCAAATACTATTGTTACAAAACTCAAATCCCACACTTTCAAATATTACACTAAAAAAAGAAATTGAAAGAAATGGAAAGATTTTGAACAAATGTGTAGTCACTGTATTAAACTCAAGAATACTCCTTAACACTTATTTAAAAAAAATAATAAAAATACAAAACCAGATATTAGAAGGTTATAGAACACATTTTCGTACAGTTCTACTCTATGAATGACTTTGTAATAGCACACAGAGTTGTTAAAAAAAAAAACTAAAAGCAATATGCATAATAGTCTACTTTTCGACGTAGGATCAAAGGAATTAAGTATATAGGGCCTGAAATGACAATCCCCGTGCTCTTCAGATAATTGCTTTAAGTTGGAAAATTTCAAGCGTGGAATGAAAAATACATATCAAAGAAACTGTTTAAAGGGTTTCATGTATTTTATCTGACAGCATAACTTGTTATCCTTTGCTCAATTGGTAAAATAGAGTCAATCATGGAGTTTTCTACAGATTTGACTGAAAGAACCCTATTTAAAGCCAAGATTGCACTCTTTGAAGAATGAACACCATTCCATTTTGCTTGCTGCATACTACTACGAGAACTTTATGCAATATTTGCATATTTCTGTGGGTTTACATAAGAGAATATTAGTTATTTTGATCTTTCCATCCTCTAGTCTTTCTCCTTTCACTGAAAATGATCTACTACAGCCACGGTTACCAATTAATTTTTCCAGTGGAACCCTTTGACTTAGTGTATTAACATTGTGGACCACCCCTCACAAAAACTATTTTGCGCCGTTGCATAAACTTTTTTTTTTTTTTATGTGCTGGTGTGTGTATCTGTGTTTGTATGTGCCAGTGTGTGTATCTTAGACATGTGCATTCCTTTTAGGATGAATACGATTTTGTCTGAATTTACAGACTTTTTTGTATTTGTTTACTATAACATAAACGAAAGCCTTACGTACGAATTATATACGAAACAATAGGGCAAATGACAAATGCATTACCTTTTAGTTTCAGTTCGTTTAGTTTATTACATGTAGGGAGCTACCGGCTCGTGACTCCCTCCTTGTAATATGTGAAAATAGAAGCAGCAGGGAGCAGTGCTCCCCATTACCTTTTAACTCCCCCAATGCCTCCCCCCATCATTCTATGACCCCCAAATTAGCTTAAGAGAGATTAAAATCTCCTGAATGCCCCTACTCACTATGCGACTAGTAGGGGCATGTCTACTAAACAGTGAGCACGCCAAGGAAAGCCCCGGACGTGGGCTGAAATGTCGATTTTATGGAATAACTCCAAATAAAGCTTTCTACTATTTTCTACAAGACCGTGAGTGCTAGCCCATTTTTTATATAATTTTTGTATATTTTTACTGTGGCTATTTCAGCACCCGGCATTAAAACTTTACAGGATTAATCAGAGTGCAAGGACTAGTTTGTCTTTTTGTATCTATATATATATATATATACACTCACTATATTATCTTAGATCTTGTGTGTTCAGCTGCCCTTTCTCCCTACTTTCTTACTGTATACTGAGCTGTTGCTGTGTGTATGGAGTACTGTTCCACTTGCTGCATGTTCCTAGTGAACTGCTACAATGAGCAAAACCATTAATATGCATGTGCCTTCTTTCCTGTTGGATCCAAAGACATGATCAGTCTTTAATAAATAATAAAAAGATGCCTTGGAAACATATTTAATATGTATTACTTATTAGGAGCTAATATATTGCACCGTGTCACATCTATCAGAGGCAGAATGCATAAAATACATCTAAACATAGATTCAGAATGTTACAGAGACTCTACTTTTTAGTGCAGGGGTAAATAACATTCGGCACTCCAGATGTTGTGGACTACATCGCTCACAATACTCTTACAGCCATAGTATTGGAAAAGTATCGTGGGAGATGTAGTCCCACCTCTAGAACACAAATCTAGAATAAAGGAGTCTGAGTTTTTAAGTGTAATATAGTCTAACTACTAAGTGAAGGGCAAATTTACAAGAAAATTAAAAAAAAAAAATAAAACCTAGATGATTCATTCTTGATTCCTTTCAGATTTTTATTATATTCAAATCCCAGCACATTGTAGTCTGATCCCTAAATCCTCTTATCGGTCCATAGCTACCCCTAACACTACTGCTGACCCTGTCATAACTTGCTCACCATTATGAATCCTCTCTGGCTTTGTTGTTTGTCACTTGTGCTGTCACGGTTTAGTAGACAGAGCCCAGTATGCAGTCATAAGGTTAGGAAAATCAGAAAAGCAACAAGGAAAAAAACGATAGGGCCAAGGAGCACAGTAATATTGAGCAATGAAAGCTTGTGTGAACAGGCATAAACAGGAAGTGGGGGGCATACCACCGGCATCATGCCAGCATCACCGGCACACCCCTGGACGATGACAGTCCCTTCCACTTTAAGGCACGCTGGGTTAGAGATGCACAAGCTTAATGGAGGACCCATTCGCAATTCCGAGTGAAGGACGCACCTTTCTATTTGGCAACGCAACAATCTCTCAATCCCCTGAAGGAACACCTCATGTCGGAAGATGTAAGCGTGGCGCCAGCCATCAGAGCAGTGAGCCATGGTGCCTCACAGGAAGAAGAGAGACGCCCAGCATGGGAGTGTGAGGTGAGTGATGGATGAATCGGGGGTTGACATGGTCAGAAAAGTATTTAATGTATTTTTCTTTAAAGATTTTCTAGAGATACTTGTTCTGTCTTCCCATTTCATCGAATGATTGCAGAAATAATGTGCAGGCTTGGCATAGGAAATCAAAAGCAGATGAGTTGTTTTACAAGTGGTCTGGTCTGGACAATCACATTCTAGTGCCAAGGGCTTCAAGTGACTGTGATATTAAATATGAGAATCTAAAGAAAATGCATTAGCAGACAGCACAGTTTATCCCTGAAATCCAGGTCAAGACAAAGAGCGCTCCAGACAAAAGTCAAAAACACATGATTATGTGTAAGTGCACTTTTAAGAGAAAATTCATGCTGGTGGTTTATCCGCTCTTTATAAAACAGAACTATGCCTATATTTTGTAGTTTTTCATGCATGTTTCCAATTAGACCATGACATTATCCGGCTTATTCTGGATGGATGCTGGATATTTTATGTTTATATGTTTTATGTTGATACTAGAGCAAGTATCTTGTATATCACATTGGTGATTATATCTTTATCTGGATAAAACTCTAAGGAACGCAAAGAATATATACATCAGAAACATCAAAAATATACTGCGTCATAGGTAGGTTTATATAGCTTTAATTAATTGGAGTCAGGTGTATGTCGTGATTGTTTTAGGTGAAATTCAGCTATTTGTAACATGATTATTATGTCTAGTGTGAATGGATAGGAATTGCAAGTTAATTCAAAGTAAATGTCACATTTTAGATCACAAAAGGCAAACCAGAAATATTTTTACAAATCATCTATGTTGTAATTTCTTTTAATTTGACCTAACGTGAAATTTACACGTTAATAAATATCCCTGAAAGTCTTTCTTGTGATACACTAAGCAGATACTCACATGCTTGTTCGCTAAATGTTAGTTAATTGAAACTTAGGCTAAAGTAGCCAAGTAACTCTAGCTGAGATGGAGATTTTTTCCAGTTCACTTATTATAGGTTTATATTTGCCATCAGATGGATTTTGCTCAAATTCATACCTTTGTGATTAACCCTGTAAATCCGAGCACAATTTTTTCCAACCAGCCTTGGATCTTTAATAATGAAAAATGTATAAAGGAATTAATAAAATTATATTAATTAAGGTTAACAAATTTGAATTTTTTTAGTTTACAAAAAGGATGCCTCAGAAGGGGATTTGATTTGATAGCATTATACAAATTTATTCAATTTATTCAAGGGGCCAATACAAACCATTGTCTGGAATTCTATTCATAAAAAGGACAATACAAAGGACACAAGGTCACACATTTAGACTGGAAGAAAGGAGATTTAGTCTAAGGCAAAGGAGAGGTTTTTTTTTTAGTAAAACCAATATGTTTTATCACTGTCTAAACAGATATTTAAACAGCAACTGGATGAATACTTACAAAAGCATAAATATTCAGTGATATAATTTTTAATAGGTGGGATAAAGGTGTTCTAGTTTGTTGTCAAAGGGCTTCAAACTGGGTGTGGTGGAACCAGCCTCGCCACTGGGCATTGGAGAAGACTGATTGCCAGCCTCCTGCCCTGTGACTATGGCCCCATGTTGAAATGCTTGATTTTCCCCTGCAAAGACCCGAAAACCAGGTCATTCATTATTTTCCCTATGTGAGCAGTGTTACCCCAGATAGCTAAGCCATGGAGCCCATTCGTATACCAAAAGACTATGGAAAAAGACTTTGGCTCCATGTATGTGATCTGAGCGCCATTCGATAATAATGTGCGCTCAGATCTAAGCTATCTGGAGATATGTTGAATGTACCTGTTTTATGCAATAGATGCACAGTTATTTATATTTATGTATTTTATTGTCTTTTGCTACCATGTGGCTAATGGAGTTTTGCCTCTGTCCTTGGAGATAATTGGATTACTTCCCAATTATCTCCAGGATAGAAGACTCTGTGGAACCGCTTTTGGGACTTTGATCTAACTTTTGACCCACTGGACCAATTTGTATGATTTTGACGTATGTTTGTATTTGGAGTGAGTATGCTGATTCTGAAAATATAAGTTTTATGTGAATGTGATGCATACTTTTAAAGTTATGAATATTGTGTAAAACTGTGTATTTTCCTGCCTGTGATAATTACTTTAACCCATTGTGTAAGGTAATTGTATCATAGGCAGAGGGGAGGATTTTGTGTGGGAGTGTCTGAGTGTATTGTACGTGTTTATTGGTTGTTTTACAAAACCCTGTGGGTGGTACTAATGTTTAAGAATGTGTATATAAGAACAATAAACCCACAGCTTTGGCAGTTCTACTTCTCCCTCAATTTGGAGTTCCGTCCTTATTGGGGGAATCTGCTACAAGGGATTGCTATGATAGTCATACTCCCTTGCTAAATCACTACTAAGCTCTTGTAAGAGCTTGTTTCTGTCCTGCTCTCTGAAGGAGTCCACGGTGGTTATGGTGTCGGCTGGAGTGCTTGGAACCCTCAGGAAGCGCTAGGAGCATTCTTCAACGGAGGTACCCAGTCGGGGTGCCCGTCGATCCGTTACACTGGGTTTTTGCCTTCTTTTGCACTTATGTCTCTTTTCAGTCTTTGTAAATATGTACATAACAAGGTAAGAACATACTGTACTCATTTATTACATATCACTTATTTAACACAAAAAAATTATTGGAGTTTTTGCCATTGAGAAATGAGAAACCTGTATTGCTCCAAAAACGTTGTATTAAAATTAACTCAGTTTTATGAAGGCTGCTGGGGAGGAGCCACTCACCTACGGAAACTACATCTGATCAGAGATAATATAGAATTAAAATTGGTTTGTATATATAAAAAAATAAAATAATGTGATGCTTGGTGTTTTAAAGCCAACAAAATATTGTACAAGACAGGATGTGTTTTTCTAAAAGACCCTTTATCATCCTTTAACAAAGTTTCTAATCTCCATAACCCAACACTCTTAATCTCTGGTTCTGTTCTCATCATACTGCATTTAACATCCTACAACAACTCCAAAGCCTCATCTCACCCTCATACTCACTTATAGGAACAGCGATTGTGATGCTCTGTGTAACGGATCACCTGGCACCCCGACTGGGTACCTCCGTTGAAGGATGCTCCTAGCGCTTCCTGAGGACTCCAAGCACTCTGGCAGACACCACAATCACCGAACCGGAGAAACAAATAAATTCTCCCAAGCATATGAATGCTGTAGACAGTTGAATAGGAACCATACGAATAGGTTTACTCTCCTAGCAGTCAAACTGGAACAGCATACAATAAATCCTTCCCCCAATAATGAGATGACACTTCACTTTGAGGGTTAAAACAGGAACTCAAGTGCTGGCACACCCAGCCTGGTTTTTATTACAATCCACAAAACATAGTACTGCCCACAGGGTTTTGCAGAACCACCAATAAACACATTACAACACATACAATGCAAGTACAGCAGCCAATCAGACACAATGGGAAAATAGAAACACACCCAGCATATTCCTCCCCTCTGCTTAGGAGATAATTGAGTCAATTACTGTATCTACTCAATTATCTCCAAGCTGAAAAGTTACTTTTTGTACATTTTTATAACTTTGTGAGTTAACATAGCACATACATAAAACTTATATTATTTTAACCAGTATAACTTGGGGACAAACATATCCAAAATTCACTTGAATAGGTTCAGGGGTTTAACGGTTAGGTCGAAGTCCTTTGTTTTTACTTGCAAGCATGATTTTTCCTGGCAAACCAGTTCCCACTGGTTTGGCAGTGTCCCTGGGACAACACCCTGCTAGAGAACAATGGATCCGGGGGAGGGGAAGAGGAAGTGTCCAAAAAGTTTCAGTAAGTCCATTCACTGTGCTTAAAGAGCCAGTAGCCGCACAATAAAATACAATATGCCCAAATATTGCATTCAAAAGTACAACTTTACCAGGGGCCATAGTCAGCAGGAAGGAGGCGGGCAGCCAGGCCTCTCCAATGCCAGGTGGCGAGGCGGGTTCCACCACACTCTGCATTTAACATCCCGCAGCAACTGCCACAACGCCAAGGCCTCATCTCACACTCATACTCACTCATAGGATCAGCGATTGTGATGCTCTGCATTTAACATCCGGCAGCAACACCCACAACGCCAAGGTACTGACTGTAACTTGGAAGATACTTCACCTCATTTATTCTTACATTGCTACTATATTATCATGTGTTACTATAGAATTGTTTCCAATTATACCTATAGTTTGCCACTGTAATTTTCTGTGCATGCAGTTTTTATCATTGTCATTTAATGTTTTTGACCAATATTTCATGTACACAGTCATTGAAAGATTGGGTGATAGAATATGGTTGCTAAACATTTCAACACATGGCTACTCAAGTTTTTCTCAAGTTAATGTACATATTATGTTTCAAACAAATCTTGTGTTTATTTTCTCAATGTTTAAATGAAATGTGTATAGAAATGGAAAAATAAACCATATGACCACATAATTTATGAGAAACCTACAAGTTCTGACTCAAAAAATCATGAATCATTCTGTAGACACACCTGAAAAATATTGACGTTGATATATAATCCCTATAAGTTTAATATTAAGGGATAAAAATGACCCTTGTCTCGGTGGTGGTGAATGTATGAAATATTGCCTGGAATTTCCCAAGCTTTCAAATGTCAGATAGTGACTTTTACAGAATCTGTTCCAAAACCTAAAAAGCTGTTACACAGCTTCAATCGATGTAAAAAAAGTTCTTCAAAATGACAGCATCATTCACTAGCACTCCTCCTAACCCCCCAAAAATCATATATAAATCTATTTGCAAGCACTAAAATCTATCATGAATTAGTCTTCTCCCCATTGTGATGATCATCACTAAGGGACCCATCCGAGGAAATGATAAACTAAGGGAACTGATCACTATACGTTGGGTTGTGATGACTTGACAACGAAATTCAAAGCAGTGGAAAAATAACAAAATAATTAATAAACTTACACACCCATTTACAGCATCTCAGCTTGTGATGTTTATGGCTTTTTTTTTAGCATGTTCACATTTAGGCCTTATTTTTGAAAATTGCCACAACGCTATGAATTACTCTCTCGCTTCTAAACACCAGCAAGCTATCGCAACCTCATAAGTAAAAATAAACAAAAATGTTTGGACGACGTTGCTCTCACATCCAGTGGAGGGACTTCCGTCAAATTGTCAAAGATTATATAATAGGATAATGTTGGCTGCTGATTCTTATTAGCATCTAAATGGAGGGGAGACAGAATTTCTTCAAAGAGGGAAATTGAGGTCAAGATTAAAGAAAACTATGTAATGGACCGACTTACTGCCGTAGTCAGAAATTCTCTTATCACCTTCCATAAACCGTGGGATCCATGGTTTGGAATATGACCCAAATTAATTAACTTTCAATGCAATACCTACAGTCATAGCTACGTATCCGCAATTGGTTACTCCATCTTTCTTTCTTCCTTACACTTCTATATATCTTCTTTTTGTCTTCTCTTCTGTCTTGTTCATGGTGTGTCGATTTTTGAAGATAACTTAAATTCAATGTGAAGGGTTAAGCTGAATTAACACCTCAATTCAATGCCTATTTTTACAAGTACCTGCACTGTGTTGATGTGAGGTATAGCATCATACAAAATATTCTTAAGTTGATACCGATAATATTTTGCTGCCAAATATTTTGGGAAAAGAAGCAGCATGCCTCCATTACAAAATGTATCTCATGTGATCCCTGTGCGGAAATTGGTGGTAAAGGGTGGCCTCCCTTGTCCGGAGCCTGGGGAGAGGGGTATGTAGTCAGACTTGAACATACCACAGTTACACCACTGTTATATTATTGTTGGATTTGTTTGACCTTATTTTCTATTTCTGAAAACATACAGCCGTGTAATCTGTATGCTGCATACACAGATTTACATTGCTTGTGCACTACTAAATAAAAATAAAAAAAAAACAAGCAAAAGGCTTTGAAACCACATCTCATAAAAGCCTACATATTAGGACAATTTTCTCAGTATGATCTGAAAGCTTCCGATTTTACAGCCATTAACAGCCAATTTCACAGCTCTGGATCTCGAAAAATGAAAAAATCCCAATTGACACTGGAGTACCCGAACTGTTTTGGGGTCAGCAGCCTTGCTTCTATTGAGACTCAATCCACTAACATTCTTATTAAAAATTACCCATTTATGCCACACCCTAATCTTTTTCTTGCTTCAACCTGTATCCACCGAAGAGGAACAAAGGAGATTTTTAAACAAGTACATAGAGGAAAGTTCAATGCATACCAAATAGCACTTCATCTCCGGATGATCCAAACGGCACAACATTTGCCACTTCACCCATTTGATATATTTTAGCTTACTATTGCACATTGTGGCAGTTTTCCTCAAGTTTCACATTAAATTACAAGCTTAGTATTATTGTTCTAAAAACCTGATAAAATAATTTTACCCTTAACATCAATTTTATAGCACGACATAGACAGCTTTCTTGCATTATAAAATTCTGTTGTAGGACGCATTTGCTTTTCCACCAAGTTATGCATTTACATAATAAAATGTATGAGCAATAATTACATAAGCAATAAAACTACACTTTGTTAGTTATAATTATGTAAATACATCATTAAGTGGCATGGTACTTTATTACGGCTGAGATATACTGTAAGAGAAAGAGATTACCAATTATGATACGAAAGCTATAATGAGTACTAAATAAATAAGAATTATTTGATTTTTTTCACTTAATTGTATTTGTTTAGAGAACATTTATAAACATTATTTGCAATGGAAGCATTGATTTTAGCGATTACCAGAGAAAAGACTAGGCTTAAAGGGACATTATAGGCACCTAGACCACTTCATCCGTCTCCCTTAACCCTGGAATCTAAAACATATTTACATTGTAAGGGTAAGACTGCTAGTGATATTTCCTACTGTTTCACAGAGTTTACTTCCTCCGTGCTGATGTTGGTGGAGGAAGAGTCAGCACATAGGGACCTAAGGTATGTGTTTTAACCCCTTAAGGACCAAAATTCTGGAATAAAAAGGAATCATGACATGTCACACATGCCATGTGTCCTTAAGGGGTTAAAGAGCTTTTAAACCTTTAAATGCCATGTGCCTTTATCAATATTCTCTTGACAGAGGCGCGATATTGAGCAGAAACGTGCGCCGAGCTGACGCTGATATTTAATATTGTTAGGAGAAATATTTTACTTTTGAGACCATGGAATGCTGATAGAGAGAATATTTTGAGGATAGATCTAGGGGGACTGCCTTGAAGCAGTGTGATCTACATAGGGGGGAGGTTTAAGGATTTGGATAAGCCCAATAAATACATGTTGCTGGCTATCTTGAACCTCTCCAATATATTTAATTTATTTAACTTCTTTGCTCTATTACTGTTGTGTTGATTTGTATCACATTGTGTAAGTGCCACTTGTTGCTAGTGGTGAGGAATTAACTTTTTGCACTTTAATTGTGGTCTAATCAATACCATAGAAATCTAAATGCCAATTACTAAGAGTGAACTATTTAGTGGTATCGATAGCTTGTGCTGTTAGGATTCCAATGAAGCAGAGTGGGATTGGTACTATAACCACTTTAGCTATTTGGAATATACCACAACTGAGGACCACAGGTGCTGCTTAATATTTTGTTTACTCACGAGACTCCCTAGTGTGCTAATATAACTAACTACAAGTATCTAAGCCCAGAAAGCTCAGTATCGAATGTGTCTCAATATAAGGAGTTGATGTTATCCTCTGTTATATTGTGATATAACCTTTAATCTAAAATTCATTAATATACAGAGTAACTTGTCATATGCATGATATCAAGCTTGGTACTCTTTATAGAAATTCCCTCATATTTTAATTCACATTTATTGACTTTTTATTTTTTCACGTTATTTATTATTATATTTTTTTCACTATAGTGTATGTGTGGAAGTGGTGTCCAGTTGTTACTAATAAAGACTATTATCAAGTTATCTCTAATTGTATCGCTATTGTATTGTTAAAATAAGTGTTTCTATACTAGTGGTAATCTCTGGAGTTTTGACTTCATCTTTTTGGCAGTTGGATCCCCATATGGTTTGTTTGTTGAACATTAATATATCAGTATGAACTTTTAAGAAATTCTTTAAATTTTTTTAACATATTGTATGGGTAAAAATTTACAAACTAATGTGTATGATGGCAGGTATGCTTTAAAGGCCAAATGGAGGAACTGTAGCTATTTCCTTTTAAGGAGGTGTGGTTTAGTAGAATTATCATTAAACTCAGCCTAAAACCTACTTCAAATTCGGTCATTTTACACAAGATATCCATCGTTATAGTCTTATTTGGTAATATTTTTGCATCCAAATTGTACATTTTTCACCACCCCCAATGAAAAAGACTCGTCTGTACAAAGTAAGGTCCAGAAATGGTTCAATGCTGTTGCAGCTGAATGGAATAAGAAGATCGAGCATCTAGAACAGGCATAGGCAATCTTCGGCACTCCAGATGTTTTGGACTACACCTGCCATGATGCTTTGCCAACATTTTGGGTGTAAGAGCATTATGGGGGATGTAGTCCACAACATCTGGAGTGCTGAAGGTTGCCTATCCCTGATCTAGAAAATGTAGTGAAAGTTCATTCCAGAAGAGTTCTAGAACCAATGGCTGTAGTGGAGCTTCCTATTAATGACCATGATATTGGAATCAGAGATTTAAAATAAAAGGTATGTGTTTATCTATGTTCTATTATCTCCACTGCGTTATCCAAGTATTTTATCAGGAATGATACTTGGGATTTTCTTTTATTTTGTTTTCCTGAGACATTATTATTACCCATCTCAATGTCACCCATTTTATTTATCTTGGCAGATTTAAGTGTTTGGAAACAAAATGAATCTATTGAAGCTCCTCTGTAATTCAGATGTAAGGGCTGTTTTCATATGTAAGACAGTTATAATATAGTTTTATCTTCTCCAAACCTGAGTCCTCTTGACAATATAGCTCTTGGGCCTGTAAAGCTCAGGGATAAATAACTACCAACAGTCACATGAATAAGTTAAAACTTGAGAAATTTCTAAATCAATTTCATCTATTCAAGGAAATTAGTTTGGTCCATTGCACTAAAATATGCAACACAAGAATAACCAGAGACAAAGCAGGCACCGCAACATGAATCTATTGTAATATTGATATATAAAAAGAGATATTTATGCAAATGAACATAATAGCTAGAAAAAGGAAGATGTAGACTGTGCCTAGAGGTACTTAATATAAATTCAACACTCTAAGTACAACAAAAGAAAGAAGGATTCTTGAAGAATTCTTTGTTGCAATGTTTCAATAATTATATATGTAATTAATTTTTTTTGTGATACCCATAGCCATTCACTACTCCAAGTTATACATAGTTAGATTCTTTCTAGATATTATATATATATATACATAGTTAGATTCTTTCTAGATATTATATATATATATATACATAGTTAGATTCTTTCTAGATATTATATATATATATATACATAGTTAGATTCTTTCTAGATATTATATATATATATACATAGTTAGATTCTTTCTAGATATTATATATATATATATACATAGTTAGATTCTTTCTAGATATTATATATATATATATACATAGTTAGATTCTTTCTAGATATTATATATATATATATACATAGTTAGATTCTTTCTAGATATTATATATATATATACATAGTTAGATTCTTTCTAGATATTATATATATATATACATAGTTAGATTCTTTCTAGATATTATATATATATATACATAGTTAGATTCTTATGATATATATATATATATCTAGAAAGAATCTAGAATCTAACGACTTCTGTATATATATATATAATATCTAGAAAATCAACTATCTATATATTATATATCTATGAATCTAGATATATATATATATAATATCTAGAAAGAATCTATACTATATATATATAATATCTAGAAAAGTCCAACTTTATATTATATATATCAACTATCTAGAAAGTATCTAACTATATATATATATATATATATTATCTAGAATCTAACTATGTATATATATATATAATATCTAGAAAAGAATCTAACTATGTATATATATATAATATCTAGAAAGAATCTAACTATGTATATATATATATATAATATCTAGAAAGAATCTAACTATGTATATATATATATATAATATCTAGAAAGAATCTAACTATGTATATATATATATATAATATCTAGAAAGAATCTAACTATGTATATATATATATATATAATATCTAGAACGAATCTAACTATGTATATATATATATAATATCTAGAAAGAATCTAACTATGTATATATATATATATATATAATATCTAGAAAGAATCTAACTATGTATATATATATATATAATATCTAGAAAGAATCTAACTATGTATATATATATATATAATATCTAGAAAGAATCTAACTATGTATATATATATATAATATCTAGAAAGAATCTAACTATGTATATATATATATATAATATCTAGAAAGAATCTAACTATGTATATATATATATAATATCTAGAAAGAATCTAACTATGTATAACTTGGAGTAGTGAATGGCTATGGGTATCACAAAAAAAATTAATTACAAACATCCTGATGACTAACAGGGAGGATTCGTTTTTAGGAAGTTAGAAAAAAAAAATTGATTTGGGAAGAGTAGGAATTTAGTAATAATAAAAAAACAAAAACTTTTTTTAGTTTTTTTTAAAATAGAAATATTATGATGCATGTTGCTAGCCTTTCAATGGAGATCAATTGAGATTATTATTATTATTATTATTATTATTATTATTTGTAAGATATAAATAGTTTTGTATATGGGCAGTGACACATACAGGAAACGTTTGGGACACTTAGAAAGTAATGATTTCCGAAGAAATTGCAGTGGAAGAATCAGGAGAGTCCTGGTTTTTAAACTAATCTAAAAGTATTTTGGAAAAAATGGGGGACATTGGGCATTGATTCATAGCACCACGACAAGGATATTGTCAATATCTGCTCCCTCACCTATGCCCCAATCTGCAGTGCCAAAGAGTGCTCACCTTCTGTCGTTAACAGTGTTAACATCCCATTCTGTAATTTACATATGCACTATCTCAATGTGCCAAGGGGTTTACAATGTCTAGCATGAAATTGCCCATAAAATAAATTATAACTGACCTACATACATGGCTTGACCTTTCTAGATTTAAAAAATAATAATTTCAGAACCTCACTGTCCCAGCACATGCAAATTTCTTCCAGTGGGCAGTTCCCTTAGTAATACTTAATGTTTAATTAGGACAGACGGGTTGCAACAGTAACATTAAAATTTTCTTCTTCCAGTACGTGTGACCTGGTACCTAGGGACCAAGAAGGAAGACAGTAAATGCAACATTTGTCACATAAATAGAAACATAGAATGTGACGGCAGATAAGAGCCATTCGGCCCATCTAGTCTGACCAATTTTCTAAATACTTTCATTAGTCCCTGGCCTTATCTTATAGTTAGGATAGCCTTATGCCTATCCCACACATGCTTAAACTCCTTCACTGTGTTAACCTCTACCACTTCAGCTGGAAGGCTATTCCATGCATCCACTACCCTCTCAGTAAAGTAATACTTCCTGAAATTATTTTTAAACTTTGCCCCTCTAATGTAAACCTATATGCTCTTGTTGTGTTAGTATTTCTTCTTTTAAATCACAGAACTATTTTTATTATGTAGTGCAATACAGCAATATAACATTTTTTTAAAATAATTTGTATAGCAAAAAGCAAGGGCATAACTCCATAAATGAAACAGATTATTCTACATACGTGAAAACAGTCTTTCAAGGTTGTTATAATTATTACACAAATAAAAATGTGTCAAAATTGCAACTTGCAGTGTTATTTAAATAGAGCATGTTGAAGTTCCCTAACATTACACTCAATACATGCTCGATACACACATTGCAAGCTACAGAGAATTTAACCATATCACATCATGCAGTATTTATATAATTATATGGACACTATGAACAGCAATACATCTTTAATACATTTGATAGAATGTATAAACATTAGAAATAAAATAAATGTTAGGAGGTGGGAGGAGGGGCTACTGGAGTGAAGCCCAGAATGTGGGGCTTTTTATCCACAGATCTCTTCATTTGCTGGAGGGAGCCAGAGTATGTTACATTTTTTGTTTTTATTTTCAATTTCACAGTAAGCAACATAAAAAGAGCGATATGTAGTATAATGCTCTGTCAGGCTGCAAGAGGGCTGCTGGAAAACTGTACTTTGCTGTACATCCCTCTATTAGCTAGCTTGTGTGAAAGGATTGCCTTGAATGCAGGCTCGCAGAATGTGCCTATTTCCAACTCCTGAAAAAACATCAGCAGGACGATGTTCATATAGGTCATGCCATCTCCCCACCTTGCTGTTAATGTAGAGGCCATCACTTTTTCTTTTGGGCAGAAGCTGCAGTTGTTTCTGGAACCTAGCAACTCCCCTGATCCCAGATGGCTCAGATCTGCAAATCTCATGATGATTTGCCATTCCAAAGGCTTTATAAATACAATGGTGGTTGTAGTTCCACATATAGGGATCTACCATGTGGCCACCTCTGAAAACATGGATCGAAAATTGAGACATTGTCTGGACTAGCAGAAGTGCAGCTTTGAAGAAATTTCAAAAATAAGCTACTCAGAAGATCTTAATGTAAAATGTTTACGCAGAGTTTGTGTGATACAAAAGGAATAACAAATGTCACTCTTAAAGGAACGCTACAGTGCTAAAATAGCAGTTTAATTTCCCAGCCCCCACTCTCCCTCTCTTTAGTTTAAGAAGGTATTTTTACTCGCCTCCCTACCCTCCTCACCACACATTCACACACTGCCCCCTACACACATTGCCCTCCATACACACATACACTGCCCCCCCACACATACACAGTCTGCCATTCACACACATACACAGTCCCCCATACACACATTGCCCCACATACACATATACTGCCCCCATACACACATTGCCACACACACACATACATTGCCCCCCCATACACACATTGCCCACACACACGTACACTGACCCCCATATACACATTGCCCCACACACAAATACACTGCTCCACACACAGATACACTGCCCCACACACATACACTGCTCCCCTATACACACACTATTTCTTTAAATAATCTACAAATGCCTCTCCCGAGATCAGGCTCTGGATCCGCTACTGTGACAATAGTGTACCTTTAGGTCTCTTTATAATAATTGAGTCTACATTCACATAAATTAAGGAACCCCAACTCCAATGCATTCAAATCTATTTAGCTGAAAATGAGGAGGCATCATATTATCTTACTCCAGAATTTGGTAATTATTTAGAGGCAGAATATACTGAAAACAATCACAACCTTTTGCCAAATGCAATTATACTGCAACATAATCACGTTTCACAGCTGATGATGTGTTACATAAATTGTAAATACTTTAATAATGAAGTTTAATGAATACAAAAATAGCTATTCATGTAGAAGGAATATTGTTTGTTAATATAAAAGAAACAAGTACATTTTGGCAGCTAGCATTAATTATATCCTTTATATATATATATGTTTAAATAATCTATAGAAGAACAAAAGTATGAAAAGATGAAATGTGTGGGATTATAAAGAGAAAACATGTACTAATATAGTAAAACATGCATAAACAGAGATGGGCAAAACTTGGCTTAACAATGCCAGATAGGAAAAAAAAAAAAAAACTCCACTTAACTTGGAAATGCACATTTTATATTTCTGCTCACTGTATGAAGTGTATACCAGTTTGTTATACTAGATTGCCACAAGCAGGGTTCTCTGCCAAGCTGTAACAGAGGGTGGGAATGAAATGGTTAAGGGATCCAACCATTCGACTAACTTAGGGGTAGAGCCCCAGATGTTTTAAAACTCCAGCTTCTGTGATGTTTTGTCATTCTAAAGGCATGCAAAGCATCATGGTAGTTTTAGTTCAACAACATCCGGGGATCTACCTTTTAGGCACCCATAGACTAACTTATCCTATTACTGTCAGGGCTTAAACCAATCGAAAATTCTAACAATACCATCTTAAATGATCAATCTCTGCCACACCCATAACTTTCTATACCAAGATTTATTTTACTCTAAATGATACAATTATTAGAACAGTTTTGGTGAATAGATCATGTCTCTTAATTCTCACTGCTCAATTCTCTGCCATTTATGAGTCAAATCACTTTTGTTTCTGTTTAAGCAGCCCTAGCCACACCTCCCCTGGCTGTAACTGACAGAGACTGCATGAAAAAAAAGTTTAATTTTCAATCAGGTGTTATTATTTATCGATTATTATTAACTTATATTAGACTTTTTATTTCTTGCTGTTATGTCTGTCACGTATTTAAAAGGAGTAGTTCAGGAGGCAGGAATCAGCCAAGGCAAAGTATCAAAGGGACAACCAAATTCGTAGTCGAGGAAAACCAGGGGTCAGTTCAGGCGGCATGGTTTCAGAAACGATATAACAGGCAGAGGGTCAGATACCGGAAAAATCAGATAAGGCAGTATAGGCACACTGAAGTTGACACCACAGTAAGCACAGTAGAACTGAGCAATGAGGTAGAGGTAGACTGCGATTAAATAGGGGAGAGGTATCCACCTCTTACATTCTATTGGTTAGAAGGTGATTAGTCCTTTAAATAACTTCAGCTGTACTGTACCTTTAAGAGGCTGGCGTTCGGGTGCGCGCGCGTCTAGTGAGAGAATCACACGTGGCTTCAGCTGGGATCTCCTGCGGGTCACGGCATGGTGTGGAGAGCCGTGGTATCACGTCTACGTGTTGCAGGACCGCTGGTCAGAGGTACACGATTCTGTGCACGGCAGAGTCCTCTGCGTGGACCGAGAGGAGACTACTGCAGCTGCAGGTGGAGATGCAGCGGGGGAGTCACAGGTAAGTGCGGTTGTGACACCTGCTGTGTAAACTGGACTTTAATCACACACAGGATGCTCCTGCTATGTCTAGCAAGCTATCAACAGTGCAGGAGATAAGAACTTCTAAATTAAACAGACTGTGCAATGAAGGAAGTATAAACATTAGCTCTTACTTTACAGGAAGTATCTAGGAAGGCTGTTCACATTACATGCAGGGGTGTGTGAAAGGTTATATAAACAAAGTGATTCAACTCCTAAATGGCAGAGACAGCAGGTAAGTGCGGTTGTGACACCTACTCTGTAAATTGGACTTTAATCACACACAGGATGCTCCTGCTAGGTCTAGCAAACTATCAACAGTGCAGGAGATAAGAACTTCTAAATTAAACAGACTGTGCAATAAAGGAAGTATAAACATTAGATCTTACTTTACAGGAAGTATTTAGGAGGGCTGTTCACATTACATGCATTGTAGTGTATTGCTATACCTAGACAATAGGCTGCGCACGCCTATGGTCCCTTTAGTTGGAAACAAAAACTAATTTAGTAAAACAAATATATTCTAAATAATCAATAACTTTACTGATGTGTAGGAAGAAATTATGGTACCCTGTTAACTTGCAGATGCCTCAATAAAACATTTTAATGTAATGAAAGCTTGCTATCATCATGCTCAGTTAATCAATAAATATCTCACCTTTATATCACTTTTATAATTTTTAATTGTGAAATTCCTTTTCTCCCTTAATGTGTCATCCTGCCTTCTGAGATTAGAACTCAGATAATAGTTAGAGCATAAATAAAGGTATACTATAGAAAGTAGCAATAGAGATCAGAAGTAAAACATGGAATAAAAACACAGACCTTAACATGAGATACCACTGTTCAGCCAAATTGTTTTTGTATATTTGAATCTTCTTACGACACTGGTGACCTATTAAAAAAGCTCATGTCAATTTACTTACCTCTACTCTTCTTGAAAGGTCAAAATTAGTTTGAAATGTTTTAAAATTGAGACTTTATTAAAAGCAAAACATACTTTTGTTTAATTGGAAACACAATTTCCAAACTCTGGCTAAGCTAATTCAGTGATTTTTTCCAAATCAGATATGTTGGTATTAGTATTTTACTCTGGTTTCCTTCGCACTGTAATTCACCGTTTAGTTAATCAACCCTTCTGGTCATCAATTTTTATTTTTGTGTAGTTTCTCAAATGGCAAATGCAAGGTGTCACTCACACCTGTTACTGTAGAAGGATTTGAAGAAGTAAATACATTTCCCTTTAAGCAAGTACATCTCACTGTTTGGTGCTCAACCCCTGTTCAGCTACATTATTTTTTGTGTCCTGTATCGAAGGTGGAAGATTGAATTGCAAATTTTCTTTAGATTTCTTTTCTCTTGTTTTATTGCCCGTGATACTAACTTTCAGCACAATGTATCCATTTTCATGTCCAGAAAACATGATGCTTTCGTTCTATTTTTTTCTCACTCTAGACCTTGTCCTTAGGGATTTCAGTACCACATTCATTAAATACTTCTCTTCCCTTGGCCTACACCGTGTCACCATCTACTTCTTCTCAATAAATAAGACTGCATGTCTACGTGGTTTCCAAAATTCAATTGATATAAAAACAACTTCTTGTTTATCCTCCTTTAAACACATACTCAGGTCAACAGTGCTACTGTTAAGTATGTTGGGTAGGTTGACCACCTTAGTGTCCACTATGACTAACCTTTTTTAATTCCACATGTCTTGTTAACCTCCCAGTTTCATCTTAAAAAATATATTTCAAGTGCCTCACATCCAAACACAACATGCAACTAAACTGCAACATGTTCCTCGTTGGTCTCAGTCAAGTCCAGCCACCTCCCTTATATAGAAAGCCCTGCAGGATTCAGCTTCCTGACCTCCTGACCTTCCCATACCTTAGCCTCTATCAGTCTCTACATTAGCTACTAATATGGCTTGGGTTGCAATTTAAAAGTCATTGTCCTTATCTATAAAGTTCTGAATAACTGTGCCCCAATATATGCAGTGTCATTAATAAATATGTCCCACAGCACCATCTCACTTTAGAATGTAATCTTGTTTGAGCAGGGTCCTCACCACCTCCAAACTTGTTATGGTGAATTTTAAAAGTGTATCCATTATTAAATCATTTGTAAAAGCTTATGCAACAATATTAAACCAAGGCCTGCATAGCAGGAGATATTCACTGTTCACAGGATAAGTTAATTAACATCAAGGTTAAACAAGGAATAGTGAAATTAATACATCTTTCGCATGTCATTTTTATTTATCGCTTTATTCTGATGTTTTTGCATCAGTGTTGAAGAACTGATGACCACGTTTAACTGGGCAACAGGATCCGTATTGTGTTTCTCTCACTAAACTATTAATGTAACATAACCCAAGGCTTGCTCCATCCTGATATTATTAATGTATGTTAAACCAATATCCCACAACAGACCTGCCTTAACTGTCTGGATGGCTTTATCTTATGTGGCAAACAAGTAGAAAGAACATTATTACGTAACCTTGAAGGGATACTATAGTCACCAGCTTAAAGTAGTTATTCTGGTGTGTATAGTATATTCCTGTCGGCATTTTAATCAGAGAAAAGACAGGTTGCCCAGGAACACCTCTAGTGGCAGTCACTCAGATGACTACTAAAGGTTCTTTCTAGGTCAGCCCTGTATTATCAGAAAGCACTGGAGTGGCTGAGATCATCAAAATTGATCATCTCAGCCAAGAAGGCAGAGCATTGGTGGGGCAAGCTGCGACCTGTGCGAAGGTAAGTAAAATACCTGTTTCACTCTGGGGTGAAAGGGGAGGAAGGGGGGTTGTGGAGCTAAATGGTGTCAGGAATACATGTTTTTTATTCCTGACACTATACAGTTCTTTTAAAAAACATTCTGACTGGGAGGACCATGAGAAAAGTCTGGATGGAGAAAAAATAAATAAATAAGCCTTACGGGAGACACCACGGGTGCTATTTGCCAGTTATAAGTGATAACTTTGTGTCTACATCACAATTGCACACTAAACAAAAAATTAATACAAGTCTTACAGATATAGTAATATGCCTAATACGTTTAAAAAAAGAAACCACAAATCTTGTATTCTAAAACAGTGTTTGCAATGGTCATCTTTAGAAGAACATACAATTTGACCTTTGTGAAATGTTAACATCTCTCCAATTATAATGTTAAAGTCATTATAAATAACTATATTTATAAACCACAGATTATTTTGCAGCTAAAATATTGAATGCAGATCAACAAAGCACATGGAATATATCATTTTTTACTTTCTTCTTTCTTAGGATGAAACGTAGGAGCAGTTCCTCTGCCAACAATACTCCGTCCGCGTTGCTGTTTTCCTAATTTGAAATGTATGTCTCCATTGGTAAGGAATGGCCACAGGGCACAAAATGCGTTGGGCATAGTCATTCTGTGCTCCCCTTGACTAACAAGCTTTTATGGAATAAATGCATTATTACATTATCTAAAGAGGATAGGACATATATGCCCCCCACTGAGGGATCCTGTTTTGTGAATGGTTTATTATTTTGTCTATAGTTGAAAAACAATTTAAAAAAATAAAAATAAAGATATTTTGTTTGTTTGTTTTTTGCAAAAAAATATATTTTTTTCAGCATTCAAAGATCTTTTTCTTATATACAAGAATAACATGAACAATGCTCATCTCAGTAATTTAATGAATAATAACATGATCTGACCTTGCTGGCATAGTTACTGCCGTCAATTGTGCTCACAACATGCAGGTCACACAGAATTCTAAGCTTTAGATTTCCCAGATGGTAAACTCATCTGCACCTGATCAGACTTTAAAAAGGTCTTGTGTGCGATAATGAAGAGCAGATTTATAGACATAACGGGATGCTGCTTGTTGGAGCATCAAAGTTTAACATCTACATAATGTATTAATCCTGCATATGATAACAGGAAAAGCTTGGTCTTAATTCATTTGTTCTTATAAAGGTTTATTTATTTTTTTGAAGTGATTAACATTGTCATTTTTATGGCATTTTTTTATAGCATCCCGAACTAGCAAGTGATCAGCCAGAATTGATTGCAAAAAGCACAGATCATACAATGGTTTAGTATGTTCTTTTTCTGATCAAAATGGTATTTATATTTGTTTTTTGTTTTTGTTTTTATTTAAAAAATGAGACTACAATATATTCCTTGCAGTTTCCAGATGGGTTTTATACAAAAAACATGGATTACGCACTGATCTTTTCAGAGTACCGTAACATGCTCAAAACTAGTAGAAAACAAGTGGAAATCAGAGTGCGGACTTGTAGTAAGAATTGAGGATTGTTTGCTAGTGTGCTCATTTTTTACAATGTATCGATAAAATATTTTGTGGCTGGACCTTACACTGTGTAGCCTTTTTCATGAATGCTTGGTTGACAGAGAACCGATTTCTTATATATTATAGTAGATGTTAGGTGCACCCGTTTGATAATTCGCAACGGTCCTCTTAAGAAGAACATAATATTAACCTTTCCTAAATGTTAACTTCTCTCTTATTATAATGTTAGAGTCATTATAAATAACTACATTTAGAAACATCATATTATTTTGCAGCTAACATATTGACTGTACATCAACAAAGCACATTAAATAATTAGGATCAAAATTCTTACTGTTTCTCAGTTTGGGTAAAGGCTGAAGGGTAGGAGCAGTTCCTCTGCCAGCAATACTCAGTGAATATCTATCTATCCTCCCTTATACACAAGTATGTCCCATCTAGGCCCTTACGATCTGCTGAAGACTTACGTCTATCTTCTGTCCGTACTCCCACCTCTGATGCTCGCCTTCGAGATTTCTGAAGGGCTGCACCGTTCCTGTGGAACTCGCTTCCCTCCTCCGTTAGATGCGCACCCAGTCTCCACTCCTTCAAAAAATCGTTAAAAACCCACTTCTTCATAAAAGCGTATCAATTAAAGTGTTAATAGCTCCTGATTGATTCCTCTTCTGCAACTGTCATTAGTCTAATACTATCCTTACCTTTTTGTGTCCTTTTACCCCACTCCCTCTAGCATGTAAGCTCATTGAGCAGGGCCCTCAACCCCTCTGTTCCTGTGTGTCCAACTTATCTGGTTACAACTACATGTCTGTTCATCCACCCATTGTAAAGCGCTGCGGAATTTGATGGTGCTCTATAAATATCATAATAATAATAATAATAATAATAATAATAGCAACAGTGCTACAATTTAGGGGTACATATTAGATGTGCCCATTTAAGTATTTAAAGAACTGGTGACTTTTCTTTCACAGATTCCACCATCAAAAGGTCAGTCAAACAATAGTGGGGCAGGGGCAGTGATTGCCCCATAGATATATGAGATCCTAAAATGCTGATACTTAATGTTTCGGTCAATATTAAAGTGAATCAGTGCATAGGATATTGTGTCTTTGAAAAGACCCATAGATGAATGCACTCTGTTTTGTGTCTTAAAGTATTACTTGACAATTTTCTTTAAACCAGCAAGCAAACATTGTGAAAGAAATATACAAACCAAAACAAAGCAAGAACATTTTTTAAAAAAAGTATGTTTATAAACCTACTATAAACTTGGTAAGATTGCATTGTTGGGTACAACTCTCAGCTAGGGGAGTTTCCCCATCTTACCCACCCATCTTATTCTTAGACAAGTTCTCTAATGACAGAAACAGGGCATCATTGTGCAAAAGCAGCAAATTTCTCATTCCCTCTGAAGGGACTGACAAAGCATGGAGAGAGAAACCCAAGTCTGACGCCTGATCTGCTTGAATCACACTGACCACACTCCAACTTTTGTCCCCCTGTCAGGATGTTACAGGGAGAACTTCCAACTGCTCATGTGTAAATCCATCAGACACGCCCAACGCAACTTTCGAGCATTCCTAGGGATTGGACACTAATTGGTTAGATCACTGCCCTCCCCTCCCCCACCTCACTCCCAAGAGTGGGTATAGAAAGCATAAGAAAGAAAAAGCTAGTAAATAATATGAAAATAAAAATCATATTTAAGCTTTTTTTTCAGCCTGTAAATGAGCAAGTTTGCTTACAGTGTTGTGTGTTCCTTTAACTCAAATAAGGCAGCGATCCAACAAATGTCCACTTCTTTCAGCAAAACTCATGAAACTCCAGATGTAGTGTGGGCTAAGGAATAAAAATACCGGAGTTCAGAATATTTTTAAATTATCATCTAATCTGATTAATCCTGTTTATTTGTGATTATGAGCTGCCACAAATTGAGTTATGTTTGATATCATGCATTTATCCTTTTCATAAAAGTGATTCCTATTGGATATCATCTTTGCCTTTGAAGTACACCACATCCACCTTGCTGAATCTATTCCCTCCCTTCCCCCCAAAAAGAACTGAGATAATGTTAAGAGTAAAGGGGGTGTATTCTTAGAAAGATTGCCAAACATATTGCAGATTCATTCATTCCATGTATGTGGACCATATGGCAATAAACAATAAGTGCAGATATTGCAATATCCATAGCTCATATAGAAATTGCACTTTCAAAATACTGTAGTGTTTATTCCATTACAACTCTCTTCATCTCCCAGTGCAATACTGATGGATGGAGGGTGATGGGAGTTGTAATATAATAACAGCTCGAGGAACACAATGTATGCTGTTATTCTGCAAGGTTAAGTTGCAGTTGTCTGTAATAAGAGCATATTGAAAGACACATCTCGTCATTTCTTTCCCATTCAATCTTGGCAGCCTTTGAAAGGAAATTGGGAGAGGAAAAACCGAAAGAATGAGCGCAACATTACTATACTTTCTCTGGTGTTTCCATGGTACGAGAACTAAAGATGTTTGCTGCTTTGCTCAGAATGTCTGCAGTGCTTGTTCTAGGTCAATATGTTGGCATAATCGTGCTCCGTGAAGAAAGACAACAAATTCTTCAATTGATTTGTTGAAAAAAATACACTAAGTTTGCCTTAATCAGTATTCAGCCTGTGTTCATAATTAGAAAATAATAGACTTATTTGAAAACAGAAAACCCATCTTGGTTTAATAGCGCTTTTCGTGTGTTAGCGCCTATGTAGCAAAACGTATGTTGCAAGCGATTATGGTAAATTATGTGTATCAGCACATATAATCATACATTTTATATTTAAGGGAGACAGTTGGTAAGGATATCAATATACTAGGTAGTTCAAGAAAAAACACCTCCAACTTACTAACCACACTCGTAAGGCTCAACTACACCTCAACCACAACTCCACAACCATTACCCTCTGGGTGGAACATTGTAAAACAACATCTACAGTCTGAGTCATTCTTGATGTCAGTGGTTTCCTGCCCACTGCTCAAGTAACACCAATTGAAAAAAAAATTCCAATATACATGTTCCCACAAAACATGTAAGTATTGTAACTACTGATGGCTTTCAATCAATGTATTCACTTAAAATGAGCATTGTAACTACTGATGGCTTTCAATGTATTAACTTAAAATGAACATTGTAACTACTGATGGCTTTCAATGTATTAACTTAAAATGAGCATTGTAACTACTGATGGCTTTCAATGTATTAACTTAAAATGAACATTGTAACTACTGATGGCTTTCAATGTATTCACTTAAAATGAACATTGTAACTACTGATGTCTTTCAATTAATTTATTCAGCAAAACGTCAAGATTTCAAAGGATAATTATTTCCCAGTTTATTTTATATTCTTCTTTGTGCATTTATGGCTTTGTGGTGGAAACATAAGAGCACTTAAGTAAGCAATCTCGTTATCAGTATCACAGTCAATACTTTGAAAGATGGCTAATGTTTAAGATTAGTACCCAAATTACCATTTGACATATAGTGGATCCTGTAACACTTAATTTGAGTTTCTATGTTCAGTAAGATGAGAAATGAAAAATAATTTGGAACACATCTAGCAGCAATTCATTCATGAAATTAGTCTACGGGATTGTATTATTTTATTTATATCGTGTATTTTAGGAAAATAAATGCATACTATTATACTAGTGAATGTTAAATACTTTTTAAGGTTTACTGAGTAGGAATCAAGAATTATCACAACCATAACAATGATAATTAAAAATGATTAATTAATACTTAATTAATTAGTAAGTAATTAAGTGTATCCATTGAGTGACTGTTCATTAAATGGCAGACGGGATTACCCCTTTAGAATCTAGTAAACCAATGTAGTTTTAAGGAAATTAAAGCTGAATGATATATAGAAGTTCTCCCACAACATGCAACCACGTATTCTCTATTAGACTTGTATTTAGGGAATCTAGAGCAATAAGCCTATGAGAGTAAAATAAGAAATACTTAATAGCTGCACAAAAGATAAGAATTAAAAAATATGCATGTGATGGAGAGGCTCGTACAGAGGCCTGGAGGCCAGACTTCCCCCTACAGACTATGGACCGGGTCATAGAACACTCTGAAAAGCACCAACAAGACTGTGCTCACCATCCAAGAAGTCTTCCCCTATTACCAAGCAGATGCAGGCTACCCAAGCAGCCACGATGCCAGCCACCCGGTTGCGACAGCACCCTGGTAGAAACCAGCGTGAGATGCAAAAGTCCTAGCCGGCCTCATGGCACTATCCACGAATTTGGAACTTGTAACCAGGTGGTGATTGGACACCTTATGTGAATTCAGTGCACCCTTTAGAGGTAGCTGATGGGCTGAGCTATTCTGGAATGTGTTGATTGTGTGGTTTTGTGTTAGGGAAAGAGGTTTTGGTGCTCCGATTTCCCAGTGCCCTGTCTGGAAAGGTGACTGCTTTAGCTCCAGACCCGATCATATTAAAGGGACACTATAGTCACCGTAACAACTACAGCTTAATGTAGTTGTTCTGGTGAGTATAATCATGTCCTGCAGGCGTTTTGCTGTAAACACTGTCTTCTCAGGGTTTACATTGCTCCCTATGGACACCTCCATTGGCCACTCCTCAGATTCTGCATGGAGACACAGAATTTACCTCATAGAGATGCATTGAATTAGGGGGTGGGGCCAGTGCCGGCGGACTCGTGTGGCTATGGAAATAAGGTATGTTTTAACCCCTTATAAAGGGTTTAAGGGGGGGGAACCACCTAAATGGTGGTTTTAACACTATAAGTTTAGAAACACATGTTTGTGTTCCTGGCCCTACAGTGTTCCTTTAAATCTAGAGGGAGGGTTAGTAGAACACAGATTCCACTGATGGATTTTCACCAACCAAATCAGAATCATATGAAGCACTTGGTTATTGCTGGTGTTTGGTATACATATGTATATGTACATATTTTTCACTTGCAACAGTATTTCAACTTCTTGACATAAAGGTTAATACGATTTATCTTTCATATTTTTTTTCGTATTAATATTTTATCTGCAAGAATAAATTGTAGGAAGCTCCAAAGTCATTGTTTCTAGCAACAGTTCCATTAATTATTTAATTAGTGCCACCATCACACATAGCAATATTGGCCGTTACCTTTCGGTCTTATTGGCATATCTCAAAAGTCACACGACTTTCTTGGTCACAAGGAGAGCACACTGGTGACAAAAACAAACAATATTCCCATTAAACATTTGAAATAATTTTTATTTAACCAGTTATTTTTTAAGGAGTATTATACAGGGTGGGCCAAAATTCAGTGTAAGTTTTGAGAAGTCAATAACTTTATGTCAGGATCGCCATTGTGCTTTACACAATATTGTGTATTTGGGTCTGGCTGGGATCAAACCTGAGTTTCCTGCATCCCAGTCGGTATCCTTGCATTGAGCTCCACGCATCTTTGACTGTTTCTGGTTGTTCTTGGTATCCTGTAGTCTGAGCCTGTACGCCTGGAATGTGCACACCTGTTCCTGGTTCCTTGATGATTGGCTGAGACTCCCTATTTAAACCCCGCAAGGCTGGTTCTCGTTGTCAGATCGTGTTTCCTGTTCATGTTTGGTTTCACTGCTATTCTTCTGACTCCTGGTTTTGATCCCCTGCTCGTCTACCGTTTTTGCCTGATTGCCGCCTGTCCTGACTTCTGATTCTGATACTGACTACTCTTCTGGATATCCTTTGTCTGTACTGCGTTCCAGGAAGCACTGGTTATTTCAGCCCCAGTGCACTGTGTCACAACCTTGGGGATTTCTGTCCTGAGTCCCCTTGGCCTGTGTCGAATTGCAAAGGGTGCTTTAACTCTGCGTGCCGGACTCCCACTCCAGGTAAGATCCTTGACAGTACGATCTGACCAAATGGAGTCTGCAGAGTTGAAGATTACCGTTGCAGCCTTGACCCAGCAAGTTTCCCAGCTCACCCAGGCTTTGCAGGGCTTACAGCAGGAGCTGGCTTCCCTTAAAGGGAGAGTAACCTATGACTCTGGACTCTCTGAACCGCTGGTTGCTCTACCCGAGAAATTTTCTGGGATCCGGTCTAAGTATGATACCTTCAAAGTTGATTGCGAGGTCCTGTTCTCCCTGAGACCACTTACCTATGCCACAGACGTCATTAAAGTGAGGACAGCGATTACCTTATTGTCGGGGCACCTTAAGATCTGGGCCCACCAGTTGTTACTCACCAAAAGCCCAGTCCTAGATTCCTGGGAGTCCTTTATTCGGTCCCTGGGTTTACAATGCAACAAGACACAAAAGTCATATGTACATAGATCACCTACTGTTGCTTCACACATATTGCAACCCGGACTGGAAATGGACTACACTACTCCTTTCACTCGGACTGATGTTACAGCTAACCCTACCGCTCCCAAGTCTCCCGAAACATCGTATACATCTGGCAGGGAGGCGGAGGAACCCATGGAGATTGGACTGGTTAGGTTCCGTCAGTCATCTCAAGAAAGGGCAAGAAGGATGGCGCATGGACTGTGTTATTATTGTGGGGAGATGGGACATTTAATATCTTTTTGTCCCATTCGTCCATCTAGGCCTCGGGTTCTCCGTCTGGGTACTACTCTGGCATATCCTATGAGACCTGTCTGCCAACATGCTGCCTGTCCTTGCTTGACCACTCTGTCCAATCCTCAGCCTTCTACAGTCGTTGCTCCTGAGGTTGTGCAGGAATCTGTTACTAAAGAACCTGAGATCTCTATTTCTACTAAAGATTCTGCTTCTAAGAAGGCAAGCACCACAACCACTACAAGTCCTGTCAAGGAAGACCCTCTTTCTGGCTGTACCTATGCCTCTAATGGGACTCTAGTCCGGAAGGAGGACTTGCAAGTATTTGAAAAGGCCCTACAAGCTATGACCTCTGCTCCTACTAGTACCACCAAAGCCAAGAAATCCAAAAAGTAACCTCCTGGGTCGTAAGTTGCGTTCCTCTTCTCGCCTACGGCGTCTTTGAAGGGGGGGTAATGTCAGGATCGCCATTGTGCTTTACACAATATTGTGTATTTGGGTCTGGCTGGGATCAAACCTGAGTTTCCTGCATCCCAGTCGGTATCCTTGCATTGAGCTCCACGCATCTTTGACTGTTTCTGGTTGTTCTTGGTATCCTGTAGTCTGAGCCTGTACGCCTGGAATGTGCACACCTGTTCCTGGTTCCTTGATGATTGGCTGAGACTCCCTATTTAAACCCCGCAAGGCTGGTTCTCGTTGTCAGATCGTGTTTCCTGTTCATGTTTGGTTTCACTGCTATTCTTCTGACTCCTGGTTTTGATCCCCTGCTCGTCTACCGTTTTTGCCTGATTGCCGCCTGTCCTGACTTCTGATTCTGATACTGACTACTCTTCTGGATATCCTTTGTCTGTACTGCGTTCCAGGAAGCACTGGTTATTTCAGCCCCAGTGCACTGTGTCACAACCTTGGGGATTTCTGTCCTGAGTCCCCTTGGCCTGTGTCGAATTGCAAAGGGTGCTTTAACTCTGCGTGCCGGACTCCCACTCCAGGTAAGATCCTTGACACTTTTAATTAATTAAACAATTCCAATGATAATAACTACAATAAATGCTTAATGTATGGAGATTTGTTTGACTAGATATGGAAGATGACATTTTTTAAAGAGCTCCATTTGCTGCCTGGCAATTTTTTTATTTTATTTTTTTTTTAATTGCAGTGTCCATAACGTTAGTTAATGTTTGAGGTTCTAACGCTTAAATTTCTGCAAGGGTATTCTCCTTAAGCTGCTCAAGTGTATGTGTTTTGTTCACGTACATCCGCTCCTTCAGATATTTCCACAGAAATTAATTGTGAGCCGAAAGCTCGGGACAATGTGAGGGGCAATTAATCTGGCAATTTCTTGAAATTTTCCTCTCACCAAGTAATTGTCTCAGGAGGTCCATTGTGGCCTTGCCTGTATGGCCAGTAGCCCCATCCTGTTAAAACCACATTCCAGGACGATCTTCCACTCCAGGATGTAAATAAAATTCAATCATATCCCGATATCTCCCACCAGTAACGGTCAAAGCACTTCCAGAAAATTCCACTATTTTAACTCATTGTTCCTTCAACAACTTACCCATTATGAATCTCCCAATACTCAGTTATAATATGTACTTGCAACAAAACAATTTAACTATTAACAAATACGTTATTAACCTGTCAAATCCTACTCTGACTTTTGGCACACCTTGTATACGCACTTGCATACCTAAGTCTTCATGTTTGTTGATTTGCAAAAAAATAATAGCTATTTATGATAAAAATTTAATTCTAAAATGCATATTATTCTATAAGTGCAAAATCTGAATTGAAATTTAGACACTCTGATGCATAGATTGAGTAATATGCAAAAGACAATATGATGTCATGTCATTAATTTAACAAAAAGATACATATTCTAGTGCAAATAATGGAGTAACAGTTATGTAATGTTGTTATGGCTTTTTCAGCCATATTTCACCAAATATTTGATGGTAAAACTGTAGAAAGGCTGATATTATTAAGAGATAAATTCTGTTTGAGAAAATGTATTTTTGTCCTACGCTCTGCAAACCCGTGATGTATGCATAGCAACATTCTCAGTTGCTATGCACTAAAAAAAAAAAAAAAATAGAAGCGCTCTTTGCATTAAACTAATGAGAGATATTGAAATCTATTATTTAGGTTCCCTGTTCCAGAATTCCACTGTCATATTTTATGTTGAAATTCATAAAGGTAATTTGCACCAGCCCCAGTAATTCCAATCAATCTGTGCTTTATCATTGTATGTACAGGATGCGGTTAACCTGGAAGAGAATGAAAAAACAGGGCACAAAAATAAAATGCCATCTTGGCAAATATTAAATAATAAGGAAGCTATCAACGTATAATATAAGCTTTGTTTTCAGGAAAGGTTATTAAGATGTCAGGTGTTAAGTTTGATTATACATGTTTAATTATTTCATTGCAGAAGGAGAGCACAGTTTAAAGGTCGAATTTAAGCATAGTAGCGATGAAGGTAAATTTCATCCATATATGAATAGCATTCATTGACTGAATGTATCAAAAAAACATATTCACATTGGCATGTAGTGGTTATGGTGCTTCAATGACCCCTTTAGTAAAGTGCAGAGTTATGTTATAGGAATTGAAAAGAGAAATTGGCTAGATTTTGTGTGAATTTTTGTAAAAATTTTTTTTATAACTTAATACGTAATCCTTTCCCTGAACAATCTGCTGGTGGTCTGGAAATCATCTAGTTGCCTCTTAGTGGCTCTCTGACCTTAATCCTGTGTGTTTTGGGGTGATGTACTAACTACACTTACTCCAAATACATGGTTTAATAGAATGAAAATATGGCAAATATTAATTGGTCAGAAGATTCTCAAGCCCTGACCTTGTACAACATTACTGAGAAATGTCCAGACATAGAGTTGAGTATGAGAATTATGAGTAGTAATTTAATATTTTGTTAGAAGGGTAGAGCAACTCTTTATACCTTTGTTGGCTACTGGGAGGTCCTAGGCTAACGAGACATTTGCCTTTGGAGGACTTTCCAAGGAGGGGGCAGCAAAAACACCACCCGCAAACCCTTCAGCAACTTTAACAAATGCTCTGTTAGCCTCGTGTCATGGGGGAGAAGGGCCAAAGTGCTGGCTAGCTGGCCACCTTAGGTTCCCCCCCAAAGTAGGCGGCTGTGCAGAATAGAGGCAGCCGTGAGGATGCTGTAATCGTCCTGCTCATCCTGCTCTGCTCCCTCACACGCCCTGCTGTGATTCTGGGAGCAGGAACATGACTTCACTCAGTGAGTGTATGTCAGTGTATGTGTATATAAGAGTGTGTGCCTGTCAGTGAGTGTGTGACTGTCAGTGGAAGTGTGTGTTGGTTAAACAGCTTGTGTGCCAATGACTGTGTGTCTGTCAGTGTATGTGTATCTGTCAGTCAAGTGTGTAATAACTGCGGCCTTAAAAGATACCATAGTAACAGACCACTCACACACAAACATAAATATCTACCTCCTCATGAGTCACTTTTAACTAGAGGTGGCACAGCCTCCCTGTGTTTAGTGGGTATATGCGCTATTTACTTTTATATATAGCTGTTCCTAGATGGTGGCTTTGTTTTTGATTCTTGTAAAAGACCACTAAAGGCACCCATACCGCTTCATCTCAATGAAGTAGTCTGGGCAAAGCGGTCCTTTAGTTTTAACCCTGCTATCAAAAACATTGCCATTTAGTAGGTGAAACAATATTATGGTTGACACACTTCCACTGAATAACAAAGTCAGAGTCAGTTATTCAGTCAAAACATCATGTTCATAGAGACCATTTGATTGCAGTGTGGCATTTTGCTGCGCATGCGCACTAGCCTGGCAATGGTTTATATGGTAGATCATCAATATTGATGATTTTTAGATAGGGAGGCGGGGTGGCCATGACTAGATCAGCACGCCATAAATGTCCATAAATGATTTGCTATAGTATCCTTTATGATTGTGCATTTTTCTTAATTTGAAATGGAAGCTTCTTACTATTTTTAAGAGCCACATATGGGGTATTTTGTAAAATTTGATGATTGTTTTTTTTATTTTCCTCTGTGCGTCACTCATGCCAGTCCATGGATTAAGGTTTAAGGGCAGTTATATTCAGTATGTTTAAGCCAGAGTTCAGCTTGCATCATTTGGAACTGTAGAGAGTTTTATATTTTGCTATGAGATCTGGTGGCTGACAGTACGGAAAGAGTGCTATTTCTTTCTGGATACACAGTATGGCTGCTGTTAGCGATTCTTAGTATTTGAATTTAGAGCATCACTGCTCATCTTGGTTAGATCTAATGGGAAAATAGATTAAAATGCATACAGCCTTGTTATGGCCAACATAAATCTGCCAAATATTCCACAAGTCGAAGCAGAGTTCAACAGACACATGTAATACTGCACTTCTCATTTTATGAATGTAGGGGTCCCCACACTATGTATAATGGTCAGGTCACCTGACAGCTCAGACACATTAATAATCCCTGGTCCATCATATCTCATCGGGGGCACAATGAAATGAAATCCATGGATCTTAGATACATGTCATTATGTTTGGCGATGAACCCAAACTAGCAGATTTATATGAAACAATCACCATTTCAAGTACGTTTAGCAATAAATACAGATATTCATGTAAGCATATTCATGTTTTTCAGCATCAGTGATTCAACATTCTGTGCAAATAAAGAATTTGAGCATCATGGTGAGCTGTAAACCACTATTCACAGAGACTGCTCTGTTTAAGTGCTGCAGCTTGCCACTCAGTGAAATAGCAGAAATTAGAATTTTGTTCAACTTATTCCAATTACGAAAGAGTAAGGATTGTCATCATTCATGAGATCATGTGTCGGGCTTCTCGTTAAAAAACTCTGTCTCATGTCAGCTGTGCAGATGACCAGGAAAAGAAGCTGAGATTTGCCATTGCACATGCCTGACTGGCACAGCCTGTGCCTTTAAACTAGACATTTTAGTACCAAGAAAAGAATGGAATTGAATACACTATGCAGAATAATCAAGAATTATGTAATGACCCTCAGGGAAACATTATGTATAACTGACATTTTGTTCTATTACAAAAAAAAAGGTAAATTAAAAAATATATAATACTTAACCACAAACAGAAAAAAATGTGGTACTAAAGGAACACACCAATGCTAAAAACTTTTTTTGGTTTTAACATTTGGAATGCTCCACAAGCCCCCCCCCCTCGCCACCAACCCCCCCAAAAAATAACTTTACTCACTCTCGGGTACTTCTGAATGTCCAAATTGCCAAAGTGCCGAAGTGCTGAAATTACCGAATCTCCGAAGTTTCGAAGTGCCGAAGTGCCAAAGTTGCCGAAGTTCCAAAATGTCAAAGTGCTGAAGTTCTGAAGCACAGTATTGCTTAAGTACTAATATACTTACCCAGTGAAAGAAGAAGAATGTTACATTGTATACAATTTTAAATAAAAAAAAATACAAACATAGCCAGGATCCAGCTGTAAGCATTTGCAACACTTACAACAATCAAGTAACATACATATAAAATGTAAGTTACTTAGCCGGTCAGTGTAATGACAGGAATAAATAAGTAGATAGCTCCCTAATACCGTGGGAATTCGGGAGTTATCTACTAAAAGGTGTGGGTGGGGGCCCTAAATTATAATAAGGGGGGACCTAATGTCCTCCCCCCTGTTCCCCACCCCTGAGCAGTGGGTGGGGGCCCTAAATACTAATAAGGGGGGGACCTAATGTCCTCCCCCCTGGCCTCCACCCCTGAGTGGTGGGTGGGGGCCCTAAATACTAATAAGGGGGGGACCTAATATCCTCCCCTCTGGCCCCCACCCCTTAGTGGTGGGTGGGGGCCCTAAATACTAATAAGGGGGGGACCTAATGTCCTCCCCCTGGCCCCCACCCTGAGAGGCAGGTGGGGGCCCTAAATACCAATAGGGGGGGACCTATTGTCCTCCCCCCCCGGCACCCACCTCTGAGCGGCAGGTGGGGCCATAAAAAATGCCCCCCCCCCCATGTGACTAGGGGTCCCCAAATCCCTAGTCCCCCCTGCCCCCCCCCCAAAAAAATGATCCCCCTACCTAACCCCCTCACCCTAAAAATAATGAGGGGGGGACCGTTAACTAAGTACCTGAAAAAAATAAATAAAACTTACCATTCGATGTTGTCTTTCTTCTAAAATCTTCTTTTTTCAGCCCCATAAAAGGCCAAATAAAAAACCATTATAACCGACGCAATAAAAAAAAAAAAAGAAGAAGAAGAAGAAACCGAGTGCAAAAAAAAATAATCCATCTTCACCCATGGAGGGCTCCGCGCAGACTGAGCTCTGCAGGGCGAGGAAGGCTTATAAAGGACATTAGGTCCCCCCCCCTTATTAGTATTTAGGGCCCCCACCAACCGCTCAGGGGTGGGGGCCAGGAGGAAAACATTAGGTCCCCCCCTATTAGTATTTAGGGCCCCCACCCGCCGCTCAGAGGTGGGGGCCAAGGGGGAGGACATTAGGTCCCCCCTATTAGTATTTAGGGCCCCCACCCACCACTCAAGGACATTAGGTCCTCCCCTTATTCCAGTTTAGGGCCCCCACCCGCCGCTCAGGGGTCGGGACTGGGGGGAGCACAATAGGTCCCCCACATCATTTTACTTTAAGGCCCCCACCCGCCGCTCAGGGGTGGGGGTGGTGTTTGTTTTTTTTAAACAGTGAGCAACCACAGGCTGCTCACTGTTTACTAGACATGCCCCTACTCGCGGTATAACGAGTAGGGGCAAAATTTACTAATACTAAGTAATTTTTACTTAGTATTAGTAAATTTGGCTGAAAGACCAATTTAGGTCTTTCAGCCTTTTGGTAAATAACTCCCTAATACCGTGGGAATTAAGGAGTTATCTACTAAGTGGCTGCAATAGATGTCCCGAGGTCCCGAAATGCCAAAGTTCAGAAATTCCAAAGTTCCGAAGTGTCGAAATGCCGAAGTTGCCGAAGTTCCAAAGTGCCGAAGTCCCTAATTTCGGAATGCCGAGCCGAACCGAACCAAAAATTTTCCCCATGCACATGCCTAGAGACTGGCTTTTGAACTAGATGGTGATCTTTTTGTTAGATGTGTTCTAGCCTTGATAGACTGTGTTTATTTATTTGGTTATTTATTATTGATTGTGAATAAAGTATTGTATTTTATTTAGTGATTTGAGTGTGCCTCATTACTCTTGTATTACGTTGAAAAGGCAGGACTGACACAACAGCATAGTTATGAATGTGATTTAGAATCGTAAAAATGGTAACAAACAAAAGCAATGTAAAGAAACAGATATAAGTAGTACTGAAATTTAGAATGCTCAGACTTGCCAAATGAAACCAAAAATTACAAAAACACTCTAAAAAGATTTTAAAAAAACGTTGGTACTCTAAAAGGCCTGAATAGATAAACTTTCAACTCTCCAGGGTCAGAAAACCAGAACAGTATATGAGGAATTCTCTGTAATCCAGAAAACAAAGGAAGCAAGCAGGTAAATCTAGTTACGAATTCTAGGAGGGCATAACATTGGGTCACTGTTTGAGTTCCAGTGTGGTATTAAAAAGCAGTCTTATAGGCAGCTGCTCAGCAAATACAATCCATATGGGAACTGATAATTGGTGCCTTCCACATGACTGCACAGTATATTACACAAGGCAAGAAATGTCATCGCAGCACAGTGCGGAACAGGAAATAGATCGATTGTGATGGAATTCTGAGAACAGGTTCAACTCCACCAGGAGCTTAAATTTTAACACATATTAAATATACAATGTTACAGAAACATCCCTACAGTGTTTACATAGACAAACATTGATGATAGCCCGTATCAGCCTCTTTCAATTCCTCACGTAGATAAGCACCCTTTGATGACTGTAATTTCACCCGCAATGGAAGAATAGTCAAATTTATGTTAAAAAACACTCCTAGGACCATGTTGCATACAATCTTATGTTAATGATGTATACCCTGAGAATAACATTGTCTGTGATTGTAAGTGCTATTTTTCTGTCTCCTGAATACATCTTCATATAGAATCAATTTGTCATTCTGGAATATATGGAAATACGGCAGAGAAAGATAAATAGTTCTTGTATAGAGCATTTTCTACAGCACAGAATGTCAGATAATTATTATTGAATGGGTTCATGCTGACTATAGAGAGCATAGCTGGAGTGTTAGAAACAAAACAGGTTTTATTTTGCCAATCACAAATAAGAGAAGTTGTCAATCACCAAAACTAGAGTAAAGGCAGCATTTATAACAACAGGGGTTCCTCACCCCTGTCAAATTAATAATAAATACATAATAAGAGGTACAAGATGTGGTTGGAGAAATAAATATGAATTTGGTGCAACTAGTAAAAATAAGCAAAGTAAAATTCTAAGAACATCTATGTCACATAATATCGCAATAAAAGGGAAAAATACATATAAGATCCGACACTCCTCAGCTTATTAGTGCAGAGTTAATGCAATACTAGTCACACTAGGGCTCCAGGGCCCTCATACTACCAGAGGTTTTCCTAGCATTTTTGGACCCCAGATTTGTGCAGTGGCACCTCCATTGACATTCCAAACATCATTGCCACTATGGCTTATTGTAGTGGTTATGTAAAAGGAAGCTCTGGGTTCCAAAGCCCACCCCCCCTAGTGCCCATTCCATGTGCTTAGTCCTACACTCTGTCTATCTAAATTGACACCCGCACTCTGTCCACCCCCCATTCGCTGTTTATCCACCACATTTTCATTCTGTCTACCTCACAACCTCAAATTTTCTGTCTGTCCTACCCCATTTTCTGATTTTTAGTCTTGTTTCTATGTCTGTTCACGCTTCTTTTTTTTCATTATTTCCACCCCTAACTCTTCCATTCTGTCTTTCCACTCTTCAGTCTGTTGATTCACCCAATTCTCTATCAGTTTATCCCTCTATTTTCAGTCATTCTACCACCATTCTCTCTCTGTCCCCCTCCCTTATTCTATATTCACTCCCCCACTCCCACAATGACTGTAGCAGGACTAGGATTTACTGAGCTATAGAGAAATTATGCTTCTCTGCCCAGCATGTTATTTCAGCATGCAGAATGGAGAAATGAGGGTTATAATCACCTCCTCCACTCACTGCAGACTGAGAGTGCTGAGGCAGATTGGGCAGAGGGGTGTAAATATCCCATGGCACTGTTCCGCAAGGCTGTACTATATTCGGGACAGTGCAGAGCTGCCAAATGTCACCTTGTGCAAACTGTCCCACCCCCTCCACCCCCACTCAGTGCACTGCTGTTGATGAAGTGCACAATTACCTACCCTTATATGGCATACAGACAAAAAACAAACAGATAATGTCTTGCAAAAAACTCTCATATTCTGGAATATTGAACTTTTCTAACATTGTAACTTTTATTTAGTTTTATACAATCTCTGGGCTTGCCACAAAATATGTCCAAAGAGGTAAGTAACATCCAGTCTAAAAGTCAATCATATGTCTACTTCCCATATTTAAGATTCATAAGTTTGGTTATTGTTGACAAGAGTCATAGCTCAGTTCCGATGCCATCCCCTGTTCAGAACTAGTTGCAAGCAGAAGCCACTTCAATAACGTAGCTACAATTGTAGTCTAGAATAAATTATTAGGTTAGGTAATGCATTGGTTAAATTTCCCTAATAAGTAACGGGTATAAGGTAAGTGTTACTGTCACATGTGGAAAGTGTATGTTATAAGTCTGATACACAATGAGCTTTGGTGTAATCATTTTTATATCCTCTTTCATGACCACATGTCAGATTTTGGCAAACTGCCACCTACTTTCACTTACCCTTGCCTTTATCACTAACATTTGTATATAGGCCCTAACCACAACTGTAAGGCTAAATAAGCCTGTAATTGTGAGAGGTGTTTTAGGTTATATGATTAGCAGTCCATTCAATCCTCTCCTAATGTATGGGAAAGTGACCTCAACCTAATATTCCCATCCTTTTATTATGTGTTTCCTAAAATTTTTCTTACTAAAGTTAATTATCTTTAAATGTCAAAAGAATCCTACAGTGCCCCCTTCCCTCCTGCCCCCCATCCCATGTTGCTGATGGGGTTAAAACACCTTCAGACACTTACCTGAATCCTGTGCCGATGTCCCTCGGCGCTGGGTCAGGCTCCGCCCATGCTCCTCCCCCCATGACATCCGCCAGTGGGGGAGACCTAATGCGCATGCTTTACTATGGGGATTCCGGCGACGCTGGAGGTCCTCACATAGTGTGAGGATGTCCAGCATTGTTTAAGCGACCAAAAACTAATTTAAGAACACGGAAGTCCCTCTAGTGGCTGTCTGATAGACAGCCACTAGAGGAGGACTTAATCCTGCCAGGTAATTATTGCAGTTTATAAAACCTGCAATAATTACACTTGCAAGCTTAAGGGTGATGGGAGTTGGCACCCAGACCACTCCAATGGGCAGAAGTGGTCTGGGTGCCTGGAGTGTCCCTTTAAGTAAAACATCTTGCAACATCTTTAACTGAATAAAGAGACCTGGCAGAATTTGTTTTTAAAATAAAATATTTAAGAACAGACAAGTGAAAGAGATCTGCACGCTGATTTGTTGTTTTTTTTTCTTTCTCGGTCTTTAAATAGTGAATATTATTTAGTCCTGTTGGTGAGTCATGGTTGAAATGCGTGTGCACAAAGAGTTATATTGACTAGAAATTATCCTCTAAATCCAAATAAATCTAATATCAATAGTAACAATATTTTAGAGAAACAACAAATCTACTTTAAGTGATTAAAGTTTTACCGAACACTGTAATGTATTCAGTATATGGTGCAGTATTGCCATGTATTGTTGGAACATTAACATCTAAATACCAGTATTCTCTCAAAAATGAATCAGTTTAGAAAACTCGTACTCCAAAACAAGTGCATTTATTTGCTAGAAATTTCATAGAAAACAAAGTGTTTCATTTTTCTATTTTCTGGGAACTTTATACGCGATCAGAAATCCTAAACACACAAAGTGCCACAAGAATGAGCAATTAATGGCATATTTTATCCAACCTTAAGGCTGGTTGAACGTCATGGGAAATGTGGCTCAGAAACATCTATAGTGCCAAGGTTATCCATCAGCGACCTACATGAATCAGCTAGCTGGGAGAGCAGGTGATATAACTGGGTCAACCACAGAACGTTGCACACTTCTGGGAGTAAGACAATATTTCAGAGACATCCTTACCTTCTAACAGCCTTCTCCCTGATTACCTGTCACCTGCTCTCCTTGTATTGCTTTCCACTTTATTCTGTCTAAGTCTTTTAACCATACCTGTCCTCCGTGTCCTTTTTGTTCTTCTTCCAATGTGCCTTTTGAGTCTTCCACTCTTAATTGGATCGTAGAAAAATGGATATATAGGTCAACAGAAGTTATTTTTAGGGAGTGGAGAAGCCCACCAGACTTATGGTCTTGCTTCTATCTGTAGTTACTTATTTCTGTACTCCTATTAGTGAAAGGCTGGGCAGCATTTGAAGAACTTAAAATTATTATACTGACTATAGTTTTAAGGTTCCCCCCAAAAAATTAATTAAAAAAGCTTAGCTTCTGATTTAGAAACCAACATTACTATTTAGCTTCCATTGGAATAGAAAAATAAAAGTAAATCTATTACAGTTTTGTATTACATTTATTAGATAGAGTTGTCTTTAACTCTATATGCACAGATTCTAGAGGTAAAAGTTGAGTAAAGTTCTTTCATTACAAAATGGTGTTCCTTCCCAGTTTCCCCTTGTTCCTAATTTCTCATTCAAATGCTGCTGACATCTCAGTGCACATACAGCCTCAAATGACTTTACCCATTTATTATGTAGTAGCTTTTGGGCGGTCAAGGACTTAAATAAAGCCTGAAGACCAGATATTAGACCAGGAAGCTTCAAGCTCTAAACACTGGCTAATCACATGTATCAGAAACATCCTGTTATTCATCCTTTAATTTGCAGAACCTATACAATGGGGATACAGGGACTAGTTAAAAAAAATGATTATGTTACATGAGAGAATGACAGAAACAATATTGGTTATTAACCTCCTAATAACCAATGATAATCCTCGCCACCCACTGCAGGTAATACAGCAATAATTCCACCAACTGCGTAAGTGAAGTCAGTAAAACAGCTGACTTCTGTCTATTTTAACCAATCAGATATTTATCATAGAGAAGCAAACACTGAGGACAAATCAGCACTCATCACAATCTACCAATCCAATGCTTTTCTTTAGAGAAATATTAGAAATACATAGTAACTGGCATCATCTGACTTTGAATGCTGAATGCCGAATGTCAAATAGATTCCATAACTAAATCTGTTTTATTGGTCATACCTTACATGTCATTGGGTATGAAAATTGCAAAATGTAAAAGTGACGCCCATGTTGCAGGTGTGGCTAATTAGGGACAGGAGATGCTAAGCAGGCAATTGCATGGGACGCCAGGCTACCCCACTTCGGATCGCTTGAAGTCGAGCTGAAGCCGAGTTAATTCAGTTATCTACTTACTTTGATGCTCCTACTTGCTGTTTGTGGATACGAGAAACCCAGCTTCTCAACAATGCAGGTCTCTACTACTTTGGGAATGCAATTTTGATATCCCCAAATGCATCCGCAGACCGATCCCCTTGCAGGTGATTCGTACCACACGCACGCAGACCGGAGGATTTTTACTATGCTGTTTCCTATCAAAGCCAATGTCGGCTATTTTCTCTATTACAATGGAGTGTGTTTGATAGAAACACTCGAAGGTTAAGAGCTCGGCAGGAATTTCAAGCCTGAAGCCAAAGTGAACAAGTTAAGGATTACATTGTTTCGTGGAACTAAATATCCCTGTTAGCCAAGTGCCATCGAAGATACATTGTTAGGGTATGATACCCTTGCAGCCAAGTTGGTAGTAAAGCTGGTTATCAATTGTACCTCTTTGTTTAAGTTTTCTCTCCTACAATCTTACTGCTTGAGAGTAAAAACATCTAGAGAGACATTAGAAGCTTGAAGAAATCTTCTGAAAGGGAAAGAAAGGAGAAAAGAGGAAGAGAAAGACTGTTAGGATATTTATTTGTTTAATTACTTCTTGCTGCCTGATTGGTTGTTTTTTGTTTTTTTGTATCTTTTCAACCCTTAACCTTTACCCTTTCAATGTTACAATTACTCATTGATTCTTAGTAGTAACAATAGGATAAAGATAGAAAAGGATTACTTTTGTAACATTTTGTTTTTATTTTTATTAAGGGTTATCACGATAACGTTCAAACATTATGCCACCAAAAAACCATCCCAGACAGATAATGTGACGAGACCAATCTCGCCACATTGCATTGGAGAAGCCTGGTTGCTCGCCTGCTGCCTCTGGACTATGGCCCCCTTTTAAAAGACTTTATTTTGCCTGGAGAAAAGCTGTATTCGTGCTTTTCTGCCAGTTGTTCGGTAGATTCAATCTACCGAACAACCGCACGAATGAATAGACCACCTGGGAGCTGGAGTGTGCCGGCAATTAACCTCCCTGAAGCTGCGGTTAACCGCAGCTTAATTGACGAATGCTGGGTGGCCGCCATTCGTATCCCGAACACGAGGTCGCGGCCATTTTAAACATACGAATGCACAGCGGTGTTCGCCCCTATTTTCATGGAACTAAAATCGGACACAGTTTTGCGCGAACACCGCTGAAGCCGCCGACCTCCCTTCTTGTTCGGTGGAAGTGCACGAACGGCCCGGTGTTCGGTAGTTTTGGTTGAATGTGTTATACCCCAGATAGGAATCCCATGGAGCCCATTCGTATGACACTGACTGTAAAGACTTTGGCTCCAGGGCGATTAAACTGTATTCGTGTGGTCTGAGCGCCATTCGCTTAATAATGTGTGCTCAGACCTGAGCTATCTGGGGATATGTTACATGTCTGTGTTTTATGTAATAAATGTTACTTTATGTATTTTAAAGTATAATACTGGTTTTGTATCCCCACATGTGTAATGGAGTTTTGCCTTTGTCTTGGGAGATAATTTAATTACTTCCCAATTATCTCCCAGGGCAGAGGGGAGGAAGCCAGGATGCATTGTGGGAATATATTGTGACTGTGTGTCCTATTTGTCTACTTGTCTGTCTTTTGTCACAGTCTCCCATTTGGTCCCCTAGGGGAGTGTCCACCAGGTGGGAGACCTGCATAAATACTGGGCAGGTAGCCCTCATTAAACAGACCACTGCTTGACCCCCAACACGGAGCCTTGTCTCGTCTTTGGGGGGGATTTACTGAATGCTGTTAGAGACTGATTGCTAGGAGTGTAAGCCGCTTGGATGCTTTTCCTATTCGTCTGGTAGCAGCAATTCGTATGGTTCCTGTTCGTCTGTTTGGAGTGCTATATTGGATGCCGTTCGGGAGTTTGAAGCATTCACTTATTGTATGCAGTTCGAGTGTTTGGAGCATTCCCTTGTATGCAGTTCGAGTGTTTGGAGCATTCCCTTGTATGCAGTTCGGGTATTTGGTGCATTCACTTGTATTCAATTCGTGAGTTTTGGTGATTCTACAGTAGCTGTGCCTGTCTCTGAAAGGGGATTATAGTCTAAGCGTTTTTTTTCCCTTTTGTGCAAAACGGTCCGTTACAGATAAGTCGGGAAAGAACAAATCCATTAATACATTCTACTCTCCAAAATCAGATTCCAATAAACTTCAACCTCAAAGGAGATCTATATCACCTTCCCCTTTGGAGGAGTAACAGACAAAACATATAGCCCCAGGTTTCTAATTTACCTATGGAAACCATAACAAATCAAAGCCTTACTAAAATGATGGATGATATCTATGGAAAAATTTAAAAAGACATTAATCAAAACATGTCTGAGATAATTAAGGAGATATCCACTCCTAATTCTAAAATGATTGAACAAAATAATGAGCTTGAATAAAATACGAACAGAGATCACTTCATTGCAAACTCAAAATATTACTCTAAAAAATCAGATTAACGAAATGGATAATAAACTAACAGAAATTGAGGATGGATCACATAGATACAATATAAAACTTAAAGGTATACCAGAAGATATTAAACAAGAAAGTTAAGTAATTATATTATGTAATTTATCATTCAATATGTCAATCCTCCACTTTTAACTTTAAAAGTGGACAAGGAAATATTAAAAAACTTGAATATTGAAATTGATAATTTACCTCTTTCTCATTTTTACCAATCTATAGAAACGATAAAGAAATTGGTTTTCTCCCAAAATCAAATCTCTATAAATGCTCCTTTAGAAGTCTTGAAACTTTTTATCCATGATCTTAATTTGTCTGGCTGGTCAGAGGTAAAGTTGTTAAAAATTCTAGACTCATACTGTACTTCTCGGATTAGTACATTTTCGCATCTACATCAAGGATCAGGTCTTTCTAATAAAGAATATTTTACCTATTTAAGAATAATAGATTTGTTACATAAAATATTTATAATTAAACACTCACCCCTTGATAAGATTTTCTATGGGAAGGATATTAATAAACCTTCAAAGATTAAAAGGGTCATCGGTACACTTAATCAAGATGTTGAACTGAATACTGTTATTAAGTGGGAAAACGATCTGGATAAGTCCTTTTCCTGTCAAGCCTGGTTAAATTAATTTGAACAAATAAGGAAATCAATTCATTGTATAAACATACAAAAACTTTCCTTAAGCTCATTCATAGATGGTATATGGTTTCCATCAAGTTATGCAAATTTCAAAGAAATTAATCCAATTTTTGCTGGAGATATAATAGAGAACTTGGTTCACTTAAACATTTTTGGTGGGACTGCGCTGGCTTGGATATCCTTAAACTGGGAGTCTCTAAACTTTTTACTGATTTAAAATTAAATATCACTTTGATCCCCGAAAGATTCTTATTCCATCTAGGTATGCAAAAAATGTCTAAACCATCTCTATATTTAACTATTTATGTTTTAATGGCTGTTAAATTGTGTATCGCTAGGAAGTGGAGAAAAAATGAACCTCCCACTTTAATAGCTTGGTTGCTACTTCTAAGTGCTGCTTCTAAGTGTGTAGTTGGAGATATTCTGGAGAGTTTTACAGAAGCTTCAACTGTCTAAGAGTTGTGCTAAGAGCTTTCTTTTCTACTGTTACAGATAAGATTCATCTGTAGGAAAAGGTTACTGATTGCACAAGGTTTGAATTCCTGTTGGTAATTATAAAGCATTTGATTAGATTACTTGCTATTGATTGCTGTTTAAATTAGCTATTGTTTGCAAATAAGCAGAGGCCTACCCAGGTGTTAAACATTCCTAGTGGGTGGTGATTTTAGGAGTTATATAAGGGCTGTTGCCATTAGCTTGGCCAATATAGCTTGGTTGCTACTTTTAAGTGCTGTTTCTAAGTGTGTAGTTGGAGATATTCTGGAGAGTGCTGTTTCTAAGTGTGTAGTTGGAGACATTCTGGAGATAAACTGGAGGTAATCTGAGGTATTCAGTGGGATAAATAAAAAGTGAAGATTTGTTTGATTTAAATTATTCTCCTCATTGGAATGGCAGACTTAGTTCAGTGTAATAGTTACTATGCATTTGTTTCACGTTCCACTTTTTGGAGGTTTGGTTGTTGTCTAATCTGTAGACAGTTTTCTATCTTGCGGCAGGAGATTGTATTTTTGAAGTCTGAGATTTGTAAATTATCTGGTGAACAAACTCAGACTGGAACTGCTGCAAAGCCACTGCCGCAGAGACATACTAGGAATGGCAGATGGATTACTGTAGGATCTGGTAGACTTAGAGTTGTGGATAAAAGGAATTTTGCACAGTCTGTTGCTCTTCATAATTCATTTTCTGCACTTTCAGAGTGTAATGGTGTTGTGGAGAGAGGCACTGAGGCTAGTGGTGTTGTGGAGAGAGGCACTGAGGTTAGTGGTGTTGTGGAGAGAGGCACTGAGGCTAGTGGTGTTGTGGAGACCAGCTTGGAGACTATGGTGAGGCCTAATAGAAAGCAGTTGTTGTTGGGGGATTCCATTATAAGAGGTGTGGAGATGGACAATGGTGGTCTTGTGAGGTGTCTTCCCGGAGCTACTGCTCACAGAGACAGGAGACATATCTGTAATATTGTTAAGCAAGCAAAGCAGGAAGGGGAATTGGATGTACTTGTCCATCTAGGGACAAATGAGGTTTCAGAGGTTAAGGAAGTTTTTAGTGTTTTTGCCAATGATATACGCCAGGTTGCTTCCACACTGTTATTCTCTGAAGTTCTGCCTGTGCATAACACTCAGAACAACAGGCGGATGCGTATTAGGGACTTTAATTTGTGGCTTGGTGAATGGTGTCGGGAGCAAGGATTTGGCTTTATTTCTCATGGTAGCTCTGTTTGGAATGGAGATAAGCTGTACAAAAAGATGGTTTGCATCTTTCTCAAAAGGGAACAAATGTTCTCAGTGAGCAGTTCAGAGGTTTTGCTAGGATGTATTTAAACTAGGAGGGGGGGGCAAAAGGGTGATAAAACATCAATCCAATTGTCCCCCAAAACAAGGACAAAAGGTGCCTGTAGCAAGTGTGTTAAAAAATGATAAGCTTAGAGTCATGTCTACAAATGCTTGCAGTTTAGGGAATAAGATTCATGAACTTGTGTCAATAATGGCAACTGATAGTGTAGATTTGGTCGCTGTTACTGAGACATGGTATAATGAGAAAAATGACTGGGACATAGCAATACCAGGGTACACTTTATATAGGAAAGAGGGTAGGCAAGAAAGGGGGAGGGGTGGCCTTGTATGTGAAGGATAGCATAAAATCTAGCCTAATAAAAGTTAGTGAGGCAAACATAGAGTCCATTTGGGTTACATTAGATTTTGGTAATCACACAGTAACTCGTGTAAGTGTGATTTATAGGCCTCCGGGACAAATTGAAGAGTTAGATAATCTACTAGTTGAGGAAATAGCTAAAATGACAATGAAGAGGGAGGTTATCATCATGGGTGACTTTAATCTTCCTGATGTAAATTGGAAAACAAAATTAGCTACTTGTGCCAGGAGCACACATATTCTAAACTCCCTACTGGGATTGTCTCTAAAACAAGTTGTTGAGGAGCCAACTCGTAAAGAGGCCATACTAGATTTAGTGTTAACAAATGGAGATTTGGTATCAGATATTACTGTAGGTGAAAGTTTAGGATCCAGTGATCATCAGTCAGTGTGGTTTAATATAAGAACAGTGACTGAGTCACACCACACAAAAACAAAAGTTTTAGACTTTACAAAAACAGACTTTTCTAAAATTTGAATATGGGTAGAGGAGTCATTATCAGACTGGAGCAATTTAAATGGAGTCCATGAGAAATGGGATTATTTAAAAGTTGCACTATTGAAGGCAACAGAAAATTGCATTAGGCTTGTCAGTAAAAGCAAAAAATTCAAGAAACCACTGTGGTACTCCACAGATGTGGCCAAAATAGTTAAAAACAAAAAGTTAGCATTTAGGAATTATAAAAAAAACCAGAGTGAGGAAGACAAAATGATCTATAAGATTAGGCAGAAAGAGGCTAAGCAAGTTATAAGAGCTTCCAAATCACACACAGAAGAGAAAATAGCACAGTCAGTAAAAAAGGGGGATAAAACATTTTTTAGATACATAAATGAGAAAAGAAAAGTAAAACAAGGATTAGTTAGATTAAAAACAAAAGAAGGAAGGTATGTAGAAGAGGATAAAGGTCTAGCTGACTGCCTCAATGAATATTTTTGTTCTGTATTTACAGATGAAAATGAAGGAAAGGGACCTCAGTTGAGAAAAAGGATAAATGAGTCATTTATTACACGTGAGTTTACAGAGGAAGAGGTTCTATTTGAACTGTCAAAAGTAAAGACAAATAAGTCAATGGGACCTGATGGAATACACCCAAAGCTATTAAAAGAGCTTAGTGGTGTACTAGCAAAACCATTAACAGATTTATTTAACCAATCATTGTTAAAAGGAGTAGTCCCAAAAGATTGGAAGTTAGCGAATGTTGTGCCCATTTACAAGAAAGGTAATAGGGAGGAGTAGACATTGCTTAACTAGATTACAGTAAGGCTTTTGACACTGTTGCATATAGAAGGCTTATCAATAAACTGCAATCTTTAAGTTTAGATTCCAATATTGTTGAATGGGTAAGGCAGTGGCTGAATGACAGGTTACAGAGGGTTGTAGTTAATGGAATATATTCAAAGCTTGGACTTGTCACCAGTGGAGTACCTCAGGGATCTGTACTTGGACCCATTCTCTTTAATATTTGTATTAGTGATATTGCAGAAGGTCTTGATGGTAAAGTATGTCTTTTTGCTGATGATACTAAGATATGTAACAGCGTTGATGTTCCAGGAGGGATAAGCCAAATGGCAAATGATTTAGGTAAACTAGAAAAACGGTCAAAATTGTGGCAACTGACATTTAATGTGGATAAGTGCAAGATAATGCATCTTGGACGTAAAAACCCAAGGGCAGAGTACAGAATATTTGATAGAGTCCTAACCTCAACATATGAGGAAAGGGATTTAGGGGTGATTATTTCTGATGACTTAAAGGTAGGCAGACAATGTAATAGAGCAGCAGGAAATGCTAGCAGAATGCTTGGTTGTATAGGGAGAGGTATTAGCAGTAGAAAGAGGGAAGTGCTCATGCCATTGTACAGAACACTGGTGAGACCTCACTTGGAGTATTGTACACAGTACTGGAGACCGTATCTTCAGAAGGATATTGATACCTTAGAGAGGGTTCAGAGAAGGGCTACTAAACTGGTTCATGGATTGCGGGATAAAACTTACCAGGAAAGGTTAAGGATCTTAACATGTATAGCTTGGAGGAAAGACGAGACAGGGGGGATATGATAGAAACATTTAAATATATAAAGGGAATCAACACAGTAAAGGAGGAGACTATATTTAAAAGAAGAAAAACTACCACAACAAGAGGACATAGTCTTAAATTAGAGGGACAAAGGTTTAAAAATAATATCAGGAAGTATTACTTTACTGAGAGGGTAGTGGATGCATGGAATAGCCTTCCAGCTGAAGTGGTAGAGGTTAACACAGTGAGGGAGTTTAAGTATGCGTGGGATAGGCAGGGCCGGATTAACATAGGGGCTGATGGAGCTGCAGCTCCAGGCCCAGGCCCATGGAATAGGCCCATTAAAAAAAATAAAAAAATTATTTTTTATTTTATTTTTTTACACACTACCCTTAGGTTTGCCACCTGACTGGTATTTTAATGGTACAGACAGTATTTGAGGCTGCCTGGCCATGCCGGTATTGCAGTAATACTGGCAATACAAATGCAGGTAATTTTCTCAGAATAAAAGGAAATTACTCTGCAATACCTGCACCGGCCAGTAGGGTCAATGTGTGTAGAGAGAGGCAGGGATAGGAAGTTACAGAATATCCCTGCCTCTCTCTACTACTCACTGATTCGTGGGGGAGCAGCTACACAGCACAGAGAGTCCAGACAGCAGCTCTACAGCTCAGGTAAGTGAGGGATGGGGGAAAGGCAGCAGGGACACATGGGGACACTGAGACACTATGGGACACATGGGGACACTGAGACACTAGGGGACATATGGGGACACAGAGACACTAGGGGACACATGATGACACATACACTAGGGAACACTGAGACATTAGGACACAGACACTGGGAGACCTGGGAACACTGAGACACTTGGGGACACTGGAAAACATGGGGACACTGAGATACTAGGGGACACTGACACACTTGGGGACATATGGGGACACAGACACTAGGGGACACATGGGGACACTGTCACTAGGGGACGCGGAGACACTAGGACACATGGGGACACAGACACTGGGAGACCTGGGGACACAGACACTTGGAGACACTGGAAAACATGGGGACACTGAGACACTGGGACACATGGGGATGCTGAGACACATGGGGACGCTGTGAGACGTAGGGACATTGGGAGACATTGGGACACGGAGACACTATGTCCCCCAGCCAGTATCCCTAGTGTCTCAGTGTCCCCAAGTCTCCCAGTGTCCGTGTCCCATGTCTCTCAGTGTGCCTAGTGTCCCCATGTGTCCCCATGTCTATGTCCACAACTGTCCCCATGTCTCCCCAAGTGTCTGTCTCCCAGTCAGTGTCCCCTAGTCTCCCAGTGTCTGTGTCCCTAGTGTCTTGGTGTCCCCAAATGTTTCATTGTCTCCATGTCTCCCAGTGTCTGTGTTCCTAGTGTCTCAGTGTGCCTGGTGTCCCCATGTCTCCCAGTGTCCACATGTCTATGTCTACAACTGTCCTCATGTCTCCCAGTGTCCCCAAGTGTCTGTCTCCCAACCAGTGTCCCCAAGTGTCTGTCTCCCAGCCAGTGTCCCCTAGTCTCCCAGTGTCCCCTAGTCTCCCAGTGTCTGTGTTCCCATGTCTGTGTCCCTAGTGTCTTAGTGTCCCTTAATGTTTCAGTGTCCCCATGTCTCCCAGTGTCTGTGTCCCTAGTGTCTCAGTGTCCACATTTCTCCCAGTTTCCCTAAATGTCTCAGTGTCTCCATGTCTCCCAGTGTCCCCGGGTCTCTCAATGTCCCCATGTCTCTCAGTGTCCCCAGTATAATAGTGACATGGGGACACACTAAGACATTGGGACACTGGGAGAAATGGGGACACAGACACTGGGAGACTAGGGGACTGGGCGACATGGGGACACTGACACTGTGATACATAGGGACACTGAGACACTGGGTGACTTGCGAGACTGGGAGACAGGGAGACACTGGGAGCAATCCATCTATACAGCAGAATCAAACTGAGTAGTTTGTTGGTGATTTTACAGAATTTTCTCTGATGTCACTCCTTGTGATTTACATCATGCGATGTCACGCATAACTAATTAATTATACAAATGATTAAGGCTGGTATTTTTTTCCAAGGAAGGTGGCAACCTTAACTACTCTTCACATACTCTTGCTTAAAGGAGCACTATAGGGTCAGGAATACAATCATGTATTTCTGATCCTATTATGTTAAAACCACCACCCTGGCCCCTTCTTGCCTCCCTAAATATAGTAAAATATTACTTGTATTCAATTCTGCAGCTGCTGGCTCAGAAATGGTGGTCTGAGCAAATTACAATACTTCCCCATAGGATTGGCTGAGACTGTCAACTAGGCAGATCAGGGGCAGAGCCAGCACAAGTCCAACATAGCCCTGGCCAATCAGCATCTCCTCATAAAGATAAATTGAATCAATGCATCTCTATGAGGAAAGTTCAGTGTCTGCATGCAGAGGGTGGAGACACTGAATGGCAGTGCTGCACACTAGGCAGTACTGCCCCAGGAAGCACCTCTAGCAGCCATCTAAGGAGCGCCAGTGGAGTTATTTTCTCTGAAAAGACAGTGTTTACTACAAAAAGCCTGAATGGAATGATTCTACTTACCAGAACAAATACAATAATCTGTAGTCCTTTAAGTTTGGAAGCTTAAGAGGGATGTATGGGAACAAAACTTGTGTGCACTGGCTGACATTAAAGTTAGTTTAGGTAATGCAGACGTTGGTCTCGCTAACACTGTGGCATGTCCCCTTTCTTCTACACTCACTACAGACACCTTTTCTCTGTCTCAGACTATATACCAGGAACTTCTGCCTGCTAGTAAGAAGGTAAGGAGATAAGTGGACCAGCGAGTGCTAGGGGACAGTCCTTAGAAAGAATGGAGTGAGCGCATCACCAGATGCATTTATGTCAAGTTTAGGGTGCTGCTTGCATAGTATGCCCTTAGTTGGACAGCCTGCAGGATTGGCAGGCAGCCTGACATGCATTAATTCCAGGCTGACCTAATTCTTTGGACAAACATGCCCCCTTTTTGGGCATGTTCACCCCTTTTGGCAAGTCTTGTCACGTGATTCGCGCCAGTGGCACACCCTTTTACCCCGCCCATTGACTTCCTGCTTCACTGGACACTGCTGTTAGTTGTTATGGATTTACTTGAAAGATGAAAGCATAAATTAGAGAGAAATTAGCATAGAGTATGTGTTTTCTTATAGCTGCATCCTATGAGTTTCCCTCCAGCACCATCTCCATCAGATACATGACGCTTGGGAGGAATGATTGTTTTAGTGTTTTTGGTCGATAAGATTCCGTAATTAGGCCCATCATAATTGTCAGCACCAGGCCCACTGTGCTCTTAATCCGGCCCTGGGGATAGGCATAAGGCTATCCTAACTATAAGATAAGGCCAGGGACTAATGAAAGTATTTAGAAAATTGGGCAGACTAGATGGGCCGAATGGTTCTTATCTGCCGTCACATTCTATGTTTTTATGTTTCTATAATGGATATCAAAGCCCAAATCAACTATCAAAGTATAATGGAAAAGGCTGTTTGTTTTAACAACAGCAATATTGATACCTATAATAAGATATGGGCAAATTGGTTTGATTATTATAAACAATAGGATTGACTCCTCCCAGTAAGAAATACCCTGGCATAGACACATCTACTTGGTAATATATTGATAATCTTATTCCGAAAGTGGTTCCACTGTGATCTAATCTTACTTAAGAAGTGATTCTTCTCCCAGTTCTCTATGGATGTCTTCATGTTTTATTTGTTGTTATGTAATGTATGTTCTTGTGACGGCAGTATTTTGGAAATGTAGCTTAATTTAGGACTATATTAGGTTCTTAGGTATTCTTATGTAAAAGCTATCTAACTAAGTTTGGATATGGATGGAACTAAATTGGAAAAACATATTTTAGTATATTGTTATGAAGTAACTTGAAGATATGTTGTCAAAATATATATGTTCAATTTGTTTAAAATTATGATAAAAAATTAACATTGAAAAAAAAGTAGAATTTTTTAGAAATGCCATTTGTTACAACAGCAGGACTGTTGAGGCAGCATGTATACCCTAAAATCACTTAATTGAGATGAACTACTTTTCCTGCTTATAGTGTCCCTTTAACCCCTTAAGGATGGCGGGCGTTCTATACCGTCCTTAAGGAACCATCTCTAAACGCCGGAGGGCGGCATAGAACGCCCTAACCATCCTTTCTACTTGCCCGGTATGGGGATTTAATCGGCCCCCCTGGGCCATGTGATGGATGGCATAGCATTGCAATAACTTGGGTTGTCTATTTATGCAAATGGTATGCCATCATGGGGGTAATTCTCATTCCTGGGCTACCATACGGTCTCAAAGGCAACGTAACCAATCTGGCGAATTTCAATGTGAGAAAACTGAAAAATGTAATATACTATAGTTGACCCTGTAACTTTCCAAAACACCATAAAACCTGTACATAGGGGGTACTGTTTTACACTTGAGACATTGCTGAATACAAATATGTGTATTTTATTTCAATGAAAGATAACAGTATTATGACACTCACAGTTAAAATGTCACGTAGAACTAAATTTTTTTTAAAAATTCTTATTTTTTCCCATTTTTTAAAATATTTTATTCATATTAAATTGTTTCATACCTAAATATTTGATGTTAAATGAAAGCCCTGTTTCCCCTGAATAAAATGATATATAATAAGTGTGGGTGCACATAATATGAAGAGCCTAAACAGACATTTAGCGCAAATTCAAGTTTTTGTTTACGTTTTGTTTTGATCACAACGTCTACATTTGGCTCAGTCCTTAATGGGTTCAATTTCAGAATTGTATGATAACACCAATCATTACTTGTCTTCAAGGGATAAAATAATGTAAAATCGAACTTAATCTCATCTGTACGACTCCTTCTTACCTAAACAGAGTTTTTTTTAAATTAATCTATGAATAGTAGGCATTCAAAACATACATTCGGCCAAAACAGGTTTCCAACTTGTTGTAAGTTGCAGTTTGGATATTGTAGCCTACATTTTTACAGTTCACCACGTGTTCACCACGTGTTGATCAGTGAATGAACCCTGCAGACTTTTTGTATTTTATTTCCTTTAACCCCTTAAGGACACATGACGGAAATATTCCGTCATGATTCCCTTGTATTCCAGAAGTTGTGTCCTTAAGGGGTTAAACCCACCAAAAAAATACATATCCCATGATACTCTTACAGCTATAATGTTGGTAAAGCATCAAAGGAGATGTGGTCCACAACATCTGGAATACTGAAGGTTGCCTACCACTGTTCTACAGTAGTAACCGTCACTTTGACAATTTTCTCCCACACTTGTACTTTCTTTATCCACCACCTACAAATCAACCACTTCACTCACTTCTCTGTAGAACAGTCTATCCAAACACTAGATTCCCTTGACTCTTCCCCCGCAACTCTGGCTTTCTTATATTTCTTATGATATCTTAATAAAATGATATTCTTACAAAAGTGTGTTACATTTTATTATTACTGTTTTTATATATTGATTAATAATTACATAGGGGACTGTCGGTATTTATGGCATGCCTTACAGATTGTTAGCTTTTCAATATAGTTGGGTAAACCATTTACCCCAGGAAGTAATCAATTTATTAATCAAAATGTTTAAATTGGGAGCCCAGCCAAGATTAGATAATTGATTTCACACTGGAAAACACAAAACACGGGACAGAACTTTAAAGCCTTTTTCACATATTGCTAAATTAATAGGCATTTTAGAAACAAAAATTCTAAATATTATAAAGTATTCATGAGTGTTAAACTTGGGAATCAATAAGAATACTAAAAAACATTTATGAATTCAAAATTATTTTTTTCAACTCATCTATTTAATTCAACTGTAAAAGTATAATTCTTATAAGCTAACATTTTTTTCTAGCGCAATTTTATTTCTAAAAGAAAGGGCTAATTATTTGGATCATTATTTGTACGTTAATGAAGTAACTTGGCAGATCAACTAATAGATAAACATTGAAAAAAATCTATTAGCTAATTAACCGTTTAAGTGGAGCATCGTTTAAGAATGTGGCAATTTGCCCATGCCCTTGTATTTCAGAGATTAAATAGGGGAAATGTTGCTTTTTTAAAAATCTTTAAACATAATAGGTCATTTATACATGTGCGTTTATATATATGTATATTTGTGTAAGGGGCAAATAGCTGTATATGGAGTAAGGTTCCAGCATAAGCGTAGGATAGTATAAAGGGAGCAAGTTGGTTGTGGTGTGCCGAGACCGACGATACGGTAGGCCTGTAAATAAAGAGGGCCCACCAAGGAGTAAGAAAGTAAAGTAAATGGAAAGAAAAGAGAAAGTGTTGAAATGAGGAGTGGGTGGGAGGGTCATTCTGATGCTGACCTCAAGCGATATGGAGTCAGGTAAGGGGTATCCCTTATATAGGGGAGTGAATTAATTTAAGCCCCTCCCACAAATACAGGCCAAATGGCCTTAATACTTGTGTAAGGGGCAAATATCCGTATATGGAGTAAGGTTCCAGCATAAGCGTAGGATAGTATAAAGGGAGCAAGTCGGTTGTGGTGTGCCGAGACCAACGATACGGTAGGCCTGTAAATAAAGAGGGCAAAAATGAATAATCAAAGATTTAATACAGTCAACAAATATATACAAATTAACCAGACATTTCCTTAAATGCATTACAGTATTTCATTCCTGGAAGGATTTTGAAGGTAGGAATCTAGGACCGCAACTGGACATCATTTGGTATGGGTAGGATAGTATGTTATCTCTACTGTTGGTGCGTGTTGACTCATTTCGGAATGTGGTAGAGCCAATAGGTAATGATATATGTGTTTAGGTATGTGGGATCGTTGAAGACAATGATCTGTCTGAGTGGGGGTGATGGTAGTGGATTCTCTGGCCTGAGAAAGGCATAGAAGGCAGTGAGCATGGCTGGTAATGGCCGACTTGGTAGTATCATTGAATGGTTGTAGATCTAATAGGTCTGATAAGGATGAAAAGTTGGATGGCTATTGGTAATATCTGAGAGGAACATGGGGGAATGGATTCCTGAAAACCTCTGAGTATATTCTTGTCTGGTATGATAGCATGAAGTTATGGTAGTTTTGGCCATAGGTTATCTTGTGTTGTTGAATACCTGTAAAATATATAATTAATGGTGTGTGAGAGTTTTAGTTTAAGGTGGCAAAAAGAAGCAAAACCTAGGAGAAATGTTATGACACAGGTTGAGCTATGTCGTGTTCCAATGAGATTATTTAAGCCAGGTGAAAAGCTGTGTTATGCATTCTACAAGTATGGGACGAAAGTGCTAGGTGGGATAGTGCATGCTATGCTGCATGAGTATGTCTAATCCATGATTTTGTCTCTGGAACGAAAGAGTGGCCGTGACTGTATGGGCGGCTGTAGGAAGCGTATGATGAACATGCCTGTAATATAAATGAGACAATTGTCGGCAGGGATGTATACCCCCGCCTGGTACATGAAAGTAAAAAAAAATTTGATAAGTGGCCAACCAAGTGAGTTCCCCAGAAATATCATGATCGTATGGATGATGAGTGGCGTTTGTTGATGATATGTGCAGGGTTAACATCTTGTGTGTCATAAGAATTGATTGTACCAGGTAACCGAGTTTCGGTTGGTGCTGGATGTACAGTAGCGTGAGGTCCAGCCTTGTGAGGGCTGTAGTGACTGACTCGAGATTGCCAGTCTGTCGTAAATGTTTTTTGACTCACGAGTTTATGAGTGAGGCTAGTATGGCCTGGGTGTCACCTGAGTTGGTGTTGCTGGGCCTTCCCCTGCCTCCATGTTGTCCGTTGATGTATGGAGGAGTTTGAATAACTCTACTTTCCTTGCTGTGGCAGGGTAGGGGATTTGTCGCCTCCTTAGGTCGGTGGTAATGTGTGGGATCGTCCAGGATCTGATTGCTGCTGGACTAGCAACATCTCCTCTGCTTGAAGGTGTATCAATTCAGAGGTGATTCTTCACCATCTTTTTGAGAAATATTTAAAGAACAATAAAGATTGCAATTATTATTTGTACCCAGGGGTCTTGTACTGGCTTGCTAGGTAAGCCGTAAGGCGAAACGATTAGGCTTGGTGTTTTTTGTTGACTGGTGAGGCCCTGCTAGTTGCCAAGTGGCTTGAGAGGCTCTATCTATGCTTGGCGCGAGGGGATTTTGTGTGGCCACCGAACGTTGTGGCAGGATGTTGGCCTCTCGGTGCCAGTAACCAGAAAATAGGAAGGGGAGTGACAGGTGAGGCCCTCTCTATGATACAATGCGAGGCGTCTAGCTCACGAGTGGCCCGAGGGGTGTATGCCTCTGAGTGTGAGACGGGGTGTTGGTCTCGCGGGACCACTAACCGAAGAGTAATGCAGAGAAAAAAGGGGGTAATACCTATTGGGCTCTAGAACCCTAATTGCCAGTATGCTATTACTATTCCAGGGAAGGTAAGAGATGGATAACTACGTGAGCAGGTGTATGTACTTGGTAGTATGGTATTGAAACTGACAATCCGTATAGGTTTTTTAGTAGTAACCTGTAACCTTAATGGCTAAAACCGTGGCATAAGGAAATATGGCATAGACCAAGCTTATCTTAATACGTACAGTATATGTGAAAAGTAAAGTGCCGTGATGTGTAAATATTAAACATCGTAGCCATACTGGTTAAATATGTATCAATCTTAACCCAATAAGTGCCGTATGTACAAGTGAAAAAGTGGTTTGTCCCCACCTTGTATGTTGTATGTCCCCTTGCTAGGGGAAAGTCTGTTGTGTGAGCAGCGTGCTGTGAAAAATGTATGTGAACTATATTACCAGTTACGTATATACAGATACGTCTGCTACTGTGTAATAATATGTGTATTTATACCAGATGTTGATATACTACTTGCTATGTGAATTGCTGTATGTCTTATTGACCGGTGGGGGTCAGTGAATCATGGTGTTGCAAAATGCAAGTGCACTGGAGATCTGCCGAGTGCCCTATTGGTGGCAGTGTAGATGGATACTGATTGGTATGTGAAATGTTGTTTGTCTGTTGACCTATAGGGGTCAGTGTTTTGGTGTTTGTAAAACCCTATGAAAATTGTCAATGTACTTGACAGACCTGTAGGTGGCAGTGTTGATAGAACCACTGTTGGTCTTCATGTGAAATGTAAATATTTGTGAATTAAACCTGAAGTTGAGCCCGTGCTGGAGTTTAATTTATGGTTTATGGTTATGTTTAAAACAATCTTGTGTGTAATTTATATTGGCTGGTAAATTGTATATGACATGTGAAGACAGTTTTGCTGTTGACCAGTAGGGGTCAGAAATGCTGATTGTATGGTCACTGTGGTTTATGTGAAACATTGTTCGTGAGCTATGCCCCAGCATTATAGTTGTATGACAGGGAAACGAACAGTGCCCATTTGACAATATACAATATGTGAACATAATAGCTTAATAACAGTCATAGTAACAAACCAAAAAAAGTTCTGTGTGTGGGTTGTAAATGCACGAAAAGTGAGCCTGGTATGTCAGGAAAACAAACAAAACGAGCAGTGAGATTTGAAATGCACGCACAGAAATGCCTAGTATGTTTAGGCAATTGAAACAGAATGTGTTCCCGTTTGGGAGTATGCTAATGCTCGAAATGAGCCAGTGACAGTTATAAACAAGTGAATTTAAATGAATGATATGCATGGACATGCAATGGTTATAAAACAGATTTAGACAAAATGCAGCCGTAAAGTGAGGACCTGACCCGTGCATGGTGCCATGGGACTGATGCCTGGCGTAACGGGTAGGTCGACTTACGGTTTGTGAGTCACTTGGAAACCACCCACTCCGATGGATTGATAAAAGAAGGTGGTAGGCCGGAAAAGCCTGTGGCTGGATTCCTGACACAGCTCAGCATAGAAAACCTAATTTTATTTATTTATTTATTTTATTTTATTTATTTTTTAGAGGAGACATAACTTAGCACTGATGCTGACCTCAAGCGATATGGAGTCAGTTAAGGGGTGTCCCTTATATAGGGGAGTGAATTAATTTAAGCCCCTCCAACAAATACAGGCCAAACGGCCTTAATACACACACACACATACATATATATATATATATATATATATATATATATATTTTATGTTTTTAATATTAGAAATTGCTGAAAAATTGCTGTTTCTTCATAATGATTTTATTTCTTAGTGTCCAGGTTTTTCTTAACCTCAAGGATATTGTTCTATAAAATGATGTCAAACTGAGATAAGATGGGTTTTATGTGAAAATTACTGTCTTCTGCAAACATGTGCAGAGCAGCTGACTGTGACAGATCATTTATAAAACAGAGGAGTGGCTCAAGTAAAGAGCCGTAGGGACCCCCGTGGGCAGAAAGAGATAATTTCAGACACAGTCGGTATAGAAGCAGAAATAAATTGGTATCTTTGTAATAATGTTAACCTCAATGGTATGGAAGTTGTGACCAGTACACTAGCTTTGTTCAATATATATTACATTTTACATTTATTTTTTATATATAAAATGCTAACTATTTAAAATCCAGAAAAACACATGACAAAAAAGTTTTGAATTGTCAATGAGTGAAATAAGTAGTTGACCCCTTCCCTTTGATCTAGTACTTGGTGGCAAAACCCTTGTTGACAATCACAGAGGTCAGATGTTTCTTGTAGTTGGCCACCAGGTTTGTACACATCTCAGTAAGGACTCCTCTTTCCAGATCCTTTCCAAGTCATTAAGGTTTAGAGGCTAACATTTGGCAACTCGAACCTTTAGCTCCCTTCACAGATTTTCTTTGGGATTAAGGTCTGGAGACTGGCTAGGCCACTCCAGGACCTTAATGTGCTTCTTCTTGAGCCACTCCTTTGTTGCCTTGGCTGTGTGTTTTGGTTCATTATCATGCTGTAACACCCATCCACCACCCATTTTTAATGCCTTGGCTGAGGGAAGGAGGTTCTCACCCAAGATTTGACGGTACATGGCCTCGTTCATCGACCATTTGATGCAGTGTAATTGTCCTGTCCCCTTAGCAGAAAAACACCCTTAAAGCATAATGTTTCCACCTCCATGTTTGACGGTGGGGATGGTGTTCTTGGGATCATAGGCAGCATTCCTCCTCCTCCAAACACGGCAAGTTGAGTTGATGCCAAAGAGTTTGATTTTGGTCTCATCTGACCACAAAACTTTCACCCAGTTCTCCTCTGAATCATTCAGGTGTTCATTGGCAAACATCAGATGGGCCTGTACATGTGCTTTATGAGCAGGGGTAACTTGCGCGTGCTGCAGGATTTCAGTCCTTCACGGCGTAGTGTGTTACCAATTGTTTTCTTGGTGACTATGGTCCCAGCTGCCTTGAGATCATTAACAAGATCATCCCGTGTAGTTCTGGGCTGATTCCTCACCTTTTCTCATGATCATCGAAACTCCATGAGGTGAGATCTTGCAGGGAGCACCAGACCGAGGAAGACTGACAGTTATTTTGTGTTTCTTCCATTTGCGAATAATCGCACCAACTGTTGTCAACTTCTCACCAAGCTGCTTGGCGATGGTCTTGTAGCCCATTCCAGCCTGGTGTAGGTTTGCAATCTTGTCCCCGACATCCTTGGACAGCTCTTTGGTCTTGGCCATGGTGGAGAGTTTGAAATCTGACTAATTGCTTCTGTGGACAGGTGTATTTTATACAGTAACGAGCTGAGATTAGGAGCACTCCCTTTAAGAGAGTGCTCCTAATCTCAGATCATTACCCGTATAAAAGTAACACGGGAGCCAGAAATCTTGCTGATTTATAGGGGATCAAATACTTATTTCACTCATTGACATGCAAATCAATTTATAACTTTTTTGACATGTGGTTTTCTGGATTTTTTTGTTTTGTTATTCTGTCTCTCATTGTTAAAATACACCTACCATTAAAATTATAGACTGATCATTTCTTTGTCAGTGAAATCAGCAGAGGATCAAATACTTTTTTCCCATCACTGTACCAAAATAAAATACCAGTCCCTCAGACACACATTTAAATTATTTTCATAACAGAAAAGAATAATAATCTGGTGTAGCGTTCTACAGGAGTCATTAGCAGGACTGTTCCATTGGTTTCCATGGTGATATTTCCTATTTTGGAATGTTCCAACAAAAATGATTTTCAAGCACAACCCTATTGTGTCTGAATACATCAGTGAAAACCACTAAATCTAAGAAAGAAATTATATTAAGACAGGACACTAGCTTTGTTGTATTTTTTAAATATTTAAAGCATACATTACTCAGTTGCATTAAAATGGACAGAATTGATAGAAGTAAGTAAATTATATATTTTCTCTAAATGAATTGGAACAAGGATAATTTCACTGAAAATATTTCAAAGGACATAAAAGGGAGACATTTATAATCATTATTATATTAAAGAGAGGTGACTCTATAATCAAGAGGCCCAAAGGTTAATTTTATGTTACCGCTGAGAGAAAACAAAACAAAAAATAAAATGAGCAGGATTATTATTATTTATTGCTACCAATAAAGTTATCTTAAAATTACACTATGACTGCAAATTTCACTTTATTTTGTTATAATAATCAATTCACTGAGTTTTGAAAGGAAATAGATTGATTTTTAAAAGAAGTATATTTGTTGAAACATGAGAAAAATGCATCCCTTCCTTTAGAATATAACAAGCCATATACATCCACCTTGAATATGCCTCCCAAGTGTTCCTATCTAGGAGGGACAGTCCATATTTTGGGCCAAATCTCTCTGTTCCTCTTTTCTATCTTAGCATCCCTCTTTTCTATATCGTTAGTGTGTTTGAGTGTATATTATTATTATTATATTTATATAGTTCAATCAAATTCCGCAGCGCTTACAATGGGTGGACTAACAGACATGTAGTTGTAACCAGACAAGTTAGACACACAGGAACAGAGGGGTTGAGGACCCTGCTCAATGAGCTTACATGCTAGAGGGAGTGGGGTAAAATTACACAAAAAGGTAAGGATAATATTAGACTAGTGACAGTTGCAGAAGAGGAATCAGTCAGGAGCTATTAACAGTTTAATTGATACGCTTTTATGAAGAAGTGGGTTTTTAACGATTTTTTGAAGGAGTGGAGACTGGGTGAGCCTCTAACGGAGGAACGGTGCAGCCCTTGAGAAATCTTGAAGGCGAGCATCAGAGGTGTGAGTACGGACAGAAGATAGACGTATGTCTTCAGCAGATCGTAAGGGCCTAGATGGGACATACTTGTGTATAAAGGAGGATAGATAGGTGGGAGCAGCATTATGTGGAGATTTGAAAGCAAGAACCAGAATTTTAAATTGAGCTCTATATTTTATAGGAAGCCAATGTAGGGACTGACAGAAGGGTGAGGCATGGGAGGTGCGGGCGGACAGGAAGATGAGCCTCGCTGCCGCATTCATTATGGACTGTATTGGTGCAAGGTGGGAGCACGTAAAACCACTGAGAAGCGGATTACAGTAGTCAAGGTGAAAAAGGACAGTAGAATGGACCAACACCTTAGTCGCATCTGGCGTTAAAAGGGGCGGAGGCGCGCAATGTTTTTGAGATGGAAATGACAGGATTTGGCGATAGGTTGAACATGAGGCTTGAAGGAGAGGTCAGAGTCAAATAGAACACCTAGGCAGCAAGCCTGCGTGGTGGAGCTGATTGTAGCACCGTTGACTTGGAGGGAGACAGACACAGGAGTAACAACACTTGAGGGAGGAAAGACCAGAATTTCAGTTTTGGTCAAGTTTAGTTTAAGGAAGTGGGCAGCCATCCAGTTATAAATAGCAGAGAGGCAGTCAGATACACTAGTCAAGAGGGACGGGGAGAGATCAGGAGAGGACAGGTAGATTTGCGTGTCATCTGCATAGAAATGATATTGGAAGCCAAAGGAGCTAATGAGTTTACCAAGGGAGGCAGTATAGATGGAGAACAGTAGGGGACCAAAGACTGAACCTTGGGGGACACCAACAGAGAGGAGTTGGGGAGAAGAAGCAGAGCCAGAGAAAGAAACACTGAGCGCTGGGAAAGGTAGGAGGAGCACCAGGAGAGAGCAATATCTTGTAGACCGATATTGCAGAGGATGATGTATAGCAGAACTTCACAGCAATAGTACTACAATAAAATGTGTTTCCTTTAAATAATTGATATAATAATTTTTATATTAAAAAATAGTTTGGGTAACAGTGGTTCTTTAAAGAAAATGTTTAATTAAAACCTGAAGATGGGGTACACATATAAAAGATTGCCAGGTTCCTATAACAGAATCCTATTTCTTGGGAACAGTTAATCATTGTGGTTTGGGGGCAAGGCACTTGGTACCATTTAAATGTACTAACAGCAGAGTGAGCTATGTGGCATATTCTGTGCTTCACTTGGGCTTCAAACACATATACCCTTGCTGGGATGTTTCATGTGATGTCACGGACATGTGTTCAACTGAGCTTCCTTTGTTCAATCTGGTCATGTTATACCATGTGCCATTCCCGAATTGCACAGTAAAAAACATGACATCAGTATATGCTTAGTTGTTGTAATACTTTATACTATGGTTCTCCTTCTTGTCCTCTTATCTGCTTATGTTCTTTGCATTCTTCAGCTTTCTGAATATCTACTTTTTTGACCATGACCTATTGTTTCTACCCTGATTATCATTGATGATCAATATACTATACAAACCTTTACTGCCTAGCATGACCTCTGGACATGTCCGCTTGTTGTCTTTTCATCCTCTGACACTGATTTTTGGACATCTCTGTGCTTATACTCATTTCCTAGAAGGTCTGTTGTCTCTGTTGGTATCCAGGTGTAGAATTTATATACTTAATGAAACTCTTCTCTTTTCATATGTCACTGTGACATGTCACAAGAATAGAAGACATGCTTGGAGGACATATACCTGTGGATACAAATATAATACTGAATTGGATTTTAGTATATGTGTCTATACATGTATGTGTATATTTAAAGTCAGTTGACTAGATTTCCTAACCTAAAGGAGAGCTCTAAAATCCACACCCAACAGGATGACATTACGTCACAGTACTGCTTCTAGATTTGCCATTTGTAAATGCTTCTCAGTACTTCCTTCAAGGAGACTATGAAGCTGCCCTCATTATAGATAGAACAATGGAATCACAAACCATATGTATTGCCCTGTGGGCTCATCAACTCCAGAAGCAAATGTGTTATTTTGTATCTGGGCATTCCAAAAACCATCACATTTACCATGGCTGAATCAGAACTCTAAACTCTTCGTCTTCCAGGTCCCAACACGATTGTATGACTCAGGTTGCCTCTAGCATTCTACTAGAAAAATTATATTCTGTTTGGATCCTGACCACTCATTTCACTATTTCTTGCTACCCTCTGGCTTGATATACTTTAGTCATGTATCCACAGGTGGTTTCACATTGCTTGACCATGAAACCGCTATCTCATATTGACGTCTTATCTAGTTTGTTGCATCCTGTTGCTGGACTACCTTCTTGAGTGGAGATATAGTTTGCTCATATTAACTCGTTAAAGTTTAAGAACTCAGTTGGGATATTTGACGCTCTTTTTCCTGAGAGACCATAGAAACCCTCTTTTCAATGAAGCCTTTAAAAATACACTTAGGAATGCATGCAGAAAAAAAAACATCTGTATGTTCAAAAGTGTATCTGCGTATATGTACATATAAATTTCTTTGAGCATTCCTCTGGGTATCTTGTGCTGAATTTTGAATTAATTCATGGCTCTAAACCTCGCTGTTGCTTCTGATGCAAAAAATATCCATGAAATAATCCCTTCTAACGGTAATGATAAATGGTTTGGGATTAATGCATGTATAGTCTCACAAAGCCCAGCGTGAAAACATTAAATATTACATACAAATCAAAGCCTGAAATCACTCTCTAGCACAACAGGAGGGTGGTCTTAACAGTTGGTATTGAAGGATTTCCGGTGTAAAAAAATTAAAGTAGATTTGTCATTTTTGAGATTTAAATATTGTTAAATTGAGAGCATAAAATATCTTCTATTCATGTTAATAATGTGTATACATCAATTCCAGGCACGGTATGTATTTTGTCTATATGTGAACACATCCAAAATTTCCATCGGCTTCTATTTAAGTGATATTGTCTTCCAAATAACATATTCCTGGGCAAACCTACCGGGACTTGCAACCTTCCAGGTGATGAATTGTGCAAAGATAAATTTATAAAAAAATCTCATATTACTCATATCAAAATTATATTAACATACATCACTGTATTGATATAATCCAGCAACTTCAAGGTTTGCTATAAATTAATTTTCATACATTTTTCACCACAATATGTCAAGATATGAAAAAAATTTAAATGGACCAGCAAAATAAAAAAATAATTACTTTCCTCATTTAGGCAGACATGCATGTTTTAACCATGTTTATTTACTAATTTATCAACAATTTCAGCAGTTACTATCTCATTCCATTTGTTATTGTACAGGTTAATATGTTATTTATATCACATTCCTTTCCTTCTGTTAGGTCAGCTTTTGATGCATTGGTAAAGATGGTTATATGTTACCCTATGGGAAATTATACATTTATTACCTTGTTGTGCATTTTCCCTCACACAAAGCATGTCCGTTACGCACAACCCAGGAATTATGATATCTCATCTTCATACAATATAGAATGTAGTCATTGAAATTCCCTCTCCCTGCCTAGCCTTCAAAGGCACTTATTACCTGACTTACATAAGCCATATACACTAAAAGCAGAGATCAACATGAGATAAACATGTATTCAGCCAGTTTCTCTTTATAATAGACTTTATTTAGCTATGGCCACAGTTGATTTTTTTTATATTCTTTCACCTATATTCATATGAAGCAGTTTTATCTACTATCTTATGATAAACGTAGCTGAGCATTACAAACTATTGATCACACTCAACCTACTATGGGTAGGTGAAATAAGGGGCTATTTGTGAATTTACGTTATTCCCCTATGAGTCTTTTCTTTATTTATTTTATAGGTTTAAGTATATCCTATTTTTTCCAAATGTATTGAGGATTGAGAGGAATCCTTTGTTATACCAAACTAAAAAGGAAGTAATTATCTTTTCTATTGTTTATATGCACTGCACCTGGGTGGTCTAAATCTGTATTTTTGTACTATGGGTAGAGACCTAATAACCACACAGCACTGTAAGTTGTGTTAAATGGTCATGCATCACTTGACAATTATTTTTAAAACACATTTAAACAAATGAACAAACCAAAATAAAGCACACAAAAAATTGAAACGTATGTAATAAACGTTTAGAGACTTACTATAAGCTTGGTCAGATTGTATTATTGGGCACGTCTCTCAGCTAGGGGAGTTTGTCCAGTCCCCCTTTTAACCACACTTCCCAGTTACAGAATAGTCCACTAGAGCCTGCTCTTCATGATCACGCTGATCTGATTCCCTCTCTCCCTGGATGTTGCAAGGTGATGCGATCTTCCAACAGGACATGTATAAATCTGTCAGGCATGCCCAATGCACCTTTCCAGCATTCCTAGGGATAGGACACTGGTTGGTTCGATCAGTGTCACCCCTGGAGTGGGTGTGGAAAACATAAGAAAGAAGGAGCTGGTAAACAAGAAATAAAAAAAGTCATATCTACCTGTTTTTTCAGCCCGCAGAGTTAGGCACTTGTCTCATTTGAAGCTAAAAGCCTTTGCATTTGATATTTTAGGGAAATTGTCAAGATTTTGGTCTTGGTCTTAGAAGGGATATATATCACTGAATATATCATTAAGGTACCACGAGGATGAACATCATGACAAAGCCTTAGTAGAAATGATGAAAAGCTCTGATGTTGTAGTGGTACAGTGCTAGCTGTGATATATATATATATATATATATATATATATACACACACCAGGACTTTCCTCTGGTCTCCTTCCGAGGGGAATGAAACCTTGCTGGCATTTACTCTGATTAGAAGGGGATTTACAACCACAGGGAGTAAAAACCTGATGGGAAGTTTGAACTACACCTTTCTTTATGTGTCAATTTGGCATATTTGCTTAATGCTAGATGTTAGAGTAATTCAGTCTAGTTATGCAAATTAACTCAACTTACATTACTTTGTTAAATGTCTAATAGTGCAATTTCTTAACTTCTGTAATAAATGTTTTAACATGCTTTATGCTACTTTCTGAAATAGCAGTACATACTCCTTACCCTTTCATCGATTTAACTGGGACATAGTCACCACTCCGAAAATTACACGTTTGAGAAAATAATTGAAAATCCCCTATTTTATTTATTTATTTATTTTAATTTATTTAAAATATGTAGCAAATTACATCAAATCCAATTCAGTCCAAGTGCAACCCGGGCATACCAAACAAATGAAGAGGAATGTTAACTGGAAGGTGCAAAGGACAGATCTAAAAACGATTGAGCGAAAGCTAATATTGAGGTGGCCAATCGCAGGATAGAGAGTGAATTTCTACATTTACTGTCATTCAAATTCACGCTTTGGATCTATAATCAATGGGGAGTGTATCCCTCTATATTCAAATAATTTATTTCCTCTTTTTTCTTAAATCATCATATGAAACTATAGCACACTTTAAAGAACACTTATATACCTCTTACTCTGTACAACCATCATGGCAAGCACGGTTATCACAAGTATTACGGCTAATTTTCCTGTAATCGACTCAGGTTAAAGAGTTACTCCAAGCACCATAGCCACTTCACTGGAGTGAAACACTGCACATACAGACATTAACTGCACCCCTGGGACTCTCTTTAGCGAGACCAGAACAAAGTTTTGGGCTGCTAATAGGAAATGAAAAACAATGTTTCAGGTTGGCTACTGTCAAGTCGGTGCAAAATTGGTGTCTGATGCCAGCTTGCATGCACAGGTTACCGTGCCACCCCTGTCCTCCCCTCAATCCAGCCTCCCTGACATCCGTCCCCCTCCAGAGAGGGGGAGTGACATCAGCCAAAGGTGGATCAGGAAAGTAAAACGTGTCCTCCACAAAGAAAAGAGGTAAATGTAAGTTTTTGGGGTTTTTTGCACTACGGGGAGGGACCAGCTCAGAAGGGATTTTTTGAAAATACTGTTATTTTGTTGGAGTAACCCTTTTCCTTTCGAGGTCAAATGCTTCCCATATACACGTTTATATTTATTCTCTACTTGCACTCACGCTCTTTCGTTTAACTTATATTAAATATCTGTTTAGCACACATTTCTAACTTGAGAAATAAACACAGACAGAACCTTTAATCCAAATTATCTCTATATAGCCTCAATTCATCTCTTTAATGAAATTGTGCCTGTATTCATCATTCACTAGTCAGCACTGAGTCACAACTGCTCTCAAGCTGAGTCTTGTCCCAATTGAAGCCATTTGGGATTGGAGCCATAACTGAAAGTGTACTGGCACAATTCTAAGGAAGAGAGAAAGAATCAGATAATTAAAACGGCAGCTCCACTACCCGGTTAACTTAGTGGTAATCTATCCTATCTATTTCAAAAACAACAATAAATATTGTTTAAAAGGATGAATACATTTTAAGCACCAATATAATATTAAAATTAATACAATGAAAAATATTTCGCCTCCCTTTTTTGTCAGGGTGTGTAATTCCACACCCCATACCGTAAGAATTCTAGGTGCATGCAGTACATTGAAATAATGTTTAGCACCTTACAGAACTCAAAATGTAAAACAAAATCAAAAGAACAAAATTTAGAACTTACAACTCTCAGGAATTTTCCTAATTATACGGAAGTCTTGATTTGCAGTTCTTAAACTGAATGCTTAAGGAGAATCTAATTATTAATCGTTAGAATCAAAAAAGTTAATTAAAAATTAATTTTCATTTTTTTTTAATCAAAGCGTACTTTTTAATTAAGTATTGTGTTATCAACTTCCTCGATCTCGTGATAACACTCTGTGTCATTTCTGTACATGAGGATTTCAAGGGCTTTGGTGACATTGCTGTATGTTGTAATTATGAATTTATTTCATTTTGCATTTTTTTTTAGTTTGCAAAAAGAAGACCCACCTTTCCAATGGATATTAGGCTTTTTAATGTCAAGTGATAAAATGTATATTATTTTCATTAGGACCAAATTAATGTTGCATATTGAGGGGAAGCTTAAAATTACTGTATGGAGCCAGAATCTCAAGAACCTGTAGACTCGCTGCTATGGAGGAGAATGTATACTCCAGAAAATGGACATTCTCGAGTACTTGTTAACCATGAAGGAGGCTTTGTATGTCTAGGAGTCTCCTGGTCTACTCATGTTTACTACTATCTAAATAGTAGCAGATTACAGTTCCTGTGCAGAGATGCAGAGGGACAGAATTAAGCCTTGGAAGAGAAAATGTTTTCAACACAGTGAAAAGTAGATAGATGGATAGATAGATAGATAGATAGATAGATAGATAGATAGATAATCTGCCATGTATCTATCTATCTATCTCACTGAGCCCCTGTTTTCATCCAGTACAAAATCGAAATATCAGCATTTAAGCAGGAAAGATATATTTAGCTATTACGGAGCATCCTAATGATACACTTTTTTTTTATCAGCCATGAAAAGGCTGAGCAGGCTTAGCCAGGAATAGAACCTCTGATTACAAAACACTGAATACATGGGAAATAAAGAAAAATAGTTCTCAGAGTACATTTGCTATTGATTTAGTTTGTATTTAATATAGGATTTAATTAAAAGGAGCTGGAGACCCCCGATACAAGTTTTATTTAATAAGCTCCAAATACAAACTGATGTGGACTTGATATTTGTATAAAATTGGTGGACTAAAACCCATGTTGGGATCCATTTGTTTTGTGCCAGAATATGTCTAATTATAAATCCCTCGGTCTGTAAATAAATATATATATATATAATTTTTATGTGCTCTGCATAAGAACACTAATAACGGATATTCAGTCGTTGTTACTAATACAGATTAATAAATGATTGCCGGGAATTCACACACAATTTTAAGATACTGTGTGAAGCACCCCACTCTGTCAGAGTATCTCAATATTGGTGGATCTCAATCTAATGTTTATATGAGAGATTTTTTATTCCAATGGCTTCACTGCTTACTTGCAAAGCTGTTTTTTCCTGCTGCAAACATCTTCCCTACAGTACTTGTCAGGACGCTTGTCACAGGGCTCCTCTGTGTGCAGGGTTCCAGATATATAGCAGGTCCCAAGCAGGCACCACATTCTGACAATTATTCCATGGCACCCATGCCAACAGCATCATGTAGTGTAATGGTAATTTGCTTTGGCGGTCCAAATAGTGGAGGCCTTGTTTTAGATTTTATAAATACGTTTATTCCCCCTAGACATAGGGTAGACAACCTTTGGCACTCCAGATGTTGCAAACTGCATCTTCCGTTATGCATTGCCATAGGTTAAAAAAAAATTGGAACCATATGGGTTAAATGTAGAATTTGATCTTTTTAATTTTTTATAATATATGAGAATAATTTTATAATTTTATGGGTTAACTTTAGTATTATAAATCATACCTTTTATAAATATTTAAGATTACATTTTTATATTTTTCTGTTTTTAATTAATAAACATCTTAATTAATAATCATTTAAATTATATTTTATATCCATATATGTTTATTTATCACACTGGTATATATTTCTGTAGGTACTCGTTATTATTTTTCTGAAGATAAATATTGTCACTTATTGTATTTTTATATATGTACATTTCTATATATATTTACATGTGTATACATAGATTTATGTATGGATTCATCTATGTATTTATTTATATATATATGTGTATATTTTACCTAACATTTGAACAGCTTAGTAGACTTTCCCTTGGCGGATATATCCAGTGTCTGAGAAAGGATTCATTCAGACACTGACCTAATAGCTAGCCATTTTCACGGACTTTTGGGCGTACACGCCCCCTTTTTAAAAGACTTATATTGGGACTGTGGTGTGAAAGGAGCTGATCTGAGGAAGCTGAACCCCTCGGCGAAACGCGTCATCACGCTCTGACGTCATTACGCTCACTGGCCGTTAAGCCCCGCCTCCGGAAGTGTTTGGAATCAGGAAGTCATATTGGTACACAGAGACTCTGTATAGCCGGCGCCGAAATAGAGACTGTACACACCAGCACCAACCATAAGGAGGTGAACAGATAAGAGGGACTTACCAGCCTAATACAGCGATATTTTTAAAGAAGCAATAAAGGATTTAACTTCACCACAGTTTCCAGCCTACATTATTGCAATAGAAGCCTACAAAGTTTAGAGCAGACTTTATTGCTCTACCCTTGTGAGTGTTTTTGGTTCATATTTTCTTTATAATTGTTTATTAACTTATTACCCTATGATTGTATATTTCCCTTCTTTTTTTGAGACATTTATTGGATTGCTGATAGAAGCTTCACAGCATATTCCAGAATTGGGGAAGCTAAGTATTGTTTTTTGCACATAATTTGAACAAATAAATATTTTGTTTGCACTATTTGCATATCCATATGTTTAAGTGTGTTGCACATTGATGCACTTGATCACTTTAGTTGCACGATATTGCACAAATTATTTTCACTTTTATAAATATTTTGAGTCTTAAAGGCACAGCACACTTTTTTTTTACATTGTCTTACTATAGGTGATTGAACTTTTTTCACTATATATAGTGCTGCTTATTAGTATATATTGTAGTTTTAAATTCAGCACCATAACATTACTTGTGTGGTTTATCACATTGCCAGCATTATGACTGTAAGAGCATTGTGGGAGATGTAGTCCACAACATATGTAGTCCTGAAGGTTGCCTTCTCCTGCCCTACACCATAATAAGTCAAAGGCAACTCAGCAAAGCCCCAGTTGAAGTCAATTCAGGAGGTGGTGGAGTTAGGCTTAGTGAATAGGTGTTATACCATAATTCACTGTCCAAGTTACTCTGAAAATGCATCTGCCTCCTAAATTTGCTGTAAAACCCTAGCTTTAGTAAATAAATTCCATTTACACTGTATACATATATATAAATAAGGTGGTGCAAAATAAACAGAAAAAACTGTGGGTACAAATTGCAGAACCCAACAAAAAAAATCCTGGTAATGAGATTTAGATAATACAGATAGTGGTGAGTTGGTGCGCAGTGTACTAAATCACTACTAAGCAAAATATAAAATTGTATATATCAAATTTTAAAACTTCATTAAAGTGCCCATAGTGCTCACTATTTAGTGAATACGTGCCCAAATGGTAATGTCATATGGGTGTATCTTAATACACTATATAGTCAGAATTGTGACACCCTCAGACACTAGCACACAATGGTATACAATGGTACACAATAATCGCAATAAACAAATCTAGGAGATAAAAACAAACAAAAACAAATAGTGCAATATTGTCTGGAAAGCATAAATAATTATAAAAGCTAATGCAAAAACACTCACAAACACAGAGTGGTTAAAGTACAACTCTGAACTATCCAGCTCAGGGAGGATCAGTCCCTGGTGTGCATAGGATCCTATCGATACACTTCCAGACATCAGGTAAAGTATGCACATATTTATTGTAAAAATGCAACTAAAAACTTCTCCACATCACTTCTCCATCACAGCTCACCAGCCTTTTCTGCACTTAAGAGAGCATCCCAGGGTGTGTGACAATAAAATCCACAAGTCCCACTCCTCTCTCCGGCTTGGCTGCTTGTTCCAATCTGTGATCACTGTCCACTTCCTGATTCTGGCACGTGACGCGTTTCGCCCCTCCTCCTGGGGCTTTTTAAAATGTAAGTGTATCCTCCTACTGTATCCTCCTACTATTAAATACCCTCATTCATCATCCAATTTGGCTAAAATAATCAAATAAAATTTAAAAAATGCAGTCCAGCGATACCATAAGGCGTAAAAAAAAAAAAAAGAAAGAAAAAGGGTTAAATGTAAAATCCTATAGCTCTTATGTTAAATGTCTTCAGCACCATATCGGTAAAATACTCACTCCCAATCTTTAAAACTACATTAAAAAAAGATACTTATATTGGCTCTTCAGTGAAAAATATATAGGAAGTATACTTATATTATAATATAATATATTTTAAAAAAAATTCAAAAAATTTCAAAAGGGAAATATTAAAAAAGGGGGTCGGCCTCCTAAGTGAAGTTACATGGTTCCTTAAGTAGAGAGTTATCTTCAAAAAGCAGACAATAAAAAGTGACACAACACAAAACAAAATGTATAGGAAGTATATTAAAAAGAGGGATTAGTAAATATATGTCAAAAAAGGAAATATTTAAAAAGGGGGCGATCTCCTAAATGGAGTTATTTGTATCTTCTAAAAACAACTTCAAAACATAAACCCTTATGTTTACAATATCTTCATAACAAACAAAACTCTTATATTTTGTGAACATATATATGTTCGAATATTATATACCGTATATACTCGTGTATAAGTCGATCTCATGTATAAGTCGAGTGCAGTTTTGTGACCAACAATTGTGAAATATACTATGCCTCGTGGATAAGTCGAGGGTAAAACTTGGGGCTATGAAATTCTGTGATTTTTATAATTATATACACACACACTCTGCATTATATATACACACTCATACAAACACACACTCTGTATTATATATACACACACACACACACTCATACAAACACACACTCTGCATTATATACACACACACACACTCATACAAACACACACTCTGCATTATATATACACATACACGCTCATAAAAACACACACTCTGCATTATATACACACACTCGCTCATACAAACACACACTCTATATTATATACACATACTCACTCATACAAACACACACTCTGCATTATATATACACACACACACTCATACAAACACACACTCTACATTATATATACACACACACACTCATACAAACACACACTCTGCATTATATATACACATACACACTCATATATACACACACTCTGCATTATATACACACACTCGCTCATACAAACACACACTCTATATTATATACACATACTCACTCATACAAACACACACTCTGCATTATATATACACACACACACTCATACAAACACACACTCTGCATTATATATACACACACACACTCATACAAACACACACTCTGCATTATATATACACATACACACTCATATAAACACACACTCTGCATTATATACACACACTCGCTCATACAAACACACACTCTATATTATATACACATACTCACTCATACAAACACACACTCTGCATTATATATACACACACACACACACTCATACAAACACACACTCTGCATTATATATACACACACACACTCATACAAACACACACTCTGCATTATATATACACTCAATATAATCTGCATATAATCCACAACAATATAAAATCTGAATGATTAAAATATTTAAATAAATTAAAACAAACAGCAGCACTCAATTTAGCATCACTACAGAAGTAGCACCACAAATTTACCTTTAGAACTCTGTGTGTATATAATGCAGAGTGTGTGTTTGTGTAGTGTGTGTGAACTGGGTGGGGTGAGGGCATTTTTATTATTGTAATTTTTTTTATTTTAATATTATTATTATTTTATTATTTTAATTTTTTTTTTGTCCCCCCCTCCCTGCTTGTTAACTGGTCAGGGAGGGGGCTATCTTAATCCCTGGTGGTCCAGTGGCATGGGCTGTGCAGTGGGGGGGCCAGGAGGAAGCATTTACTTACCTTTCCTGCAGCTCCTGTCAGCTTCCTTCTCCTCCGTTCCGGTCAGCTCCACTGTAAGTCTCGCAGTCTGGTTGCCGTGCGGATCGTTGCCACGGCTCTGACGGCCGCGGCTCTCTAAGTTGCCATAATACATAATACAGACAGTGACTCGAGTATAAGTCGAGTGGGGGTTTTTAAGCACAAAAAATGTGCTGAAAAACTAGACTTATACTTGAGTATATACTGTATATGTTCTCGTAACCTTATGTGCAGGGTACTTGTAGTTCTCCCCACATATTTTAATTTACACGGACAAATAAGTACATGAATCACATTGTTATTTTGACAGGTAATATGCTCTTTGATGGGAAATTCTCTAATTTAAAGCTACATTCTATATTATTTTTGCCCTGCGGCATATTTTTGCAGCCTGCACACATTTTGCATCTATAGAACCCTGGGGAACATCCCCAAAATTCCCCACTGGTCTTTTTACCTTATCCTTGAAGTAGCTATGTACCAGTGTTCCATTTACATCGACCAAGATCAGCTTTCTGAAATTTCACATCTAACTAAAATAGTAAAACCTTTTTACTGTCGCAGTATGCATAAATTCTGATTAATTACTTGAGTGTATTATTATAAGGAAAATATTTTACGTGCACTACACACAGGGACTGTGAATGTTTTACTTTCTGCAACACATGTAGAGTATCCCTGTTGATATGCAACAAATACAATAAGTACAAACAGCACTGCTACACTAGAATGATTGTGTTTTCATAACCCACCCAGACAGTCACTTAGAACATGCGGGTGTGCATGTGTAGCATCGATACACCTTTAGACCTCTAACCTACGTTGGAAAGGGAAAATGAGAACTTACCAGAATATAAGGGTATTGGTCCACCCACATCTTTCAGGCTTCCCTACAAGGCTCTGAAATTGGATGGATGTAAATCCCATCACAATGAAACAATGAGTAAATCACTTATGGGAAACGTGTTAACTCCAATAGGAAGACTAATTCTGTTTATATTTTTACCAACAGGTTTGGCATTTTTACCAATCTCTACCGGGCAAGCAGCTGGTACATAGGGAGCTGACCAGCTTCGAGTCCATTTGCGCGGAGGGGAGGCGCATACTTAAGGGGGTCTCCACGCTGTATTCCATGCTGCTGACTGCAGCTCGGAGCCCCCCGGCACCATACCAATCTAACTGGGAACGAGCCACGGGTGTCACTCTCGCGGGCCCAGACTGGGAGAAGATACACACCCTCACGCACCAAGGTACGACTAGTGCGAAACTGCAAGAGATGAACTATAAGCTCATGACTGGTTGGTATAGGACGCCCTCCCGACTCTTTCGCATGGGCCTGTTGCCAACGGCCAGATGTTGGAGATGTGAGTCCGATGACGGCACGGACCTGCACATTTGGTGGTCCTGCCCACTCATCGCACCCTTCTGGCAACAAATACACACGAAGCTACGAGAGCTACTGGACTCGGACATCCTGATGCAGCCTCTACCGATACTCCTTCACCACACTGCGATGCCCCTGGGGGCCTACAAGAGATCGCTGACGAGACACCTCTTGAATGCCGCCAAGAGCTTGATCCCGGCTCGCTGGAAGACAACCACCGTCCCAACGGTTGCGAACTGGATGGAGAAGGTAGAGGAAATATACAGCATGGAGAGCCTCACGGCGGAATTGAGAGGTACAGGGGAGAAATGCACCCGCCTCTGGGCTCCCTGGATCGAGTACATGGCTCGTGGGCCTGCAGGATGGCCAGAGCGGGGGGCCGAATAGTGGGGTGAGCGCCCGCACGCGCGGGGTTGGGATGTCGGGTGTGGGGGGTCTGGCGGATTCACCCCTTCCCTTCCCCCTGCCTTGGCCGACATCCCCCTTCCCTTCCTCACCCACCCCCCCTTTTTTTTTTTTTTTTTCTCCTCCTCCACTTCTCCTCTCCCATACCATGCATGACTGACCTTACACCAACACACCCCGGACAGATATTGGTCGCTGACTTGTTAACGCAGGGTCATTATCTCAAGCCAAATACTCGAGCGGGGGAAGAGATTTGTCCCCCCCAAATAGGAAAAGGGGAAAAATGAAAGGGAGGAAGAAAGAGGAAAACACGATTCCCTTACCCTATCTTCCCCCATAGAGACATACGGAACACGTTCTAAAGTTCAGTTTGCGCAGTTGCGCTCGGTTGTTCAGTTAATCACAGAGGCTGGGTAGGGAAATACAGGCGGGAAACAGGGAGTGAGCATTACCATATGTGCGATAACACGCTTGAAGTCTGTAAGCTTTATACTTGTTTATTCTCTGTATGTATGCATACTGTGCTTCAATAAAAATGAAGATTGCCAAAAAAAAAAAAAACTTGTCATTTTATCTAGTAATGCAGAGCCTTAACGAGTTGCATTACAGCCTATAGCGGTAATTTACTTGGAGTATTTTTTTTAAACTATAAACTCATGTTCCTAGATCAACACGTTTTTTCATGTTTTAGGTTATGGTCACTATTTTTCTTGGTTTGAAGATTAAGACTTTGATGTCCAGGGTTCTGCGTCAAAGAGTACAAAAGAGTACAAAAGTACAAAAATTCCCTTTCCCAAACTGATGTTCATGTTTGTCAACTGCCAGAAACAATTAGCTCAAGGAGTAACACATAACAGTACACGACATTTAAACCGTACATCATTTCAACAGTCACCTAATGGAAATAACGTCTTCAGAATTTTACGCCAATCACTGATTGTTTTAAATAGCAAACTCAGTGCATCACTCCCGTAATATTTTTAAACACTCGTAAAGTAGTAATGCAGGCAAATAAGGTATATCAAGACAACATTCAATGTTTGTATTATCCTTAATTTTAAATAAATTACAAAACTCACTCAGTAATCATTTTCAGTAATGGTTAACAACCCTCCAGTGTGAGCTGCTGTGTTCCCTAAATATTCTACAGACTCTAGTTGGTCTGTCAAACAGTTTGAAACACTGGTAGCTACTTGATAATGCACTGCTTAGAGAAAGATTGCAAGCCTTCGCTCACTGAGTTCTTTTTAGTGAAGTCATCAAGAGAGATTAAGAAAAAAAAAACAAGGAAAAAACAAACACAAACATTGTTATTCAAGCAGAGGGCCTTGGGGAACGAAAGGGTGGGGGCATGGGAAACAGTACAGCCAGGAAACAATGATGGAACCAGGTATGCAAACCGTGAGCAACACGGGAGATGGTGGGGCAGGTGGCAAATACATGATAGGCATTCGTGACACGACCAGATATGTTGACAGCATGTGATGTCTGCAATCATCAGAATCGGTGATTTGCAAAGTACCTCCCGGCATTCCAGTGAGCAGAAAACAGGAAATAATTATTTTAACTCACGTTCGATTATCTGTACCCTGAAAAGTTGTCTTATTTGAACATTGTTGAACAGATTAGAAAAACTAAAATAAGCTATAGACAGCTTTAATTAAATTCAATCTTGTCGTATGTAGAAATCTTTTGTTGGCGATATTAATAATACTTTAGTAATGCTTGAATGAGCCAAACCGAATTTCCAATAGTATCTCATTGTCTCTCAGGCAGCTAAAATGGACCACTGCCATTCCTTGAATGTTCAAGTTGCCATGGAAACACATGCAGGAGTAACTGAGGAAAATGTTGCTTCATGTGATTTCCACATCGTCGTGACTCTTATTGCACTAAGCACTTCCATGACGCAACACTGTAAGGACTTTAACTGCCTGAGAGTCGAATTAAATGTGTATTTAACTTCATTAGGGTAAAACAAAAATCGGAAAAAAAATTACTTCTTTTTCGTACACAAAAAAAAAAACAACCCACAAACTACTTTCTCTGATATCTAAAGAAAGACTTGCAGTGCATGGATCACATTTCAGATTTGGAATGTTGCATATTTATCAGAATAAATTAATCTATCACATTTCATATTGAGAATGTTTTACATTTTAAAAAAAACAACATTTAAAAAAAACTATACATTTTGTTCCCAGATTACCAACAGCTTGGAGATTACAAAACAACCTTCACCTCCTTCTAAAATAATGCAATAAAATAGAGAATGTCATTGAGTCAGCATGCTGTATATATGTCACAGAGGGTTCATCCTTTTAGAAACCAATGTGAAGCATTATACACGTCACTGGGATGCAGTTCTATATGCAGCTATTAAAACAAGAAAATTGATAAGACGATAGTGACCCCCTCATTGTTATTCATTCTGCAAATTATGCATAAAATATGAGGAAACACGAGGCGAAGGCCCCCGTCCTCTCACGTTTAATGTTCCTTTAGCTCTCTAACTACAAAGAGGCTCTAACAATCATGAGCCTCTTATTTAGGTCTTTGGGGATTTTTATCGTTGCTTTCTGCACCGTAATTTATACTGTAATACAAAGTTGTTATGGTGCTTAGAGGGACACTTTAAATGTCGTTTAACTTTATGTTCAAATTAAAACTTAAAACAACATGATTTCTCTTTAGTTTACTTCAAGCTATATTCTATCACACCAGTTAAATAAATCTATCTATCTGTCTGCCTATCTTTCTATCTATCTATCTATCTATCTATCTATCTATCTATCTATCATTTCCTGTTGTGTGTCTATGTGGGTGAATGTAGATATATTGTGTATAGTGTGTGAATGCAGATTAGTATTTGAGTGTTTTTAAGTGTGTCTTTCAGTTTGCATTTTTGTTTTTCCTGATCTCCACATCTTTACCCTGCCACTGTATGTTTCTTCCATTCCCTATCCTATATATATATATCATCCTCTATCTCTCCTCAATTTCTGCATCTCTTTCATTTCCACCTTTATCCTCTCTTTTCCCCCACCTATTGTTCGCTCCCTCTTAATCCTCTAGTCTCTCTTCCATATGTTTCTCTCACGTGTGACTCCTGTCCCATCTCTATGCCTGTCGTGCGTTTTCCCATCTCTGATGTGTCTCTCAAATTCCCCCCATGTCTTACAAATGTCTCTCCAAATGTCTTATGTGTCCCTCCATTAACCTTAAGTTCCTTAAGTGTCTCTCTAACCCTCCCATGTCCATCAAGTGTCTCTTCAATCTCACCATGTCCCCCATGTATCACTCCAATCCTTTTCATATGCTACTTCATCAATTCATCCAATACATCTCTTCAGTTCCCTCTCTCCTGTTACCTCTTCCTTACTACACTTACACTTTAAAATTTTTGTTTGCTTTTCAGGTCATATGTGATTGTTATTAACCGTTCAATACGTGATCCAATTTAATTTAATCTATAATCCAATTAATTTGAATCACTGAGTAATCTTGAATACATTTAATAAAAAACCTTACCTTCTGTATGTACTGCTGAAACATAAGTCCAGTTGTATCTTTTCACAATGTCTACCATGGCCCTTGCCTGTTGGGCATCTGATGGAACCACTCTCATGAAATACTTGTAGAGAGTTTTGTCACTTAGGTCCATACTTGTTGCAGAATATGCTATTTGAGGTATATTGAAAAGCTGCAGCAAATTTTGTACTTGGATTGCCACAGAGCTGGACCCAGGTCCAATTACACCTACTATGGGCTTTTTTAATCGGAATGGTGTGGAAGATCCATCAACACAACGGACCATACCTTCTTCTTCTTCAGTTGAAATTAGAGAGTCCCTTATGAATTCGATACTTTGCTCAAGAGCCACAGCAGAATGCCAACAGGAATCTCTTATTTCACATCCAAGAGTTATGTTTGGCAACAAGTTTGGGTCTGCGTTGATCCTATCAAGTGCATGAAGCATGGCTTCAACTCTTTGTATACCATATTGTTCCCGCACTTCCCCACATTTCCTTTCATGGACTTTCTCAACAGTAGGTTGGTGGTGTACAGAAAACAATGCTCCAATTATTATATCACCTGGCACATGTGATACCACTCTCCTCTCGTTTGTCTGTGCTGATGCCACAGGACCCAAGTTTCCATCTTCCTTCAGCAGAAGAAATATAAAGAAAAAGTAGGGAACCATTTTAGGAAGAAAATTAAGCTAAATTGGATATCATGATGAAAGAAAAATGTTTGGCTGTATTTATTCCAGATGTTTAATTCTCTGTGGAGTATGTTCTATATCCATGCATTTGTTCCAGAAATTTGAAAAAAGACCACTGTATGCACGAGACCATCTAAGAGGGTCTTTAGAAATTATTAAAATTATCATTCCCTAAAAGAAAGACAGATAAAGAGAACAAAGATTATCATCTATTCAGCGTTACCACAAAACAGTCAACTTCTTTAATAGATTGTGCAGACAAATGACTGGAAGACCCCTTAAACGAAAAACTGTATATAGTCCATGGGTTGTACTTAAAGGTCATTTCTGATTAAATCTATAATAATCAGATTTTGAGTCTTGTGTGGTGGACACAATTTCCATTTGTAGGAAATAGAATTTAAAGGTCATCATCTATTTTAATAGTTGGAAATCGACAGATCTGAAGAATACAAAGGAATGAAAAAAACTCAATATTTGTAAAGTCTATAGTATTAACCCCATTCACTACCAATTTCTATTCATTTTTCTTTTTTTTTTAAATCTTGTAATAAATAAGCAAATACATGGGGAATAAAACAGCAAATTGTTGGTTTAAAATAAGAAAAAAAAAAGAATTATGTAAATGTAAACAGTTTTTATTTTCATCAATAATTTATCCAACAGGCCTTTTGGGAGACATGATATATGACTGGTAGCATTTTTTATGGGGTAAATACACTTACATACAAGTTATATATATATAGAAAATGTGACGGCAGATAAGAACCATTCGGCCCATTTAGTCTGCCCAATTTTCTAAATACTTTCATTAGTCCCTGGCCTTATATTATAGCTAGGATAGCCATATGCCTATCTCACACTAGGCAAGAGTAATTTAACAAACCACTGGTACCCACATTGCCCTTCAAAGAATGAGGTATGTAAGGCGAGTCTGGCCGAGTAAAAGTAAACAAAGGCATAAACATAAAGAGAAAACATGAAGTACATAACCAAATGATTATTAAGGTGAGGTGGCAGCTATGGCGGGTCTGGTAACTTAGGCACCGGATGATATGGTAAGTCCCTGTTCAGCCGACTCCCGACATGAGTGCTTTGCTAGCATGTCTACAGGCAGATGTCAGAGTTGTTCACTTCTACCCCTCCATGCTCTCTCAGGGCTTGATTTCCCATTGGTTCTCACGTATGTATTGCTTCGCCCTCTGTGGCAAACTTGAGGAGCTGGTAAGTTGTTTGCGCACTATGATCTCAGGACAGCGTATATGAAGTGTGCTCTTGCGGGCCGACCACGTTATTCCCTTCCCTCAGCACTCCAGATGTTGTGGACTACACCCCCCATAATGCTCTTACACCGATAATGCTTGCAAAGCATTGTGGGAGGTGTAGTCCAAAACACCTGGAGTGCCAAAGGTTGCCTATGCCTGCACTAGGAAGTGCTAAGTAATGGGAAGCATGTCACATTTTTCTTCTTTAATATTTTGTTTGATTATGTGCTTTTTAGGGTTAAACTTAGCATTTCCGGACATCGTAAGCAGTGATCAATAATTGAATCTTTTTCTCACTGCTCTTAGACCAGGGGTGCCCAATGGGTAGTTCCCCAGACATTTTAAAACTACAGCTTCCATGATGCTTATGTCATTGTAAAAGCATTCCAAAGGTATGCAAAGCATCAAGGGGGTTGCAGTTCTACAACATCTGGGCATCTACCTTTTGGACACCGCTGTCTTAAGCAGTCAACTAATGAGGTCCATGAGATGTCAACATATATTGTTTGGGTTGTTTTATCTCTTATTCATGTCTAACGTTTTGCTTCTGGACTGCCAGAGTATTGTATGTTCAGAGTATTGTATTCCTTTGTAATGGCACAAGCTAAAAACACAAGCTATAAGGATATCACACCCACCTCAGTGGAGAGAAGACTCGTTATGTAAGTAATTAAACTTTTGTCCATTTTTGGTGTCTTTTACACAGATTCTTACTGGGTTTTTTTAACATAGAGCTGTAACTTAACCGCATTTTACAGCAAATTCATAAAATTCTGAAAAACAGCTGTAAAACATGTTCTAGTAGTTCTTATAATTGTATTCATATTGACGGCATCTTGTCAGTAAGAGGCATAACCATCAACAAAATAAGTGACAGGACCATATTTCCAACAGAAGCTGTGTGGGACGACCGGTGCTATTATTAAAAGATAGTGTGGGATTATAATATGTTGGGGTGCTAAATATGCTATAGACTTATAGAATGCTCCTAAATTTGAAAAGGCTCACATATAATTATACGAGTCGGTGTCATCAGCGACAGAGTTATTTGTGTGAAACATGGGCCGTGTTTGCCAGAGACAGAACTAACAAGCACTCATGTATTTGGGAGATTAAAGCTTCGTAGATGTCAGGTTTAACTGTTAGTAAGACGCGGCCAATGTAGAAGAGGCCACTTCAATTTCCAGCAGCTAGGCAGCTGAACTGCTGTTTTCTGGAACTGAGATAGAGAGTTAGGCTGTGTCATTTTATGCTGCCTGCTGATTGCCTCACAGGGGGCTCCTGTCGTTAGATGCCCTTTTATCTAGTTCAGGGGTACCCAAAGTCGTTGTATAATTAAAACTCCCATGAGGCTTTGCATTCCTTTAGAATGTCTTTAAAATGACAAAAACATCATGGAAGTTGTAGTTTGAAAACATCTGGGGATCTACCTTTTGGGCTCCCCTAATCTAGATGATGCATTACCACCCCAGCGCCATAGCATAATGCAGGCTTCCCCAAACGCCGGCCCTCCAGATGTTGCTGAACTACAACTCCCATGATTCTCAGCCTACCTATTTCATTCATAGAATCATGGGAGTTGTAGTTCAGCAACATCTGGAGGGCCGGAGTATGGGGAAGCATGGCAAATGTATTTAATCCTGTGCATGTAGTATAAGCTTCTGGGCACACCTCAATCATGGCTCACATACATACTACATTTTTTTGTGGGCATCATGTTCACATACAGACATTAATTTTCATTCTGCTGGCATTTTTAGAAAATTAAATTTTCTAAGCTCTGGTTTCTTACATAAAAGCAATATATTTGACCATTTATTTATAATTCTAGAATATATGATAACAAAAGATTATGTCTGCTTCTATGCAAGTATGACAGACCCAAAGTGTCTAAAACTTTTTATAGCCCAGTTATTGCAAAAAGCATACATAAATAGAATGAGAATATATTTATATAAATTAATTTTTTTTAAGTATATTTGAACAACAGTCTATATGCTTAACTACAACGTCACTTTTGATGAATTCTTATGCTATTTCTTTTAACCCCTTAAGGACACATGACGTGTGACATGTCATAATTCCCTTTTATTCCAGAAGCTTGGTCCTTAAGGGGTTAAAGTAAGACGGACTCAATTTGAAAGTGGCTAAGTGCCTGCAGATTGACTATTGGGGATGATTATACAATTACATTTGATGTTTACATGCTATTTGATATTTCGATTTTTTTTCCCCCCATATTAAACTTTAGAGTATATTTGTTGAGGAAGTGTTACGGAACTTTGTGAATTCAATAAATGCAATAAAATATTGTTTGAATAGTTAAATGGCAAGTTAATGTGCTCATTTTCCAATGTACAATTTGACCATCCTGAAATGAACAAGTGATCTGATAAATTCTTACATTACGCTAAAGAAAATAAGACCTGATTTGCAGGACTAGTTCTGTTTTGTCCAAACTCAATCCTGCAGTTTTCTGACATACATATCCCATAATACTGTATCAACTCCTAACATCTCTCAAACCAATGTCAGCTTTATGTAGGATCTCCTAGCATCTGTTTGCTATTACTTTTTATTGGAGAAATGCCACTTCAGAGGCAATGGCACAACTAGCAATTTGCCATTTGTTGTGCTACTGTCAAAAATATACAGAATTTTTCATTTTCTTAATTTGTATTTTCGTTGAATGCAGGGTAGTGCTGGCATAGACAAGCATTCAGTGTGTGCACAGAACCATGGGACAGATATATCTAGAATATAATGTGAATTCAAATTACCTAGGTAAGATGGTGGCACCGATTGTCTGAAATTTCAGTGTTTACACTTCAATAGGGTTTACCGAGCTGAGATAAGAGGAAATGTCACCAACGTAAACATCACAGTTCCGTTTTAACAAGTGATGTGTGTAATGCACTGGGTACCTCCTAAACGTCATGGGGATACATCAACCTCAAATTATAGATGTTAATGGCATATATTAAAAACTATTACTGTTAGCACAACTGGTGGAACAGGCAATTTATAATATTTTCAGCCTGTGTGCAAGGACGGTATTTGTATATAATAAATATATCTATATATATATATACACACAAGAGTGCTGCACTCGCCTGAACATGCATACATTATAAGGGTGCTGCTGGGGCCAATTCATACAACATACAAGAGTTGTATATTTTATGAGATATGTATATAGTATATGTAAAACATATACTAAGGAATTTAGATAGATTTAAATGACGTATTTGTAAAACAATGAGATGAAAGCCTTTATTATATGACAGGATCTATTAGCCATATACATACTTGCACCTTGACTCAGACAGTGTTTGAAATTCTTCCTAACTTCACTCCTTAGATAGAAGTAGGGTAGATTATAGAGACCAAGTGTCAGTTGTCAGTTTAAAGGGAATTGGTTCTTTAAATGGAATGACAGACAAAATCGATTTTACTAAAACTTTGAAAATGTATTAATATTATTATTTATGAATCACCACCATATTCTGTGGTGTTGTACAATGAGCAGCTTATACATTGAAGTACATTTAAAAAACTCAATCTGTGAAAACATTGTATATGAAATACGTTTTCTTTTTTCTTTCTTAAAAGCTAACATTTCTTGGTTCAAACTATTTATTTACATACGCAAACCTACTTCATAAATAAAACATCCTAATTTTAAAATACTCTACAGCATACACAACTGTCTTGCACACAGGATAATGAATATCCAGTCTCAGTGGAATACAGCCAGGTAATGACTGCTGCTTGACTGACGCATTATCCACTTAACAGAGTCATGCAGGCCACAAGGTGTGTCACTCTGTCTGGACCTCTGTCAGGTATTGACAATGTTTCCACAGTCAGCTTTTACATATTGTAACAAAATCACTGTGAGAAACAAGCATTTGAACTCAAGATGTTTATTAATATAATGAAAACAATTATCTCTCTCTTTCTATCTATAGAGAGAGTGATATTAAAAACTTTCTAACAGATTGATAATAATTAATTCATTTTTATATTATTTCAAAACCTAAATCATTCCACGGTTCGATCATTGGTAGACTCTGAAAATGCTTATTTTATTTTAGCTTTACGTACAAAAAAAAAATGCACTAAAATGTCTTTGTTCTTCTGCGTGTGTGTATGTGTGCATTTTTTGAATATTTATCTATGCTGGAAAAAAGGCTAACACTCAACAGCCTCCATAAAAAGTAATTATACTGCACTAATGTTTTTCACTAACGAGGTTACAAACTTGGATTCTCGTAAATATTATTAAGTGAGAGTTCTATTTATTTTTTTATCCATCTCTGTGTCTTTCTATCATTACATGTGACTAAGTACCAGAGCAAGGTAATCTGCTAGAGTGCTCAGTCCCACCATATCTACATATATTGAACATGTGATTTTCTTTTGTGATGTAAACATAAATTGATTAGTAAATTGACAGATAATAAATACTGCTTATAGTACACTGTGCATAGAGCTACTGTGACTTTTGTATGTTACTGACTAGCATAATGACTAGTAACAATCAGACAGCATTCTAATTCCTGGACACTGTGTCTCTATGTACGGCTATAGGGTCATGATTAATATATTATAAAATACAAAGGAACAATCACAAATTGTGGGCCAAATAATAATGTAAACAGCAAACAGACACCTTGTCAGCAAAGATACAACATGTGTATCCATACTCCAATGTTGTTTCTGCCAAATGGTTTGTAATTAAATTGATGGAGACTTAAAACACTGAAAAAATGGCTCATTCTCTTTGTATGGGGAATAGAGCAATAACAGATAAATTGAAATCTCTTATGTTGTGACATTAATTACAGTTTACAAGACATCATGACTGATGTCATCATCTTAAACTGGCAGCGCTATTTCATGTGGTTCAGTTTGGAACATTAAATCCATTTCCATGTGTAACTATGGGAGGTAACATATTATGAGTATGCAAAGCGAAACTCATCCGGTGCCCCTGTTTAAGTCAAAGGGGCCCGCAAAACTAATTGAATGGCAACAAAACAAAAATTCCAAGTATTGAGTTAATTATAAATATCGGATATAGGGGACTATTATAAATCTGGTGCTGTAGATTCCAATTTTCAACATGCTCATCCTAAAAATAAACTAGAATAGTTTTCTATCTCCACACTGGGATAGGGGATTTTCATAAAAAATAGCAATCATTGTTTAAATCAGCAGCAGGTAGTTTAGCGTTCTACCATTGTCAAACATCACGTTCTCTTGGGAGATACGAAATTCCTGCATGTCATATTATCAGAGAATATTTAATTCCAAAGCATATTATATTTCTAAAGTATAATACTACTGATCCCACACATCGTCTGCTACAAACATTTTTTCCTATTTATTGGTGCTTTGAAACCAGTAAGAAGATATTAACCCACATTTAGAGCAGAGGCTGGTTATTCCGAAACCTTTTATTATTTTTTTATTTTAGATAACTTGCATGGTAGCAGAAATGTCTATAAGTCATGTATTGGAAGGGAACTGCCTTGTTCCAGCAATTCTTTAAACACACTGCAATGTAAAGACTTTTAGCTATCACACATTTGTCTCAATGCTTCGGCTTCGAAGAAAATTCAATAAACATAGGAGCTTTTTTTTGTAACCTGTTGTTTATGACATCTAATCAACTGTGGTGAAAAATGCAATGGCATTTCAACAGAACCATTTTGTCTTATCATTGGTTACCACTTAGAAATTATTTTTTTTTAAATTGTGTTTCAAGTTTAAAGTATGACACTCGATTTGCACAAATCCCATTAAGATAATTTAATAGATTTTAAAACACACAGACATAGGAAGTGGGAGTCGTCTAACAAATCGACCTCAGAAATGACGTGACCTTGACGATTTGCAATTGAAAAATAATGATTGATTGGAAATTAATAATTTTCCTTGTGCAATTATTGATCTTTCTGCAATACAATAATATTTCTTCAGTGATAAGATCCTTGATAAATAGGAGTATAAATATTCACATTCAATGTATGGTATGTCTTACATTCTTTTGTTATGTTAAAGAACCAAGTCATTTCATATTCTAAATCGGTGAGTAAGAGGAGGCACAGATTCTGATAATCAAAGACAGGGGCTGTGCATATTTTAACCCCCAAGGTAGACATATGTCCATCACTAGAGACTGACCACTAAAGAAAGACATTGCAATGCAAAGTGGTTGAAGGGATGTGGTGAAATTGACTGCTCAGCCTAATGAACTTTTCCAAGGCTAAAGTAGCTCTCCATGGTCCTGAAATTCAGGGCACAGGCTCTCTCATGTCGCTATGATGTAAACAGCACACATTCCAAATTAAGGCTATTAAAACGAGCACTGCAGAGGTGATGCATAGTGTACACAATAAACACCAATAACCTTGTACATTTCATTTTGAAACAAAAAACACAGTAATTGGGGACAATGACCTAAGCTTAGTAAATAGTTTTTGAAATGATCTATTAATTACATTGTTACTGTAGTATTTCCTATTAACAATGGTTAGATTTCTGTGCATATTACAAGGGGATAATCTGTACACAAGCTATCACAGACATCAGCATTCCTAATACACACACCATGCTACAGAGCACATGAGGATTGCAGGACAGGGTAGGGTTTATCACAATGAAACATGGCATTCACTTCAATACCTTTTAGAAATTGACAGTATGGAGTGCACTCCGGTCAATGCATGCTCACAGGTTTGGAGAAGATGCGGCTGTTTGAGTGGCAGGAGAGCAGTGTGTCAGGAGAACCCATAGAACGCTCTGTGGTCCTCGTTCTGTATGGAACCCTCAGCACATTGCTACAGTTCAGCTCTGCTGATCAGATATGGACCGATGGGGGAGGATCAGAGAGCCAGCACACATTGATCCTCTCTGCCAAGGCAAGTGAAAACAAGACCAGTCCACCTGCTCAGTGCTGGACCCAGTCAGATCACCAGGCTTATTGGGAAGTGGGTGAGTTTTCTCTTTAATCGCCTTAGTTATTTTTCCATATGGGTTCTGGAAATATAAAATGTTCCTGGTGGCATCTCAGATTATCCTCTCTCTCTGAAAAGTGCTTGTTGCTCACGCCTGAGCTGTATCTGCATCCCACCTCTGCTTCCAGCTACTAACCGAGCTGATGGAAAGGGAGGGAGGGGGGCTTTGACTGGTTCTGGCAAGGATAAGGTTAACTTACTGTCAGCTGCTGATGGTCCATTCACTTTGTTTGAGAGGTGTGTGGTGGTGGTGGTGGAGGTGGTGGGGGGATTTTGGACCTTTATTCCTTGCTCTCCATAATACACGTGCATTGGGAAGGATAATAAACAATGAACTAAGAACATGACGTGTCTCCTAATACTCTGTGTGATGTTGGACTTGGCAAGCAGGGTCCTCCTATTTGGCCAAGTGGGTGATTTATGAGACTTTTCATAATGCCAGAGGACCTACGCCAAACACTGAGTCCAAGGACACATTATCTTTTGCATACAAATATTAATAACTGGGTTTGGATAGGGCAGTCTGCTAACCAGTACCTGTTGGGCTGCAGTGCTCATGTTATGGATTGTAGGAATTGCAGTCCACTAACAGTTGGACGACTCTATACAAATAGCAGTTTGTGGTTATGTTCTAAAATTGTATTAAGTAGCAGGAACGTTTCTATGGAGATTGCACCACTTTTAGCACTTTATTCCAGAAATGACTCTCTGTACATAGCCCAGTGTGTGTATGACATAAATTTATAAAAAAAAAAAAAAAAAATTCAATAAACTGATTCTGGGGGAGCTTTAAATTACACTATTATTTCACAACTATTACAAGAACTGATCAAAAGGGAACATGTACACTATTTACTTTGCAACAGTCGTTATTTTAGTTTTATTTTTTTTTAAATTTCAAATTATTTAATTACTGGTATAAACTGAGATATCAATTATTGCTCCTTAAAAACTTGGAGGAAACCATTTTTGTTAAACAAACAAACAAAAAAAAAATGACAGTAAACTCATGAGTCAAAATAACCAATATATGATCTTACCACGTTCCCCAATTTATATTAATATGACTTCCTAGATGTGGCATATCATTTTATTTATTTACATAGGATTCTTATTTGAAGAGGGGTATATTTATTTTTATGCTCAATTGACATGAGAAAACCTCTTTCCTTCCCAGTTAAACAGTTAATATGCAGCATGGACACACTAGCTATAAATCACATTTCAATATTCTGATATATCAATATTTCTGCTTCACCTGTTTCTGCATATTTTAACATGTGGTGAAAGGAGCAGTTAGTTCTCCCATGAGGGCAATGAATGAATGAATGAAAAGCAGTCTAGCAAGACACAAAGTGATTAATTGGTAGACATTACTGCACTGGGACATGCTGAATAGAAATGTCTTAGAATTAACCCCTCTCTACTGTCAAAAGAACACGGAGTCAGATAACTACATGGGCTGTGTGTCTTTTTATGAGGACATCTTGTACCTTGATATATGTCATTATTCTTGTCATACCTGCATTTTATTGACAGGTATAACAGTGTGTGTTGATGGGCACAGGGAGACATTGTGCATTCCTGTTGGGGTATCTGAAGCACTACAATTGCTCACACTCACAGCTTCTCCCTCACACTAGACCTGCTCTAGAAAGGCACTCACCTGTATAGGCAGACCTTATACTACAATGTCTCAGCAGAGACTACTTGTTTGCAGTATAGATGTTGACAAGAGGTCTGAAGAGGGCGCTATCAGAGGTTCTTAAACAACTCTCTGCAAGGTCACAAAGAGGTGAGGGTGCAAATTACACCAGAAGCTCCCACCATGTGTAAGAAATAGTCTGGAAATCGACTTAACTTGGAGACAAAACGTGTTACTTAGTCAGCAGAGAGATTTAGACAGCAGCAGCAGCCTACCTTTCCAGGAGACAGACTCAGGATAGCTCAGTGTTCTTCACAGCAGACACATCTATCACAATCCAGAAGAACAAGCAAGATCCATCGCTTGTAGGTAGAATCCCATGGCCCCAGGACCAAGGGCTGGTCATATCCAGAGCAGTGTGTGCTTTGCCACGATACCAACAGTAACCTGTGAAGCAGCTGATCTGCAGATGAATGCAGGGCTTCTCAGTAGGGTGAGTGGATATATTTGGGAAAGAGGGGGAAGGGAACTTTGCAATTTGCTCTGATACAATGAAAATAGAAAAGAAACCCCAATCAAACAGTGCTTTCTGGAAAGTACTTGATACAATGCATCTTTAGCCCCAAATAATGTCTGTGAGCTTCAGTTCCTCCAGATTCCAATTGCCTTCTGTGTTTCCAGGAGAAGACTTTAATATGGGGTTGGCTTGCAACACTAATTACAATGAAAGTGCAGGGTGAGTGGGTTTTATAAACTGTGCATGCAGAGATTTTCTGATCTTCCTATGAGATGAAGCAGGGATTTGTCAGCAACATCCCTTTAATCCTGGTGCAGATTTGCAGTAGCTTTTACTCCCATGTATAGAGATAGATGCACTTTTATTCTGTGCATGTGAGGCTTGCCTGCAGCAACACAGGAGATCATGCAGAGACAGGGGGTTGGGGAGAATGCAACCTGCATCGATCACTGACAGTAATACCAAGCATGCACATGAAGAATGCCTGGTTTGTACACCCCTCCTCCCCCCTCCCTCACATTTCTCTGTCTCCTTTGCATGTGCCAGATGCCTATGCCAGCTGGACCTCTCAGATTAAAGGCTAGAACAATGAAGCAATGAATGGCTTGCTAGTGTCAGCACATGATTCCTATTATTAACCTATCTTATTGAGTCTATACTAGGCACAGCCACACTTAACAAGTGCATGCTTCCCTACCTAGTCTTCTCAATTCCTATTGACCAATTCTTTATCTATTCCCCTTGATTGACAGAATTGAGATATCAACCTCTTGGCATGTCAGTGGTTAAACACTTGAACTAAAATCAGGATCCACTGATTTTCCATTATTTAAGGGGCTGTTAAAATGCAATGAAAATAATCCAAACCACAACCATTAAGGTATTTAATATGCTTTTTAAGCAGGTTTGCCCCCTCTCCAAGGAGATGGATTAAAGCCTCCTTAAATAGGAGGGGGATGGAAGCTGCCCCTTAGGACCAATACCGACTAATGGTAGTATTGTATTTAATCTTTAGGTCAAATCAGGATCAGCAATGATTTTAAAAGCACTACCTTCTTTAAAAAAAATAAAATAATTATAATAATATTTTTAAACATTATTTGTTCTCATGGCAACCGAATACTCAGCAGCTGACCCGTGTAATCTGTTACATCATGACAACACTGAGTTTAAAAATCTAGAACATGTTAATTCTTACCTCTTTGTTCTTAAAAATCAAATCTCAGGGCTTGTCCGACTAAGCCAGGTTACAAATAGAACACAGGTAAAAGCTGAAATCTGAATTTACAATGCGGAGAGGTAAGTTAAGTAATCTTTATTAACAGTGTAGTCGGAAAGACGTAGAAACTCACCACCAACCAAAAAAAATTAAAAATAAAATGTTCAAATCAACAGCAGTGTTCCTGCAAACAATGTAGTACTATGGAAAGCAAATTTGAAACAAGAAAAACACAGGATGGTAAAAATTCAGTGAACAGGTAACACGTTGAGATGATTCATCTAAGATTCCACCAGGGGCCTGAATGATGCACATGGAATAGACTAGTGTCACTGAACCATGCAATACTAGCTGTTCCTCTATAGAATAGACACCGTAAAGGGGCATATCAATAAATGGTAGATTTTTTCGGAATTGGCAACTGGGTTACAAAGACTATCCGACTCAGCTGGCTTGGCCCATTTTTTGCTAATTTTTTTATTAATTTACAGCTATTTACCAGTTAGTTGTTAGATCCACAATCCTATACATTGATCTATGAAGTGAAGAAAAACATCACACCCTATTCTCTCACATTCTCAAATTGTGCCTTTATAAGTCTAAGTTCATCTCTCACTCAGTGTTGTAGTTCATTCTATAGTATAACCTTTACTTACTACCTCCCTGGATCACTAATGTCGTTTCATTGCATATTCCATTGTGTTTGTCATATAATTGTATTCCATATTACATCTAAGGATCGCATATGGCATTTTATAATCTCAGATGTCATGTCATTTTATGTGTTGTGTCTGTGGACGCAGGATTGTATCAATGTGCAAGACTGTGTATGTGAATGAAGGAGTATGTTTGTAGTTAGAATGTCTGTATTTGTATGTTGCAAGTGTGTGTAATTCTGGATGTATTTTTTTACCTTCCTGTTGTGCACAGTTTTTTTTTCCAGTTTTTTTCCTCCCACAGGTGGCTCTTTGTATCCCTCCATTCATGTCTTCCCATCTACCATACTAGTTTCTCTACTCCCATGTTTAGAGATACAAGACATTAAGTAAGCGGGCTGTAATGAGAGGTGAAAAGAGAAGAAGACTGAAATTCAAGATTATTTGCTGATGTGGGATGACAGTCTCAAACATATGTCTTCATTTTCTCCTTGTGCGCTGGACTTCCATTGTTCTCATGTCGATGGAGAGTGTGGAGTGCACCCAGCATGGGTGGAGACCGACTTTTGTCTTTTTGAATCACTTGACCAGATACAAGTTGCTGTTGTAGACAAGAAAGGACAATAAATACCTACATATTCTGGATCTATTGTGCTCTTTGGTAATGGGGTGCTCCATGGACCACTTGTGTTACATTTAAATATACTTCCTATGTTCCTCTATCTTTTCCTCATCTTGAGAGTTCACCACCTGAACTCTCTCCCTATCTCTCCCCTTCTTGTGTCTCTTTCACCACAAGTGTATATCTTGATCATCTCCCGCTTCCGGCCTTTTCTCCTATTTCCTCCTAACTTTTACTTTCACTCCATCAATGTCCTGTTGTATTAACTTCACTCATCACCCTTGGATTCTCTTCCCAGTCACCTTGTGTCTCTCTTCTCTATTTCCAAAACCAAACGGTTGTTCTCCCCTTATCCCCTCTTACGCAAAGCAAAGATCCTGAGCTAAACTCAATGTAGAGTCCTGCACCACCTGGGTTTAGATCATACAAATAGGTTGTGGCTCTCTGCTTGAGGTAGTGGAGGCAGGGAGCTGTGCCTGGCAGACACCAAGTAAAAAGTCAAACCATTCTAAAACAGTTTGGCTACTTACAATGAGGGAGGATGCCAGAATTCTACTAGCACCATAACCACTGCAGATAGCTGAAGTAGGTATAGTGCTTGAACTGTTCCCATTGTGCATTATAGAGCTCTGTGAAAGATTATTCAAATTTCACTTTGTATGCCTAAATCACCCTATTTACCCTCGGCATGATGTGTCCTATTGAATATCACAGAGATTAGATCTTGTAAAGTCCTGCAACTACGGTGAACCAGGGGAATATCATTAAAAAACAGTTTGAGATGTATTCTAACTTTGGCATCTTCTCTTCAACATTTGCAAGGCACCAACCAACTGACCACAGCTTAAAGCATAAACCCTCTGCAAACTCCCATCTCACAGCAATACACAAAGACAAAGTTGAATTCTAATGAGCAAATTCTCATTAATTAGAAGGAGAATTAGATTTATGGCTAAACAAATAGGACATTGGTGCCTTACGTTTGGTACTCCAGCAGTTATGCTTTGCGTCCAATGTTGTTAAATCAGTCATATGACTGAACTTCTGATGAAGCCATTGGCGAAACGCGTTAAGTGATATTTTATATAGCTTTTAATTTTATTCTGTTTGTACTACTATTAAATATATCTTTTAAAGCTATACTCAATTTCATTATATTTTATTTGCACCATCAAACTTCCTGGCCTGTATATCTTACAGTGGGGATTATACCACTGCAAGCCCTATATACTAGAGCAAGTTTTCTGCTCTAGTAAATGTGAGTATAAATATTTTTATTTATCTATTTATACTTGGAGTTGGAACTACTACACTATTGGAGTTTCTTGTTTTCCATTTTATCTGTACCACCATACCATTGGAGTACCTAAGACGTCTGACCTCTTATCCTAAGACAGGGATTGTACCGTCCATGCCAATCACGGTAGAGCTCCCACAGTAGCTCTACCAAATGTGAGTGTAAAATACCTCCGTTCTATTTATCACTTTTTTCTAATATTGTTAAACATATCACACTATTGTATATATTTTTTCTGTTTTCTTTTTGAGGATAAATTATCCGCAACTACTAAGAGACATCAAGTGTATGTATATATAACCCATGTAAGGCGCGGTTTCCTCCCTTTTTTTTCTCTTCTATATGACTGAACTGGCATCCTTATAAATTATTCTCAACAGCCTTTGGTTCTCCAAAGATTTGCCATCAATCTGTGTGATTTGTCATCTGTGTGAGTATTTACTAAGGTAAATTTTAGACTTATACACAAACGCGTTCCATCTGGTGTAAACAGACCGGATGTATTGGTTCATTCAGAAGTAGTTTAAGATGAATTGGATTTATATAAACCAGCTGAAACCGATTTGTAAACAAGTCTAGTCAATTTCACAATGAACTATGGTATGTCCCGCCCAGGTTAACTGTCAGTCTAAGAGCTTGCTGCCAAGACAAAAGAAGACCCTTGTTATAAGATTAAAGTCAGGGCAGGACTTAGGCCTTCAGGCGCCCTGTGCAAAAAATATTTACAGCGCCCCCTCTGGCCGCACCCCTCCCTTTTCACACCACCTCCAATACCTCCAACCATTTAAAAGGTTCTATTCTTATTAACCACAAAACAAAGAGATGTAATTAAAGTATTTTTTTAGTCAATGGTATTACATTTGTAAGTGGAAGGGGGGCAATAATACATTCCCTGCTGGTCCGATGGGTTCCTAGTGCATCCAGCAGTCTATGGTGGAATGCATGAAGCAGACACGTAAATTGCTCCTTCTGGTCCGGTGCTCTGTGAGGGAGTCAAAGTGCAGTCAGTGGGATTCCCATCTGTCACCCTCACAGAGAGTCAGTACTGCGAGCGACTGCGTTCCACCAGAAACCACTAGGGAATCTGCAGCTTGCATTTTTCCCAGGACGAGCAGCAGTATCAACAGTTACTTCGGCCCATCCCACCTGGTAGTGCACACTATCAGATGTCCCTGTTGCCATGTCACCCTGTGCGACCACACAGCTCGCACACCCCAAAGGCAAGTCCTGGTTAAAGTGAAGTGAATAGGGATGTGTCAGTTTTAGGTTTCAATTCCCTCCTTATTCTTTACTACTGATGTTATTCACTACAGACCAGATTTTGTTTGGGTGAACAAACTCTGGTGAAAATGACATAATTTGACTGCAAAGGCAACCCTGATTTTTTTTGAAAGCCAAATATGGTTGCAATTTGAACGGCCGACACGAATCTGCAGCAATCATCTGTATGCTGGATTCAGTGTCCAGATTAAAATCAGTGCTATCAGATCCAAATTCTATGCAACGTATAGGATTCAGAAGATTCATAAAACACCGGTTTCATTAAGATTCGGTACCAAATTCATCCAATTCATCCAGCACGATGCACATTTGCAAATTATTTATCACTTGCAGCATTAGCAGCCAACAGGCACATAGTTAAATACCCTTGGTGGTGCAAAGGTTAAATATGTGTCAGCTGATTAGCTCGTTAGTCAGCCACCATATGAAGAAAAGTACGTAAATAAAAAAAACATATAAAGCTTATTGGGTCAATAAGAAAGAAGACTCCCCCCAGGTATTAGGTCTTTTCCCCCTCTCTATTATTATGGTAAGGAGTTAGGTAGGGTTAATTAATTTTAACAGAAGGAATTCAGGGATCCTAATCAGTGCGAGATGGTAAAGGGGGGCACTATAAGAACGTCCCTTATAGTAATGTGGGGGTCTTATTGACACCTATGGGCTTTTTACCTACTTATTTTTAAACTGTTTCATGTCGTGGCTGTCACAGAATTAACCCTTAAACTGCCGATGCTAATTATTTGCCTGGTGGCTGCTAACATCTTGACCTGGAAATGAAGTTGAAATGTTGACCAAATTCAGGCCCATTTGGAGCCTGATTTGCAAAACCCATTAAGAATGGCCCCGTACAAAGACAAATGGTTTTGCCCCATTTTTATGGACTTTAGGGAATAATCCTGTTAGCCATAGGCATCTGCAGGGGAGGGCAAGGGGGGGCACTTGCGCCCCCCCCCCATGGATTTTTCAGCTTGTGCTGCTATTTTTCATTTGTGAGATAATAAACTGCAATACCGGCGCTGTGAATGGAGAAAGGCAGGGATAGGAAGCTAAAGTTTATCCCTGCTTCTTTCTCCTGACTGCATCTGCAGGGGAGCAGCACAGAGTGTAGCCTACAGATCAGGTAAGTGAGAGATGGGGGCAGTGGTGTATCCTGGTTTTGTGCTGCCCTAGGCAGGACAAAACTCAGGCGCCCCCCTCCCCTGCGCGCGCGACCCCCACCCATCCCTTCCCCCGCCCCGCCTTCTAAATACACACACACACACACACTGACAGATACGCATACACTAGCTAACAGAAACACAAACTCACTGACACACACAGACACACACTAGCAGACACACACACACTGACACACACACTCACTGGCAGACAAACACACACAGTCAGACACACACACACACTCACTGACACACACACTCACTGGCAAACATACACACACAGTCAGACACACACACACACTGGCAAACATACACACACAGTCAGACACACAAACACACTCACTCACTAGCAGACACACACACACACTCACTGACACACACACTCACTCGCAAACATACACACACAGTCAGACACACAAACACACTCACTCACTAGCAGACACACACACTCACTGACACACACACTCACAGGCAAACACACTCACACTAACAGTCAGACACACACACTAACAGACACACACTAACTCACATTAATACATGTATTTTGTTTTAACCCCCCCCCCTCCAGCCTCCTTACCTTTGGGAATGCTGGGGGTGGGGGTTCTCTCTCTTCCTGGGGTCCAGTGGCTGCTGGGCGGGCGGCTGGCAAGGGAGCTCTTCCTCTGAGCGGTCTGCTCAGCTCCCTCGCGCGCTGCACAGTGAGGCTGGGAGCCGGAAGATGACGTCATATTCCGGCTCCCAGCCTCACTCTGCGACGCGCGAGGGAGCTGAGCAGACCGCTCAGAGGAAGTGCTCCCTCGCAAGCCGCCCACCCAGCGCCCGGCATGTCTGTTAGCCGCAAGGCTAACAAGGCATTTGCCCTGGGCATTTGGGGGGCGGCTTTTTTTGCCGCCCCCTGAAAAATGCCGCCCAAGGCAAATGCCTTGTTTGCCTCACGGCTAAAACGCCCCCGGATGGGGGGGAGACAGCCTACAGGAAGGTAAAGTAGAAGGAGCAGAAAGGTTCTGCAAGGGGCAGGAGGGATCAGCAAGGAATAGGAAGAGTGGAAGGGGCAGCAAGAAGCAGGAAAGGTCAGCAAGGACCAGGAGGGGTCAGCATTAAGCAGGAAGGGTCAGCAAGGAGCAGGAGGGGTCAGCAAGGAGCAGGAGTGGTCAGCAATGAGTAGGAAGGGGTAGCAAGGAGCAGAAAGGGTCTGCAAGGAGTAGGAAGGGTCAGCAAGGGTCAGCAAGAAGAAGGAAGTGGCATCAAGAATCAGGAAGGGTCAGCTAGGAGTGGGAAGGGGAAGCAAGGATCAGGAAGGGGCAGTAAGGAGCAGGAAGGGTCAACAAGGAGCAGGGGGGTCTACAAAGAGCAGGAAGGGTCAGCAAGGAGCAGGAGGGGTCAGCGAGGAGCAGGAAGGGTCAGCAGGGAGCAGGAAGGGTCAGCAGGGAGCAGGAAGGGTCAGCAAGGAGCAGGAGGGGTCAGCAAGGAGCAGGAGGGGTCTGCAAGGAGCAGGAGGGGTCTGCAAGGAGAAGGAGGGGTCAGCAAGGAGCAGGAAGGGTCTGCAAAGAGCAGGAGGGGTCAGCAAGGTGTAGGAGGGGTCTGCAAGGAGCAGGAAGGGTCTGCAAGGAGCAGGAAGGGTCTGCAAAGAGCAGGAGGGGTCAGCAAGGTGTAGGAGGGGTCTGCAAGGAGCAGGAAGGGTCTGCAAGGAGTAGGAAGGGTCTGGGAGGAGCAGGAAGGGTCTGGAAGGAGCAGGAAGGGTCAGCAAGGAGCAGGAGGGGTCAGCAAGGAGCAGGAGGGGTCAGCAATGAGTAGGAAGGGTCTGCAAGGGGCAGGAGGGGCAGTAGGGGTCAGCAAGGAGCAGGAAGGGTCAGCAAGGAGCAGGAAGGGATCAGAAATAGAAAGGAGCAGAAGGGCGCAAAATAAGCAGAAAGTAGCAGAAAGGTAAAGGAACAGAAGGAGCCAAGGAGGAGAGAAGACAGTGTCAGAAGAAAAAGAAGTTTGTGTCAAATGGAGAAGAAAATGAGATTCGAGCAGGAAGGACAAGTGAAGTGATCCCTCCACTTCATTCTCGACACCACATCATACGGCTTTGTTACCTGGGCCTGGCAGGAAACTTTGGACCTTCTCATCTCCCCAGGTAAAAAACAGATCAGTGTTAATGTGTTCACTTTGATTTACTGAGTGTCAGGAAACCCAGAGGGCTGCTAGGTAGGGGTGCCGCTGATTGGCTACAACGGTCAGCTGGCACTCTAAGCCAATCAGTAACTCCCCATTCATAAATACGTAAAAAAAATTATGAATCGGGAACTAGCGATTGGCTTAGAGCGTCAGCTGACCACTCTAGCCAATCAGGGGCACCCATGCCTGACGTCAATCTGCACTTCCTGACACTCCGTTTCAGAAGCCGAATACCACTGAGCGACCTGGAGCTGGAGGAAGCCTTTGGGGTTAAACCATTTGAGAGCGATTTAACCCCTTAAAGGAAAGCGAGCACCCAGGGGCTTCCTGGCATCATAGCATTTTCATTTAGATGAAGTTGTTAAGGTGACCAGAATGTTTCTTTAATTTGCTTAAAGGAACACTATAGTGTCAGGAATACAAACATGTATTCCTGACACCATAGTTGTGAAAATGCTATTCACCCTGGCTTTATGTGATAATGACTATGCTCCTCCCCTTCATGACACTGCCAAAAAGGGGCCAAGCATGGATGTCATTACAATTATGCCCCCCCCTGAAAAAATTCCTGTGGACGCCCATGCTGTTAGCTATTCCATTTATACACAAACAGAGTAGCATTCATTATGAATAGGGCATAGTTAGCACATAAACATAGGCCAAGAAACTATTTAGCATAGAGAGTGCTAATTAGGGATCAGAAGGGGAAGGGAGAGTAAACGTATTACAGTGTAGAATGTTATCTTGCAATTCTTCTGACAAATTCAACAAACCTAGTATAAAAGTTAAATTATATCTGCAGGAATATTAAAAACAAAACAATAACTAGAAGTGCCCATATACCTATATATTAGTAAAAATAAAAAAGCAAAGAAGTTTTTTTGAATTAACAAAAAATGTTACTTAAATGTAAAAATAATGTAATTATGTAGGTAAAAATGCCTCTTACAGTAAATATAGTTACTTAGCTAAAACCAGGCATCTGTATTATATAGGGCAGTTTGAGTTGGTATTGCTGCTGTAATTTGTCTCTCACCTGCCGTGAAGACTAAAATTGAAGTCAAGGTAAAACTAAAGTTGGGGATTAAAATAAATGTTTTACATTGCATTTTCAAACCAAGTCTTGCTCACTTCCCAATAGATTTGGAAGGGAATTGTTTAACTAACACCTGGATATTATTTGCTCTGGAAATAAAGATGACTAATTTTTGTTTATGGTTTTGTCTATATATTTGTGCAGATCCAACTGATACCTTTCTCTTGCACATCTTCAGCCCGGAGAGGATCAAATCGAACAATTCTTTGTTGGTCTGAAAGGAGGTGCAAGGAATTCCTAATGGCTGAATTGTCAGCAAAGATCTCTGTTCCCTCCGTTCTCCAATTCATATGCTCAGCTGTTGCAAACGCCTCCAGGTTTCAATGACAATTTCCTGACAGTTTCTGTCTCTATATGTATTTGCCATGAGGAATCAGAAAAAACTATTGCTTGTTTTAATACAGGTCCCTTGCTTCCCCTGTAGGCCTCTGAGTATGCCTAGAGACATTTGCAAATAACGGACTCCCTGGTTCTGATATTGCTGCACCTGTGAATCTAATGTAGACTTATTCAATGTACTAAAATATTCTGTATTATCTAGATCAGGTATAGTAATTGGCATTTTATTCCCCTTGGTTTGGCAGGGCTTTTTAGGCATAGCGTAACAATTATTATTGTGTGCACCAGCTGCACCAGGTAGAAATCAGCCAGACGTCCGCATGATTGAAGTGCCCGAGGCTGTAACCAGACTGTTCGCGGAATACAAATACATTGTATGTTATGTTACTGTATGAGCAAATTGAGGAACACTCTGTGCTAACATAAAAAATGTCTGTGTTCTAAAAAAAAATTAATACCCAAAGAAAGCAGACAAGCAGATGTACAGCCTTGTGTAGGTCTATATGCTTTGGTTGTTACGAGTATTTGTATGTATCGATACACTGTTAGGTATTATATTTTTTTACACTATTTATAAATATAAATGAGAGGACATCATTGTAGGCATCTTATTGGAATCATTGAAATGCTCCCTTAAACATAATCTCCTACTGTACTATTGGGAAAAAACAGGGGAAAGTCCTCCTTAAAAAAAAAAATAAAGAATTCTGCTCTGTAAACTGTACTAATTTGATATAGAACTAATGTCTTGGAAAAGTAAAAATACTGTGCAATATCAGGGTAACATTAGAGGAGATAAGGTCTGTGGTGTATTTAGGATTTGTGCTGCCCTAGGCAGGATGGTGCATGAACATCCCCACCCCCAGCCTAATTTAACTTTTCCCCACCCCTTCCTGTCAAGGCCGCACTTTGACTGACAGACGCTCACTCACTGACCAACACATACACACTCACTGACGGACACACACACCCACTCACTGACAAACAGTGGCATGCACACCCACTCACTGATTTGACACACTGATAGACAGACACACACACACTCACCGACCGACACACAGACTCACACTCACTGACAGACTCACACACTCACTGACCGACACACACACACACACACACACACACCCACCTACCAACACTCAGGCTGAGTAGCTGGCGAGGGAGCTCTGATTTTCCTGCTCAGCTCCCTCGCATGTCGCTTAGCGATGCCGGGAGTCGGAGTGACGTCATATTCCGACTCCCGGCTTCATTAAGCGGCGCGTGAGGGAGCTGAGCAGGAAGAGCTCAAGTGAGCATTCTCCCTCGCATTCATATAATTTTTGTTATCATTTAAAAATGTATTTTGGAAAAATATAATATATATATATATATATATATATATATATATATATATATATATACACACACACACACACACACACACACACACACACACACACACACACATTTTCTCAAGTTTTACAAACAATCTAACCATTGTAATGGAAGGCGAATGATCACCTTTTAAGAATTAGAAAGAAAACACAAACATACACTTATTTTATGTTGAACAGTGTATTGACTACTTTTTGCTAGGATTGAGCTGTTTTGACTTCAATAGAATCCCATCTGGGCTGCATTATGTAGAAGAAAAACACAAATGCATTCATGACTAAGCATTCGTATTGAAGCATCAATCAAGACTTCACCCACTCTTCAAGAATTTGATTGGCCAGCCACTTTAAGAACTGCTTTTGGGTATCTTAGGGTATCTCGTATTTAGAAGGAATTCCACATATTATGTGTATAAATAGTTTTTATTGTGTTTTAATGTATTACAATTGACAACAGTAACATGTCCAGGATTTAATGATAGTACAAAGAATGATTGTAGCTTAATTACTGACAGACTGACAAACCCTTGACTGTCAGAGTAATTTCCTAAAGTGAACTTTAAATTCAAGGAAACTGGCCTTAAATTCACTTTTAATTCAGTTAAAAACCCACTTATAACCCTGGAAATTAAGAAAAATCACCATGAGGTGAACTGATGATAACACTTGTAAAGATCTTTGTGGTACATCCAAGGGTGACTATCCATGTTTAGAGGTATGTTCCTGTAGATTTGTCCTCAGCTCTCTCTTTGAGAAGCATTTGAGTGGAATTAATAAGAATGTAAGTTTTTTACAAAATGCAGGTGGATCCATATTTCCTGCAGAGGTCAGTCCTTCGGCTAATGAAAGATACATTGTTATATGCCGTTTTCAGCACACATTGAGAATTGTTGAGAAGTTAATTTTGAACGTTAGACAGAAATAACTAAACTGAACATATAACGGACTATGGTGAAAACCACTGAGAGTTTTCCTTTAATCACAATTTTGAAAAACAGTTCTAAATAGTTGACCGAATTAATATAGGGTTGGTGATGGGTGCTTATTAACCGCAGACGTGACAATAATGTCACTTATTGCGAAGATTTATGTGATAGTCCTGGTATGTCATACAGAGAAAAATGTTAAATCTCACACCAATAAGTACAAACCTTTCTAGAACAGCTTCCTGTCAGACAGGAAACAGAAGATCCTCTACCCGGCCATGCAACAAGAGGGAGGTCCGAAGGCACAGGAGGGGATTAGGAGGAGAGACCACAAAAGGCAGGGGGAAGGGGACAGCCACATATAGGGAATGGGGTGAAATAAACACAGATAAGCTTGGGGAAGAAAAACACACAGAGGGATTTTGAGAGGAAAAAAGAAAAACACAAAGTGGCTTGGGGGGACACATAGAGGGGCCGAACGGGGATAAAGAGAAACACAGAGGTGCTGGAGAAAAAAAAAAAAGAGACACACAGAGATGCTGGGGGTAGAAAGACACATACAGAGGAGTTGGAGGAAGAAAGATACACAGAGGGCCTGGGAAAGAATGAGACAAAGAGAAGTACTGGGAAAAGGGGAACAGGAGACACACAAAGGGGTTGGAGGAAGAAAGATACACAGTTGGGCTGAGAAAGAATGAGACAAAGGGGGATGGAGAGAAAGAGACAAACATAGGTGCTGGGAAAAGGGGAACAAGTGACACACAAAGGGGCTGGGTAAAGGGGAACAAGAGACACACATAGGAGCTGGAGAAGAGGAGAAATAAACAAAGGGGCTGAGGCTGACAGACACACAAAAGGGGCTTGGGGAGAAATACACACAGAAGGACTTGAGAAGAGTAAAAATTGAAACACAAAGTTTCTGGAAGGAAGTAAGAGATGCACAAAGGGGTGGGTTGTAAGAGACACACAAGAGGGGTGTAAGACACAGAAATGGGAAAAATGTGTGGATAATATATTCTAATGTGGGTAAGACAATCAAAAGAGGTGATAAAAGACACAAAAGTGTGCAAGAAAATCAAACTAGGAATTAATAGAAACACAGGTGAAGTTGCATTTTTTGCGGGATATATATAAAATATATATATATATATATACACACACATATACACACACACACACATATTTTACTCAGCTCTGCCTGTTGTATGCGTATCTCTGTAGTTTACCTAGCTCGGTGTATTGTATGTGCCCAGTTCTGTGCATTATATCTATGTAATATATATATTTTTTTATTATATATTTTTGTCTCAGCTGTTTGTTGTATGATTATCTCGGTATTGTATTCAGCTCTATGAATTTTGTAGGATTATCTGTGTATTGTACTCAGCACTTTTCGTTGTTCCCATCTTGTTTTATTGTATGAGCATCTCTGTATTATGCTCAGCTCTCTGTATTGTTCGAGTGTCTATGTACTGTATAGGGAGTAGTAAAATTCTGGGGGCGGAGTCTGTTTCCCCACCATCTTAAAACTTCACAAGCTGCCACTGGTTCCAACTTATATTTACTGGGCTCTGTTTCTTTTGAAATTAAAGATTTATTAAAGTACACATTTCCATAAGCTAGTAATAAATTTTAATATAAAACCTAAAACTGTCAATTAGTTTACTTATTAGAGGATGATTTTATTAACATTCATTAGGGAAATAAATCTGCTAATAACACTTTGTATGTGTTTGCCACAATGAGATTGGAAACAAAATGAACATAATTCTTACTGTAAATGCTTTGAGCTATCATTTTCTCTTTTCTTAATGAAAGAAAAACTTATTATTGCAATGATAATATTGTTTGTTATAATTTTTTTTTATTTTAGAACGGGTAAATTAGGTTGTTATTTTTGTTAGGCAGTAATAAATAATGTATAGAACACACATCGATATCTACAATAAAACCCCCCCCCCCCACTAAAATAGCGTAATACCGTTGGGTATTAACCTCAGGATTAAATACTAGATTGCATGTGCAAAAACAAATTGATAGAAGGCCTTAAACTCCTCATATACAGGGCTCTTCTCTCTTCCTTGTTCTCACATCCAAAACATAATAATTGTTTTTCAATATTTTATAACCCCACTTTTAGTGTGTTCCTTCACTGGTGTTACTGTTTGTTGGGGGCGAAAATTGTGATTTACACAGTAATAAAAAAATAATGTGTCTTGTGCATTTTTTTGAATTTATTTAGTTAATTGCAGATTCAAATATTTCTGAAAGTCTAAATTGAAATGCTTACGTACCCATCGGTAGAACTCTTCCTGAATGTTTAGCTCAGTTTTACTAGTTCCCTGCGATCCTTGTTCAACTTTTTTTAAATGAGAAAAGAAAAGTAAAACAAGGATTAGTTAGATTAAAAACAAAAGAAGGAAGGTATGTAGAAGAGGATAAAGATCTAGCTGACTGCCTCAATGAATATTTTTGTTCTGTGTTTACAGATGAAAATGAAGGAAAGGGACCTCAGTTGAGAAAAAGGATAAATGAGTCATTTATTACACGTGAGTTTACAGAGGAAGAGGTTCTATTTCAACTGTCAAAAGTAAAGACAAATAAGTCAATGGGACCTGATGGAATACACCCAAAGCTATTAAAAGAGCTTAGTGGTGTACTAGCAAAACCATTAACAGATTTATTTAACCAATCATTGTTGACAGGAGTAGTCCCAGAAGATTGGAAGTTAGCGAATGTTGTGCCCATTTACAAGAAAGGTAATAGGGAGGAGTCGGGCAACTATAGGCCAGTAAGCCTTACTTCAGTAGTGGGGAAAGTGATGGAAACCATGTTAAAGGATAGGATTGTTCAACATCTAAAAACACATGGATTTCAAGATCAGAGACAACATGGGTTTACTTCAGGGAGATCATGCCAAACTAATCTTATTGATTTTTGATTGGGTAACTAAAATTATAGATCAGGGTGGTGCAGTAGACATTGCTTACCTAGATTTCAGTAAGGCTTTTGACACTGTTGCACATAGAAGGCTTATCAATAAACTGCAATCTTTAACTTTGGATTCCAATATTGTTGAATGGGTAAGGCAGTGGCTGAGTGACAGGCAACAGAGGGTTGTAGTTAATGGAATATATTCGAAGCTTGGACTTGTCACCAGTGGGGTACCTCAGGGATCTGTACTTGGACCCATTCTCTTTAATATTTTTATTAGTGATATTGCAGAAGGTCTTGATGGTAAGGTATGTCTTTTTGCTGAAGATACTAAGATATGTAACAGGGTTGATGTTCCAGGAGGGATAAGCCAAATGGAAAATGATTTAGGTAAACTAGAAAAATGGTCAGAATTGTGGCAACTGACATTTAATGTGGATAAGTGCAAGATAATGTATCTTGGACGTAAAAACCCAAGGGCAGAGTACAGAATATTTGATAGAGTCCTAACCTCAACAATTGAGGAAAGGGATTTAGGGGTGATTATTTCTGATGACTTAAAGGTAGGCAGACAATGTAATAGAGCAGCAGGAAATGCTAGCAGAATGCTTGGTTGTATAGGGAGAGGTATTAGCAGTAGAAAGAGGGAAGTTCTCATGCCATTGTACAGAACACTGGTGAAACCTCACTTGGAGTATTGTACACAGTACTGGAGACCGTATCTTCAGAAGGATATTGATACCTTAGAGAGGGTTCAGAGAAGGGCTACTAAACAGGTTCATGGATTATGGGATAAAACTTACCAGGAAAGGTTAAAGGATCTTAACATGTATAGCTTGGAGGAAAGACGAGACAGGGGGGATATGATAGAAACATTTAAATATATAAAGGGAATCAACACAGTAAAGGAGAAGACTATATTTAAAAGAGGACATAGTCTTAAATTAGAGGGATAAAGGTTTAAAAATAATATCAGGAAGTATTACTTTACTGAGAGGGTAGTGGATGCATGGAATAGCTTTCCAGCTGAAGTGGTAGAGGTTAACACTGTAAAGGAGTTTAAGCATGCGTGGGATAGGCATAAGGCTATCCTAACTATAAGATAAGGCTAGGGACTAATGAAAGTATTTAGAAAATTGGGCAGACTAGATGGGCCGAATGGTTCTTATCTGCCGTCACTTTCTATGTTTCTTTTATGTGAATAGGTCAATAGTTAGGTTTGCATGTACGGTTGTCCACTACAGTCTGAATTGAAAGATAAAATTATCTGTCAAAAGAGTTATTTTGGAAAATTCTCAGAAATTCTCAAAAATTGGGTTATTCAACAAGTGAAAGTGAATTCTAAATTTCGGCCATATTAGTCGGATTGGAAAAATTATCCAAGTCATATAAACTGTGAATTGATGACAATTCACACTTTAGTAAATAATCAATATGGACCTCCTAGGGGTTGACAGGGATTTATATAAACTATCGGCTCAGTTCTACACACAAAATGATATGGAGGCAGACGCAAGCATACCCGGGGAAACAAATAATTTAATTTTCAGCATTGGTAGTATTACCAAAGCCATTTGGATACATAGTTTGAAAAGGTACTTTCAATACAAACATGTAGAATATGAAAGTGATAAAAAAAAAAAATCATACAGCAAAATCAGCAATGAAAACACATTAGGTGCAACTTAGCTAACATGGGCTTACATGGATGGACACCCCACAATTTAATGAAGAGCACAACCAAAATGAAGATGTTCTGGGACTCCTGTTTATCATGTTTGGTCTCACCACAATCTTTTGGTACCTAGCTATATGCTCTCAGAGAGGTTTCATTTGAGGTAGCCTCTGTGAATGTGCAGACTAAGTGATGTGTTAAAGTTTTCTGGAATTTCTTGTAGTAAAGGTTATCTAGCCCATCAGGGCCTGGTGATTTGCCTGGTGATTTGCGACCTCTTGGTCTGTTATTGGGCATGTAAGTTCTGCCTGTTGAATAGTGGAAAGTTGTGGAACATTTATCTTGTTGAGATATGTATTAATTTCGGCTGCTAAGGGTGGATGTGTATGGCTGCTGTTTTTCAAGTTGTATGGTTCGGCATAGTATCGAGCGAATTAATTACGAATATCTCTCGGTGATGTGAGTTTAGTCCCACTCCGAGAGATGAGGTGCGCTATTTTTTGAGAGGCTTGTTGTGCTTTCAATCTATTTTCTAACATTCGGCTAGCCTTTTTCCCTTGGGCGCCGTGTCATGCTTTACGTTTTCTAAGATGGTAACCCTATTTTTCAATGTCCTGTTGGTGGATAAACCTATTTAAGTGGACGATTTTGTCCTTCACTGTTTTGAATGGTGTCAGTTGATTTCTGATATTAAGTGTTTGGGATGGTGTCAGTTGATTTCTGATATTGAGATCATATAATTCCTGCTGACGTTTTTTTAGTTGTGCTTGAGATAATTTTCGTAGTTGAGATGCTCTCTGTATCAAAAGTCCTCATTCTACAGGTCTGTGTGCTAGCCACACGGTGTCCATGGTCACGTCAGATGTGTTTTCTGTGAAGTAGAATTGCAGTGCCAAATCAACATTGGTGGTAAACTTGGTGTTGTGTAATAGAGAATCATTAAGTCTTCAGGGGTTTCTATTTTTAAAATCATAGAGATCCTTCAGCTCTAGGGTTACAGGTGCATGGTCTGACCAAGTTATTGGTTTTATGTCACATTGGACCAGTTGGTTAAGATGTGTGCCTCTCAGAAAAAATCCATCTATTCTAGAGTAGGTATTGTTCATGGGTGAAAACATACAATATCCGCTGCTTGTGCTCTGAGACCACAGTAACCCCTGTGAGCTATCAATAGTGATCATACGTGCAACAGTGTTATTTATCTAATGACATGGTAAGAAGCTCTCCCCTTCTAACCCCACCCAGACTTTCTGTGGCTGTCCAATCACAGACTTCCCAATGCAGCTCAATGAGAAGTCTTTGCAAGGCAGGTGCCCTGAGCAAATTGCTGCCTCTTGTGTTTTGCTGCACTGAACTAAGCAAACCAGGAAGTAACAGAACTGGTTGTCTGATTGGCAGCCATGGGTTATACCAAAGAAAAGTGCCTATGTGTATTGAAATCAAAGAAAGGTTAAGTGCTTTAAAGAACTGTAGTGGATGAAGACTAAGTAAAGTTCCATTCTTGAATGGAATTGGCCAGTACATTTTAAAGCACTTTAGAGATTTATGAATATATTAAAAAGAGCCAAATCCAAAATAAAAGATAAAAACAAAATGCTAACATTTACAAGTCTTTCTTTTTGTGCAAATCAGCCTTTGGTCTAACATTCTAGGAAGTAGCTTGGCCAATCAGAAGCCTCTCATTTTGGTCTACAGAATCGGACTATTTGACATGTTTGACATGTTTAACCTAACATTGTATTAGTGTAAGTGAACATGTCATGGAAGGTTGACTTGGCTTACACGTCTATTGGCTGCAGACCATAAGTAGTTGTCTTCCTAGCTCCGGCTGATCAGAGTGTTGCTGCAAATTACCAGAGGAAAGCACTGACACTGCAAGTTCCTGAGCTCGCGAGACAGTTACTAATGGTCTTCACCAAGTAGAGGGGCAGACCAGATTCCCAGCACATTGGATCACCAGAGTTCAGCATGCCCCTCCCTGCAAGGTAACAGGGAAGGGAGTAGGATACTTGATTTTAAATAATGATTAATTTAATAAAATTAAATACACACACACACACACACTATACATGGATGCAGGGGTATAAAGAGGGCTGGGGGTTGCAGTAAAGATTTTTCACACAAGATGCCTAAAGGCCTAAGGCCAGCCCTGCTTGCATGTAGTGTTAATGTTAAAATGATGGAATATGCGACATATACACTGCCACACACATATTTACAGAGATACAAAAACATACTGCTAGTGGCATAACACCACAGTTGCAGTGGCCGGAGCTACGACTGGGCCTGTCGCCCCCTATGACTAGTGGACCGGCATCTTTTCAGGGTCGATGCACAGCCGCACCAGCCCGGGGCAAAATGGTCATCAGGTGACCTTGCTCCCCCTCCTGCCAGTCACTGTATGTAGTGTGGCTGAGCGGAACTCGGAATATGGTCTCACAGGAAGTGCTCACTGAGAGAGAACTTCCTGTCACACCAAGTACTGCAGTCCTCTCGGAGGTGAGCAGATAGGGGAAGGGGGTAGGGGACAGATACATGGGAGTTTTGGGAATGAGACACATTGAGGCAGGGCCACCTTAACAGTATTACGCTGGGGACCTGCCTACGCAACCACTCACAGGACTAAAAATGTAAATTATCAATAAAATTAAGCTTATATTGATTGGTACCTCCAACAAATGCAATACATGCATACCATGCATACATACAGACTGCTGGATAGATTCACAGATTGTTGAATACACACAGACAGACTGTTGAGCAGACACACAGACTACTGAACACACACACAGACTGTTGAATATACTCACACAGACTGCTGGTACACCCACAGCTGAATACATAAATACTGCTGAATACATACACACAGCTGAATACATAAAGACTGCTGAATACACATGCACAGATTGCAGTGAGGGGTGCAGTGTGTGTGCGGGGCTGCAGCATGTGTTTGTATGTGAGAGGGATGCAGCATGTGTGTAAGAGGGGTGCAGCGTAGGTGTCTGGTGAGAGAGCGGTATTTGTGTGAGGTGCAGCGTGTGTGTAGGGGTGCCGCATGTCTGTTGGGGGCGTAGCATGTGTGGGATGCAGCATGCATGTGAGGTGTGCAATATTTGTAGGGTTGCAGTGTGTGTGAGTAATGCAGTGTGTGCGTGTGTGAGGGGTGCAGCGTGTGTGTAGGGGGTGCAGAATGTGTGTGCGGGGTGCAGTGTGTGTGAGTGATGCAATGTGTGTATGCATGTATTAGTGTGCATATGTATGTGTGGAGAGTGCAGTGTGTGTAGGTGTGGGGTGCAGTGTGTGGTATATACCCCTCCCTTGTTCTTTCCGGAGGGGGGGAGGGGATATTTCACACCCTGGTGGTTCAGTGGTGGCACGTGTACGTCAGCCTGCAGTTACTATGGCTGCAGGCTGACTTCACTTTTCTACTCCCGCAAGCTGACTGCGTAAAGATAATCCTGGGGCTAGGAGGAGGGAAATGAGACACATGAAGTGACAGGTGGAATGAGACAAATAGAGGGTTAGGTGGGGATGAGACAAATGAAGGGGCTGGTGGGAGGGAATAAGGGGAGGAAATGAATTACATGGAGGGGCTGGAGTGACTTGGGGAGGGAATGAGACACATGGAGGGGCTGGGGTGAGAGGGAATGATACACAGAGGAACTGCAGGGGGAATGAGACACATAGAGGAGCTGGGATGAGATAATAAGACACATGAAGGGGGATGACTAGGAGTGAATGAGACACATGGAGGGACTGGGGGAGAGAATCAGATGCATGGAGGGACTGCGGGGGAATAAGACGCTTAGAGGAGCTGGGGGGAAATGAGACACAGACAGGAATGAGACACATGGAGGGGTGAGTGGGGAGAATAGAAATGGAGTGGCTTGAGTGGAAGGAATGAGATGCATGAAGGGAAAAAAGGTGGGGATAAGAAACATGAGGACACTGGGGAAAATAAGACAAGTGGAGGGTCTTGGGGAAATTAAAGACTTGTAGTCATAGAGGGTTGGGGGGAATGAGACACATGGAGGAGCTGGGGGAATGAGATAATGGGGGATAATGAGAGGGGGATGGGACACATGGACGGACTGGGGGGAGAATGAGACACATGGAGGGGTGAGTGTGGATAATACAAATGGGAATGAGATGCATGAAGGGGAGGAATGGAAGGTCTGGGAGGGAAATTAGAGACTCAGGCATAGAGGGTTGGGGGGGATTGAGACACATGGAGGAGCTTGAGGGATAATAAGACACGTGGATGGGCAGGGGAAAATGAGACACTTGGAGGGATGAGTGGGGATAATACAAATGGAGGGACTTGAGGGAGGGAATGAGATGCATGGAGGGGAAGATGGTGGGAATAGGACACATGGAGAGGCTGGGGAAAATAAAACACTTGGAGGGTCTGGGGGGAAATGAGACACATGGAGGAGTTGGGGGGAGTGAGACACTTGGTTGGGCTGGGAGGGGATGAGACTTGTGAAGAGGCTGTGGGGCAATTTTTGCACGAGGGCCTGATGGTTTCTAGTTACACCTCTGCTTACAGCAGGCCCGGACTGGCCATCGGGCATACCAGGCAAATGCCCGGTGGGTCGCGATGACCATTGGCCGAGGACAGCAGGGGAGATCACAGAATCAATGATCTCCCTCACTGGCAGTGAAAGGTGTCACCGGCTGGGGAGGAAGGGAGAGAGAGAGAGGGGAGAACCAGGATGAAGGTAAGAAGGGAGGGGGGGGATATAAAGTTTGATTTTTTTTTAATAAAAAATAAATTTTAAAAAAAAATATTTAATATATTTATTCACTCAAAAACATATTCACTCACAGCACCCTCACATACACACAGCATGCACACAGACATACAGCACCCTCAAATACACAGCACCCTCACCCACACACACAGCACATTTACACAAACTCACAACACCCTCATATTTACACAGCACCCTCACACACACACAGTACCCTCACACAGCACCCTCTCAGCACCCTCATAGACACAGCAAACACACGGTACCCTCACATACACAGCACCCTCACCCATACAGCACCCTCACACTCACAGCACCCTCACACTCACAGCACCTTCACACACACACACACACACATCACTCACAGCACCCTCATACACACAGCACACTCACACGCACAGACAGCACCCTCACATAAACCATGGGGCCCCGGTGTGAAAATTGCCCTGGGCCCCCCCATACATTTACTCCCTCCTCATGGGTCTACTTCTCCCCTCCCCCATATGTCCACCCGCCTCCCAACACACACATGCAGACAAATAGATACACATGCAGACACACACAGACATATATACAGGCACATGCACACACATACACACACATGCAGACACACATACAGAGACATACGTACAGACACACATACAAAGTAACACACACAAAAGTCACCCTCCTGTTTCCTACCTTTTAGGTGCAGGAGGGTGACTTTTCCTGGAGTCCAGTGGTGGCTCAGGCTGATGGGAGTTCCCACTATGACTCCCTCTCCTTCCTCCCGTGCGGCTCTCTCTGATAGCTGGGAGGAGTGATCGGGGCAGTCACTTCCTCCCAGCGTCTGACATGATCACAGGGGGCCCAGTTATGCTGCTAAAGCGCTGCAGCACTGACCTGGGCCCCCTGGATATTCACTGCTATCGGGTGGCCCTAACAGCCTGGGCCACGTTATGGACCCCTTCAATGCGTCCCTGGTGGTTACACTGTGTGGGCCAGGGGCCACAACACATGGTGGTGGGCACCCGGTTTCAGGGGTCCGCAGGGCGGCCGGGCCCCCTGGAGTGACGGGCCCAGTTGCAGCTGCGACCCCTGCCACTGCGGTAGTTCTGCCAGTGCTGCACCCTTTTACACACAAACACATGCTGCACCTTTCACACATACACACAGCACACCGCATCCCTCACACATACAATATACAGGACCCATCACATACACACACTGCAACACTACATTCCAGATACCTGCTAGATCCCTTACCCAACTCTGGGTCTTGTAATCTACACACACACACACACACACACACTAGATCCCTACATTTACTCTGCATCCTCTACAAACACACACGATCTCCTACACAATTGATCTGAACTCACTTCCTCTCAGCATCATCTGACAAGGGATCTGTTAAAGGGCCAGAGTAACTTATTCGATGAATGAGACTCCACAGGTAAATACAAGATTGGTCAATTAATTCAGGCTTAATTTAAAGGGAAATTGATTAATTTGACCCTTAAATATGTGTGCGCACGTCTAGTCTTCAGATACTTTGTTAACTGGCTTCACTGAAGGAAAGGAATGGTTAAATCGTTTCATTACCCAACATAGAATCTTAAAACAGACTCGTTAAAGGAAACGTTAAATTATAGACATTCCTTAAAGGGATATTTAAATTATAGACCATGATAGCTAAACTGATAAAGTAGTGAAGAATCTAAAGAATTTATTTTGTAAAAATGTGCTGTTACTTTCCCATTTCTTCACAAATTCAAAGTTAGTGACCAAAACGCCAAAAAAGAAAATTCATATTCTATGTAATTCTATGCTATCTAGTATTACATGAACAACATTTACATTTACGAAGAATGTGTCCAGTTTTTCAGTGATTAAGAGGTATTGTGCTTTTAGTTGCAAAGTATGCAATGAATGCAGAATTCTTGCCACAGCACTGAGCTGTCAGGTCAGTTTCCCTGTGATGTTCTGAGACAGGCTCCCAGGGCTAACTGCAGACTGGATTTACAGACCTCGTGTTACTCATGTGCTAAACTCCTGATGTAGCAAAGGCAGAGAGCAAAGGACCACGGGTCCTCTCTTATGACCTGCAAACTCGACTTTTTTTTTTCTTTCTAACATCCTCCTGCAACAATGTTATCACAAAGCACATTCTCATAGCAGCATCATACTTACACATTCTGTGAAATTAGTTCCATCTTAATGATCGGTGGACCTCAAAGAGAAACATGAGAGAATGAATTAACACTGTCACCAACAACTGTGCTTAAGACAGACAATAATCACAAACAATTTGAATTAATCACATCAGCAATTAATCAGGATTAATTGGGAAACTGTCTGATATGGATATGCATTGGAGAAATTATTATTTTTTTTAACAATAATACATGTAATGATTGGGGTGTATTAACTAAACTGGGAATTATAAATAAGTGGCTTTAAAAAAAAATAAAGTGTTTTGGTTAAATGAGTTGGGAAAATATCTACCTTTAAATTAGTTTACAGCTTTGTTGCTTAGCCTAAATATGCTATATCTCCATTTTCCAAAACTCTCTGCTTAGTGAATATACCTCAGATGTTAACATTTTTGCTATTGTTACCCTCAACATTTAAACTAATTAAATAATTTAGCCTTTCCCCATCCTTGTTCCTTATTGTATGTGTTCTCTCTGATAGGCAATGCACTGCTATAGTGAAATGAAGTAATCATGGGGATTGTATATTTCAGGGTTAAACTGGGTAGCTTGATAAATAACTATATAAATGGATTGTTTAAGCTTTTTATTTGATTCTTTCACATAATGGGGATATGCATGAATTAAATCTTATCACATGTTACCATTACAGTTTAGAGCCAGACCTGATTTAATTTGCCCAAAAACAACATTTGTTCTTGGCAAATCAGTAGCAAAATTATATTTATAATGATTAGATATATAGATAGAGATATAGAAAATACAAGCATTATTTTTTAAAATGGTAATTATGCTGTTTAATTACAAAGGGAGTTAAAAAATGTTTTTTAACAAGTTCAGAAGAAATTTAAGCTTGTTAAAAAAAAAAAAAAAAGGAGCACAGAACACACATTCCATTCATTACCAGCGATAAAAAGGGGTGGATCAACATTTTGGAATGAGGTAGATAACCAGTATTAGCCAGAACACATCTTATTTCAATTAATACTTGGGGAGGAAAGGAAAAAACGTTATTTAGTAGTAGGAGAACTCACACGAGGTCTGGCAGTAGGACCATGTACCTTCTCTCTCTTAGTTGTCTAGTCATCTTTTTCCACACTTGCTGTGGACAGTTCCCAAGAGCATGTTCCTCAGCTGATGTACTTTTACGTAAGGAATGTTGTCCAGTATGGTCTGGAGATAATTCTACATGTGGAGAACTCTCTGGGAGAGGGCTATGCCAAGATGTGACAGTGTCCAATTCTGTGTCGAGTCCTCAATTCCCTTTCAGTGGAGAAGATGACAGAGAAAACTGGCCCATTGTCTTCTACAACAGGACTTGCCAGTGCCAAGGCAACTTCATGGGATACAGCTGTGGAGAGTGCAAGTTTGGCTTCACAGGTCCAAACTGCACAGTGAGGAAGACCATGATCAGGAAGGAGATCTTCAGAATGTCCACTGCTGAGAGGAACAAGTTTGTTGCCTACCTCAATCTAGCCAAGCACACCACTAGTGTTGACTATGTTATTTCCACTGGTACCTATTCTCAGATGAACAATGGGTCCAATCCCATGTTTGCAGATGTCTCGGTGTATGATCTCTTTGTGTGGATGCACTATTATGCTTCCAGGGATGCCTTTGTGGGCAATGAGCCAAACAGCACTGTGTGGACTGACATTGACTTTGCCCATGATGCCCCAGGATTTGTACCCTGGCATAGATTCTTCTTGCTCTTTTGGGAACGGGAGATCCAGAAGACTGCTGGTGATGAGAATTTCACCATCCCTTACTGGGATTGGAGAGATGCACAGCAGTGCGATGTCTGTACTGATGACCTTATGGGTGGGGTCCACCCTACAAGCCCTGACCTTCTGAGTCCTGCTTCCTTCTTCTCCTCTTGGCAGGTATGTTGTAACAAACTGGCACTATATTTAACTTAAACATTTTTAAATTATTTTTTATTTTTTTTTTTTTTTTAATTGTCGCTGTGATTACTGTATTATTTACATTGTTTTATTGTATTTGTTGTGCACATAAACATCTCTGATGTTCAGGCAAGGACTGTTACACACACAACTTCAAAATGTATGTGATTATGGTGGTCAGATCAGTACAGGTTTATTCACTACAGGGTGAGTGTCAAACTGGAAAACCTTACCCAAGTCAGCTATTCTGGCCTTAAATTTGAAACTCTCCTAGAATTCCTCCTGAATTCTCACTTTAGTTTAGTGCATAGCCCTTATAGTTCCCTGGAGGTGTAGCACTTCTTTATATTAATTGGCAGCACATGAAATGTGTGTCCTCTTGTAGTATGAAGCATTGATGTGCTGCAAGATTCCACAGAAACTATGATTTCCTACATGTAGCATTGAAGTACTTCAAAAATATAGTGGTCCTGGCCGCCTTATAAAGTGTAATCTGGATTGTTTCAAAATAGGATTTTACAAACCACTGTAAATTTAGGTCAAAAAGAAAACAATATTTATTCAATCTCCATAAAAACTCCACTTAATTCAGTCTACAGGATGTCCTGCTCAATTAGGAACCTCTTGTTTGTAATAATTGTAGTAATCTAGACATCTTGCCTCTCCTTCCTCCTAATATATTGGGGTTGGAGAACATGTGGTTGATGCAGAATTGTTGGCAAATCAAGTGAATTTCAAATTAAAGACCAAGTTGCCAAACTAGAAGCGTAAGTGACTTGGAAACTGTTTCCTCTGGTTCTGATATTTTATACTCCAGTTTCAAGTTCATTTTTGTATTCTACATAATTCTCACTCCCAAAAATAAATGGGCTCAAACTGAAAACGACCTGTAAAAGGCATTCAAGATTCCCTTCCACAACCCTATATTTTTATTTTTAGTTTTTCTCTCTTCCCCCCCCCCCCCCCCCCCTCTAAAGCTCATATTCTCTATACTTCAAACTGCAAAAAGTCTTAAATAGCCAAGATGCGGTGATAGCTGAATAATTTGATCAGTATGCTGGTTATTTTAGCTGTAGCTTTAAATTTCAAATTTGTTAAAATTCAGAGTTTAGAGAATAATCCTTTAAACCAACAGATTACAAGAGAAGAGGACAAGAACTTCGCTATCTTGCACCTTTTGGAGTGTTAATGTTCAGGTCTCACGCTAGTTCTAGATCACTTGTGCTATCATAGAGAACCTATACAATTTTAATACCAGACTGACTTTGCCCAAAGGTCCATATTCAAAATATATCCTTCCCCGAGGTCTAAAAAACAAAACAAAAAATATGATCTGGGGTCAGTATACCGATTTTTGATGCAGCTAAAATTTGCTGTGACTTAGATTGCAGTTTTGGGTGAGTCGTTTTATGTGCAAATGACTTAGATTGTCTGTCTGTAACGAACACGAGAATTTAAAACTTTTTATTCCTAAGCAGGGATCCACTGCAGAACAAGGAATTCGCGTAGTTTTTTTGTGCTCAATGACTCTCATTAAAGGAACACTTCACAAAACATTAAATATACCCTCACACAAAACCTGCATTTAATGTTGATTTGCACTTTTTCTTTGAGGTTTATATAAAATCTTTACTCACAGTTGTTTGTCACCAACTGTTTAAAGTCTTTAACAAAAAACTACTTTTGAACCATTGAAGCCCAAAAGTAAGTTTGTTTTTGCATATTGCCCCAAAATGATCTGGTAAATATCTAAAGGGACACTATATAATCACCAGGACAACTACAGCTTAATGTAGTTGTTCTGGTGAGTATAATAACTCCCTTCAGGCATTTCCATGTAAACACTTTATTTTTTCTGAAAAAAAAAAAGTGTTTACATTACCCCTAGGGACACCTCCAAGTGGCCACTGGAGGTGCTTCCTGGCTCAGTGCTGCACAGTAAACAGCCCTGCCGTTCAGCGTCCCCACGTTCTGCATCTTTTCTGCATCTTTTTTATTTTGCATTGACGCTGAATTGATTCAATGCATCTCTATGAGGAGGTCATAAATGGCCAAAACGGCATTTGGCCCTGCCCGTGCCAATTTCAGCAAATCTAATGCTTTCCCTATGGAAAAATAAGGTGTTTTAAACTTTTTTTATAGCGGGGCGAAGAGGGACAAGCCACCTAAAGGGGGGGAGGGGGGAGGGTTTAGCACTATAGGGTCAGGAATACATGTTTGTGTTCCTGACCCTATAGTGATCCTTTTAAAGGGACACTATATAGTCACCAAAACAACTTTAGTTTAATGAACCAGTTTTGGTGCATAGGTCATGCCCCCTGAAGTCTCACTGCTCAATTCTCTGCCATTTAGGAGTTAAATCACTGTTTATACAGGCTTAGACATACCATTCTGCATGTGACTTGTCCCTGCTCCTGGATTGAAGTCTAGCCAGAAAATAACATCTGTCATTGCTCTTCAAGAACCTATAACCATTTTCTTATATCTTCTGGAGATATTGGAGTGGCTCTTTAATAGCTGCCTGTAATTTTTTTTAAATTTTTTTTTTTTTTTTTATTCTAGTGCTTTAGAGTTTACGGTGTCCATTTGTTCTCTAATAATGAAAAGTAGCATACCCATTGCTTTGTCATTTAATACCACTTAAACACAATTTAAAAATAAGTCAATTTTAAGAAAGCTTAGAAAAATACCAAATTACTTGCCATAACTGTCCAAATTGACTAGTTAGTTATTTCTACCTCAGCCACCCACAGTCTGTCTACATTATTCAGAGCTCATGAGTGAAAATGTAGCTCTTTGCAGTCAAAGCTTGTAAGCAAGAATTGACACCAGCCTTGGCTATTACCATTAGTGGATGATGAATGGCTTGCAATGAGCATGCATGGTTCCAAGATGGCAGGCCATTTAATTCCCATCCATTAATGTAACTTGCCACCATTCCATATTTGATGCACATTACAAACAAACCGGTATATCTCCATACCGTTAACACACCAATTGTGATAATTTAGTAGATATTGATTCTAAAGGATCACAAAACAATATTGTAACTTAAAAAAATCTAGGAGAGGGTTAAACTTTTATACAGAGTAGATCAGGACATACAACCAAATGTTGAAGGGGACAAAATACTATTTTTATTTTTATTTATTTATTTATTTTTTTGTAGCTCTATTGAGGAATAAATTATATAAACGCAGAATGAGCCTTCAGATGGAAGGACACCGATATTCTGCTCAGGACACCATCAAGAATAAATGTTGTGCATTTACAATTCTCAATTAAAGCATGGAAACTAATTTTATTTTTGGCCAAAATAACATTGATTAGAAAATATTCTCGCCCTATATTTTATAATTACTACTTGATGACGGTAATCTGGAACTTTTTATTTATTTATTTATTTATTTTGTCAAAGAGTTCTATATTTAATATACTCCAATTTATTTCTAGTTTGCTATCATGGCAAATTGTTTTTTTGTTTTTTGTTTTTTTGATACTAACAAAGGAATTTGTTCCAGATTATGTGCAGTCAAACCAGTGAATACAACAGTCGTAGAGCCTTGTGCAATGGCACTGGTGAAGGTCCCATAATTCGAAATCCTGGGAAACATGACCGAAACAAGACCCCATCGTTACCTACGTCTGCTGAGGTTGAGGCTTGTTTAGCACTAACAAACTATGAAACTGATCCCATGAATAAATTTTCTAACTTCAGCTTTAGGAACACTTTGGAAGGTAACGGATTTTATAGCTCCGGCAATGTATTAAAATAATTCTGCAAGAATAAAATGATTTCTGCTTAACTACAAATTTAAATTATGCACAATCTTGTCTCACTAGTATAATTATCATGTGGTGGGGTGTGGTGTTTGTTTTTTGTTATTTAGTATTTTCTTTATAGAAATAAGATGACAATAAGGACCTATGACATCTACTCCTTGCCAAATATGACCTTCTTGGTAACCTTATAATCCATTTATATTCACAACACATTGCGAAACCCTAATATAAAACAGTGGCTTAAGACAATCTTTACATCCTTGTAACTTGATTTACAACCATTGTCCAACTTCTAAATCCCTCCCCATAACCACTCAAAACAGGATGATCTGTTAACCTTGTACGTTTTATCACACATTTTAGGTATTTAAAGTAATGCTCTTCTGTCATAGGTTTTGTTCCCCACTTCTGATTTGTATTGTTTCTTTCTCTCTCCCTCTCTAGGATATGCTAATCCCCTTACTGCAATTGTTAATAGATCACAAAGTACCATGCATAACTCATTGCATGTCTTCCTGAATGGTTCGATGTCTCAGGTCCAGGGTTCTGCCAATGACCCTATATTTGTTCTTCATCATGCATTCGTTGACAGGTGAGCATTAATTTACAAAACTATTCTTGCACCCCATGCTCACTAAATGTTCTTCACTTGGCACTCCAGCTCCAAGCAAGACCACTAGTGCTTATTGTAGTTGTTATGGTCAAAGAAGCTGTGGGTGAAGTCCCTATATTTTTTTTATTTTTTTTTATTTTCTGTTGTTGATAATTATGTGAAATTTGATAGATACAAAAAGGCTTCATAAAGATTTCTAACTTTTCTTTTTTTTTTTTTTTTTTTTTACTCTCTTTACAGCATTTTTGAACAATGGGTTCGAAAACCTCAAGCATCACTAACTGTTTACCCAGAGTCCAATGCCCCAATCGGGCACAACCGCGATTTCTATATGGTGCCTTTTATTCCATTATACACAAATGGAGAATTCTTTGCCCCCTCAAGAGACTTGGGTTATGATTATGACTATCTTGCAGAAACAGGTATAGTATCTTTTTGTTCTAGAACTTACTTTTCTCGGTGGGGTTATGATTATTTAATCCTTGTATAAATGTATTTGCTGTAATCTCTCCAACCTATTTTTTTTTTTTTTCTCTTATCATACTAAGTGTAGTTCACTACTAGACTTGTGCAAAAAATAACTTTAAAACAGTTTGTCCAAATCAAATTTTAACTCACAGCTGAATGAATTGATTGATTTATCTGTGAAGTTGTAATGAATAAAATTGTTTGGATGTGTATTAAAATATATATATAATTTTTTTTTTTATTTTTTTTTATATTTACCATATCAGACTGATTTTTGCACAAGTCCACAGGATATCAAGTGTAGCACAAGAAAATCACCTCCAAAGTTCCATGAGCAGTACTTTGGTGGGAGGAGCTAGGACAATCATTGTAAACCCTTCATTTTGTCTTTCTGGATTTCTAAAATTTCATGAGCAGCTTATTTTAGTTGACAATCTGTTTATTTGGTTAGAAGTACAGAGAGGAAAATACTATTTAGATCAGGTTTAAGGCACATTGAATACATTTTATAACACTGACTCTAAAGTTAAATTAAACTGTTGATCTGGGGGCGATCACTTTCAAATGGAACCAGATTCCATTACTAACATCCCCTTGTATTCTCATGTCAGTAGGATATAGAATATGCCCTCTCAGGAGAGGAGTAGAAGGTTGCATTAAACCTTTTACATAACATCACTAGATGTATAAATTGTGTAGAAATGCCCACAAAGGTAACTTATTGCTGGCACTATACTGAATACTAAATAGAAAGATAGGGAGAGACGAGTGGACTATCAGATGTTCTCCCCATTGGATGCACAATGATTAAATGTTTACATTTGAAGGGATTGTATTACCACACAGACAACATTGGCTAAAATATGGGGACCCTGGGATGCTAGGAGGGAGAGGAAACCTCTACTAACTTGCTCCCAGTACACATTTATTAGATTTCCATTTATGTTTCAAATTGCACAGTTGGAAATGCCAAAATGGTAGATGGCCCTTCTTTCTTCTATTGTTATCTTGTCAACTTAGGACATTATAACTTCCATATTAATCTGATAAAATATTCATCTGGTGCTTAATTGAATACCTTAACCCGATACAGCTGTGCTGTACACTAGTTCCTTAAATAATTCCACACTGGCAAATTGTATTAAATACAATACTGTAATTAATTGAAATCCATTTTTTTTTTTTTTTTTAAATTAATTTATTTATTTATTTTATACATTTCCATCTTCTGGGTACACACTCACACACTTTCTCTGTAATTGAGCCGTTCTACACAAATAG
>OW240912.1:397965214-397975541 GCA_933207985.1 Pelobates cultripes | reverse complement strand
CTAACAGACATGCACGCAATATGTGTATCATAGAGCTGCAGGGTGATCCTTTTTCTCTGGTTGTTGAACCTCTGCTGCATTCAATTTAACGGAAGTGTCGAGGTTTTGTTTGTGTAATTCTGGGACACGGTTCTCAGTCTGGTAAAGTCCCAGTGGGTGGGTAATGGAATGTTCTTTTATACAGAACCCATATATAACTTCCATTACAGCTGAAAACTGTACAGTAACTCCCCCACCTCCTATTATATTTAAAATTAAATATCCTATAGCATGTCACCGACAAAGACCACCGTAAACAATGGGGAAAATCACAAAAATTTGTAGCGCTTTTACATGTTTAACATCTAATTGGTTGTTTCCTCAAAAACATGTGTAGTATTATTTAATCAAATCTACATCTGTCTACATTCAAGTAGACTTCCTTAATATTGCCTATTAAGTCTATTTAAAAGAGCACTATAGGGTCGGGAACACAAACCTGAAGGTGCTGCCTCTGACCTCATCATAAGTGCTGGCCTGATTCAATCACAGTGCTTCCCCATAGGATTGGCTGAGACTGACAAGGAGGCAGAGCCAGCATCATTCAAAAACAGCCCTGGCTAATCAGCATCTCATCATAGAGATGACTTGAATCAATGAATCTCTATGAGGAAAGTTCAGTGTCTGCATGCAGAGGGAGGAGACACTAAATGTTTGGATGCATTTTAGGCAGCCATGACCCAGGAACATAGAAACATAGAATGTGACGGCAGATAAGAACCATTCGGCCCATCTAGTCTGCCCAATTTTCTAAATACTTTCATTAGTCCCTAGCCTTATCTTATAGTTAGGATAGCCTTATGCCTATCCCACGCAGGAAGGAGCTCTACCAGCTATCTGAGGAGTGGCCAGTGACGTTATCCCTAGGCTGTAATGTAAACACTGCATTTTCTCTGAAAAGATAGTGTTTACAGCAAAAGCCTGAAGGTAATGATTCTACTCACCAGAATAAATTCAATAAGCTGTAGCAGTTCTGGTGACTATGGTGTCTCTTTAAGCATATTACAGGGTAAGAAATGTAATATTCGGCTGTGGTTTTCTTTTAGTAGTCTCTGAATTAAGTTGAATGCACATAGACTTTCACCCTAGCCAGATGTTACTGAATGACTGACAAAACCCAAGAAGGAAGTATGGAACCAAATCACTATATTGGGTTTGCTTCAACCCTTCATCCTTCCAAGGTAGCTAAAATGAGTACCATTATAGTAAGTAATATTAACATCCCCTGGATATTGGGCAAAAGTGACATCCCCAGTACGTAGTTGGAAACCAGAGTAATCTAAATGTACCTTTCCTGTTTAAATACTTTATTACATTCAACATAATTATCAGCAATTGGTCGTTTTGGTTCAATGAATTGGCACAATTCAGGTGCCAGTTGCTAATTATAAAAGTAACACTCCAATATATTTACCATCTCCAACTCTCCCTGTAGGTGATTTTTGTCCCCAATTATAAATTTGCACATTTATAAACTATCAAGAAAATGAGACTCAAGACACAAAGCACTTAAACAAGCTGAAGTGCCTTGTGAGTGGAGTGCTCCCTTGGCACAATTTTCAATTCATCATGTTTGTGGTAAATTTCACTTGAATGATTAAATCAATGAGGAGATCCAATTATACAAACCTTAAAGGAACACTATAATGTCAGGAATACAAACCTCAACACTATATCTCTCAATTGCAGCATTAGGTCCCCGGCCCCCCTCTCTCCGGAGATTAAAGGTGAATTTACTGACCTTTTCTTCCAAATATTGCTGTGGCTGGTCCCACATCTGTGTCAAAGATCATCAATTTGATCTCAGGCAACCCAATGCTTTCGGAGGCTGTTACGCTGCAGCAATTCGCATCTGCTTATTGAAATGCATTGGATCATTGCATCTCTGAGGAATGTTCAGCGCCTAAATGCAGAGCATGGAGACGCTGAATGCAGACTGAGCACACAGGCAAATCGGTCATGGACTGAGGGCCCGAGAATCATGGGGGCCCGCTGTGCAGTATAGTAATGGCTCGGCTGGCGAGCAGCGTCGGACTGGGAGAAAAATTTGGCCCGGGCATTTTTTTTTTTTATCACAGCGTCCCACTAAGGGGGCGGGGCAGAGGGTGTGTTTCATCATCACCAATGACAAACACGCCCCCTATCAAAGTGAGCATGTTGGTTCAATGCTCTTCCAGGGCAGACCATGCGCAGAGCTCTGCTAAAGAGCTCTAGCATGAGAAAAAAAACTGTATTTGTTCTGTACAGTGCAAGCAAATTTAATAACTTGCACTGTTTCCATGCAACTTGTCTCTGGTGTCTCTATAAATGGATACCAGGAGACAAAAGGGCCAGGAAAGAGTATTGTGCATGTGTTTGGAGCTTGCTTGTAGGATAGCGTGTGTGTAGAGTGAGCTGATTGTGGTGTGGTATTGTGTAATAAGGTCGGTTTTAGTCGTGTTGTGTTTTTGGTGTAATGTAATGCATATGTGGCTAGGGGATGTAGTAAGTGAGTGCATACAGGCTATAGTGTGTGTGTATATAGGTGATGTAGTGTTTGTAGGGGTTGTAGAGGGTGTGTGTTTAGGGGTGTAGTATGTGTTTGTTACAAGGAATCTAGTGTGTGTGTGTGTGTGTGTGTATAAAGGATCCAGAGTCTGCATGTTAGGAATGTAGTGTGTAGGTGGTGCAGTGTGTGTGTGTATGTGTATACAGGAGTCTAGTGTGTGTTTGAAGGACCCACAATGTGTAGGAGATCTAGTGAGTGTATGCATATTATGGATTTAGAGTGTATAAAGGGATCTAGTGTGTGTATATGATCCAGAGTTGGGTAAGGGATCTAGTGTGTGTCTGGAATGTAATGTGTTTAGGAGTGCAGAGTGTATGTGAGGGGTGCTGTAGTGTGTGTGTGTGTGTGTGTGTGTGTATATATATATGAATATGTTTGGAAGTATTGTGTGTGTGTTTGGTGTATGTGTGAGGGGTGTAGTGTGTATGTGAAGGGTGATGTGTGCGATGATGCTGTGTGTGAGGGTGCTGTGGGTGCTGTGTGTGATGTATGTAAGGGTGTTGTGTGTGTGTGATTTGTGTGTGTGAGGGTGCTGTGTGTGATGTGTGTGAGAGTGCTGAGTGTGAAGGTTAGAATGGATTGTGTGTTTGGGGGGGTATGGAAATAAAATAAAAATAAAAATAAGCAGGCATTATATCCCCCCCCTCCCTTCTTACCTTTAGCCTGGGAGAGGGGGACTGGCACAGTGGTACCTGGGAGAGAGAGAGAGTGGGGGGGCCGGCACTCTCACACCATCCCTGGTGGTCCTGGTGGGCTAGAGTTCACTCACATGAGATCGTGGTGTTGCGAGAGGAACCTGGCGGAGCTGCAAGATGGAGCTCCACCAGGTCCTCCTCTCCCTCCCCAGCCGCATGTCCATTCAAGTGGGCCGGTGAGGGAGATCTTTGACAAACAGCGGGGCCGGCACTAGGATAGTGCCGGCCCTGCATAGACCGCCAGGGGATATCCTGTAAACTCCCCTGCTGGCCTTGGCCCATGGCCACAGCGGCCTTAACTGAGGCAGGAAGCAGCTTCCTCAGGTAAGTTACTGAAGGGGTTTTTACCCCTTCAGCAACCAGGGATTGGGGGGTGGGAGGGAGAGGGGACCTGCAGTGCCAGGAAAACGGATTGTTTTCATGGCACTAGAGTTTCCCTTTAAAAATAAGCAACACTATAAGTAGCTTACCCTGGCCATACGGTCTCAAAGGCAACATAGGCCCAGCAAACCAATCTGGCAAATTTCAATGTGTAAAAACTGAAATGGGAAATCCCTTTATTTCACTCGGTACCTTTCCTAAACACCATAAAACCTGTACATGGGGGGCATCGTTGTACTCCTGGGACATCACAGCATACAAATATGCGTATTTTATTGCAGTTAAAGATAACAGTATTATGACATTAAAATGCCATTCAGAACTTGGAAAATAACAATTTCTTAATTTCTCATATTTTTTTTTAGATTGTATTCAAATTAAAATGTTTCATAATGAAAGCCCTATTTCTCCTGAACAAAATATATATATATATATATATATATATATATATATATATATATACATACTGCTAAAATTCTAGGTTTTGTTTTGGGGTTCAGAACTTGGACAACTGAATCTGTCCACAAGAGGTTAATTTTGTTATGGGAAGTGCGGTGTGCTACCCAAACAGGGGTGCGCAGGAGAGATCTGTCTTAGAGCCAGTGTAACACCCACTGAAACCTTGATTGATGATCTCAGCAGTTGCCAGGGAAAATTGAAATAAATTAAAATATGAACTTTTAATTGTATTACGGAAAGAAACAATTATATACCATGAGTTAAATCCGATGGTTCAAAAACTGCAAGCCTATATCTGTCATGACAGGTTTATTTAATGAGCTCATAGTAACAATGTGTCCACTGAGAGGTCACCAGTGACCTTTTCAATATACAGCAATGACTTTTTTGTCTGCGCTAAATTAAAAAATGTTTTAAAGTACAAACAGAAAGGTTATATGTTAACTCTCTGCATCATTTCAAACTTACCTTTCTCCTAAGGTTTCCTCTTCTCTTCCTCGCAAAATCTGTTCTTCTTTTCTTGATTTTGGATCTATTTCTCTTTAAAACATTAGACAAAGTAGGGGCTGCTTTGGTTTGTCATTTTCCTACACTTGGTAATCTTGACAAAGGGTTCCGTTTAAGGCAATCCTCACCCTTTGTTAGTCTTCTAGGAAGTTGTGCTTGCCTTAACCTCCACTCTTTTTCAAGGCATTTAAAACAAAGTAGACCCTACGTTTTAAAGCGAAATGGATCAACCAAGAAGATGAGATCCTAGAGGGGAAAATGAAACTTTACTAGTAAGGTAAGAAGAGGTGATAGAGCTAACTTTAAATGTAAAATGTTGCATCCTATCTCTTGGAAATGCTTTAGGCACCTGAACAACTTTGGACATCTGAAGTGGTCATATAATTTATGTCCTAGAAATGTGATCAGGCACTCGGTCCGTCAGTATAGTATCTCTCCACTGATATTAACACGAAAGATTAGCAGAGAGATGACTAACATCAATCAATGTGAGGTTGGGCAAGTCTGATATTATTTTTATTATTTCTGCCATTAATAATGCACCAACATATTCCACGTCGCTGTACAATTGGGAAAGAGACAGCACAATATAGACAGACCATTACAAAGGTGAAGAGGACCTTGCCTGTGAACAGATATTACCCCCTGAATATCTTTTAGACAGAGTACTTTGCTTGATAGCCCGTGAGCTTACAATCTAAAGGTTAAGATGGGGAGACAAGACAAGAAAAATGACTCAAAATTGCTCCCACTTCAGTAAAAATCACAGATCCTTAAAGATTACATTCCCTCGCATTTACTGTATCTCTCTAACTTCACTATGCTGTCATCTGCTCACTGCGTTTTAAAGAACACAGTTACAAGGTAATGTAATACATTTACTCAAGAGAACAACATTTTACGTAAGGACTCACATACGCCTGTGAAGTAGAAGAAAAATTATAGCACGTATAAAATGTATGGTTAAAAGAAATTAAAGATATTTTGATATAGTTTCTGTGTGGTCTTACAATTATAGACTGTGCAAAACCTATATGAAAATGTATTTGAGCTTTCATCTTTTCCTAAATTAACCACTTTGATGAAAGCCCAAATTTAGTTAAAGGACCACTCTAGGCACCCAGACCACTTCAGCTTAATGAAGTGGTCTGGCTGCCAGGTCCAGCTAGGGTTAACCCATTTTTTCATAAACATAGCAGTTTCAGAGAAACTGCTATGTTTATGAATGGGTTAAGCCTTCCCCTATTTCCTCTAGCGGCTGTCTCATTGACAGCCACTAGAGGCGCTTGCGTGCTACTCACTGTGATTTTCACAGTGAGAGCACGCCAGCGTCCATAGGAAAGCATTATGAATGCTTTCCTATGTGACCAGCTGAATGCGCGGGCAGCTCTTGCCACGCGTGCGCATACAGCTGACGGGGAGGAGAAGAGGAGGATGGGAGGAGGAGAGCTCTCCGCCCAGCGCTGGAAAAAGGTAAGTTTTACTCCTTTTCCCCTTTCCAGAGCCGGGTGGGGGCACCCTCAGGGCACTATAGTGCCAGGAAAACGAGTATGTTTTCCTGGCACTATAGTGGTCCTTTAATTTAAAGAGTTTTCTCTTAAGAATTGTTGAAGCCAAGCTGTGTCCAGTAAGGTCTATATCAACTACTAAATAAATGAAATATATATACAAAACACAAACACACATTTAAAATGTGAATACAGTGGATTAAAGCATTCATCTATTCAATAAAGCACTCACAGGAATAATGAAAAGCATGTATTAAATGAAATAGTACTACACAGGGAGATATGTATACATATTGCATTTACTTATACATTTGTGTCCTTGTGGCCTTTTCAAAAATATACAAAATAATTCATCTTTCTGACATTTTTATTACTTTTTTGGGGGGTTCAGCTCCTTTATTTTCTAAAGGCTTTTACCAGGGATTACTGAAACAAAATAAATCAAACCATTCATATGGGTTGGAAAAAAAAAACACATTTGCAATTTAAAAGATTTTTATTATTTATTATTCCATAAAGAAAATGTAAGATGACGATAGCTGCTTATTTGTCACACAAAACCCACCATTCTGACACTGGAAGAAAATCTGTTGGATGTGATCGCACACTTTTGTATCTCTTTTGTAATTCTGTGAACTGAAATGTGGAACAGGTATGTGACGAGACCAATCTCGCCACATTGCATTGGAGAAGCCTGGTTGCTCGCCTGCTGCCTTTGGACTATGGCCCCCTTTTAAAAGACTGAATTTTTCCATGCAGAAAAGCCATATTCATGCTTTTCTGCCGGTTGTTCGGTAGTTTTAATCTACCGAACAACCGTACGAATGACTGGACCACCTGGGAGCTGGAGTGTGCCGGCAATTAACCTCCCTGAAGCTGCGGTTAACCGCAGCTTAATTGATGAGCGCTGGGTGGCCGCCGTTCGTATCCCGAACACGAGGTCGCGGCCATTTTAAACCATACGAATGAACAGCGGTGTTCGCCTCTATTTTTATGGAACTAAAAATCGGACACAGTTTTGCGCGAACACCGCTGAAGCCGCCAACCTCCCTTCTCGTTCGGTGAAAGCACACGAATGACCCGGTGTTCGGTATTTTTGTGTGAAATCTTATACCCCAGATAGGAATCCCATGGAGCCCATTCGTATGAAACTGACTGTAAAGACTTTGGCTCCATGGCGATTGAACTGTATTCGTGTAGTCTGAGTGCCATTTGCCTAATAATGTGCACTCAGACCTGAGCTATCTAGGGATATGTTACATGTCTGTGGTTTATGTAGTAAATGTTACTTTGTGCATTTTAAAGTATAATGCTGTTTTGTGTTCCCACGTGTGTAATGGAGTTTTGCCTTTGTCTTGGGAGATAATTGAGTTACTTCCCAATTATCTCCCAGGGCAGAAGGGAGGAAGCCAGGATGCATTGTGGGAATATACTGTGACTGTGTGTCCTTTTTGTATACTTGTCTGTCCCTTGTCACAGTCTCCCATTTGGTCCCCTAGGGGAGTATCCACCAGGTGGGAGACCTGCATAAAAGCTGGGCAGGTAGCCCTCATTAAACAGACCACTGCTTGACCCTCAACACGGAGCCTTGTCTCGTCTTTGGGGGGGATTTACTGTATGCTGCTAAGGACTGATTGCCAGGAGTGTAAGCCGCTTGGAAGCTTTTCCTGTTTGCCTGCTAGCAGCTATTCGTATGGTTCCTGTTCGTTTATTTGGAGTGCTACCTTATTCCCTTGGATGCCGTTCGGGAGTTTGGAGCATTCACGTATTGGCGGTTCGTGAGTTTTGGTGATTCTACAGTAGCTGTGCCTGTCTCTGAAAGGGGATTATCGTCTAAGCGTTTTTTTTTCCCTTTTTGTGCAAAACGGTCCGTTACAATTGGTGGCAGCGGTGGGATCGTTCCTACAACCAGAAGGACAGCTACAGGAGACACCATTTCTTTGGATTTTACAATTTGAGGGCAACGCATGTCCCAGTACAGCGACCCTGACAGCACCAGCATGGAACCAGCAGTGGAGTATGACGAGGGTGCCATGGATGACCGAGATGCAGTCCGTAAAGGCATCTGGCACCAGGCACTAGGTATTGTGGAGTACCAGCGGGGCAAGAGACTCCCCAAGGAAGACCAGCGGTTGCAGAAGCGAGTAGCCCTGCGGATGCCCTTCCTGGGAGAGCAGCCCCTGGAGGAATGGGTGAGGAAATTGGAACACCTAGTATGGCAGGAGTTGTGGCTAGAAGATGCCTACCAGGCGCTTTGGTGGTATGGGGCACAGTACCTGCCCTGGACAGCCGAGCATGACAAGCCAGAGGGAGAGGAGTTTGATGGTCCTGGCTTGTTATGGGAGGCTTTTTCAGAGCCTGAATTTGGGAGCCCTACACAAGCCCGGTTCAGTGATCTCTTGGAGTGGAGGGAGAGCAGGTATGACTGGGACGACACTCACGGCATTGAGCAAGACCTGGCTCACCTAGCAACCCTGGAGTGGGAACTGGAGCAGGACTACCGAGATCTCTTCCACTCCATTGAGAAGATTCAGCAGGACAGCAAGGTGACAGAGCCAGAACCAGACCCATTCAGCTGGGAAGACATTGTGGATATTTTCTGGGAAGAACCCCAGGTGGCCGGTAGAGATGGGACCGAGGTCTCTCTACCGGTCCTGCAGGGAATTGGGAGCCCAGTCTCCATTCCCCAGCGGCAGGCTGAGTTACAGGGGACAGAGATAGTCGCTCCTGTCCCCCAGCAGCAGAATGAATTGCAGGGAATTGGGAGCCCGAGCTCCATTCCCCAGCAGGAGAAATTGCAGGGAATTGGGAGCCCGAGCTCCATTCCCCAGCGGGAGAAATTGCAGGGAATTGGGAGCCCGAGCTCCATTCCCCAGCGGGAGATATTGCAGGGAATTGGGAGCCCAGTCTCCATTCCCCAGCAGGAGAAATTGCAGGGAATTGGGAGCCCGAGCTCCATTCCCCAGCGGGAGATATTGCAGGGAATTGGGAGCCTGAGCTCCATTCCCCAGCGGGAGATATTGCAGGGAATTGGGAGCCTGAGCTCCATTCCCCAGCGGCAGGCTGAGTTACAGGGGGCAGAGGTAGTTGTTCCTGCCCCCCAGCAGCCAAGTGATATGCCGGGAAGGCAGTGGGAAGTCCAGGGAGAGGGGAGCAGTGTCCTCCCTCCCCAGCGGCAGCGTGATTTTTTGGGAATTGGGAGCCCAGTCTCCATTCCCCAGCGGCAGTATGATGCTTTGGGAATTGGGAGCCCAGTCTCCATTCCCCAGCGGCAGCACAGATTATTGGGAATTGGGAGCCCCGTCTCCATTCCCCAGCGGCAGAGTGTCCTACCGGGAATAGAGAGCCCAGTCAGTCGGTCTCCCTTCCCCACAGCTGGAAGTATGTATGGGAGAGGAGCTTGTTACCCCCTCTCCCCAGCGGCAGCTTAATGTACAAAGGGGAGACAGTAAGCCCCACAACCGTGCAGATGGGACCGTAGTCTCTACACTGCCAGCACAGGGGGTAGGGACGGTCAGTCCTGCCCCCCAGCGACAGGGCTGTTTAGCCAAAGGGGAGACAATCGGTCTCCCCCTCCAGCAGCAGAGATGGGTAACCAAAGGGGAGACGGTCGGTCTCCAGCAGCAGGACTGTGCAGCTAAAGGGGAGACGGTCGGTCTCCAGCAGCAGGACTGTGCATCTAAAGGGGAGACAGTCGGTCTCCAGCAGCAGCAGCAGAGCGGTGTATTTAAAGGGGAGACAGTCAGTCTCCAGCAGCAGCAGCAGAGCGGTGTATTTAAAGGGGAGACAGTCGGTCTCCCCCTCCAACAACCAGGCTTCCACCAGGCTACCCTCCCAGTAGCGCTGGCAACAGGGCAGAGTGCAGCTGGTCTCTGCCCACGCAGCAACCCACCAAGTCAGCGTACCCGTACCCAGCACAGCCGTGGTGAGGCACCTGGACATGGACAAGCTTCTCCTTTACCCAGGTGTAGTAACCATTTAGTGTGGGTGGGCTGTGCTGTTGATTATTTGTTGTGGGTGGGCTGCTGGACTAACAAGGGCACTGACCGGCAGGAGGTCAGATACCCTGTTAGTCTGTTTGGAAAAGGGGAGAGATGTGACGAGACCAATCTCGCCACATTGCATTGGAGAAGCCTGGTTGCTCGCCTGCTGCCTTTGGACTATGGCCCCTTTTAAAAGACTGAATTTTT
>OW240912.1:397914360-397959801 GCA_933207985.1 Pelobates cultripes | reverse complement strand
CTGACTTTGGCTATCCCGCAAGAGTCAACACAAAGAGATGGTGACCTGATGTTGGAAGAAGTGATTTGACACTGGAACGAGGTTAGGAATAGTCACAATTTATGCATGATTTAACTGAAAAAAAGTGACAAAACCCCTTTAAGTCACAGTCTTAACAACAAACCATGAAGACACGTAGATAAAAGAATTGGCTAGACGTAAGGCAACAGTAACACGATCATTTGCTAATAAGAGCGGACGATGACCACATGGCCATCCCCGAAAGCTGAAAAGATTATATGAGGTCTTACACAGTAAAACTGCCAAGGTAAAAATGGTATCAGCGAAATGAGACAATCTAACGTAGAAAAAGAGTACCGATAAAACAAAGGAGAAACTTAAAAGGTCTTGAACAGATACCAGTTCAGGAGGTTGGAGGAAGATCTAGTTCCAAGCAAAACTACAACACAGAGAACACAGGTCAGATAAAACACAAAGGAAAAATCTTTCTCTGATTTCTCTGTATTTATGTCTTCTTTGAGATGGTATTGTAATTATTTTTCTATGTTTAATGCTTACAAGTATACATCTCTCTTTTTTCAGCTTTGCACTAATTTTTTTTTCAATAAAAATCACTTCATTGACAGTCATGTTTGAGTTTTTGCAGATGACACAAAAACTCTATAAAGTAATACACAAGCAACTTACACCCCAAATGGTAGTGAATTAGGGATAACAACACGAGAAGGGTTTGGGAATTGTTATAGACAATAAACTAGGCAACAATGTGCAATGTCAGTCAGCAGTTGCTACGACCAGCAAGGTATCGTCATGTATAAAAAGGGACATTAATTATCAGGATGAGAAAATAACACCTTGAATATGCTATGCAATTTTGGGCACCTGTTCTAAAAAAGGATATTAAACCAGTAGAAAAAGTGCAAAGGTGGGCTACAGAATTAATAAAAGGAATGGAACATGCTAGCTATGAAAAAAAGAAAAAAAGAGTTACCTGTGCACTAGCCCAAATCTCTATGCACATTTAAATAAATGGAGGTTATTTGCCTGAACCTCAAGGAAGCAAAGTGAATTGTTAGTGTAGGACACACCTAAGACGTCTACCTTGACGTGGCAGGTGAACTTACATCTAATGGCCATTGGAGTTACTAAATAACCTCCATTTATTTAACTATGCATAGGGATTTAGGCTTGTGCGCAGGTAACTCTTTTTTTGTATGTATTGTGTGCTATGGTCGTTGCTGCCCCTAGGGGTAGCGGCAGTTTGAGCGCAGGACTTATTTTTGTGTAGCTAGGAAGAAAGGTTAACACATTTAATTCTCACCAGTTTGGAAAACCAGTGCCTCAGAGGGGACATGATAGCATTATACAAATATATTCAGGGCCAAAACAAAACATTGTCTGGAAATCTATTGTGATCAAAAATGATAATACACACAAATGTAATTATTGAATGAGCCAAATGCTAAAATATATTAGGAATGATAAATGACTGCCTAAACACTCCCACAGGCTGAATGAGTGCCAAGGGATGAAAGCCTGACTATAGCAAGGTCGGTCCGCTAGCTTGGTGTATGGAGAATAGAACCTACATTATTCAGAGCATGTGCAGTAATTTGGTGTGGTGTGCATTATTTTAGCCAACAAATCCCAGCAGAGAATACTTCTGCTAAAAAAAATTATTCTGGTGAAAGCTATCAAAGTTAAAGTGACACTCCAATGCTTAAACACAACTGCAGAAATATTGGTGTTATATCTATAAAAAGCCTGCAAATGCTGAACACTTTTGGTCTCCATCATTTGCAAGCCCTCCTCAACTAATCCCGCCCAGACATGCTGTAGCTGACCAATCACAGATTACCAATGCACCTAAATGAGAAGTCTTTGTAAGGCAGGTGCTCTGGGCAATCACTGCCTTTTGAATTTAGCTCCACTAAGCTAACCGAACCAGGAAGTATTAGGGCATGTTATCTGCTTGAAAGCCAGGAAGTGTAACATGGTTAAATAATTAAATTGTCAATTTCTATTTAAATCTGCAAACAAAATCTCCAAAAAAGAAAGAGGACACACTCTGCTCACATAAAGCTTTTCAAAACACTAAAGTGCTGTAGGGGTGTGGAGTGTCCCTTTAATTAATCATACATGTGGTATTCCATTTTCTTAAATGTAAAACTATCTACAAACATTCCTAATCTGTGGGTTCAAGATGCAGTGGTTATAGTACTATGGGCCGCGTTTACATTCCAATGAACATTTATTTGACTTGTTAACTCTTCATTTTAGGATCATACATTAATGTGAAATCTTGCAAAGTTAGGATTTTATGTTGCAGACCATAGATTTTCTTCTCTCAAACAATGCTAATGAAGTCAGATCACATAATTAGCAACTTCTATTTAAGTGATCACATAGTAACTCATTTTTTTCGGACCTGTAAAATTAGTAATTTAAGGCAAATATGGGATTAGTAATGTCCCTTATTCTTCCATATTCTTATTTTTATTTTTAAAAAACGGTCATGTAAAATTTAACATAAATACATTGAATCCATCATACATGTAGGTCTGGAAATATTTGGACACCAACACAAGGTTTGTTATTTCAACCATTTACCAAAATACATTCAAGTTACAGTTAAATAATGAATATGGGTTTAAAGTGCAATCTCTCCGTTTTAATTTTAAGGATTCACATTGCAATTGGAAGAAGGGTTTAGGACTTGCAGTTCATTAATATGTAGCCACCTCTTTTTCAAGAGACCAAAAATAATTGGACAATTGACTCATGGACAGGTGTGGGCTATTCCTTTATTATTCCTTCATTAATTAAGCATGTAAAAGGTTTTGAGTTAATTCCGGATGTGGCATTTGCATTTGGAAGCTTTTGCTGTGAACCATAACATGTGCTCCAAGGACTGACACCTTGGCTTCATTGCTATACTCCCAAGCCAGTATTAACAGCATTTGATAGGGAGTTACCAAAGCAAATGCAGTGGACCTGTGGGAGGTCTTTTCTGCTCCCCTTCATCATTCAAATTACCAGCATACAGTCTATGTCAAAGATTTTAAATATGCAATTTTCCCAGAATATACATTTGCTATCAAATCTGCTAGCACGGCATATAGACATTATTTTATGCTCTTTCATAAGAGTAAAAGTAAAAATAGCAATGACAGGTATCTTTTAAGAAAAGCAATTAATGATCTCTCATCTTGGAAAGCTTGGTTTCCAAAGCAGGCGATGACTAAGAGCTAATTTGTATTCAGAAACCAATGTTTGTATTATCATATAAAAACATTTTGTTCATTTCATAAGATGAAGATTGTTCAAACATATTTGGGGTCAGAGAATTAGTGGTCCTCTACACTGCTATCGGTATATTTTTGGAAATGACTAAATCATATTAAAAATTTAGATACTTTTTTTAAGCAAAAAATGTAAACTAATCTAAAGGTTGCTTGAGTTATTTTTCAAACTATGTTCTCGGATGCTCTAGATTCCACTGTTAGTTATTTTAACAAGTAAGTTGTGCCTGCCTAATATATTGATACCTGTTATTTCATTTTACCACTAGATGACTGATGATTAGTGATGTCGTGAACCGTTCGCGAACTTCCCGCGAACGGCTCGCTATGGTTCTTCGTGGCGAACTCCGGTCAGCTGACACATCCCAGCCAATCTCCAGCAGACCCTCCCTCCCAGACCCTCCTACCTCCTGGACAGCATCCATGTTGAAGGCAGCTTCAACATGGATGCTGTCCAGGAGGTGGGAGGGTCTGGGAGGGAGGGTCTGCTGGAGATTGGCAGGGATGTGTCAGCTGACCGGAGTTCGCCACGAAGAACCATGGCGAACCGTGGCGAGCCGTTCGTGAACGGTTCACGACATCTCTACTGATGATCTTATCAGTTCATATGACCAACAAACCAAGATGAGTTCCTAGTTCCTACCGCAGCGATAGGAAACCTTTGGCTTCCTAGATGTTATGAACTACATCTCCCCTGAAGCTTTGCCAGTAATATGGCTGTAAGAGCATTATAGGAGATGTAGTTCACAGCATCTCGAATGACAAAGGTTGTCTACTCTTGGTCTACAGTGTGCATCATGTTCCAGAAGCAAGGATTAAATCAAAAGGAAGAATAAGGAAGCAGTGATAAATCCACAACAGGACTAAGTATATTTCTAGATATGATTATGAGTCATGGATAACAAGGCGTTTTCTGAAGACTGATAATGATATAGTAAGTAAATGTACTAATGTTGAAAACTATCTTTTTTTTTTTTTTTAATGCATTAGTCATAAATGCCTTTTATCTAGGAGTATTACAAGACTGACATTTTTTTCCTTTGAATTAACTTGGCATAAGTTAAACCATGTGCAGTGCTCCTCACTCAGAACAATCAGCAAGACCACTTTTGCCATTTCCATCTTTCAAAAGACGTTGTGCTCCAGTGTACCTGATTGAGAAACCATAAACCTGCCTGACAATTAGATCTACAAAATGTGTGAAAAAATATGATTATCTTTAAAAGCCTCACAACTCAGTATGTACAGGTCTACAGGGTTATACAAAAAAAATATGTTTGGAACCTATATCGTTCGGTTACTGCAAGAAAGCATCTTAAACCTGTAGAAGATAAACCCTTTTTGTTTACTCAATATATTTTGGTGGGGTATGGGTTCTATTGTATCATTTGAATTATTTGAAGCAACCCAATATTTTGAAAATTCCTTTGACAACAATTTGCGTTTAGCTGAGCCTCCATCTATTTGAAGATTTCTTTGTCTAATCAGCTGTATAGTGATGCAAATTAGATATAGTAATACTATACTAGTTTTCGCACGGTTTGAGAAACAGTTGTCCAATAAAATTACAAGCCCTGCAGAGTCTTCCTTTAATCCTTTGAATGTAACATACTAAAAAAACAATGTTTGAAAAATGTTTGTGACTATATAAATGCTCATTACACAGTTGAAAGCAAAGAAGGACAGACTGGGACAACAACATTGTCTTGGGCACATTTTTTTTTTACAGGCTTGGTCTGGCCAAACCCATCCTATTGCTATAATTTCCTACTAATATAATTATGGATACTAGGGTACATCCCAGCAAGCTTGGGTTTTCTTCTCCTCTCATGCTGCTGAGATGCCCACATTACTTTCCATGAGAGAAAGGGGATTGGATAGAATGTCCAAAACAATTCCTGGTTGTAGAAAATGTTGTGAAGAGCACACATAGAGGCATTTGCTGTATGAGTGACATCTTCCTTCAGGTTAGTGTCTTTTTACTTTTATAGTTATTTTAATGAATGCTTATATTGTTTCTTTCAAATATGATTTTGTGTGTAGATGATGCATACGTTATTCTTCCACCATATGTCTAATATGAATAAAATTACGATCTGTAAAAGTGTGATAAGTGCACTTTGTCTTTTAATTTATATGTGTTTCTGCAAGAATAACTCTTTTTTGAGAGATGCGCAACAAGATTCCATTACAATCCTTAGAACTTTGCATATTGTTCAATAACTTAGTAGCAGGAAAAGGGGAGTGAGAACAAACCTTTATTATAATTATTATTTATAAAGCGCCAACAAGTTCCGTAGCGCTGTACAATGGGTGGACTAACAGACAAGTATTTGTTACCAGATGATGTGGACACACAGGAACAAAGGGGTTGAGGGCCCTGCTCAATGAGCTAACATGCTAGAGGAAGTGGGGTAATGTGACACAAAAGGTAAGGGTAGGGTAGAAAAGTAGGTTGCTAGGATAGTGTTCATTGATTTCTTAGTGTTTTTTTATTTTGATTACCGTTTCAGAAGAGGAATCAGGGTGCTGGGAGGGAAAGCTGTTCACAGTTTAATTAATATGCTTTCCTAAAGAAGTAAGTTTTCAAAGATTTTTTGAAGGAGTGGAGATTGGGTGAAAGTCTAACAGAGAGGGGAAGGGCGTTCCATAGGAATGGTGCAGCCCTAGAGAAGTCTTTAAGGTGAGCATCAGAGGTAGGAGTATAAACAGAGGTTAGACGTAGGTCTCCAGCAGAGCGTACGGGCCTAGAAGGGACATATTTGTGTATTAGTGAAAATAAGTAGGTTGGAGCAGCATTTTGTAGAGATTTCTAAGCAAGTATCAGGATCTTAAATCGAGTCCTATATCTTACGGGAAGCAAATGCAGAGACTAACAAAGGGGGGAGGCATGAGAGGTGCAGGCGGACAGGAAGATGAACCTCACTGCCGCATTCATTATAGACTGTAACGGGGCAAGTTGGGAACACGTAAGACCACTGAGAAGTGGATTACAGTAGTCAAGGCGAGAGAGAACAGGGTCATGGACAAGCACCTTTGCCGTATCAGGTGTTAAATAGGGTCGGATGCGCGCAATATTGAAATGGAAGCGGCAGGTTTTAGCAACTGATTGGTGTTAAGACACCTCCCGTGTCTTTAAGTCAAACCGCCGTTTAGTAAACCTTCCCCGGCTGCAGTACGGTCTCCGTTCGCTTACTCTGTAACCCACGAACCAAATGCAGGGGAAGCGCCAATCTCCCGATCGAAATCCACGAACGGCTCCAAACTCCCGAACGGCAATATACGAACTGCTATGAACCGTCGAACAATAATATCCCCAAAGCGGCTTAAGTTCCATCCAGCAGTCTCTAACCGTGAAGAAGAAATCCCCCCAATAACTAGACAGAAGCTCCGCATTGAGGGTCAAATAAGATCTGGTTTTACTGTGGGCTACCTGCCCGTATTTATGCAGGTCTCCCACCTGGTGGACACTCCCCTAGGGGACCAAATGGAAGACTTAAATTACAGACAGATAGAAGGACATTTCTGACACACAGTCACATCTCTTACCCACAGTGCATTCTGATTCCCTCCCCTCTGTCCTGGAGTTAATTACCAAGTAACTCAATTAACTCCAGGACAAGGACAGTCGCCATTTTAAACATAAAATAATAAAAGACATAAAAATGCATAACTACATGAAAACTGAACATTTCCCATTCGTATTACATGTCCCCAGATAGCCTGGATCTGAGTGCATATTATTAGCGAATAGCGCTCAGATCCCACACACATAGTTCAATCGCCATGGAGTCAAAGTTCTTACAGTCTTTCGGTATACGAATGACTCCATGGGAGGGCTATCTGGGTTAAGTCTTTTGTATGCTCTCAATCTCCCGAACGGCCGGTGTTCGCATGCTTTCGTGGAGGCAGCCAGGCGTTCCCTTGTTTCAGCGGTGTTCGGCAGAAAAAGTGTCCGTTTTCAGTTCCATAGAAATAGAGCCAAACACCGCTGGGCGTTCGCATGATTTAAAATGGCCGCTGCCTCGTGGTCGACATACGAACGACGACCACCCTGAGTTCGGTTTAATTGAGAAGTGTCTGCGGTTAACCACAACGTTATAATGGTGATCACTTCGTTAACCTGCAGCACACTCCTCACTTGGGTGGCCGTTCGTTCGGCGGTTTTGTTCGGGAAAAAGAGTCATTCGAATGGCTGGGCTATAGAAACCAGCCATTCATACGAACGGGGACAAACAGACGAACGGGCAAAAATCCAGCAGACAGATGGTTCTGTCACACGGCTCCCTCCTTGTGGGACACTCCGGCAGACCCGGCTTGACCCTGTGGCGGGTCAACTTGGGGATGACCGGACTACGAGGTGATGGAAACGTCTGTTTGTCGTGACAACCCATCTGCATTTCCGTTTAGCTTACCGGGTCTGTAGCTGATAGTAAAATTGAAGGGCTGTAGTGCCAAGCTCCATCTCAGCAGTCTCCCATTGTCTCCTGAGACCCGGTTAAGCCAAACGAGTGGGTTGTGATCAGTCACAAGGGAAAACTCTTGCCCATACAAGTAGGGACTTAACTTTTTCAATGCCCAGACCAAAGCCAAACACTCCTTCTCCACTGCCGCATAACTCACTTCTCTGGGTAACAACTTTCTGCTGAGATATGCGACAGCGTGCTCTCCTCCATCTTCCCCGACTTGGCTCAGCACAGCCCCCAGTCCATACATGGAAGCATCTGTATGGACGAGAAAGCGTTTGTTAGGGACTGGGGCAGCCAAGACAGGGGCATTCACAAGAGCCTGCTTCAGTGCCTGGAACGCAGCTTCACAAGCCGGAGACCACAGGACCTGCTTAGGCAAGTTTTTCTTGGTCAGATCTGTCAGGGGCTTAGCGATAGCGCTGTAGTCAGGGACAAAGCGTCTGTAGTACCCTGCCGTCCCCAAGAAGGCCAATACCTGGGTCTTAGTAGTAGGTGTGGGCCAGTTAGCCACTGCCTCTACCTTGGCTGGCTCCGGTCTCTGGCTCCCACACCCCACTCTGTGACCCAGGTACTGTACTTCAGCCATACCTAGATGACACTTTTCTGGCTTCAATGTCAGGCCAGCGGCCCTAATCTTATCCAGCACTACCCCTACATGTACCAGGTGTTCCTCCCAGGACCCACTGTAGATCGCAATGTCGTCCAAGTATGCACAGGCAAATTCTTGGAAGCCATCCAGGAGTCTATCCACCATCCGTTGGAAGGTAGCCGGTGCATTTTTCATCCCAAAAGGCATGACCTTAAATTGGTACAGGCCAAATGGGGTGACAAATGCCGACTTGGGGATAGCATCCTCGGCCAGGGGGATCTGCCAGTAGCCCTTACACAGGTCTATGGTGGTCAGATATCGCCCCCTGGCAATACGATCTAGTAATTCGTCTACCCGGGGCATTGGGTAGGCGTCAGTGGTGGTCCGCTCGTTGAGTCGCCTGTAGTCCACACAGAACCGGGTGGTCCCATCTTTCTTTGGCACCAGGACTACAGGCGAGGCCCAAGGGCTGTCGGAGTGCTCGATAACCCCAAGTTGGGTCATCTCCTGTATCTCCTTCCGCATTCCTTCACGGACTGCTTCAGGGATACGGTAGGGGGGCTGTCGTAACGGGGTCTGTCCAGGGGTCTCTACCTTATGCACAGCTAGGGTGGTATAACCTGGTTCCTGGGAGAACGTCGCCTGCTTCTCCCATAACAACTGCTGCGCCTGTACCCTTTCTGTGGGGTTCAACCGGTCCCCTAGCTGTACAAGGGTAGTAAGGTCAGTCTGGGAATCCCTTTCTAATAGATCTGGAAGGGGTAAGTTCTCAGAATCATCTGCAGCTGGGGCACATACTGCTGCAATATTCTCAGGTCTCTCCTGGTACTCTTTCAGCATGTTCACATGAAAGGACCGCTGGATCCTCTCATCTGCACAGCTGGCTATCAAGTAAGTAGTGTCGCAGATCTGCGCCACTACCTTGTACGGGCCCTGCCAAGATGCCTGCATCTTGTTGGCCTTCACAGGTTTAAGCACCAATACCTTTTGCCCAACCTGGAAGACCCGCTGTCGGGCACCCTGATCGTACCATCTCTTCTGTCTCCCCTGGGCCGCCTGGAGATTCTCCCTTACCATCAGGGACATTTTCTCCATGCGGTCCCGGAGTTCCAAAACACATGGTACTATGGGGATCCCTTCCTGCTCCGTCTCCCCCTCCCAGTGGCCTCTAATGAGATCTAGGGGTCCGCGGACCCTTCTCCCATACAGCAACTCAAAGGGGGAGAACCCAGTAGATTCCTGGGGCACCTCTCTATAAGAAAATAATAGATGAGGCAGGAATCTCTCCCAGTCTCTGCTTCTATGTTAGACAGCGCTACTGCCTCTGGATAGCGGGTGGCATAGTCCACCACGGTAAGAACATACTTCTTACCGGATGGACTAGCCCTGGCCAGTGGACCCACAATGTCAACGGCTATGCGGGCAAAGGGCTCCCCTATAATAGGCATCTATAATAGCCTAGCCTTAGGGTGGTCCCCCCGCTTTCCTACCCGTTGACAGGTGTCACACGTGCTGCAGTACATCCGCACAGCCTGGTTAAAGTTTGGCCAAAAGAAGTTCTGTGAAATCCTATAGGCTGTGCGGCGGGAACCTAGATGTCCAGCTAAAGGAATATCATGCCCTATCCGCAGAATCTCCTGCCGGTACTTTGCAGGTACCACTAACTGGCGACTCGGCGGAGTGGCAACACTCTTCTGGGAAGGTTTAGGGATCCTATACAACCTGTCCCCCACCCACTCATACCGTTCCCCATCTATTCCTTCCTCCCCAGCATCTGCCCTGTCCTTGTATCTTTGGAGGGTCGGATCTGCCCGGGTTTCCCTCCCAAACTCCTCTGGGGAATCCCAGCTTAAGGGAACCTGATCTGGGGTACCAGTCGGGGAAGGAGATCTTACCTGGGTCTCGTCAGCAAGTGGGCTGGTTCCGGCAGCACGGGTCTGGGCACGGGTGGTCACTGGGTTCACGTCTGCAGGGCCCATCGGAGCATAGGCTGAAACCAAAGGGGCCAAATCGTTTCCCAAAAGAACATCTGCGGGCAAGTCCTTCATCACCCCCACATCCACATGCCTAGCGCCCACTCCCCAATCCAAATGTACTCGGGCAACAGGTAAGCGAAACACGGCACCCCCTGCTACCCTTACTGCCACAGTGTCCCCAGTGTGCTGATGCTCTGAGACCAAGTTCTTTTGGAGCAGTGTCATCGTGGCTCCTGTGTCTCTCAGCCCATTCACCACTCTGCCATTCAGCTTCACAGTTTGCCGATGTTGCTGGCGATTATCCTGGTGAGCTGCTTGCACTGGGTCTGCCTCGTGTAGAATGCCCCAAAATTCCTCCTGCTCTAGGCAGTGAGCAGCAGGCTGAGGTGGGCGCTGGTTTCCATTAACTGGTCTCCTCCAGGACTGAGCCTGGTTGGCACTGTTCAGTGGGCACTCAGGACGCTTGTGTCCCAACTGCTTGCACCCATAGCACCGGATGGGTTGGGAGTACTCCCGGGCATTAAATCGGGCTGGTTGCATATAATTGTTAGCTGGTGGTGCGGCTGGGGTACGGTGTACTGGGGGTTGGTAGACTGCAGGAGCGGGTGTTACTGCTGGTCGATACTCCAGTCTGGCAGGGGCTTTAGCAGCTGTACCATCCAACTTGCGGGCATCCGTGTATTCGTCTGCCAGACGGGCAGCCTCGGGTAGGGTAGAGGGTTTTCTGTCTCTGACCCATTCCCGGACCCCAGCAGGTAGTCTATCAAAGCAGTGCTCCAGCAGGAACACTTGTAACACCTCCTCCCCAGTTACCGCTTGGCATCCAGCCATCCAGTGGGCTGCGGTACGATGGACTCTGCAGGCCCATTCCACATAAGAGTCCCCAACCAGCTTGTTGGTTTCTCTAAACCTCCGCCTGTACGCCTCTGGGGTCACTGCATACCTGGCTAGGAGCGCCTCTTTCACAGCCCGGTAGCTGGTGATCTCCTCCTCTGGGATGGCCCGAAAAGCTTCACTAGCCCGGCCAGATAATTTCCCAGAGAGGATGGTGACCCATTCATCTGCGGGTACCTGATGTAGCGCACACTGCCTCTCAAAGTCTGCCAAAAATCCATCAATCTCTCCCTCTGTTTCCACAAAATTTTTAAATGCAGCAAAAGGTACCTTCTTTCTGGCCACCACATTATTGTCATACGGTACCTCTGCTGCTGCAGCTCCTCTTTCCCGGGCCGCCTGTTGTGCTGCAACTGCTGCCTGCACACGAACCACGATGTCAGCTGGGGGTTGGGGCCAAAATGTGCCAGCCTTATTTGTACTGCCCGGTTGAATTGTATTTCCTCGGGTGTTAAATCCAAGGTACTGGGCACGTTGACTCTTTCCATTCCCGTTGCTGCATCCATCTCCATTAGCAAAGCAATAATCTCCCGTTTCTTTAAATTGCTTGCTGACCTTCCTCGGCGTTCCAATATGTCCTTAAGTGTAGCACGCCTTAATTCCTCGTACTGCATGTCTCGTAGCTGACCTCCAATGCTGTAGGATTCATCCCGTCGCTTGCCACCAATTGTTAAGACACCTCCCGTGTCTTTAAGTCAAACCGCCGTTTAGTAAACCTTCCCCGGCTGCAGTACAGTCTCTGTTCGCTTACTCTGTAACCCACGAACCAAATGCAGGGGAAGCGCCAATCTCCCGATCGAAATCCACGAACGGCTCCAAACTCCCGAACGGCAATATACGAACTGCTATGAACCGTCGAACAATAATATCCCCAAAGCGGCTTAAGTTCCATCCAGCAGTCTCTAACCGTGAAGAAGAAATCCCCCCAATAACGAGACAGAAGCTCCGCATTGAGGGTCAAATAAGATCTGGTTTTACTGTGGGCTACCTGCCCGTATTTATGCAGGTCTCCCACCTGGTGGACACTCCCCTAGGGGACCAAATGGAAGACTTAAATTACAGACAGATAGAAGGACATTTCTGACACACAGTCACATCTCTTACCCACAGTGCATTCTGATTCCCTCCCCTCTGTCCTGGAGTTAATTACCAAGTAACTCAATTAACTCCAGGACAAGGACAGTCGCCATTTTAAACATAAAATAATAAAAGACATAAAAATGCATAACTACATGAAAACTGAACATTTCCCATTCGTATTACATGTCCCCAGATAGCCTGGATCTGAGTGCATATTATTAGCGAATAGCGCTCAGATCCCACACACATAGTTCAATCGCCATGGAGTCAAAGTTCTTACAGTCTTTCGGTATACGAATGACTCCATGGGAGGGCTATCTGGGTTAAGTCTTTTGTATGCTCTCAATCTCCCGAACGGCCGGTGTTCGCATGCTTTCGTGGAGGCAGCCAGGCGTTCCCTTGTTTCAGCGGTGTTCGGCAGAAAAAGTGTCCGTTTTCAGTTCCATAGAAATAGAGCCAAACACCGCTGAGCGTTCGCATGATTTAAAATGGCCGCTGCCTCGTGGTCGACATACGAACGACGACCACCCTGAGTTCGGTTTAATTGAGAAGTGTCTGCGGTTAACCACAACGTTATAATGGTGATCACTTCGTTAACCTGCAGCACACTCCTCACTTGGGTGGCCGTTCGTTCGGCAGATTTGTTCGGGAAAAAGAGTCATTCGAATGGCTGGGCTATAGAAACCAGCCATTCATACGAACGGGGACAACCAGACGAACGGGCAAAAATCCAGCAGACAGATGGTTCTGTCACAATTGGACATGAGGGGTGAAGGAGAGGTTGGAGTCAAAGAGAACACCTAGGCAGCGAGCCTTTGAGGTAAAGCGGATGGTAGCGCCATTTGCTTGGTGCGACACAGACAGGGGAGTAGCAACACTTGAGGGAGGGAAGACCAGAAGTTCTGTTTTGGACAGTTTCAGTTTAATTAAATGAGCAGCCATCCAGTTGGAAATAGCAGAGAGGCATTCAGAGATACAAGTCAACAGGTGTGGTGAGAAATCAGGGGAGGACAGATAAATTTGAGTGTCATCCGCATAGAAATGATACTGGAAACAGAAGAAGCTGATGAGTTTACAAAGGGAGGTAGTGTAGATTGCAAACAATAGGGGACCAAGGACAGAGATGGATTGGGGGAAGGAGGCAGAGCCAGAGAAAGAAACACTGAATGAGCGCTAGGAGATTTAGGAAGAGCACCAGGAGAGAGCGGTATCTCGTAGACCGAGATTACGGAGGATGAGAAGAAGCTGTTGATGATCAACAGTGTCAAAAGCAGCAGAGAGGTCAAGGAGAATTAGGATAGAGTAGTGGCCATGGGATTTTGCAGTGATAAGATCAATGGATACTTTGGTCACCTCTGTTTCAACAGAGTGACGAGTGCAGAATCCAGATTGAAGCAGGTCAAGCAGAGAGTTGGATTCAAGAAAGTCTGTAAATGTCGCCTACACAACTCTCTCAAGGATCAGTAGTGAGATAGGGCGGTAGTTTGATGGGGAATTAGGGTCAAGGTTAGGCTTTTTCAGAATCGGAGCAGAGCAGAAACCTCTTTTGCTGTAGTGGGTGCAAATGAACATATGACAGCTGAGGGAGTGTGGTTAGGGGAAACGTTGCTAGTGGATGGAGAGAGATGAGGCATCTATTCCCTGATTATAGAAATCTTCTCAGTGAAGTGAGTTGCAAAATTTGTCGCGGTCAAGTTGGTAGGAGGAGGAGACACGACAGGGCACAGAAGAGAGTTAAAAGCATGAAACAGTTGTTTGGGCTCATGGGAGAGTGTGGTTATGAGTGTATTGAAGTAGTTTTTTGAAGTTGGAAAGAGCTAGACTGTAGGAGTGCAGCATACATTTATAGTGGAGGAAGTCAGACGCAGAGGGAGACTTTCTCCAGCAGCATTCAGCAGTTCTGGAACATTTTTGGAGGTATCGGATCAGCTTGGTGTGCCAGGGCTGTAATTGGGAATGCTTGCTGCGTTTAAGTGTAAGAGGTGCCATGATGTCTAGTTGAGAGGAGGAGTTGTAGAGGGAGGTAGCAGTGTTAGGGCAGGTGAGCGTGAAAGGAGACTTTGGAGATCATCTATATTTATATATATATATATATATATAATTTATCATTATTATATATATATATATATATAATTATCAATATTGTATGCATCACTCAAGCCACATATATACAAATACCTGATACAGTTGTGCTCAAAAGTTTGCATACCCTTGGAGAATTGGTAATATATGCACCATTTTAAAAGAAAACATGAGTGAGCAGGCAAAACACATTTCTTTTATTTCATATTTGATTCATATTCAACTGTAGGTTATAACAGAATGGAATAATCATAAAACAAAACACGGCAACAAAGACATTTTTTTTTCAAAAGTCTGCATAACTTTAGTTCTTAATACTGTGTATTGCCCCCTTTAGTACCAAGCGTGCAGTCTTTTTAATAGTTGTCTATCAGGCCCCTAATTCTTGCAGATGGTATAGCTGCCCATTCGTCTTGGTAAAATACCTCCAGGTCATGCAAAGTCTTTGGTCATCTTACATGAACCATACGTTTGAGATCTCCCCATAGTGTCTCATTGATGTTAAGGTCAGGAGGCCACTCCAGAACCTTCACCTTGTGCTTACGGTCATTGTCATGCTGGAAAGTTCAAGAGCATCCCATGCGAATGCAAATTGCCAGTAATTTCTGATAACATGCTGCATTCATCTTGCTATCAATTTTTCACAAGATTCCCATGCCTTTATAGGTCACACCCCACCAAAACATCAGTGAGCCACCACCATGCTTCACAGTGGGGATGGTATTCTTTTCACTGTAGGCTTTGTTGACCTCTCTCTGAACATAGAGTTTATGGTTGTGACCATAAAGCTCTATTTTGGTCTCGTCACTCAAAATTACAGTGTGCCAGAAGCTGTAAGAAGTGTCAAGATGTTGACGGGCATATTGTAATCGGACTTGTAGCAAGGGCTTTTGTAGTAAAGGCTTCTTTCTGGTGACTCGACCATGCAGCTAATTTTTGTTCAAGTATCGTCGCGTTGTGGTCCTTGAAACAACCACATTGTATTTTTCCAGAGCAGCCTGTTCTTCTCCTGAGGTTACCTGTGGGTTTTTCTTTACATCTTGAACAATTCATCTGGCAGTTGTGGCTGTAATCTGTCGTGGCCTACCTGACCTTGGCTGGGTATCAAGAGATCCCCAAATTTTACACTTCTTAATAAGTAATTGAACAGTAACGACTGGCATTTTCAAGGCTTTGGATATCTTTTTATATCCTTTTCCATCTTTATAAAGTTCCATTACCTTGTTACGCAGGTCTTTTGACAGATCTTTTCTGCTCCACATGGCTTAGTATCTAGCCTGCTCAGTGTTTGTTGTGAGAGCTAACAAACTCATTGACTTTGTATACACACTAATTGCAATTTAAAAAGCCACAGGTGTTGGAAATTGTGTTGGAGTTGGAAATTAACCTTTGGTTGCCATTTTAACCTGTGTGTGTCACCTTGTGTGTCTGTAACAAGGCCAAACATTCAAGGTTATGCAAAACTTTTGATCAAGGCCATCTGGGTGATTTCTGTTACCATTATGATTAAAAATGGAGCCAAACAACTTTGTGATAATAAATGGCTTCATATGATTACTATCCTTCAATAAAAAACATTTTTTTTGCATGATCAGTCATATTTTCAAAATCAGTGCCAAAATTTCACAATTTCTGCCATGGTATGCAAACGTTTGAGCAAACTGTATTTCTCCCAAGTGATTCAGCTGCTAGAAATAGTATCTAGCAAACTGAAAATTATGCCTTTGCATGCAGATAATGGCCTTGATTCAATATTTTTGGATGCGTTTTTTTTTAATAATAATGATTAATGATGAAATGATTAAACAGATTTAAATCATTTGAAAAACGTTTGCAAAAATATTAAATCGAGGCCAATATTAGATGGACCCATAACGTATTGATTGGAATTGTGTCTTACCTGATAGAAGATGTCGAAGCTGTGCTCATTAGAAATAAAATCAAGACCATAAAGACACCTGTTAATCCAGGAACTGAAAGAACAAACAAAGAATAAAGTCTAAAAAGTCTTTCGAAATACCTGTATTAATAAACTTCACCACTTGCTATGGTTGTGTTTTACAACAATATTTGAAAAGTTAATATGCCTAGTCAATTTTTTAAAGAATTTTTTTTTTTTATCTCTACACACGTCGCCAATAGCATGATTGTAACTGGTTTCTACAAATACAGAGAACAAAAACAATATAATACAGAATTGCTGTATTGCCCAAAACATTTATCCCATTGCAACAGTTCTCTTTGCAGGACATGTTATTAATAAAGTAAATTAGCTGTGTATATAAAGTAAATGTGTTTTGTGTGATAGTAGGTTTTTTTAAAATAAAAATAGGAATAACTGTAATCACTCAAAAATGCAAAAACTTCACTTTTACTGGCGATATCACCATTGTAATACATTTTACTGTTTTGAAACACTAATATTTGTGTTCAGCGAAGTTTACCGAGTAGAACAGTATCCCCCATGTACAGGTTTTATGGTGTCTTGGAAAGTTATAGGGTTAAATATAGTGCTAGCAAATTAAATTCCCTTTACTTTCGGCATGGGTTGTCAGGCAGGTCCCGCTAATTGTAATTAATTAAGATACCTAATTATGTAAAAATATTAAATAAATATAAATGTAGAATTAATATATGTATATACAGGGAGTGCAGAATTATTAGGCAAATGAGTATTTTGACCACATCATCCTCTTTATGCATGTTGTCTTACTCCAAGCTGTATAGGCTCGAAAGCCTACTACCAATTAAGCATATTAGGTGATGTGCATCTCTGTAATGAGAAGGGGTGTGGTCTAATGACATCAACACCCTATATCAGGTGTGCATAATTATTAGGCAACTTCCTTTCCTTTGGCAAAATGGGTCAAAAGAAGGACTTGACAGGCTCAGAAAAGTCAAAAATAGTGAGATATCTTGCAGAGGGATGCAGCACTCTTAAAATTGCAAAGCTTCTGAAGCGTGATCATCGAACAATCAAGCGTTTCATTCAAAATAGTCAACAGGGTCGCAAGAAGCGTGTGGAAAAACCAAGGCGCAAAATAACTGCCCATGAACTGAGAAAAGTCAAGCGTGCAGCTGCCACGATGCCACTTGCCACCAGTTTGGCCATATTTCAGAGCTGCAACATCACTGAGTGCCCAAAAGCACAAGGTGTGCAATACTCAGAGACATGGCCAAGGTAAGAAAGGCTGAAAGACGACCACCACTGAACAAGACACACAAGCTGAAACGTCAAGACTGGGCCAAGAAATATCTCAAGACTGATTTTTCTAAGGTTTTATGGACTGATGAAATGAGAGTGAGTCTTGATGGGCCAGATGGATGGGCCAGTGGCTGGATTGGTAAAGGGCAGAGAGCTCCAGTCCGACTCAGACGCCAGCAAGGTGGAGGTGGAGTACTGGTTTGGGCTGGTATCATCAAAGATGAGCTTGTGGGGCCTTTTCGGGTTGAGGATGGAGTCAAGCTCAACTCCCAGTCCTACTGCCAGTTCCTGGAAGACACCTTCTTCAAGCAGTGGTACAGGAAGAAGTCTGCATCCTTCAAGAAAAACATGATTTTCATGCAGGACAATGCTCCATCACACGCGTCCAAGTACTCCACAGCGTGGCTGGCAAGAAAGGGTATAAAAGAAGAAAATCTAATGACATGGCCTCCTTGTTCACCTGATCTGAACCCCATTGAGAACCTGTGGTCCATCATCAAATGTGAGATTTACAAGGAGGGAAAACAGTACACCTCTCTGAACAGTGTCTGGGAGGCTGTGGTTGCTGCTGCACGCAATGTTGATGGTGAACAGATCAAAACACTGACAGAATCCATGGATGGCAGGCTTTTGAGTGTCCTTGCAAAGAAAGGTGGCTATATTGGTCACTGATTTGTTTTTGTTTTGTTTTTGAATGTCAGAAATGTATATTTGTGAATGTTGAGATGTTATATTGGTTTCACTGGTAATAATAAATAATTGAAATGGGTATATATTTGTTTTTTGTTAAGTTGCCTAATAATTATGCACAGTAATAGTCACCTGCACACACAGATATCCCCCTAACATAGCTAAAACTAAAAACAAACTAAAAACTACTTCCAAAAATATTCAGCTTTGATATTAATGAGTTTTTTGGGTTCATTGAGAACATGGTTGTTGTTCAATAATAAAATTAATCCTCAAAAATACAACTTGCCTAATAATTCTGCACTCCCTGTATATACGTATGTGAATCTATATGTGTATATATATATATATAATTTTTAATATTTTTATTTATATATAGGTATATATATAGTGATATATACGTATATATTTCTGTATATAGATATATATATTATTTCGTTCTACGTGTATTTTGATAAGAATATATATATACTAATATCACAATACAGTTAGAATGAAATAACACACAACTATATATTTTTTAATTATTTTTTTAATTATTTTTTAAATTTTATTTTTTAACGTATTTACATATATTTTTTTTATATTATATATAAATATATATATATATATATAACAATAATCATATATATATTTAATCAGAATCAGTCTACGTGTAATTTGATATTAATATATATATAATTTTTTATATATTAATAGTAAAATACACCTAGACAGTGTATGTGTATGTATGTATATGTGTATATATATATACTTAGATCATATATATATAACATAGTATAATTTTTTTTTTTTTACTTGTTAATTTTATTTTAATTTTATTTCCAGCCAGCAGGGGGACCACCTGTAATTACAGGCAGCCCCCCTGCTGGCAATACAGAAACCAGCTATCCCGGCTATGTGATAGTGAGGTCCTCGCAAGGCCGGGGGGCACCGGAGGAGGAGGATCTACCACGGGCGGCTCCCTGGGAGTCCCCCCCCGCCGCGATCACCGTTGTGGGACCGCCGGCAACCGGGTAAGTAAGAAAAGATTGGAGGGCGTACAATTACACCCGGCGGCATTTAGAGCCGCCTAAAATAGGGCGTAATTGTACGCCCTCCGGTCTTAAGGGGTTAAATGAATGTATTTTTTAATGTTTATATTTTTGCTAAATTATATGTTATACATTATATGTGTATGTTCTAAACTAGGATGGCAACTGCAAACTCTTCAGATTGAGCAAATGAGTTATGCAAAAGTCACAAGGTCACTCGTTTAGACTGGAAGAAAGGAGATTTAGTCTAAGGTAAAGAAAAGGTTTTCTTACAGTATGAACAATAAGGATGTGGAATTTTCTGCCTGAAGAGGTGGTTTTATCAGAGTCCATACAGATGTTTAAACAGCAATTGGATAAATACTTGCAAAAATATAATATACAGGGATATAATTTCTCATTAGTGAGGTGATAGGTTATTGATCCAAGGAGATATCTGACTGCCATTTTGGGGTTAAGAAGGAGTTTGTTGCAAAATTGGAAGCGCTTCAGACTGGGTTTTTGGCCAAAGGATCAACAGCAAAAACATATGTAAAAATGCTGAATTTGATGGATGCAAGCCTCTTTTCAGCTATGTAACTATGTAAAAGTAGTTATTAATAACTAGTTACCACTTTTTGTAAAGCATTATATGGCACCTTATACTGATCAGTTTATTAAATTTGGACTGTAATCTAATAAACAGGCTATGTTGTTATGATGATAAGCCTAGCGTTAAGGCTTACCTAAGTCTTATTTTCTAGGCACATCATTCTGCTACTTTACCTGCAGTGTGAGTTCAATGACCCTCATTCTGATCCATTCAGGTAACTAATTCAGAGAAACCAGACATATTGTTCACTCCAGTTGGTTGTAGATCAGGGGTAGGGAGCCTTCGGCACTCCAGACATTGTGAACTACATCTCCCATAATGCTCTTGCAGACATCAGGGGAACTATTGTCCAGAATATCTAGAGTGCCAAAGGTTACCTACCCCTGTTCTAAATCCGCACACTATGTATATTTAAATTATGCTCGTGCTACATAGGAAAAGATTAACTAGTAAACAACAGCTTACATTTAATTATCTGTTTAATGCCAAGGATGCCCACACAGTGATACAGAGCAAACGTTGTCTTCCTAGAACCATGATTCATGTCTGTAACTGTCGTTTTTCACTAGATATTTTTAGAACTTTAAAATGACTATCTTTGCATGGCTGGCTTGGTGGTTTTCAGCAAGGCTTAAATTAGAATTTTGTCAATTTGGTAAATTTTTGTCAAACGGTAATGCTGTACATATTTACAGCATTTATTGCATTTAATAAGTAACTGTTGTTATGTTCCCGTTGTGATCATGATTATAACATTCAGTACTTTATTACCTTGTATCAGTAACTGTCCAAAAATATCACTGAGCTGTAACATGGCTTTCAGTCAACCTTTTATTCAACCTCAAAATATATCTGCTTCACTAGCTGATGATGTTTACCAACAGAGACCTAGTGGGAGTTCCCAGATTTGCAGTCGACTCAACACCTCTCTTTTTCCCATAAATAAATAAAACAAAACTATGAAAGGTCTAGGAAAACAACGCAAACCCCCCCCCAGAAACACACATAACCCAGAAAACCACACACCCAAACTAAGAAAGGTTTATATATACAGTCAACAATTAGAAGATCCATTGTGTAGTCCATATTTACATGGACATCTGAAGGGTGAAACTGGTCTCTGGAGGAGCAACTAAGAGCTGTTGATCACCAGTGAGAATTTGTTGCTGAAACAGATCATTCTGATGTTGTTCTGTATCATTTTCAGAAAACTCAGGTGGGTACCACAGTCCATGCTATAAATCCTAACTAAATTTGAATCCTGGGAGTTTTTATTTAACCGGCGGAGATATATGTCTTATCTGTTCTTCCTGGCAGTAAACTGTAATGCCTGCTTGTAGTTGGACTGTGAACATTCTCTTGACAATGTATTTATCCTGTCCATTGTAGTTTCTAATCTGTACGCTATCATAAATATCAAACTCTGGAACACTAGAGTTCTGGCCAAACTTGATCTCAAGTATCTTAGTTTACATATGAAGTGATAGGTCAGTTGTGGCATGTGTTCCAATACTTAAATAAAAAAATAGAAAGTTTATTTGAATTAAATTTTTAATTTGTGAGAGACAGGTAAATGATGTTTTTAAAGTTTCAACAAATTGTTCAGCCTGTCCATTAGAGGCTGGAAAATTCCTGTGTTATGAATTCTGGGCCACTGTCTGAAACCCATGTTTTAGGCAGTCCAAATCTTGCAAACATACTGGAAAATAAAACAATAGTTGATTCTTCTGTAGTACTTGACATTCAAACCACCCCTGGTCATTTAGAAATAGTATCTACAGCTACTAAATACATTTGCCCATTCACAAAATCTATTGTAGCATTGTCCACGGTTTAGTTGACCATGGACAAGTCTTAAAGGAATTTCTGGTCTCTACACATTCATTGCAAGCAGTTACATAGGAGAAGATATCTGGATTCAATAGAGGCCATTAAATATATTCCTGTGCTCTTGCTTCATTTTTACCACACCCTGATGTGAACTGTGTAGTAACTTCATTGCTAATGTTTGCTGCAAAGTAAGTAGGAATTATTACTTGTGAACCACAGGAAAGACAGCATGAATCTTGCACAATTTCATTCCTATTTGTAAAATATGGCTGACGGACACCCATGTCGAACAAAACCCTTAATATACTGTAATCTAGAATCATAGCATGTAAAAGTAGCAATCACCTTGCAATTTAGATCCAGTGACTGAGGAAGAGTTTCTATTACTAGACAAGATGCTGCCATGTGATGTACCATTAGCAATCTCGAAAACACATCCACTGTGATCACTGTGGTGTCTATATTTTATTGAACAGTTGTAAGCTGCAAGCTGAAATGCATAACGCTTGAAGTTGAACCACTGTTGTGTTAAAAATACTCCACAGAGGTTGTAAAATAGACAATAGTCGTTTATGATCTGTTATGAATAAAAGGTCTGCCATTAATATAAATGTGGAATTTCTTCACAGCCTAGGCTAGACTTGAAAGACACAGACGCTGTAAAATAGCATCAACACTTGCTTTATGAGTGGCATCGTTTTCACCAGTGATAAGAATGTCTTCTAACAAGCAGTACCTGCCATGATCTCATTCATTATTTGTTGCAACACTGCAGGAGCTGGTGCAATTCCAAATTCCAATTACACTACTCCCATGGTGAGAGATCTACCATCTGTAAACCTTTGCTTGCAGCTCTGGAATTGTCTTTTGAAGACTGCAGATTTATAATTTATTATGGCATGTCAGAGTCTGTTTGTTGAAAGTTGAACATGACTTGTCTTAGTTTTATTTTTGTCTGAGGAACTTCTGCTTACTCTTTTTGTATGAGCAATCTTCCCACAACTACAGAATGTGATATCCTTAAACTTGTAGGTATTAGTAGTGTTGTTTCCAAGGGGTGAAGGAGAGGTTGAAGTCAAAGAGAACATCTAGGCAGCAAGTCCACGAGGCAGAGCTGATGGTAGCACCATTGACTTGGAGGGAGACAGACACAGGGGTAGCAACACTTGAAGGAGTAAAGACGAGAAGCTCTGTTTTGGACAAGTTAAGTTTAAGAAAATGAGCAGCCATCCAGTTGGAAATAGCAGAGAGGCAGTCAGAGACAGGAGTCAGGAACGATGGCGATAGATCAGAAGAGGACAGATAGATTTGCGTGTCATATGCATAGATATGATGTTAATGTGCTGTAAGCCTATAGTTGTCTATAGTTGTCAGGAAAACTACCATTTGTTTATCAGCTCCTATCCTATTTCCTGTAAAATATAACTCAAATAGCTCAACCTATGTGTCCCATTTTTCTGTGTCTGGTGCAAACACAGGCAAGAGTCATTGTACAGTCAAATCACAGATCCTTCTTATCACCTGTTATTCCCTGCATTATAACATTAAGTGCTGTGTTATCGTTCTTAAGTAAGGCTTAAATAAAAAATAAAAAAAATCTGTTACATTTTGTCCACTTATATAATGGTAGCATTTTTATAACATTGTTTGCAAATTCACAAAGTTAAAAAAAAACTCTCTAAATAGATATATTTATTTTTGTATATGATATATTTTAAATAAACTGGGCAGAGGAGCAAAAATAACTTGAGTTTCAGCTAAACTCAGGAAGTATCAGCTATAATAATAATAATTAAAAAAAGAATCACTTAGACACATCGCATTACTGCTTGTCAATCTGAAGTTAATAATTTAATACCAGATGATGGCTTATGAAAGCCTGAAAATGACTATCCTGATTCAATAAATTGTGTGTTCAACACTTTCATTACCAAGCAGTTTGCAAACAAAAACACCCCATAATCTGAGTATTTTGGGTGCCCTGGCAAGCAAAGTTTACATTTTTTTTGAAAGCACATGAAATTTAATGAAAGTAAAATTAAATTGTTGGAAATTCATAGTGAATTCAAACTAAGTTTCCCATTTACAGTCAAAGTGGCAAAGATGGCTGGGAGAATTTGTCCAGTTAGCTTTAAATTTGAAATTCAGTTTGCATCCCCCAAGACACTCTCGCACATTACCCTGTATAAGAGATCTAAAGTACTGTTAATATTACTATTATTACTGGAATTTATAAAGAGTTAACAAAGTACTATCAGACTTAGGCCCCTATTTTAATAATTTTGGCTAAGCTTTTAAAATGATTTAATATTTTTGGATACACTTTTAAAATGTTTTAATATTTAGAAGAATATTTAGATTTTTTTAAATATGTTTTTATATATGGAATATTTTTGATATTTTTTTTTTTTTTTAAATATATAATTTAAAAGTTTATCCAAAAACACCAGTTAAAATGCCTACAAATTAAAGCTGTCAGATTTGAAGGACAAATCTAGAAGAAATAATTTCAGATTCATGAGGATTACAGAATTTGCAAATGCTTCAGAGCTTACTACTTATCTGATCATGAACTTTTTCAAGAAATAGTCCCTAAGATCCACACTGACCAGTTGGTGATTGATAGAGCACACAGGCCCTCTAAAAAAGAAATAACTATTGTCTAATATGCCTAGACACAAAAGAGCAAAAGAAGTCCCTCAGTATAAAAGAACAAGGTATATAAATGAAAATGTATTGAATAATTGACGCATGTTTTGGCGCAGAAGATTCGCCTTTTTCTAGACTGAGCATATGAAATGCTTCAGTTTAAATAGCTTAAAGATTCCCAGCATTAAAATTCAGCTGTCCACTAAGAGAACGGGGGAATATCTCCCTCACCAGCCCACATGCAGTGCAATGCGGCCGCCGTCTGGGGAAGGAGACAGGAGAGGACCCGGAGGAACTCTGTCTTGCAGCTCTGCTGGGTTCCTCTTGCGAGATCTGGAGCGTTGTGAACTCTAGCCCCACAGTTTTTCACTCACCACTAGCACCACTAGGGATGGCAGCACCGTCCCCCCTCCCAGGCTAAAAATAAGAAGGGAGAAGGGATACAATGCCTCTTTTTTTTTAATTAAATTTTTTTTTAAAAAGCTATATTGTCATTAACCTGCCTTCCCCCAACAAACAATCCCTCCAAACACACACACACAGCACCCTAACACACACACACACAGCACCCTCACATACACACTGCACACCTCACATCCACACTGCACACCTCACACTCAGCACCCTCACACACACACTGTAACCTCCCACACACAGCACCCTCACATGCAAACAGCACCCTCACACACACAGCACACACACACAGCATCCTCACTCACACAGCACCCTCACATACACACTGCACACACACACACAGCACCCTCACACACAGCACCCTCACACACAGCACCCATAACGCACATTTCATACCTCACACACTGCACACCTAACACACACTGCACACCTAACACACATACTACACCCACCCACACAGCACACACACACACAGCACTCTCACACAGCACCCTCACATACCCACACAGCACCTTCACACACAGTCCCTAACACACACAATGCGCAACTCACACACACTGCACATCTCACACACACTACACACCTCACACACACTACACACCTCACACACACTGCACCCCCTCACACACACACACAGCATCCTCACACACATACTGCACCCACACAACACACACACACACACAGGATCCTCACATACACGCACACAGTACTTCCAAACATATATGTATATATACTACAGAACCCCTCACATACTGCACCCATAAACACATTACATTCCAGACACACAATAGATCCCTTATCCAACTCTGGATCATCACACTAGATCCCTATATACGCTCTGAATCCTCTACACACACACACACACACACTCAGTAGATCTCCTATGCACACTCTGAGTCCTTCAAACACACACTAGATCCCCTACACACACACACTGCACCACCTACACACACTACACTACATTTCTGACATACACACTCTGGATCCCATATGCACACACTAGATTCCTTGTACGCAAACACATACTACATTCCCTAAACACACACTCTCTACAACCCCTACACACACTTCATCACCTATACACATACACACACACTACAGCCCATATGCACACACTCGCTACATCCCCTATACACACTATGCCCCCTATACACACACTCTCTGCAACACCTAGACACACATACATTACACCACCAACACAACATGACTGAAACTAACCTATTAACAAAACCACACCACAATCAGCTCACTCTACACACACGCAATCCCATAAACAGGCTCCAAACACATGCACAGTACTCTTTCCTGGCATTTTTGTCTCCTGGTATCCCATTAACGGAAACACCAGAGACGTTTCAAGCAAACACAACGCAAGCATGTTATTAAATTTGCTTGTGCTGTGCAGAACAAATACAGGGTATTTTTTCTCATGCTAGAGCTCTTCAGCAAAGCTCCTTGCATGGTCTGCCCTGAAAGAGCATTGAACCAACATGCTCACTTTGAGATGGGGCGTGCTTGTAATTTGGGATGACAAAACACACCGTATCTGGCCCTACCCCCTTTTCAGTGGGCCTCTGTGATGCTCGGGCCAAATTTTTTTCCCAGTCCAGCCCTGCTCATGCACATGTACCATACCTTGTCCACAGATTCTATGGTAGACTTTCATACCCTCCAAAACAAGTATTACATCCTAGAACATACACAGTACTTACTTCATTACCTTATCAAAAAATAGAAGCAGTTGGGAAGATTGAATGTGCCAATGGCCTGGTACAAAATTGTAAATTGATCTCCATGTGCTACCATTTATTGCAACCCCTGATTCAGAAAATTCAAAAAAGCTTAGCCCAAATGTCAGAGGTAAATCTTAACAGCACAATCTCACCTGACCAATGGAACAAAATTTTTCTCTTACACAAAGGATTGACTCGCTCCATATCATAGTTTGAACAACACAGAAAAAAATCTATACATATGGTATAGAAGGAGGGATATGAAATATTTAAATACATAAAGGAAATCAACACATTAAAGGAGGAGACTATATTTAAAAGAAGAAAACCTACTACAACAAGAGCACATAGTCTTAAAGGTGGGGAAAAGGTTTAAAAATAATATCAGGAAGTATTACTTTACTGAGAGGGCATGGAATAGCCTTCCAGTTGAAGTGACAGGTTAACACAGTGGGAGAGTTTAAGCATGTGTGGGATAGGCATAAGGCTATCCTCAACTTAAGATAAGGACAGGGACTAATTAAAAGTATTTAGAAAATTGGGCAGACTAGATGGGCCAAATGGTTCTTATCTGCTGTCTCATTCTATGTTTCTATGGTACATGGTGCCAACTAGACTAAAGAAATATTCCTCACTTAGTCAAAAGAATGCTTGAGATGTCAAGAATATCATATCTGATGGTCATGCTCTATAGTACAACTTTATTGGGCACAGATACACTCTGTCTTAAGGCAAACGATAGGATAAGATGTACCCTTCAACCCAACAACTTGCATAATACATTTTAATCTAGAGATACTGACTAAATCAGCAGAAAATTGCTTTAAATATCATACTTGCAGCTTAGCATTTTAGAGCGAGATGGTGGAAATCACCCTCACCCCCTCCACTTGAAGCAGTGCTCCAAACCATTGACAAAAATGTTATGTATGAGCGTAAATTCAGCCATAAACACTCCCAACAAATTGTTTCAGGAACACATATGCGATACTTTGCACTACTTTACTTGATCAATATTGGGTTTTTCCAATGTAGGTCCTTTTGCTAACATTATCCAAGGACCTAAGGTGACCTAAGCACTACCTTTGTTTTAGTGCTAAGAAGTCCACATATAAACCTTTTAATTCTGGAATTATGATGTACAAGATTGTTGTGATTTGGTTGTAATGTGATTCTTTGTAAAACCTTTTCCCATCCCTTTCCCCTTTTTTCCTTTCATTCTTGTATTTTTTTACAAAACTCAATAAAAAAAGACAGGTGTATAAAATATAAAACTGCAACATCTTTCTGGATGTGCAAAGAAAAGCTGGGTTATCCATTAGGGGACCAAGACAGCCATCATTGAGCTTCTGTCTGGGCCTTGAGCTCTGGTCCTGAGTGGGCCCCCTTCAAGCCAGCAGGGAAATCATAAGATCTCTCTTCATGCCTTGCACTCCCTCACTTCACAGAGGGAATGTTGTGCTCTTACCAATATACAGACCACTTTAAGAGCACCCTTGTGCTTCTTGATAAATTCAGAATGCTGGAACTACAAGGGCATTCTTAAAGTGGTGTGCACCTGTTATTGGTCCAGATCAGGAAGCTCCCCCACCGAGCCATTACTCACAGAAATAGAACCCAGGGCTCTAAAACGGGGCTACAATCTGGCACCGTGCTTCAGGCCCTGGGCAACCTTAATCAATCTTTGGTGCAGAGGGTTAACTACCATGAGTTTTTATTAACTTTCCAAGGTAGAGCAAGGAGTCTCTCTCTGCCATCAAGCTCAGAGAGTTGAATCAGCTTTGTTGCCATGGAAAGTGAAAAAAAAATCTTAATTCCAGATTCGTACTAAATACTTTTTAAAAGCTTTTTGCTGGCCCGCATATCCTGCTCTAAATCTGACAAAATAGATTATCCAGCATTGGGCAATTAGCTTTCAGACCCAGTCTACCTAAATTCTATGAGCAGTAGGATTATTGCTCTGTCACACAGAGATTTTACGTTGACCTTGGTAAAACTCGGCTTTTGCAGCTGCAGAATTTAAATAACATCTGGATTTAAGCAAGCTCTCTGTTGCTAAGATATGGCACTATGATAACGTCTATATATGGCTTTCAATATTCTTTTTTTTACACGAAGCCGGGAAATGCAACCTTCATTACTATTCTCCATGTAAGCTATAAAACATTAAAGGGATACAGTCACTTTCAGCCAATTTGTCCAATCCAATAGCTAACACTAGAAAATAAATTGTGTTATTAGTTAAATTAAAAAATAAAAATCCAATGTCATTTTATTTATTTGGATATATATCAATAGCAATTATGTCAAGGTACAATGTAAGTATCACTGCAGTATTAAGACAGTCAGTTGTTATTCAGACAGCCCAAACAGTTTTTATTTGTTATGCCAGTTGTCTAAACAACTTGATTGAGCTCTCTCTCTTTCTTAATTGCTACAAGTGTATGTAGCGTTACACAATGTTAGTAGTGAATATGTTAATTATTTTTAAGGCTTTATGTTAATAATGTGTTAAAAACAAGGTGTTTTTTTACCCATTAATTACATTTAAGTGACAATACCCCAGCTTAAAGGTTAACTCCATACACCATGACCACTTCAGTGTACGTGCAGCGTTTTGTATGAAAAGGCTTCAAATACGTTAAAGCCTTTGCGGCTAGATGTGTAACACTACCTCCTACGCACAAAATTCCATTGAGTCACTAAGAGAGGCCAACTGACGCTCTCAGCCAATGCAGAAGCCGGATGTTGTCATTGACCATTGGAAGACCCACAGAGCCTAGAAGGTAGTCAGGTAAATGGGCAAACTGTTGCTCCATTACCAGGAAACTGGGCCGAGGTACTGGTTTTACCCTGCTGTAGAGTTTGGAATAACACTTTGATATTTTAGGTTTAGCCTTACTTTCTACTGAGTCTCAGTGTAACTGTGGTGAAAATGTACCATCTTATGAAAAAAAAAAATACTTTAACAAGGCCTTTTTTTTTCAAAACACGGTAAAACACAAAGACTATTTTACCTATTTGATCTATTCATGTGTTCCTTGTTCTTTGTTCTAAAGCCATACAGACCAATATATTGATGTAAAAAAACGTGACTCCTATTTCTTAAAGTGACAAGCATATTTGAAAAAGTCGAGTTTTCTTGTATCAGACTCTTGAAGCGTTTTACATGATCTCTTCTGGAATACCAAGCAATAAACAATTCCTGCAACATGTCTTTTATACCAGATGGTTGGTTTCTGGTTTTCTTTCTGCGTGAGAATAGAATCTTAGAGCCATCAGAGCCACTAATAATCAGTTAATAGGAAACTGTTCTGACACTTCCACTGCGGCAGCATGTGAGATATTACCCAGCGTGAGTTTTTTATCCCTGTGATTCTCTTGTTTGTCTATTTTAAGGTTTTAAATGCATGTCAGCGTCCCAGCAATAATCTGTACAAGCGACTCATTTTCTCCTTGGAGAGAACACTAAATGCGTGTTAAGTTTTTTATACCAGTGGGTAAATGAAAATCAAAACAATATTGCAATTTGTTGACTTGTTTATGGTTGTAAAAGGATGGTTTAGTGCACCCAAGCAATTTGTTCTAATCTATTATAAAATGTTGTATCCAAATGATTGCATTTAGTAATTTTCCAAAATGCTTGTAGTTCAGAAGAAGGATGAATCATACAGCACAATTCAAAGAACTCTATATTAATAAGGAACTTTATATAATGGTGTGTCACTAAAATTGTCACGATGGGTATAAAAACAAGCAGCTATGTAGATCATAATGTCTTAAATGTCCTAAAGGAACACATCCAGTGTAAAAATGTTATAATGTTTTAAAAATTTAGTATATATACCACCAAAGAAAACATACATGCATTTAATTATACATTTTCAATTTGGGTATAGCTAAAACAGTTTGCAAAAGCTACAGATCTCTTGTATGAATCTTTTGCAAGCCCCACCCTTCAAACCCTACCCAGACTTTTTGTGGCTGTCCAATCACAGACTTCCTAATGCAGCTCAATGAGAAGTCTTTGCAAGGCAGGTGATCTGAGCAATTGCTGCCTCTCGAGTTTAAACAATCAGGAAGTAGCATTATCTGTTCTCTGATTGACAGCCTGGGGGTGTAACCAGGTTAATTTAGAAAAGTGCCAATTTCAAGTTAAATATGCATTTTCTGTAAAATGAAAAAGAGGACATACTCTTCGCACATAAAGCATTTCAGCTAGCTATGGTGCTTTAGGTGTTCGGAGTGTTTCTGTAAGACAAATGGCATCCATGTTAAAATAATAATTGGTATCTTATCAACTTTAAAATAAGATTGAGTAACATTATAGATACATTTTGGAAAATATTTACTAAGCAATGATTTATAGTGAGTTGAAAACTGAGCTGTTATTATTATTATTGGTATTTACAGGTGATACTCAAAAAATTAGAATATCGTGCAAAAGTTCATTCATTTCAGTAATGCAATGTAAAAGGGGAAACTAACATATGAGACAGATGCATTACATGCAAAGCAAGATAGTTCAAGCTGTGATTTGTCATAAGTGCGATGATTATGGCTTACAGCTCATGAAAACCCCAAATCCACAATCTCAGTAAATTAGAATATTACATGCAATCAATAGAAACATAGAAACATAGAATGTGACGGCAGATAAGAACCATTCGGCCCATCTAGGCTGCCCAATTTTCTAAATACTTTCATTAGTCCCTGGCCTTATCTTATAGTTAGGATAGCCTTATGCCTATCCCACGCATGCTTAAACTCCTTTACTGTGTTAACCTCTACCACTTCAGCTGGAAGGCTATTCCATGCATCCACTACCCTCTCAGTAAAGTAATACTTCCTTATATTATTTTTAAACCTTTGTCCCTCTAATTTAAGACTATGTCCTCTTGTTGTGGTAGTTTTTCTTCTTTTAAATATAGTCTCCTCCTTTACTGTGTTGATTCCCTTTATATATTTAAATGTTTCTATCATATCCCCCCTGTCTCGTCTTTCCTCCAAGCTATACATGTTAAGATCCTTTAACCTTTCCTGGTAAGTTTTATCCCGCAATCCATGAACCAGTTTAGTAGCCCTTCTCTGAACCCTCTCTAAGGTATCCTTCTGAAGATATGGTCTCCAGTACTGTGTACAATACTCCAAGTATGTCTCACCAGTGTTCTGTACAATGGCATGAGCACTTCCCTCTTTATACTGCTAATACCTCTCCCTATACAACCAAGCATTCTGCTAGCATTTCCTGCTGCTCTATTACATTGTCTGCCTACCTTTCAGTCATCAGAAATAATCACCCCTAAATCCCTTTCCTCAGATGTTGAGGTTAGGACTCTATCAAATATTCTGTACTCTGCCCTTGGGTTTTTACGTCCAAGATGCATTATCTTGCACTTATCCACATTAAATGTCAGTTGCCACAATTCTGACCATTTTTCTAGTTTACCTAAATAATTTGCCATTTGGCTTTTCCCTCCTGGAACATCAACCCTGTTACATATCTTAGTATCATCAGCAAAAAAGACATACCTTACCATCATGACCTTCTTCAATATCACTAATAAAAATATTAAAGAGAATGGGTCCAAGTACAGATCCCTGAGGTACCCCACTGCTGACAAGTCCAAGCTTCGAGTGTCACTCAGCCACTGCCTTACCCATTCAACAATATTGGAATCCAAACTTAAAGATTGCATTTTATTGATAAGCCTTCTATGTGCAACAGTGTCAAAAGCCTTACTGAAATCTAGGTAAGCAATGTCTACTGCACCACCCTGATCTATAATTTTAGTTACCCAATCAAAAAAATCAATAAGATTAGTTTGGCATGATCTCCCTGAAGTAAACCCATGTTGTCTCTGATCTTGAAATTCATGTGTTTTTAGATGTTCAACAATCCTATCCTTTAACATGGTTTCCATCACTTTCCCCACTACTGAAGTAAGGCTTACTGGCCTATAGTTGCCCGACTCCTCCCTATTACCTTTCTTGTGAATGGGCACAACATTTGCTAACTTCCAATCTTCTGGGACTACTCCTGTTAACAATTATTAGTTAAATAAATCTGTTAATGGTTTTGCTAGTACACCACTAAGCTCTTTTAATAGCTTTGGGTGTATTCCATCAGGTCCCATTGACTTATTTGTCTTTACTTTTGACAGTTGAAATAGAACCTCTTCCTCTGTAAACTCACATGTAATAAATGACTCATTTATCCTTTTTCTTAACTGAGGTCCCTTTCCTTCATTTTCATCTGTAAATACAGAACAAAAATATTCATTGAGGCAGTCAGCTAGAGCTTTATCCTCTTCTACATACCTTCCTTCTTTTGTTTTTAATCTAACTAATCCTTGTTTTACTTTTCTTTTCTCATTTATGTTTCTAAAAAAAGTTTTGTCCCCCTTTTTACTGACTGTGCTATTTTCTCTTCTGTGTGTGATTTGGAAGCTCTTATAACTTGCTTAGTCTCTTTCTGCCTAATCTTATAGATCATTTTGTCTTCCTCACTCTGGGTTTTCTTATAATTCCTAAATGCTAACTTTTTGTTTTTAACTATTTTGGCCACATCTGTGGAGTACCACAGTGGTTTCTTGAATTTTTTGCTTTTACTGACAAGCCTAATGCAAATTTCTGTTGCCTTCAATAGTGCAACTTTTAAATAATCCAATTTCTCTTGGACTCCATTTAAATTGCTCCAGTCTGATAATGACTCCTCTACACATATTCTAATTTTAGAACTGAGGGATTGAAGAGTTTGGAGAATGAGGACATGATCAACAGTGTCAAAAGCAGCAGAGAGGTCACTAGTATGGCGTAGTGGCCTTTAGATTTAGCTGTGATTAGATAATTTACGATTTTAGTCAGAGCAGTCTCAGTAGAGTGGACGGGCGGATGCCAGGTTGAAGAGGGTTGAAGAGAGAGTTGGAATTGTGGAAACAAGCCAAACGAGTAAAGACAAGATTTTCTAGAAGCTTTAATGAAAAAGGGAGCAGGGATATGGGATGATATTTGGAAGGGGAAGACGAGTCTAGAGATGGCTTTTTTAGGATGGGTACAACAGTAGTATGCTTAAGAGGAGCAAGGACAACACCAGATGAAATAGAGCAGTTTAGGATGTGTGTTAAGGATGGTACAAGGGGACAAGGGGAGAAAGATCTGATAAGGTGGGAAGGTACTGGATCAAATGGACAGGTGTTGGGACAAGAGAAGAAGAGAAGCGAAGCCACTTCATGCCTGTAGCTAAAGAGAAGGCCTGTAGGGTTGGGAAGGTATGGTCCATGTGTGGGTGCGAGAGGGAGGAGCAAAGGAGGGAGAATTATTTTCTTAACTGTTCTGTCATAACATAAAAAGAATCAACAATGGTTCCTGAGAATATAACATGGAGTTTAGCATACTACCGTGGCCTCCATAGTCACCAGATATCAAGTTTATAAAGCACCTTGTGGTGGATTGAGATATCATTAGCTAAAGAGAAGGCCTGTAGGGTGGGGAAGGTACGGTCCATGTGTTGTTGCGAGAGGGAGGAGCAAAGGGGGGAGAATTATATTCTTAACTGTTCTGTTATAACATAAAAAGAATCAACAATGGTCACCAGACACCAAGTTTATAAAGCACCTCATGGTGGATTGAGATATCATCATCATGAAAGTGTACATACTCCTATACATAGTTACATAGCTGAAAAGAGACTTGTGTCCATCAAGTTCAGCCTTCCTCACATATGTTGTTGCTGTTGATCCAAAAGAAGGCAAAAAACCTAGTCTGAAGCGCTTCCAATTTTGCCACAAACTAGGAAAAAATTCCTTCTTGACCCCAAAATAGCAGTCAGATGTCTCCTTGGATCAAGCAGCTATTACCCCACTAATTAGAAATTATATCCCTGTATGTTATGTTTTTGTAAGTATTTATCCAATTGCAGTTTAAACCTCTGTAGTGACTCTGACAAAACCACCTCTTCAGGCAGAGAATTCCATATCCTTATTGCTCTTACTGTAAAAAAAACCTTTTCTTTGCCTTAGATGAAATCTCCTTTCTTCCAGCCTAAATGTGTGACCTCGTGTCCTATGTATAGCCCTGTTTATGAATAGATTTCCAGATAAAGGTTTGTACTGGCCCCCGAATATATTTGTATAAAGTTATCATATCCCCTCTCAGGTGCCGTTTTTCCAAACTAAAGAGATTTTATTTTTTTAACCTTTCTTCATAACTAAAATGCTCCATTCCTTTTATCAATTTTGTAGCTCGTCTCTGGACTTTTTCTAGTGCCATGATATCTTTCTTTAGAACAGGCGCGCAAAATTGCACAGCATATTCAAGGTGTGGTCTTACCAGTAATTTATAAAGAGACAAAATTATATTTTCATCCCGAGACTGACATTGCATATTGCTGCCTAATTTGTTATCTTTAACAGTTCCCAAATCCTTCTAGTGTGTGATTATCCCTAATTCACTACCCTTTAGTGTGTAAGTTGCTTGTGCATTCTTAACCTCGAAGTGCATAACTTTGCATTTCTCTACATTAAATTTAATCTGCCATTTTAGTGCCCAGTCCCCCAATCTATCCAAATCCCTCTGCAGCAAAGCAATATCCTGCTCACATTTTATTACTTTACAAAGTTTTGTGTCATCTGCAAACACTGATACATGGCTTTCAATGCCTATTTCAAGATCATTTATAAATATGTTAAATAGAAGTGGTCCCAAAACAGAACCCTGAGGGACACCACTTACCACTTTTGTCCAGCCTGAAAATTTACTATTAATTACAACTCGTTGAACTCTATCATTAAACCAATGTTCTACCCAAGAACAAGAATATTCCTCTAGACCAATTTCTTTTAGTTTGAAGACTAACCTATTGTGAGGAACCGTATCAAATGTCTTGGCAAAATCCAAGTAGATCACATCCACTGCAACACCCTGATCTGTACTTCTACTTACTTCTTCGTAGAATGCAATTAGGTTAGTTTGACATGACTTATGTTTCATAAAACCATGCTGATTATTGCTAATAACAAAGTTCTTCACAATGAATTCCTGAATATTATCCCTAAATAGTCGTTCGAATATTTTCCCAGTTACAGAAGTTAAGCTCACAAGTCTATAATTTCCAGGCAAGGATTTTGAACCCTTTTTAAATATAGGAACAACATCTGCCTTCCTCCAATCCTCTGGTACAACACCTGAAACAAAAGAATCTTGGAAAATTAAATACAGAGGTTCACTTATTTCCCCACTTAGCTCCTTAAGTACTTGTGGGTGAATACCATCAGGCCCCAGAGCTTTATTTACATTAATTTTCTTTAATAGCTGTAGCACCTTGTCTCGAGTTATCCAATCACAAGTTATTTGCAAGTTTTTTGCAGCAATCATTTGCATATCTCTTGTCATAGGATCCTCATTAATATATACTGAAGAAAATACATGCATCAACTGTTCAATGCTATCATGCCAGCATACAGCACAATCTCCATGGCGTGTTTCCAGCTCCTCTTTGAATCCACGTTACAAATATTCCAGGCTGTTCTGGAGGCAAAAGACGGTCTTTCCCATAAACCCCAAGTGTCCCTATTTAGGAGGGGCAGTCTCTATTCTGGGCCCAAATCCCTTTTCTATCTCAATATCCCTCTTTTCTATGAGCTCCATATTGTTGGTGTGTCTGAGTGTATAACAGAGCTTCACAGCAATAATATTCACAGTAAAGTGTCTTTAAATTACAATAAATGTATTTAGAAATCAGTCTGGGTAAACAAGTTACGTTGTTCTTGTTATAAATTGCATTTTAGCTGAATAATTTGTTATCAGTAAGTCCCAGAGTGTGTATGTGTCACATCAAGCTCAAGGGAGGCATGTCACATTATTTGCATGTGATGTTACGTAAGTATGCTCATTAAATTTCATTGCTCTTTTATGGAAATTGTGACGAAGTGCCCTTCGCCACTTGTGCCTGGAGAGGACTGCTTGCCCGCCTCTTGCCCTGTGACTATGGCCCCTGGTTTGTATTGCCCTTTAAAGACATGATTTGGGCATAATGGATTTGTGTTGTGCTGCTGCTGGCCCTTTAAGAACCATCTGGGGACATACTGTGGAGTTACTGGGTGGCCACCATTTCCTGTATCAGAAGCACATGGTGAGAACAATGGATGGTGGCCATTTTAACTCACAGACACTGTTTGGACTTTTCAACACGGTGCCATCTCGACAGTATTTGGTGCACAGAGACATCGTGCAGTGGTTTTGGACTATACAGCAGGGGACACATTATACAGTAATTGTTTTTCATTTAGCCTGTATATGTTCTGCAGAATCTGCATTAAACTGTATTTTCCAAAGTACTGAACGGATCTGGGTGAATTTTGGATATGTGGTGCACCCAGATCCCCCGGTTCCAAGGATATACTTTTTATGGGGTTATTGCATGTTTTGGGGTCCCTGTGTGTTTTATGAAACTGTATTATTTCTGGCCAGCAGATAATTGAGCTTTGTGTATTGTAGAAACTCAATTATCTAGCCTGGCCCAGAGGAGGAGTTTTGTGTTGCATAAATTGTGAGTTCTGTGTGCCAGTAAATCAGTCTTGTTCCAGCATTAAGCCTTGGCTCATGTTTGGGGGAAGGGATACCTACACTCTGGGGATTGCTATAATCACTTACTCCCCAGAGGAAGCTCTTGCAATAGCTTGATTTGTTCCTGTTCCTGCTCTCTGGGGAAAGAGAGGTTCACCCACTGGAAGCTGGATCCTGGCCTTGGGTCCAGGGTGGGTGGAAACAGCAGAGACCCCGGCGCAGTTGCATCGCTGGAAGTGGGGTCTGCAGTGCTGATGGTGTCGGTTGGAGTGCTTGGAGTCCTCAGCGAGCACTAGGAGCATCGATTGGCGGAGGTACTCAGTCGGAGTGCCAGCGTTCCGTCACAGAAATCATTTAGGGAAGCAGAGTAGGGTCAAGAGCACTCATAGACACTTTGGTGTAAACTCTCCAAGCATTAATGTCCATGTAGATAACATAGCATTTCTGAGCATACCTTTAAAGAGCACTCATAGAGACTTCAGTGTAAACTCACCATGCTTTAATGTGCATGTAGATACCATAGAATTTCCAAGCATAGCATTCAAGAGCACTCACAGAGACTTCAGTGTAAACTCTCCATGCATTGATGTTCATATAGATACCATAGCATTTCCGAGCATAGCATTAAAGAGCACTCGTAGAGACTTCAGTGGAAACTCTCTATGCATTACTGTCCTTGTAGATACCGTAGCATTTCTGAGCATAGCATTCAAGAGCACTCATAGAGACTTCAGTGGAAATTCTCCATGCATTTCTGTCCTTGTAGATACCATAGCCTTACTGAGCATAGCATTCAAGAGCACTCATAGAGACTTCAGTGGAAACTCTCCATGCATTAATGTCCATGTAGATACCATAGAATTTCCGAGCATAGCATTCAAGAGCACTCATAGAGACTTCAGTGGAAACTCTTCATGTGTTACTGTCCATGTAGATACCATAGCATTTTTGAATACCTTCAACAGTCTATTTCCTGGTGGAATTTTCCTTTTTCTTTCTTTGTAAAACGCCTATATCTTTATTTCCTCCCTTCAAGTACCAATAGCAAATTTAGGCTTTTTAATATAATATTTTTGGATTTAATATTGCTGGCTAAACTTGTAAAATGATTTAATATTATGAAAATATTTAATTCTGTAATAATTTATATTTTTTGATATATTGATTTAATATATATTAATATTTTCAAAATAATCATGTTGAAAATATGAAATCATTTGAAAAGCTTATTCAACATAAAAAAATCAAGGCCCTATTTCTTATAGCATTTAGGCTCACCGATAGAGCTTGATTCTTTGTCTAAATTGCCACAATGCTAGAAGCAGTGAAGGTTTTATTGCATCTATGTGTATAGATGTTTTTTTTTGTTTGTTTTTTTTTTTATTCCATATTGATAATTACTCTGTACTCAAAATGTAAAACATTGTGGATCATATTGGTGCTTAGCAAATAAAAATACATTTAAAAGATAATAATAAATAGCAATAATAATATGAAAAACATTAGTCTGATTGCATTTACATAAATCTTTGTGATTTGATTTCTGGTAGATAAATAAATTATCTGATATTTACTAGATTATATGGACAATACAAGTAATCAATTGCTATTGACTCCACGCTGTGCATATTTCCTTAATAAGCAAAAAAGGCCATTCTAAGAGTCATATATACATTGCTTCTTAGCAGTCTCTAAGGTGATAGTAATGCTCAATGACACATCAGTTCTCCAGTTTAACAGCTAGAGGAGTCAAGGATGGTAGAATGTTTAAAAGTAAAATATACTGTAATTATAGCATAACACATGCCATTTTACATTGATCTTCAGAAGATAGAATGTGCTGTATGGACTATAAATAATTACCTTTAAATTAATTAACATGCAACATGTTGATAAAAAGGGCCAACATGTTGAGTCAAACAGCATAGCCTCTGAAAGAGGCTTCAGAGTTGAGGAGCTAAATGGGAGACATTTATCAAAGTGGCACAGACAGCTTTACATATTTTTGGCTAAATTTACTAGATCTATTTCCCCCCCCCCCCCGTGCATGGGGTACAGCACACAGCTCTCAGAGCCATTCCCTGCCACTTGGAGAGGTGCCAACTGCAGAATCTCTTGAACCATAAACTACTGTTAGATAGATGAGCCATTTTTACCTCTTCCTTGGACCTCAATCTTCCTCTGAGAAAATGTGTTAATTATACTGGTTTCCAAGGCCATAATCTTGTGCTGGGAATCTTGTACTTCTGCCACACATTATATATGACTACTTTGGAACTAAATTATTACAAAGCACATCCCTTAGTGCTCTGCTGATGACCCAACTCTTCTGCCTGCTGTTCTTCCTGTTTGATATGGTACTCCTAAATTTCCAGATACAACTCTTTTACCTGCACAATTTGTAGACAATTTTTAACACAGGACCAAAGCAGAGATAAGCACTGACGAATGCCAGCCTTGCTTTCATCTCGCTAATGAATTCCTCTTTCTGGTACTGTTCATAGAATATTGCTTGTTTTCCTGATAATGGTTATAAATTCTCTGAGAAGGATTGTCCTCCAACAGTATCTTGTTGGCAGGCGTTAAATAGAATTATGCTTTGCAAATAGCAATTCTTTTCTCCATTTCCAACAAACCCGAGACAGAGTTTAGAGCAGCTGAGAAACATACTACATACTGATTTACTAGACTGGTTACAGGGTTTAATACATCACAAACTGTTGACACAAAAGGGTCAGACAAAGAATTGTGGAGGCAGTGGTGTATTTCAAACACAAATAAAAGACATAATTCAAAATTAAGGAGATTATTCATTTGACTCACATTTTCTATTTGAGTGAATAAACCCTTCTTGAAGTAATTTAAGCAGTTCATTCTTCAACCTGTTTATTAGACCCCAGGTCAAGTGCAACTGTGCATCTGTCAATGTAGTAACAACATTAGCAGTCTGTGTGTAGATGTGTTGTTTAGTAACTACGAGGGACTTGTTTGCTTAATTGACAACCTCTTCAGTAGACATGAGTTCCAATAATTTCTGACAGTATTATCACCTTGAGCTTTAATAAAAATGAATTCTACCCCAAGTAATCATTAAAACTTGGTACACTCTAACGTCAGCTGTTACCCAAGCCAGCTCAATGTAAAATGCGTTTACAGCTACATGTACTTCTGAACTGTGGCAATCTTGAATGAAATTAATTATATTAAGAAATTATATGAGCTATCACCACCTTTATTAGACAGTTTCTAATGTACAAAATGTAGTGAAAATTAAAATAGATTGTTTTTGCTAATATTGCAAGATGCATATTACACAAAAATCTGCAAATATTTCTACTTACCAGAAGTGAAAATAATTTTTCTTGGATCCTGAAATAAAACGCAATTTAAAAATTAGATTAAAATCTAAAAATTGCCTTTATACAATTATTAATTTACAAAACATTAAATAGGCACAAAGTGATCAAAGGCTCATTATGTTGTAATTTATCTTCATTTTATCAGACACATGTCCTAGATCTTTTGTCATCTTCTAGATAGAGAATGTCACAAATAATGTTCGCCCTATTCCTGATAAATGAGCATTATGAAATGGATCTATAGTGTAGCTCTTTGCTTTCATTCAATCTTAATATCTGCTTAAAGCTTTTTTTTTTTTATTAATGAGTAGATGAGCAATGGCAGAATTAATGTGTATCTAGTCATCTGGGAAAGCAATCCAGTCTTTGCATGTGACATGTCCTTCACTTGACATAAGAATATTTGCAATTAATGAATATTTTAGAAGCTGATATAAGAATAAGTGATTTACAGTCTTCTACAGACGTGGGTTGCAAACTAAACAGTAGCTCATATTCATACAGATGAGCTACAGAATTCAGAATCCATACACAGAGTAATGTTGTTTCAATTTCTTTCTTTTATGTTATCTAAAGATGGCAATTCCGAAGGATACTTCAATCATCCTAACCACTACAGCCCCCTGTGGTGGCTATGATGCCAGGAGTATCCTTACCTGGTGCAAGCTGTTTAGTATAGTTTTGCCATTTTATCTGGGTTTCTACTGGTCTCCAAGGCTCCTTTCTTGCCAAGCTACAGAAACCAAAAGCTGATCCAGACTCTCTGCCAATGAATGGCAAAATGTGCATGAAAATTTGCACAGAATTGGCATTAACCAACCTAGTACTGTTGTTCCTGAGCTGAGTAATGACACCCTAATCATGGTGCTGGAGTTGTATACAAACTCCAGGCATCATGACCACTTCAAAATCACTGAAGTGGTCATGGTGCTTGAAGTAACCCTTTAAGGTAGTATTGTCATATTATTGATAAACATTTTCTTTTATCATCTCCCAATAAACACTATTTGGGTGCCATAATTTTACTATGAAGCCACCTATATTTCACATGTAATTTGCATGTAATTATTATTATTTTTTTTAAATATGACTTACCTCATTTTTGTAACGAGCAACATTTAAGTCTACAAAATCGTTGTTGAAGTTTGAGGAAAAGTTTATCGCATTGTGAATATGAGCTCCAACATGAATGGCTACATTGTAGGGAAAAACAACAAATTAATAATGTTTCAGCAGACTGTGGATTTAGCACAATGCACTCTTTTTTACTAAATGGAGAGTCTCATTAAGCAGACCATAAAAGTCTCTTTTTCATCGAAAACAAAATGGCATTTAACCAGTATGCAAGATTTTTGCCAGCTCTGCTATTTTGGTTTAGATTTGGTTCTGATGTCACTAAAACTCACTGTTTAGTGATAAGATCCATATATTTGTGATAAAATCGGTGGAACTGAACACATTTGTTTGCTGAGGCAGGTGATTTTAAGTAGCCTTATAAAATTGAAAACTGTATTTTTGTTTTTGTGTGTGCACTCTTCCTATATCTGTATTTTTTAAATATCTTGGTCTTTGTAGCAACACAACTGCTTAGGAATGTGTGTGTGCCCCCAATTACCATTTTGTTAATAAAATCCCAGTCTTGCAGCCAGTGTTAATTTCCAATTTAGTTTTAGTCAGTTTGACTAATAATCCGTTTTAGTTTTAGTCATATTATAGTCATCTGAATTGGTTTAGTTTTAGTCTAGTCTTAGTCTACTAAATCTCCAGTAGGTTTTAGTTGACACAACTAAAATCTAATGGGTTTACTTAAAGCCTCTATTCGTCTCTTTTGTCTCTTCCACAGCCCCTCTGTGTCTCTCTGGGTGTCTCTCTCCCAAGCCCTGGTCTGTCTCTTTTTTTCCCTTCCACAGTCCCTCTGTGCAGTGTTATTTTCAATTTAGTTTTAGTCAGTCTTTTGAATAAAAGGCCATTTTAGTTTTAGTCGTATTTTAGTCATCTGAATTGTTTTAGTTTTAGTCTAGTTTTAGTGAAACTAAAATCTGACTAAAATTGTTAGTATACAAAATTATCACTGCTTGCAGCTGCTGCATTGAGCTCTCAGAAAAAGAAACAACTCAGTCAATCATAATGTACACTTTACATTCCATAACACTGGCCAAATGATCTTATGCGCAGTATTTTATGGGCACAGAAGATATTTCTGTAACTACTAATCACTTACAGCAAGCATGTCAAACTCAAAGTCTAGCACGATCCACATAAACAAGGTTTAAATTTATGAGGACCGAAAAAAAACAAAAAACTTAAATTTTCATAGAAACTTAGGTTTATTTTAAAAAGTACAGTATAAAAAAAACAGCATCCCCCTCTACTAAATCCCAGCCCCCCATATACTAAATCCCAGGCCCCCCCATATACTAAATCCCAGTCCTCCCCCCTCTACTAAATCCCAGTCCCCCCCATATACTAAATCCCAGTCATCCTCTAGCCAACAAGCAGACTCCACTCACATTGCCGCTGCCAGTATATGACTCCGGAGTCTGGTATACCCCAAATGGCGCCGTCCGACCCTGTGCCAAATCTGATCCTCCCGCTACTTCTTGAAACCCTGTGAAGGTGGAGCAGGTCGATGTCACGTCGGAATTTGATGTGGCGTTGCGTGCCTCCATGCACCTTCAGGTACTCCACTGTCCAGTCGCAGCCAATGCAACACTGAGAGACACACACACTCACTGACAGACACCACACATGCACTGAAAGACACACACATTCACTGAAAGACACACACATTCACTGACAGACACACACACTCACTGACAGACAGACACACACACTCACAGACACACACTCACTGACAGACACACACACACACACTCACTGACAGACACACACTCACACACTGACAGACACACACTCACACACTGACAGACACACACACACTCACTGACACACACACACTTACACACACATCATTTTCTTTATTGCTCCCTACCTTTGGGGGTTGATGTGGGGCCTCTCCCTGGGTCCAGTGGGGATCTTCTATCTTCTCTACACTGCTCCCTCACATGCGGTTTAGTGATGCCGGGTGCCGGAATATGACATCATATTCTGGCGCCCGGCTTCACTACAGACTGCGCAGTGAGGAGCAGGAACACCGAGCTCCCTAGCTGGCCCTCCTACTTGGCCGGGTAAGTTTTAACAGAGTAGGCACCTGCAATGTGGAGAAAGCAGGTGCCTACTCTGCTATAACACCAAGCATGTACTCGTGGCTCTCTGCCCGCGTGTTTGACATGCTTGATTCACAGTGTTTACTGAGGAATAAGCTTCTGCAGGTCTTTCAATTTTTATTACTTTACTGTGAGCATCAGTTGATTACTCTCAGCCAATGAATGGCACACTGTGCATGAATATCTGCACAGAATTTATATTAACCAATCGTCTTGTGGGCTGGCGAATGACACCCAAACCATGCTGTCAGGGGTGGAGTTACACCTCGACCAGCAAATGAGTTAAACGCTATATTGGCAGCATTTCAAACTGGACCGCTGAACATACAGACTCCATGTGCCATGACTACTTCAAATCATGGTGTTCATGGTGTTTGCCCTTTAAGTAAAACAATTGTCAATTATTAAGTATTAAGTATATGAAACAGTATCACATTTACAGTCACAGGGATTTTTAGTATTATGTTTACTTAATCCTGTATTTAGCAAATATGTATTTGTGTAGTTTGAAAAATAAAATTAAATGTCGAAATTCATCTCTCTTTATCCTGCAACTGGGCACCTGCGTCTTAGCGCCCTGTCAGTCATTGTTATAAACCCTGTCCTTTGCACCTGGCAATCAGCATAGAGAACGCATACAGAGAAGAGACACATATAACAATGTTTCCATTTTTCCATTTCATTTTTGTAAAGTTTGCTGTGGCTGTGCCTGGACTGGATCATGATGTAATTTGATACATCATGTGAATTTATAAGAAAATTAAGCATCTCTTGATTAAAGGTTAACACAAGTTATAGATGATGTTAATGAACGGTGTAAATTCCAGAAGCTGACAGTTCCCCTTTAAATTTCCCCCGATAATAGAATCTATCTCCACGTCTGTTTCTATGACAATGTCTTTTCCTGTTTAGAATTCTGCAAATACCTCTTTCCGCCAGTCAACCTCATCTTGTTTGCTGACTAACAGAATCAGCCGAGCAATAAATATAGTAAGGATAACATGATACGTCTATAAGGGCTGTTTGGAGTGACCTCCAGTAATTCACAAAGCATACTTTATTTAAAAACACTTTCTAAACGAGCAATAATTTTAATATTAGCAGAACATGTGAAAGCCGGGTTCTAACATAGTGGATAAATTCTGGACTTGTCTATAACTACTGTTGATGCAGACTAGCATGACGGTGATAGACTTTGAGTCAATGGCAAAAAAAAAAGTTTTTTTTGTCGTTTATTGACATTTGTGATTATTTTAACCTACTCTGCATCCAGTGGCATTTAACAATTACACTAAAAAACAAAACTAAAAATCTGTAGTTATGCCACAGACCTTTAGAAAAAAAAATGTTATTTATTTTTTGCTAGGCTTTTGTTTATGCATTATCTACATAATAAACTATAAAACAGGGTAGCATTTTGAACAGACAATCCCGTTAACATTCTTTTAGGAGTAACAAGTCCTCTAAAAAATTAACAAGAAATGTCAAACAGGAACACGCAACATGGCAGCTATTCTCAACTCGACAGAATCCAACCGTCTGCAACCTGAAACGACAAAAACTAGCCTCACAGAGCAATCTTGGTGGAGGTTGGAAGAGCTCTTAGATAACTTCTGGGCCTCCTTGGAGGTATGTCAGATGGCCACATTGTCGCAACCAAGAGAGGAAATTCGATAGAGCGAGACCTGGATGATGGAGAAGCCTCCGAGAGGCAATCAGCTTTCCCCAGTGAAAACACCTGCAACTATTA
>OW240912.1:397712982-397905888 GCA_933207985.1 Pelobates cultripes | reverse complement strand
CTGGCTGTGTGGGATAGTTATGGTATCTCCTTATTGTGTCCAGCTCTGTGTGCTATTTCTCTGTATTTTACTCAGCTCTGCCTGTTGAATGCATATCTCTGTAGTTTACCTAGCTCTGTGTACTGTATGTGCCCAGTTCTGTGCATTACATCTATGAAATATATATATTTTTTTATTATATATTTTTGTCTCAGCTGTTTGTTGTATGATTATCTCTGTATTGTATTCAGCTCTATGAATTTAAAAAATGTGCCCGTCTTGTCTTATTGTATGAGCATCTCTATATTATGCTCAGCTCTCTATATTGTAGGATTATCTGTGTATTGTACTCAGCACTTTTCGTTGTTCCCATCTTGTTTTATTGTATGAGCATCTCTGTATTATGCTCAGCTCTCTGTATTGTTCGAGTGTCTATGTACTGTATAGGGAGTAGTAAAATTCTGGGGGCGGAGTCTGTTTCCCCACCATCTTAAAACTTCACAAGCTGCCACTGGTTCCAACTTATATTTACTTGGCTCTGTTTCTTTTGAAATTAAAGATTTATTAAAGTACACATTTCCATAAGCTAGTAATAAATTAGAATATAAAACCTAAAACTGTCAATTAGTTTACTTATTAGAGGATGATTTTATTAACATTCATAAGGGAAATAAATCTGCTAATAACACTTTGTATTTGTTTGCCACAATGAGATTGGAAACAAAATGAACATAATTCTTACTGTAAATGCTTTGAGCTATCATTTTCTCTTTTCTTAATTAAAGAAAAACTTATTATTGCAATGATAATATTGTTTGTTATAATTTTTTTTATTTTAGAACGGGTAAATTAGGTTGTTATTTTTGTTAGGCAGTAATAAATAATGTATAGAACACACATCGATATCTACAATAAAAAAAACCCCCACTAAAATAGCGTAATACCGTTGGGTATTAACCTCAGGATTAAATACTAGATTGCATGTGCAAAAACAAATTGATAGTAGGCCTTAAACTTCTCATATACAGGGCTCTTCTCTCTTCCTTGTTCTCACATCCAAAACATAATAATTGTTTTTCAATACTTTATAATCCCTCTTTTAGTGTGTTCCTTCACTGGTGTTACTGTTTGTTGGGGGCGAAAATTGTGATTTACACAGTAATAAAAAAATAATGTGTCTTGTGCATTTTTTTGAATTTATTTAGTTAATTGCAGATTCAAATATTTCTGAAAGTCTAAATTGAAATGCTTATGTACCCATCGGTAGAACTCTTCCTGAATGTTTAGCTCAGTTTTACTACTTCCCTGCGATCCTTGTTCAACTTTTTTTAAATGAGAAAAGAAAAGTAAAACAAGGATTAGTTAGATTAAAAACAAAAGAAGGAAGGTATGTAGAAGAGGATAAAGATCTAGCTGACTGCCTCAATGAATATTTTTGTTCTGTGTTTACAGATGAAAATGAAGGAAAGGGACCTCAGTTGAGAAAAAGGATAAATGAGTCATTTATTACACGTGAGTTTACAGAGGAAGAGGTTCTATTTCAACTGTCAAAAGTAAAGACAAATAAGTCAATGGGACCTGATGGAATACACCCAAAGCTATTAAAAGAGCTTAGTGGTGTACTAGCAAAACCATTAACAGATTTATTTAACCAATCATTGTTAACAGGAGTAGTCCCAGAAGATTGGAAGTTAGCAAATGTTGTGCCCATTTACAAGAAAGGTAATAGGGAGGAGTCGGGCAACTATAGGCCAGTAAGCCTTACTTCAGTAGTGGGGAAAGTGATGGAAACCATGTTAAAGGATAGGATTGATGAACATCTAAAAACACATGGATTTCAAGATCAGAGACAACATGGGTTTACTTCAGGGAGATCATGCCAAACTAATCTTATTGATTTTTTGATTGGGTAACTAAAATTATAGATCAGGGTGGTGCAGTAGACATTGCTTACCTAGATTTCAGTAAGGCTTTTGACACTGTTGCACATAGAAGGCTTATCAATAAACTGCAATCTTTAACTTTGGATTCCAATATTGTTGAATGGGTAAGGCAGTGGCTGAGTGACAGGCAACAGAGGGTTGTAGTTAATGGAATATATTCGAAGCTTGGACTTGTCACCAGTGGGGTACCTCAGGGATCTGTACTTGGACCCATTCTCTTTAATATTTTATTAGTGATATTGCAGAAGGTCTTGATGGTAAGGTATGTCTTTTTGCTGATGATACTAAGATATGTAACAGGGTTTATGTTCCAGGAGGGATAAGCCAAATGACAAATGATTTAGGTAAACTAGAAAATGGTCAGAATTGTGGCAACTGACATTTAATGTGGATAAGTGCAAGATAATGCATCTTGGACGTAAAAACCCAAGGGCAGAGTACAGAATATTTGATAGAGTCCTAACCTCAACATATAAGGAAAGGGATTTAGGGGTGATTATTTCTGATGACTTAAAGGTAGGCAGACAATGTAATAGAGCAGCAGGAAATGCTAGCAGAATGCTTGGTTGTATAGGGAGAGGTATTAGCAGTAGAAAGAGGGAAGTGCTCATGCCATTGTACAGAACACTGTACAATACTCCTTACTTGGAGTATTGTACACAGTACTGGAGACCGTATCTTCAGAAGGCTATTGATACCTTAGAGAGAGTTCAGAGAAGGGCTACTAAACTGGTTCATGGATTGCGGGATAAAACTTACCAGGAAAGGTTAAAGGATCTTAACATGTATAGCTTGGAGGAAAGACTAGACAGGGGGGATATGATAGAAACATTTAAATATATAAAGGGAATCAACACAGTAAAGGAGAAGACTATATTTAAAAGAGGACATAGTCTTAAATTAGAGGGATAAAGGTTTAAAAATAATATCAGGAAGTATTACTTTACTGAGAGGGTAGTGGATGCATGGAATAGCCTTCCAGTTGAAGTGGTAGAGGTTAACACAGTAAAGGAGTTTAAGCATGCGTGGGATAGGCATAAGGCTATCCTAACTATAAGATAAGGCTAGGGACTAATGAAAGTATTTAGAAAATTGGGCAGACTAGATGGGCCGAATGGTTCTTATCTGCCGTCACTTTCTATGTTTCTATGTTTCTTTTATGTGAATAGGTCAATAGTTAGGTTTGCATGTACGGTTGTCCACTACAGTCTGAATTGAAAGATAAAATTATCTGTCAAAAGAGTTATTTTGGAAAATTCTCAGAAATTCTCAAAAATTGGGTTATTCAACAAGTGAAAGTGAATTCTAAATTTCGGCCATAGTAGTCGGATTGGAAAAATTATTCAAGTCATATAAACTGTGAATTGATGACAATTCACACTTTAGTAAATAATCAATATGGACCTCCTAGGGGTTGACAGAGATTTATATAAACTATCGGCTCAGTTCTACACACAAAATGATATGGAGGCAGATGCAAGCATACCCGGGGAAACAAATAATTTAATTTTCAGCATTGGTAGTATTACCAAAGCCATTTGGATACATAGTTTGAAAAGGTACTTTCAATACAAACATGTAGAATATGAAAGTGATAAAAAAAAAAAATCATACAGCAAAATCAGCAATGAAAACACATTAGGTGCAACTTAGCTAACATGGGCTTACATGGATGGACACCCCACAATTTAATGAAGAGCACAACCAAAATGAAGATGTTCTGGGACTCCTGTTTATCATGTTTGGTCTCACCACAATCTTTTGGTACCTAGCTATATGCTCTCAGAGAGGTTTCATTTGAGGTAGCCTCTGTGAATGTGCAGACTAAGTGATGTGTTAAAGTTTTCTGGAATTTCTTGTAGTAAAGGTTATCTAGCCCATCAGGGCCTGGTGATTTGCCTGGTGATTTGCGACCTCTTGGTCTGTTATTGGGCATGTAAGTTCTGCCTGTTGAATAGTGGAAAGTTGTGGAACATTTATCTTGTTGAGATATGTATTAATTTCGGCTGCTAAGGGTGGATGTGTATGGCTGCTGTTTTTCAAGTTGTATGGTTCGGCATAGTATCGAGCGAATTAATTACGAATATCTCTCGGTGATGTGAGTTTAGTCCCACTCCGAGAGATGAGGTGCGCTATTTTTTGAGAGGCTTGTTGTGCTTTCAATCTATTTTCTAACATTCGGCTAGCCTTTTTCCCTTGGGCGCCGTGTCATGCTTTACGTTTTCTAAGATGGTAACCCTATTTTTCAATGTCCTGTTGGTGGATAAACCTATTTAAGTGGACGATTTTGTCCTTCACTGTTTTGAATGGTGTCAGTTGATTTCTGATATTAAGTGTTTGGGATGGTGTCAGTTGATTTCTGATATTAAGATCATATAATTCCTGCTGACGTTTTTTTAGTTGTGCTTGAGATAATTTTCGTAGTTGAGATGCTCTCTGTATCAAAAGTCCTCATTCTACAGGTCTGTGTGCTAGCCACACGGTGTCCATGGTCACGTCAGATGTGTTTTCTGTGAAGTAGAATTGCAGTGCCAAATCAACATTGGTGGTAAACTTGGTGTTGTGTAATAGAGAATCATTAATTCTTCAGGGGTTTCTATTTTTAAAATCATAGAGATCCTTCAGCTCTAGGGTTACAGGTGCATGGTCTGACCAAGTTATTGGTTTTATGTCACATTGGACCAGTTGGTTAAGATGTGTGCCTCTCAGAAAAAATCCATCTATTCTAGAGTAGGTATTGTTCATGGGTGAAAACATACAATATCCGCTGCTTGTGCTCTGAGACCACAGTAACCCCTGTGAGCTATCAACATACGTGCAACAGTGTTATTTATCTAATGACATGGTAAGAAGCTCTCCCCTTCTAACCCCACCCAGACTTTCTGTGGCTGTCTAATCACAGACTTCCCAATGCAGCTCAATGAGAAGTCTTTGCAAGGCAGGTGCCCTGAGCAAATTGCTGCCTCTTGTGTTTTGCTGCACTGAACTAAGCAAACCAGGAAGTAACAGAACTGGTTGTCTGATTGGCAGCCATGGGTTATACCAAAGAAAAGTGCCTATGTGTATTGAAATCAAAGAAAGGTTAAGTGCTTTAAAGAACTGTAGTGGATGAAGACTAAGTAAAGTTCCATTCTTGAATGGAATTGGCCAGTACATTTTAAAGCACTTTAGAGATTTATGAATATATTAAAAAGAGCCAAATCCAAAATAAAAGATAAAAACAAAATGCTAACATTTACAAGTCTTTCTTTTTGTGCAAATCAGCCTTTGGTCTAACATTCTAGGAAGTAGCTTGGCCAATCAGAAGCCTCTCATTTTGGTCTACAGAATCGGACTATTTGACATGTTTAACCTAACATTGTATTAGTGTAAGTGAACATATCATGGAAGGTTGACTTGGCTTACACGTCTATTGGCTGCAGACCATAAGTAGTTGTCTTCCTAGCTCCGGCTGATCAGAGTGTTGCTGCAAATTACCAGAGGAAAGCACTGACACTGCAAGTTCCTGAGCTCGCGAGACAGTTACTCATGGTCTTCACCAAGTAGAGGGGCAGACCAGATTCCCAGCACATTGGATCACCAGAGTTCAGCATGCCCCTCCCTGCAAGGTAACAGGGAAGGGAGTAGGATACTTGATTTTAAATAATGATTAATTTAATAAAATTAAATACACACACACACACACACTATACATGGATGCAGGGGTATAAAGAGGGCTGGGGGTTGCAGTAAAGATTTTTCACACAAGATGCCTAAAGGCCTAAGGCCAGCCTGCTTGCATGTAGTGTTAATGTTAAAATGATGGAATATGCGACATATACATATACACTGCCACACACATATTTACAGAGATACAAAAACATACTGCTAGTGGCATAACACCACAGTTGCAGTGGCCGGAGCTATGACTGGGCCTGTCGCCCCCTATGACTAGTGGACCGGCATCTTTTCAGGGTCGATGCACAGCCGCACCAGCCCGGGGCAAAATGGTCATCAGGTGACCTTGCTCCCCCTCCTGCCAGTCACTGTATGTAGTGTGGCTGAGCGGAACTCGGAATATGGTCTCACAGGAAGTGCTCACTGAGAGAGAACTTCCTGTCACACCAAGTACTGCAGTCCTCTCGGAGGTGAGCAGATAGGGGAAGGGGGTAGGGGACAGATACATGGGAGTTTTGGGAATGAGACACATTGAGGCAGGGCCACCTTAACAGTATTACGCTGGGGACCTGCCTACGCAATACGCTGGGGACCTCCCTACGCAACCACTCACAGGACTAAAAATGTAAATTATCAATAAAATTAAGCTTATATTGATTGGTACCTCCAACAAATGCAATACATGCATACCATGCATACATACAGACTGCTGTATAGATTCACAGATTGTTGAATACACACAGACAGACTGTTGAGCAGACACACAGACTACTGAACACACACACAGACTGTTGAATATACTCACACAGACTGCTGGTACACCCACAGCTGAATACATAAATACTGCTGAATACATACACACAACTGAATACATAAAGACTGCTGAATACACATGCACAGATTGCAGTGAGGGGTGCGGGGCTGCAGCATGTGTTTGTATGTGAGAGGGATGCAGCATGTGTGTAAGAGGGGTGCAGCGTAGGTGTCTTGTGCCGTGTGTGTGAGAGAGTGGTATTTGTGTGAGGTGCAGCGTGTGTGTAGGGGTGCCGCTTGTCTGTTGGGGGCGTAGCATGTGTGGGATGCAGCATGCATGTGAGGTGTGCAATATTTGTAGGGTTGCAGTGTGTGTGAGTAATGCAGTGTGTGCATGTGTGAGGGGTGCAGCGTGTGTGTAGGGGGTGCAGAATGTGTGTGCGGGGTGCAGTGTGTGCGTGTGTGAGGGGTGCAGTGTGTGTGAGTGATGCAATGTGTGTATGCATGTATTAGTGTGCATATGTATGTGTGGAGAGTGCAGTGTGTGTGTGGAGAGTGCAGTGTGTGTAGGCGTGGGGTGCAGTGTGTGGTATATACCCCTCCCTTGTTCTTTCCGGAGGGGGGGAGGGGATATTTCACACCCTGGTGGTTCAGTGGTGGCACGTGTACGTTAGCCTGCAGTTACTATGGCTGCAGGCTGACTTCACTTTTCTACTCCCACAAGCTGACTGCGTAAAGATGATCCTGGGGCTAGGAGGAGGGAAATGAGACACATGAAGTGACAGGTGGAATGAGACAAATAGAGGGTTAGGTGGGGATGAGACAAATGAAGGGGCTGGTGGGAGGGAATAAGGGGAGGAAATGGAGGGGCTGGAGTGACTTGGGGAGGGAATGAGACACATGGAGGGGCTGGGGTGAGAGGGAATGATACACAGAGGAACTGCAGGGGGAATGAGACACATAGAGGAGCTGGGATGAGATAATAAGACACATGAAGGGGGATGACTAGGAGGGAATGAGACACATGGAGGGACTGGGGGAGAGAATCAGATGCATGGAGGGACTGCGGGGGAATAAGACGCTTAGAGGAGCTGGGGGGAAATGAGACACAGACAGGAATGAGACACATGGAGGGGTGAGTGGGGAGAATAGAAATGGAGGGGCTTGAGTGGAAGCAATGAGATGCATGAAGGGAAAAAAGGTGGGGATAAGAAACATGAGGACACTGGGGAAAATAAGACAAGTGGAGGGTCTTGGGGAAATTAAAGACTTGTAGTCATAGAGGGTTGGGGGGAATGAGACACATGGAGGAGCTGGGGGAATGAGATAATGGGGGATAATGAGAGGGGGATGGGACACATGGACGGACTGGGGGGAGAATGAGACACATGGAGGGGTGAGTGTGGATAATACAAATGGGAATGAGATGCATGAAGGGGAGGAATGGAAGGTCTGGGAGGGAAATTAGAGACTCAGGCATAGAGGGTTGGGGGGGATTGAGACACATGGAGGAGCTTGAGGGATAATAAGACACGTGGATGGGCAGGGGAAAATGAGACACTTGGAGGGATGAGTGGGGATAATACAAATGGAGGGACTTGAGGGAGGGAATGAGATGCATGGAGGGGAAGATGGTGGGAATAGGACACATGGAGAGGCTGGGGAAAATAAAACACTTGGAGGGTCTGGGGGGAAATGAGACACATGGAGGAGTTGGGGGGAGTGAGACACTTGGTTGGGCTGGGAGGGGATGAGACTTGTGAAGAGGCTGTGGGGCAATTTTTGCACGAGGGCCTGATGGTTTCTAGTTACACCTCTGCTTACAGCAGGCCCGGACTGGCCATCGGGCATACCAGGCAAATGCCCGGTGGGTCGCGATGACCATTGGCCGAGGACAGCAGGGGAGATCACAGAATCAATGATCTCCCTCACTGGCAGTGAAAGGTGTCACCGGCTGGGGAGGAAGGGAGAGAGAGAGAGGGGAGAACCAGGATGAAGGTAAGAAGGGAGGGGGGGGATATAAAGTTTGATTTTTTTTTAATAAAAAATAAATTTTAAAAAAAAATATTTAATATATTTATTCACTCAAAAACATATTCACTCACAGCACCCTCACATACACACAGCATGCACACAGACATACAGCACCCTCAAATACACAACACCCTCACCCACACACACAGCACATTTACACAAACTCACAACACCCTCATATTTACACAGCACCCTCACACACACACAGTACCCTCACACAGCACCCTCTCAGCACCCTCATAGACACAGCAAACACACGGTACCCTCACATACACAGCACCCTCTCACACACAGCACATTTACTCACACAGTATTCTGACACGCACAGCACCCTCATACACACAGCATCCTCACATACACAGCACCCTCACCCATACAGCACCCTCACACTCACAGCACCCTCACACTCACAGCACCTTCACACACACACACACACACATCACTCACAGCACCCTCATACACACAGCACACTCACACGCACAGACAGCACCCTCACATAAACCATGGGGCCCCGGTGTGAAAATGACCCTGGGCCCCCCCATACATTTACTCCCTCCTCATGTGTCTACTTCTCCCCTCCCCCATATGTCCACCCGCCTCCCAACACACACATGCAGACAAATAGATACACATGCAGATACACACAGACATATATACAGGCACACGCACACACATACACACACAGAAACATACATACAGACACACCTACACAAACACACACATGCAGACACACATACAGAGACATACGTACAGACACACATACAAAGTAACACACACAAAAGTCACCCTACCTTTTAGGTGCAGGAGGGTGACTTTTCCTGGAGTCCAGTGGTGGCTCAGGCTGATGGGAGTTCCCACTCTGACTCCCTCTCCTTCCTCCCGTGTGGCGCTCTCTGATAGCTGGGAGGAGTGATCAGGGCAGTCACTTCCTCCCAGCGTCTGACATGATCACAAGGGGCCCAGTTATGCTGCTAAAGCGCTGCAGCACTGACCTGGGCCCCCTGGATATTCACTGCTATCGGGTGGCCCTAACAGCCTGGGCCACGTTATGGACCCCTTCAATGCGTCCCCGGTGGTTACACTGTGTGGGCCAGGGGCTACAACACATGGTGGTGGGCACCCGGTTTCAGGGGTCCGCAGGGCGGCCGGGCCCCCTGGAGTGACGGGCCCAGTTGCAGCTGCGACCCCTGCCACTGCGGTAGTTCTGCCAGTGCTGCACCCTTTTACACACAAACACATGCTGCACCTTTCACACATACACACAGCACACCCAGCACACTGCATCTCTCACACATACAATATACAGGACCCATCACATACACACACTGCAACACTACACACACTACATTCCAGATACCTGCTAGATCCCTTACCCAACTCTGGGTCTTGTAATCTACACACACACACACACACACTAGATCCCTACATTTACTCTTCATCCTCTACAAACACACACGATCTCCTACACAATTGATCTGAACTCACTTCCTCTCAGCATCATCTGACAAGGGATCTGTTAAAGGGCCAGAGTAACTTATTCGATGAATGAGACTCCACAGGTAAATACAAGATCGGTCAATTAATTCAGGCTTAATTTAAAGGGAAATTGATTAATTTGACCCTTAAATATGTGTGCGCACGTCTAGTCTTCAGATACTTTGTTAACTGGCTTCACTGAAGGAAAGGAATGGTTAAATCGTTTCATTACCCAACACAGAATCTTAAAACAGACTCGTTAAAGGAAACGTTAAATTATAGACATTCCTTAAAGGGATATTTAAATTATAGACCATGATAGCTAAACTGATAAAGTAGTGAAGAATCTAAAGAATTTATTTTGTAAAAATGTGCTGTTACTTTCCAATTTCTTCACAAATTCAAAGTTAGTGACCAAAACGCCAAAAAAGAAAATTCATATTCTATGCAATTCTATGCTATCTAGTATTACATGAACAACATTTACATTTACGAAGAATGTGTCCAGTTTTTCAGTGATTAAGAGGTATTGTGCTTTTAGTTGCAAAGTATGCAATGAATGCAGAATTCTTGCCACAGCACTGAGCTGTCAGGTCAGTTTCCCTGTGATGTTCTGAGACAGGCTCCCAGGGCTAACTGCAGACTGGATTTACAGACCTCGTGTTACTCATGTGCTAAACTCCTGATGTAGCAAAGGCAGAGAGCAAAGGACCACGGGTCCTCTCTTATGACCTGCAAACTGGACTTTTTTTTTTCTCTCTAACATCCTCCTGCAACAATGTTATCACAAAACATATTCTCATAGCAGCATCATACTTACACGTTCTGTGAAATTAGTTCCATCTTAATGATCTGTGGACCTCAAAGAGAAACATGAGAGAATGAATTAACACTGTCACCAACAACTGTGCTTAAGACAGACAATAATCACAAACAATTTGAATTAATCACATCAGCAATTAATCAGGATTAATTGGGAAACTGTCTGATATGGATCTGCATTGGAGAAATTCTTTTTTTAACAATAATACATGTAATGATTGGGGTGTATTAACTAAACTGGGAATTATAAATAAGTGGCTTTAAAAAAAAATAAAGTGTTTTGGTTAAATGAGTTGGGAAAATATCTACCTTTAAATTAGTTTACAGCTTTGTTGCTTAGCCTAAATATGCTATATCTCCATTTTCCAAAACTCTCTGCTTAGTGAATATACCTCAGATGTTAACATTTTTGCTATTGTTACCCTCAACATTTAAACTAATTAAATAATTTAGCCTTTCCCCATCCTTGTTCCTTATTGTATGTGTTCTCTCTGATAGGCAATGCACTGCTATAGTGAAATGAAGTAATCATGGGGATTGTATATTTCAGGGTTAAACTGGGTAGCTTGATAAATAACTATATAAATGGATTGTTTAAGCTTTTTATTTGATTCTTTCACATAATGGGGATATGCATGAATTAAATCTTATCACATGTTACCATTACAGTTTAGAGCCAGACCTGATTTAATTTGCCCAAAAACAACATTTGTTCTTGGCAAATCAGTAGCAAAATTATATTTATAATGATTAGATATATAGATAGAGATATAGAAAATACAAGCATTATTTTTTAAAATGGTAATTATGCTGTTTAATTACAAAGGGAGTTAAAAAATGTTTTTTAACAAGTTCAGAAGAAATTTAAGCTTGTTAAAAAAAAAAAAAAAAGGAGCACAGAACACACATTCCATTCATTACCAGCGATAAAAAGGGGTGGATCAACATTTTGGAATGAGGTAGATAACCAGTATTAGCCAGAACACATCTTATTTCAATTAATACTTGGGGAGGAAAGGAAAAAACGTTATTTAGTAGTAGGAGAACTCACACGAGGTCTGGCAGTAGGACCATGTACCTTCTCTCTCTTAGTTGTCTAGTCATCTTTTTCCACACTTGCTGTGGACAGTTCCCAAGAGCATGTTCCTCAGCTGATGTACTTTTACGTAAGGAGTGTTGTCCTGTATGGTCTGGAGATAATTCTACATGTGGAGAACTCTCTGGGAGAGGGCTATGCCAAGATGTGACAGTGTCCAATTCTGTGTCGAGTCCTCAATTCCCTTTCAGTGGAGAAGATGACAGAGAAAACTGGCCCATTGTCTTCTACAACAGGACTTGCCAGTGCCAAGGCAACTTCATGGGATACAGCTGTGGAGAGTGCAAGTTTGGCTTCACAGGTCCAAACTGCACAGTGAGGAAGACCATGATCAGGAAGGAGATCTTCAGAATGTCCACTGCTGAGAGGAACAAGTTTGTTGCCTACCTCAATCTAGCCAAGCACACCACTAGTGTTGACTATGTTATTTCCACTGGTACCTACGCTCAGATGAACAATGGGTCCAATCCCATGTTTGCAGATGTCTCGGTGTATGATCTCTTTGTGTGGATGCACTATTATGCTTCCAGGGATGCCTTTGTGGGCAATGAGCCAAACAGCACTGTGTGGACTGACATTGACTTTGCCCATGATGCCCCAGGATTTGTACCCTGGCATAGATTCTTCTTGCTCTTTTGGGAACGGGAGATCCAGAAGACTGCTGGTGATGAGAATTTCACCATCCCTTACTGGGATTGGAGAGATGCACAGCAGTGTGATGTCTGTACTGATGACCTTATGGGTGGGGTCCACCCTACAAGCCCTGACCTTCTGAGTCCTGCTTCCTTCTTCTCCTCTTGGCAGGTATGTTGTAACAAACTGGCACTATATTTAACTTAAACATTTTTAAATTAAATTTTTTTTATTTTTTTAATTGTCGCTGTGATTACTGTATTATTTACATTGTTTGTTTTATTGTATTTGTTGTGCACATAAACATCTCTGAAGTTCAGGCAAGGACTGTTACACACAACTTCAAAATGTATGTGATTATGGTGGTCAGATCAGTACAGGTTTATTCACTACAGGGTGAGTTTCAAACTTGAAGGCTAAATTAGTCAAACTGGAAAACCTTACCCAAGTCAGCTATTCTGGCCTTAAATTTGAAACTCTCCTAGAATTCCTCCTGAATTCTCACTTTAGTTTAGTGCATAGCCCTTATAGTTCCCTGGAGGTGTAGCACTTCTTCATATTAATTGGCAGCACATGAAATGTGTGTCCTCTTGTAGTATGAAGCATTGATGTGCTGCAAGATTCCACAGAAACTATGATTTCCTACATGTAGCATTGAAGTACTTCAAAAATATAGTGGTCCTGGCCGCCTTATAAAGTGTAATCTGGATTGTTTCAAAATAGGATTTTACAAACCACTGTAAATTTAGGTAAAAAAGAAAACAATATTTATTCAATCTCCATAAAAACTCCACTTAATTCAGTTTACAGGATGTCCTGCTCAATTAGGAACCTCTTGTTTGTAATAATTGTAGTAATCTAGACATCTTGCCTCTCCTTCCTCCTAATATTGGGGTTGGAGAACATGTGGTTGATGCAGAATTGTTGGCAAATTAAAGACCAAGTTGCCAAACTAGAAGCGTAAGTGACTTGGAAACTGTTTCCTCTGGTTCTGATATTTTATACTCCAGTTTCAAGTTCATTTTTGTATTCTACATAATTCTCACTCCCAAAAATAAATGGGCTCAAACTGAAAACGACCTGTAAAAGGCATTCAAGATTCCCTTCCACAACCCTATATTTTTATTTTTATTGATTTGTTGATTTGCACTTTTTCTTTGAGGTTTATATAAAATCTTTACTCACAGTTGTTTGTCACCAACTGTTTAAAGTCTTTAACAAAAAACTACTTTTGAACCATTGAAGCCCAAAAGTAAGTTTGTTTTTGCATATTGCCCCAAAATGATCTGGTAAATATCTAAAGGGACACTATATAATCACCAGGACAACTACAGCTTAATGTAGTTGTTCTGGTGAGTATAATAACTCCCTTCAGGCATTTCCATGTAAACACTTTATTTTTTCTGAAAAAAAAAAAGTGTTTACATTACCCCTAGGGACACCTCCAAGTGGCCACTGGAGGTGCTTCCTGGCTCAGTGCTGCACAGTAAACAGCCCTGCCGTTCAGCGTCCCCACGTTCTGCATCTTTTCTGCATCTTTTTTATTTTGCATTGACGCTGAATTGATTCAATGCATCTCTATGAGGAGGTCCTAAATGGCCAAAACGGCATTTGGCCCTGCCCGTGCCAATTTCAGCAAATCTAATGCTTTCCCTATGGAAAAAGTGTTTTAAACTTTTTTATAGCGGGGCGAAGAGGGACAAGCCACCTAAATGGGGGGAGGGTTTAGCACTATAGGGTCAGGAATACATGTTTGTGTTCCTGACCCTATAGTGATCCTTTTAAAGGGACACTATAGTCACCAAAACAACTTTAGTTTAATGAACCAGTTTTGGTGCATAGGTCATGCCCCCTGAAGTCTCACTGCTCAATTCTCTGCCATTTAGGAGTTAAATCACTGTTTATACAGGCTTAGACATACCATTCTGCATGTGACTTGTCCCTGCTCCTGGATTGAAGTCTAGCCAGAAAATAACATGTCATTGCTCTTCAAGAACCTATAACCATTTTCTTATATCTTCTGGAGATATTGGAGTGGCTCTTTAATAGCTGCCTGTAATTTTTTTAAAATTTTTTTTTTTTTTTATTCTAGTGCTTTAGAGTTTACGGTGTCAATTTGTTCTCTAATAATGAAAAGTAGCATACCCATTGCTTTGTCATTTAATACCACTTAAACACAATTTAAAAATAAGTCCATTTTAAGAAAGCTTAGAAAAATACCAAATTACTTGCCATAACTGTCCAAATTGACTAGTTAGTTATTTCTACCTCAGCCACCCACAGTCTGTCTACATTATTCAGAGCTCATGAGTGAAAATGTAGCTCTTTGCAGTCAAAGCTTGTAAGCAAGAATTGACACCAGCCTTGGCTATTACCATTAGTGGATGATGAATGGCTTGCAATGAGCATGCATGGTTCCAAGATGGCAGGCCATTTAATTCCCATCCATTAATGTAACTTGCCACCATTCCATATTTGATGCACATTACAAACAAACCGGTATATCTCCATACCGTTAACACACCAATTGTGATAATTTAGTAGATATTGATTCTAAAGGATCACAAAACAATATTGTAACTTAAAAAAATCTAGGAGAGGGTTAAACTTTTATACAGAGTAGATCAGGACATACAACCAAATGTTGAAGGGGACAAAATACTATTTTTATTTTTATTTATTTATTTATTTTTTTGTAGCTCTATTGAGGAATAAATTATATAAACGCAGAATGAGCCTTCAGATGGAAGGACACCGATATTCTGCTCAGGACACCATCAAGAATAAATGTTGTGCATTTACAATTCTCAATTAAAGCATGGAAACTAATTTTTTTTTGGCCAAAATAACATTGATTAGAAAATATTCTCGCCCTATATTTTATAATTACTACTTGATGACGGTAATCTGGAACTTTTTATTTATTTATTTATTTATTTTGTCAAAGAGTTCTATATTTAATATACTCCAATTTATTTCTAGTTTGCTATCATGGCAAATTGTTTTTTTGTTTTTTGTTTTTTTGATACTAACAAAGGAATTTGTTCCAGATTATGTGCAGTCAAACCAGTGAATACAACAGTCGTAGAGCCTTGTGCAATGGCACTGGTGAAGGTCCCATAATTCGAAATCCTGGGAAACATGACCGAAACAAGACCCCATCGTTACCTACGTCTGCTGAGGTTGAGGCTTGTTTAGCACTAACAAACTATGAAACTGATCCCATGAATAAATTTTCTAACTTCAGCTTTAGGAACACTTTGGAAGGTAACGGATTTTATAGCTCCGGCAATGTATTAAAATAATTCTGCAAGAATAAAATGATTTCTGCTTAACTACAAATTTAAATTATGCACAATCTTGTCTCACTAGTATAATTATCATGTGGTGGGGTGTGGTGTTTGTTTTTTGTTATTTAGTATTTTCTTTATAGAAATAAGATGACAATAAGGACCTATGACATCTACTCCTTGCCAAATATGACCTTCTTGGTAACCTTATAATCCATTTATATTCACAACACATTGCGAAACCCTAATATAAAACAGTGGCTTAAGACAATCTTTACATCCTTGTAACTTGATTTACAACCATTGTCCAACTTCTAAATCCCTCCCCATAACCACTCAAAACAGGATGATCTGTTAACCTTGTACGTTTTATCACACATTTTAGGTATTTAAAGTAATGCTCTTCTGTCATAGGTTTTGTTCCCCACTTCTGATTTGTATTGTTTCTTTCTCTCTCCCTCTCTAGGATATGCTAATCCCCTTACTGCAATTGTTAATAGATCACAAAGTACCATGCATAACTCATTGCATGTCTTCCTGAATGGTTCGATGTCTCAGGTCCAGGGTTCTGCCAATGACCCTATATTTGTTCTTCATCATGCATTCGTTGACAGGTGAGCATTAATTTACAAAACTATTCTTGCACCCCATGCTCACTAAATGTTCTTCACTTGGCACTCCAGCTCCAAGCAAGACCACTAGTGCTTATTGTAGTTGTTATGGTCAAAGAAGCTGTGGGTGAAGTCCCTATATTTTTTTTTATTTTTTTTATTTTCTGTTGTTGATAATTATGTGAAATTTGATAGATACAAAAAGGCTTCATAAAGATTTCTAACTTTTCTTTTTTTTTTTACTCTCTTTACAGCATTTTTGAACAATGGGTTCGAAAACCTCAAGCATCACTAACTGTTTACCCAGAGTCCAATGCCCCAATCGGGCACAACCGCGATTTCTATATGGTGCCTTTTATTCCATTATACACAAATGGAGAATTCTTTGCCCCCTCAAGAGACTTGGGTTATGATTATGACTATCTTGCAGAAACAGGTATAGTATCTTTTTGTTCTAGAACTTACTTTTCTCGGTGGGGTTATGATTATTTAATCCTTGTATAAATGTATTTGCTGTAATCTCTCCAACCTATTTTTTTTTTTTTTCTCTTATCATACTAAGTGTAGTTCACTACTAGACTTGTGCAAAAAATAACTTTAAAACAGTTTGTCCAAATCAAATTTTAACTCACAGCTGAATGAATTGATTGATTTATCTGTGAAGTTGTAATGAATAAAATTGTTTGGATGTGTATTAAAATATATATATAATTTTTTTTTTTATTTTTTTTTATATTTACCATATCAGACTGATTTTTGCACAAGTCCACAGGATATCAAGTGTAGCACAAGAAAATCACCTCCAAAGTTCCATGAGCAGTACTTTGGTGGGAGGAGCTAGGACAATCATTGTAAACCCTTCATTTTGTCTTTCTGGATTTCTAAAATTTCATGAGCAGCTTATTTTAGTTGACAATCTGTTTATTTGGTTAGAAGTACAGAGAGGAAAATACTATTTAGATCAGGTTTAAGGCACATTGAATACATTTTATAACACTGACTCTAAAGTTAAATTAAACTGTTGATCTGGGGGCGATCACTTTCAAATGGAACCAGATTCCATTACTAACATCCCCTTGTATTCTCACGTCAGTAGGATATAGAATATGCCCTCTCAGGAGAGGAGTAGAAGGTTGCATTAAACCTTTTACATAACATCACTAGATGTATAAATTGTGTAGAAATGCCCACAAAGGTAACTTATTGCTGGCACTATACTGAATACTAAATAGAAAGATAGGGAGAGACGAGTGGACTATCAGATGTTCTCCCCATTGGATGCACAATGATTAAATGTTTACATTTGAAGGGATTGTATTACCACACAGACAACATTGGCTAAAATATGGGGACCCTGGGACGCTAGGAGGGAGAGGAAACCTCTACTAACTTGCTCCCAGTACACATTTATTAGATTTCCATTTATGTTTCAAATTGCACAGTTGGAAATGCCAAAATGGTAGATGGCCCTTCTTTCTTCTATTATCTTGTCAACTTAGGACATTATAACTTCCATATTAATCTGATAAAATATTCATCTGGTGCTTAATTGAATACCTTAACCCGATACAGCTGTGCTGTACACTAGTTCCTTAAATAATTCCACACTGGCAAATTGTATTAAATACAATACTGTAATTAATTGAAATCCATTTTTTTTTTAATTTTTTTTTTTTTTTAATTTATTTATTTTATACATTTCCATCTTCTGGGTACACACTCACACACTTTCTCTGTAATTGAGCCGTTCTACACAAATAGTACTCAATCTGTCTATATTAAGCCAAGTTTCACAGCGGAGAAAGAGCAACTTTAGGTTACAGGAATACACCGAATACCCTTATAATTGGCTACTCTACATAAAATGCATCTTCCAGGGCAGCAATGATATCCATGCAGCCCTACAGGGTACATTTTACATAAATGGTCTTAGAAAAAAAACTATGAAATCCTTCTCTGGATCCCCCTGCGACAATAATGATCTTATTAGTATGCATCCTACACATGCATCAGACGGATCTCCTAGCTTCTCATGTAAAGCTTGAGGGAAATGAGTAAAATGAGCAGGCACACACCTAGAACAATGGCAATTACTGCCGTTATACTCATGGATGGTTTTATCGGTGTCATTAGTTCTACAATGTTATCAACTGCATCTCATTCTTCCTTCCTTTACTGTTCGTGCTGTGTGTTCTGAAGGTAAAACTTTTAATTTATTTTTAAAAAGCTACTTCAAGCAAACTTTCACAAATAGTTGCATGTGGTGATTAACCCTGGAATTTTGGTGTGTGTACGTACATAGAATGTGTGTGTGTGTGTGTGTGTGTGTGTTTTTTTTTTTTTTTTTGTCTCCTACATAGATTAACAGGAATTAGATTCATCTGGCAGTTACACCTGCAACAAAAATTTGTCAGGCAATTTTGCTCTCTGTATATGGATAAATAAAATGTGGCCTGATTGAATACTATAGCCATTGCTACCACCCACGAGTGAGTTTGAGGGCAAACCATATTTCGGTGTTTTGAAAAATATACTTGCATGAACATGACTTACTTTAATTTAACAAACTATTAAAGGATCACTAGAGTGTCCTGAGGGTGCCCCCACCCTCAGGGCCCCCCTTCCACTGGGCTGAAAGGGTTAAAACCACTCCAGCCACTTTAATCCAGCGCTGGTCTCCCTCGGTGCTGGTGACCTCTCCTCCCCGTCTGACATTGGGGCAGATGCGCCTCTAGTGGCTGTCCGGAAGACAGCCGCTAGAGGCTGGCTTAACCCTGCAATGGAAACATAGCAGTTTCTCTGAAACTGCTATGTTTACAGCTGCAGGGTTAAAACCTGAGGGACCTGGCGCCCAGACCACTTCATTGAGCTGAAGTGGTCTGGGTGACTATAGTGTCCCTTTAAAGAAGAGACTCCTACATGTACAGTTATTAATGGAAACCATATTTGTAGACTTTACTACTGTTATGACCTTTTGTGACATTTTTATGTGCTTGCATGATACATGTTCCATTCTGTTCCTTGTTCACAGGTTCGGTTGAAGACTTCCTTGCACCTTACCTGGAACAAGCTCGTCAAATTTGGCAGTGGCTGGTGGGAGCTGCTGTGGTGGGAGGTGTAATCACTGCTATTCTTGCCACATTAATTGGCTTGGCATGCCGGCGTAAAAGAAAAGTCCTGTCAGAAGAAGCTACACCACTACTCATGGAAGTCGAAGATTATAGAGCCCATTACCAATCTAATTTATAATGCATATCTACTAGCACATGGGTGTCCAACATTGGCCCTTTGATGCCAGATTGCTTTTATCAAAATCTGTTGGCTTCTCTGTGGCTGGTAATTCTGTGTAACATAGGGGTCCACGTTTAGACACCTCTGCGCTAAATGAAGCCATAAATCCAATACATTTTTAATGGTACATGCCTTCATGGAATGTACACAGTATGGTACATGTCTCTCTCTTACTGGGCAGGTTTAACCCCTTAAGGACACATGTCATGATTCCCTTTTATTCCAGAAGTTTGGTCCTTAAGGGGTTAATATGGTCAAGCAGGACATATTTTTAATGAAACTTGAGTCTCTGTTCAGCAAGTCATGCTGGAAACTTGCATTGGCCTTTGTTACCTGTGTTGTCAGGTAGAATGGGGTTCATTACAATGTGGTGGTTTAAAGGTTTTAAAATACACAGAACCAAACTCAAATTAGAGGATGCCCATTAATTTGCCATATTGTCGAATATGTTTATGACCTACAAAATAAACATTTGTGGGAACAGTTTATTTTGTCTTCGTTTTTGTTTTTGTTGGTTATCCATCTGTTCAGTTCCATCCCTGCTAACAGACATGCACGCAATATGTGTATCATAGAGCTGCAGGGTGATCCTTTTTCTCTGGTGGTTGAACCTCTGCTGCGTTCAATTTAACGGAAGTGTCGAGGTTTTGTTTGTGTAATTCTGGGACACGGTTCTCAGTCTGGTAAAGTCCCAGTGGGTGGGTAATGGAATGTTCTTTTATACAGAACCCATATATAACTTCCATTACAGCTGAAAACGGTACAGTAACTCCCCCACCTCTATTATATTTAAAATTAAATATCCTATAGCATGTCACCAACAAAGACCACCGTAAACAATGGGGAAAATCACAAAAATTTGTAGCGCTTTTACATGTTTAACATCTAATTGGTTGTTTCCTCAAAAACATGTGTAGTATTATTTAATCAAATCTACATCTGTCTACATTCAAGTAGACTTCCTTAATATTGCCTATTAAGTCTATTTAAAAGAGCACTATAGGGTCGGGAACACAAACCTGAAGGTGCTGCCTCTGACCTCATCATAAGTGCTGGCCTGATTCAATCACAGTGCTTCCCCATAGGATTGGCTGAGACTGACAAGGAGGCAGAGCCAGCATCATTCAAAAACAGCCCTGGCTAATCAGCATCTCATCATAGAGATGACTTGAATCAATGAATCTCTATGAGGAAAGTTCAGTGTCTGCATGCAGAGGGAGGAGACACTGAATGTTTGGATGCATTTTAGGCAGCCATGACCCAGGAAGGAGCTCTACCAGCTATCTGAGGAGTGGCCAGTGACGTTATCCCTAGGCTGTAATGTAAAAACTGCATTTTCTCTGAAAAGATAGTGTTTACAGCAAAAGCCTGAAGGTAATGATTCTACTCACCAGAATAAATTCAATAAGCTGTAGCAGTTCTGGTGACTATGGTGTCTCTTTAAGCATATTACAGGGTAAGAAATGTAATATTCGGCTGTGGTTTTCTTTTAGTAGTCTCTGAATTAAGTTGAATGCACATAGACTTTCACCCTAGCCAGATGTTACTGAATGACTGACAAAACCCAAGAAGGAAGTATGGAACCAAATCACTATATTGGGTTTGCCTCAACCCTTCATCCTTCCAAGGTAGCTAAAATGAGTACCATTATAGTAAGTAATATTAACATCCCCTGGATATTGGGCAAAAGTGACATCCCCAGTACGTAGTTGGAAACCAGAGTAATCTAAATGTACCTTTCCTGTTTAAATACTTTATTACATTCAACATAATTATCAGCAATTAGTCGTTTTGGTTCAATGAATTGGCACAATTCAGGTGCCAGTTGCTAATTATAAAAGTAACACTCCAATATATTTACCATCTCCAACTCTCCCTGTAGGTGATTTTTGTCCCCAATTATAAATTTGCACATTTATAAACTATCAAGAAAATGAGACTCAAGACACAAAGCACTTAAACAAGCTGAAGTGCCTTGTGAGTGGAGTGCTCCCTTGGCACAATTTTCAATTCATCATGTTTGTGGTAAATTTCACTTGAATGATTAAATCAATGAGGAGATCCAATTATACAAACCTTAAAGGAACACTATAATGTCAGGAATACAAACCTCAACACTATATCTCTCAATTGCAGCATTAGGTCCCCGGCCCCCCTCTCTCCGGAGATTAAAGGTGAATTTACTGACCTTTTCTTCCAAATATTGCTGTGGCTGGTCCCACATCTGTGTCAAAGATCATCAATTTGATCTCAGGCAACCCAATGCTTTCGGAGGCTGTTACGCTGCAGCAATTCGCATCTGCTTATAGAAATGCATTGGATCATTGCATCTCTGAGGAATGTTCAGCGCCTAAATGCAGAGCATGGAGACGCTGAATGCAGACTGAGCACACAGGCAAATCGGTCATGGACTGAGGGCCCGAGACTCATGGGGGTCCGCTGTGCAGTATAGTAATGGCTCGGCTGGCGAGCAGCGTCGGACTGGGAGAAAAATTTGGCCCGGGCATTTTTTTTTTTATCACAGCGTCCCACTAAGGGGGCGGGGCAGAGGGTATGTTTCATCATCACCAATGACAAACACGCCCCCTATCAAAGTGAGCATGTTGGTTCAATGCTCTTCCAGGGCAGACCATGCGCAGAGCTCTGCTAAAGAGCTCTAGCATGAGAAAAAAAACTGTATTTGTTCTGTACAGTGCAAGCAAATTTAATAACTTGCACTGTTTCCATGCAACTTGTCTCTGGTGTCTCTATAAATGGATACCAGGAGACAAAAGGGCCAGGAAAGAGTATTGTGCATGTGTTTGGAGCTTGCTTGTAGGATAGCGTGTGTGTGTAGAGTGAGCTGATTGTGGTGTGGTATTGTGTAATAAGGTCGGTTTTAGTCGTGTTGTGTTTTTGGTGTAATGTAATGCATATGTGGCTAGGGGATGTAGTAAGTGAGTGCATACAGGCTATAGTGTGTGTGTATATAGGTGATGTAGTGTTTGTAGGGGTTGTAGAGAGTGTGTGTTTAGGGGTGTAGTATGTGTTTGTTACAAGGAATCTAGTGTGTGTGTGTGTGTGTGTGTGTGTATAAAGGATCCAGAGTCTGCATGTTAGGAATGTAGTGTGTAGGTGGTGCAGTGTGTGTGTGTATGTGTATACAGGAGTCTAGTGTGTGTTTGAAGGACCCACAATGTGTAGGAGATCTAGTGAGTGTATGCATATTATGGATTTAGAGTGTATAAAGGGATCTAGTGTGTGTATATGATCCAGAGTTGGGTAAGGGATCTAGTGTGTGTCTGGAATGTAATGTGTTTAGGAGTGCAGAGTGTATGTGAGGGGTGCTGTAGTGTGTGTGTGTGTGTGTGTGTGTGTATATATATATGAATATGTTTGGAAGTATTGTGTGTGTGTTTGGTGTATGTGTGAGGGGTGTAGTGTGTATGTGAAGGGTGATGTGTGCGATGATGCTGTGTGTGAGGGTGCTGTGGGTGCTGTGTGTGATGTATGTAAGGGTGTTGTGTGTGTGTGATTTGTGTGTGTGAGGGTGCTGTGTGTGATGTGTGTGAGAGTGCTGAGTGTGAATGTTAGAATGGATTGTGTGTTTGGGGGGGTATGGAAATAAAATAAAAATAAAAATAAGCAGGCATTATATCCCCCCCCTCCCTACTTACCTTTAGCCTGGGAGAGGGGGACTGGCACAGTGGTACCTGGGAGAGAGTGGGGGCCGGCACTCTCACACCATCCCTGGTGGTCCTGGTGGGCTAGAGTTCACTCACATGAGATCGTGGTGTTGCGAGAGGAACCTGGCGGAGCTGCAAGATGGAGCTCCACCAGGTCCTCCTCTCCCTCCCCAGCCGCATGTCCATTCAAGTGGGCCGGTGAGGGAGATCTTTGACAAACAGCGGGGCCGGCACTAGGATAGTGCCGGCCCTGCATAGACCGCCAGGGGATATCCTGTAAACTCCCCTGCTGGCCTTGGCCCATGGCCACAGCGGCCTTAACTGAGGCAGGAAGCAGCTTCCTCAGGTAAGTTACTGAAGGGGTTTTTACCCCTTCAGCAACCAGGGATTGGGGGGTGGGAGGGAGAGGGGACCTGCAGTGCCAGGAAAACGGATTGTTTTCATGGCACTAGAGTTTCCCTTTAAAAATAAGCAACACTATAAGTAGCTTACCCTGGCCATACGGTCTCAAAGGCAACATAGGCCCAGCAAACCAATCTGGCAAATTTCAATGTGTAAAAACTGAAATGGGAAATCCCTTTATTTCACTCGGTACCTTTCCTAAACACCATAAAACCTGTACATGGGGGGCATCGTTGTACTCCTGGGACATCACAGCATACAAATATGCGTATTTTATTGCAGTTAAAGATAACAGTATTATGACATTAAAATGCCATTCAGAACTTGGAAAATAACAATTTCTTAATTTCTCATATTTTTTTTTAGATTGTATTCAAATTAAAATGTTTCATAATGAAAGCCCTATTTCTCCTGAACAAAATATATATATATATATATATATATATATATATATATATATATACATACTGCTAAAATTCTAGGTTTTGTTTTGGGGTTCAGAACTTGGACAACTGAATCTGTCCACAAGAGGTTAATTTTGTTATGGGAAGTGCGGTGTGCTACCCAAACAGGGGTGCGCAGGAGAGATCTGTCTTAGAGCCAGTGTAACACCCACTGAAACCTTGATTGATGATCTCAGCAGTTGCCAGGGAAAATTGAAATAAATTAAAATATGAACTTTTAATTGTATTACGGAAAGAAACAATTATATACCATGAGTTAAATCCGATGGTTCAAAAACTGCAAGCCTATATCTGTCATGACAGGTTTATTTAATGAGCTCATAGTAACAATGTGTCCACTGAGAGGTCACCAGTGACCTTTTCAATATACAGCAATGACTTTTTTGTCTGCGCTAAATTAAAAAATGTTTTAAAGTACAAACAGAAAGGTTATATGTTAACTCTCTGCATCATTTCAAACTTACCTTTCTCCTAAGGTTTCCTCTTCTCTTCCTCGCAAAATCTGTTCTTCTTTTCTTGATTTTGGATCTATTTCTCTTTAAAACATTAGACAAAGTAGGGGCTGCTTTGGTTTGTCATTTTCCTACACTTGGTAATCTTGACAAAGGGTTCCGTTTAAGGCAATCCTCACCCTTTGTTAGTCTTCTAGGAAGTTGTGCTTGCCTTAACCTCCACTCTTTTTCAAGGCATTTAAAACAAAGTAGACCCTACGTTTTAAAGCGAAATGGATCAACCAAGAAGATGAGATCCTAGAGGGGAAAATGAAACTTTACTAGTAAGGTAAGAAGAGGTGATAGAGCTAACTTTAAATGTAAAATGTTGCATCCTATCTCTTGGAAATGCTTTAGGCACCTGAACAACTTTGGACATCTGAAGTGGTCATATAATTTATGTCCTAGAAATGTGATCAGGCACTCGGTCCGTCAGTATAGTATCTCTCCACTGATATTAACACGAAAGATTAGCAGAGAGATGACTAACATCAATCAATGTGAGGTTGGGCAAGTCTGATATTATTTTTATTATTTCTGCCATTAATAATGCACCAACATATTCCACGTCGCTGTACAATTGGGAAAGAGACAGCACAATATAGACAGACCATTACAAAGGTGAAGAGGACCTTGCCTGTGAACAGATATTACCCCCTGAATATCTTTTAGACAGAGTACTTTGCTTGATAGCCCGTGAGCTTACAATCTAAAGGTTAAGATGGGGAGACAAGACAAGAAAAATGACTCAAAATTGCTCCCACTTCAGTAAAAATCACAGATCCTTAAAGATTACATTCCCTCGCATTTACTGTATCTCTCTAACTTCACTATGCTGTCATCTGCTCACTGCGTTTTAAAGAACACAGTTACAAGGTAATGTAATACATTTACTCAAGAGAACAACATTTTACGTAAGGACTCACATACGCCTGTGAAGTAGAAGAAAAATTATAGCACGTATAAAATGTATGGTTAAAAGAAATTAAAGATATTTTGATATAGTTTCTGTGTGGTCTTACAATTATAGACTGTGCAAAACCTATATGAAAATGTATTTGAGCTTTCATCTTTTCCTAAATTAACCACTTTGATGAAAGCCCAAATTTAGTTAAAGGACCACTCTAGGCACCCAGACCACTTCAGCTTAATGAAGTGGTCTGGCTGCCAGGTCCAGCTAGGGTTAACCCATTTTTTCATAAACATAGCAGTTTCAGAGAAACTGCTATGTTTATGAATGGGTTAAGCCTTCCCCTATTTCCTCTAGCGGCTGTCTCATTGACAGCCACTAGAGGCGCTTGCGTGCTACTCACTGTGATTTTCACAGTGAGAGCACGCCAGCGTCCATAGGAAAGCATTATGAATGCTTTCCTATGTGACCAGCTGAATGCGCGGGCAGCTCTTGCCACGCGTGCGCATACAGCTGACGGGGAGGAGAAGAGGAGGATGGGAGGAGGAGAGCTCTCCGCCCAGCGCTGGAAAAAGGTAAGTTTTACTCCTTTTCCCCTTTCCAGAGCCGGGTGGGGGCACCCTCAGGGCACTATAGTGCCAGGAAAACGAGTATGTTTTCCTGGCACTATAGTGGTCCTTTAATTTAAAGAGTTTTCTCTTAAGAATTGTTGAAGCCAAGCTGTGTCCAGTAAGGTCTATATCAACTACTAAATAAATGAAATATATATACAAAACACAAACACACATTTAAAATGTGAATACAGTGGATTAAAGCATTCATCTATTCAATAAAGCACTCACAGGAATAATGAAAAGCATGTATTAAATGAAATAGTACTACACAGGGAGATATGTATACATATTGCATTTACTTATACATTTGTGTCCTTGTGGCCTTTTCAAAAATATACAAAATAATTCATCTTTCTGACATTTTTATTACTTTTTTGGGGGGTTCAGCTCCTTTATTTTCTAAAGGCTTTTACCAGGGATTACTGAAACAAAATAAATCAAACCATTCATATGGGTTGGAAAAAAAAAACACATTTGCAATTTAAAAGATTTTTATTATTTATTATTCCATAAAGAAAATGTAAGATGACGATAGCTGCTTATTTGTCACACAAAACCCACCATTCTGACACTGGAAGAAAATCTGTTGGATGTGATCGCACACTTTTGTATCTCTTTTGTAATTCTGTGAACTGAAATGTGGAACAGGTAAATAAAATGTCGGAAGGGACTCAGTCAGGAATATAAGGGTATGACAGGTGCAAATATGGAAAAGTACTTAATAACAAATAGCCTAAAAAATAACAAGACAGTTTTATATATAAACTCCATGACAAAGCTCCTCTTCAATTGGTCAAGTCACAGAAAGATGGCCAGCACATGAGCCTCTCATCAAGGAGGAGGCACTTTTGTGGCTGGAGTGCTGTAGTTGTAAACTCATGTATGACCGCATTGGATAAAACTTACCAGGAAAGGTTAAAGGAACATAACATGTATAGCTTGGAGGAAAGACGAGACAGGGGGATATGATAGAAACATTTAAATACATAAAGGAATCAACACAGTAAAGGAGGAAGAGCATTTAAAAGAAGAAAACTACCACAACAAGAGGACATAGTCTTAACCCCTTAAGGACGGAGCCAAATGTACACATTGTGAACAAAACAAAATGTAAACAAAACCTGGCATTTGCGCTACATGTCTGTCCAACCGTAATACACCTCTTTCATAGTAAATGCACCCACCCTTATTATATATCATTTTATTCAGGGGAAACAGGGCTTTCATTTAATATCAAATATTTAGCTATGAAACATAATTTAATATGAAAAAATGGGAGAAAATATACGTTTTTTTGGATTTTTTTAGTTCTACATGACATTTTAACGGTCAATGTCATAATACTGTTTGCTTTTACTGCAATAAAATACACATATTTATATTCAGTAAAGTCTCACGTGTAAGACAGTACCCCCTATGTACAGGTTTTATGGCGTTTTGGGAAGTTACAGGGTCAAATATAGCACGCTACATTTGAAATTGAAATTGCCAGATTATTACGTTGCCTTTGAGACTGTATAGTAGCCCTCGAATGAAATTTACACAATGGCATACCATTTGTAATAGTAGACAACCTGGGCAATGGGGAGTCCAGTCTTTTTTAGTAGCCATTTGGTCACAAACACTGGCCAAAGTTAGCGTTCGTATTTGTTTTGTGTGAAAAATGCAAAAAATGCCAATTTTGGCCAGTGTTTGTGACTAAGTGGCTACTAAAAAAGACTGGACATACCCTGTTTGCAATACCTTGGGTTGTCTACTATTGCAAATGGTATGCCATCATAGGGGTAATTTTCATTCTTGGGCTACCATAGGGTCTCGAAGGCAACATAACCAATCTGGCGAATTTTAATGTGAAAAAACTGAAATGCAAGCCTTATATTTGACGCTGTAACTTTTGAAAACACCATAAAACCTGTAAATGAGGGGTACTGTTGTACTCGGGAGACTTCCCTGAACACAAATATTTGTGTTTCAAAACAGTAAAAAGTATCACAGCAATAATATTGTCCGTGTAATGCTGTTTGTGCGTGAAAAATGCAAAAAACGTCACTTTTACTGGCGATATCATCGTTGTAATACATTTTACTGTTTTGAAACACTAATATTTGTGTTCAGCTAAGTCTCCCGAGTAGAACAGTACCCCCCCATGTACAGGTTTTATGGTGTCTTGGAAAGTTATAGGGTTAAATATAGTGCTAGCAAATTAAATTCCCTTTACTTTCGGCATGGGTTGTCAGGCAGGTCCCGCTAATTGTAATTAATTAAGATACCTAATTATGTAAAAAATATTACATAAATATATATGTAGAATTAATATATGTATATATATACGTATGTGTATATATATGTATATATCTATATAATTTTTTTAAAATATTTTTATTTATATATAGGTATATATATAGTGATATATACTTATATATTTATGTATATAGATATATATATTATTTCGTTCTACGTGTATTTTGATATATATATATATATTAATTTCACAAAACAGTTAGAACGAAATAACACACATCTATATATTTTTAATTATTTATTTTTAATTATTTTTTTAATTTTATTTTTTAACGTATTTACATTTTTATTTTTTTTATATTATATATAAATATATATATAACAATAATTATATATATATTTAATCAGTATCAGTCTACGTGTAATTTGATATTAATATATATATATATAATTATATATATATTAATAGTAAAATACACCTAGACGGTGTACGTGTGTGTATGTATATGTGTATATATATATATAATATATATATATGATCTAAGTATATATAATTATTTTTTTTTACACCATTAACTTATTTTTATTTTATTTTCAGCCAGCAGGGGGACCACCTGTCATTACAGGCAGCCCCCCTGCCGGCAATACAGAAGCCAGCTATCCCCGGCCATGTGATTGCGGGGTCCTCGCTAGGACCCCACTCTCACATGGCCGGGGGGCTTCGACGAGGACGGACGTGCCGCGGGGGGCTCCCTGGGAGTCCCCCCAACCGCGATCGCCGGCGTGGGACCGCCGGCGACCGGGTAAGTTAACAAAAACCGGAGGGCGTACAATTACGCCCGGCGGCGTTTAGAGCCGCCTATTAGAGGGCGTAATTGTACGTCCTCCGGTTTTAAGGGGTTAAATTAGAGGAGCGAAGGTTTAACAATAATATCAGGAAGTATTACTTTACTGAGAGGGTAGTGGATGCATTGAATAGCCTTCCAGCTGAAGTGGTAGAGGCTAACACAGTAAAGGAGTTTAAGCATGTGTGGGATAGGCATAAGGCTATCCTAACTATAAGATAAGGCCAGGGACTAATGAAAGTATTTAGAAAATTGGGCAGACTAGATGGGCCGAATGGTTCTTATCTGCCATCACATTCTATGTTTCTATGTTTCTATGATTGTAAGAACTTCTGATCCTTTCACACCTTGCAGGGTAGTTTGACTAATAGTTCAAGTCTATTTTCCGTAACAATCATGAAAGTTTGAAACTAACATTCCACTTCTTTCTCCGTCCTGCATTGTGGAATCAAGGAATCATTTAATTAGTGTGGGGTATTAGCAAGTTTTCATATTAATCAAAAGAATCCTACAGCATGAAACTCCCAATATACAATGAAAGTCATCATGCTTTTACAACACTTTCTGGCTGGTGAGATGCTAGTGTTTAACAAGGCGACGACATAAAACACTTCAATAATATATTGAATATTGAATAATAAACAATGTTATGTTAAATAGATATGGAATTAAATGTTGCTCTCAGCATTGGTTGCAGACAAAAAGTATAAAAAAATATTTTTGGGCATGCTGTGTGAATTTCTGACTATAAAAAAATTCCATGCAGCCAAGTAATTCCATTATTTAACCAATGTTCCACTGCATACAGGAAGTGAGATAGATATTAACCACCCATTTGATAAAGATTTCAAAGGACTCTACTATTTATTAATCTTTTTTAACCCTTCGCCTGTTGCCCACAAGTAAGGGGATTGGAGAGAGTAATTAAGTCATTTTTAGTAACAACCCCTGGATGTTTGGCTATGGTAACATCCCCAGGACGTACTTGAAAACCAGAGTAATCTGAATGTACCTTTCCTGGGGAAATACTTTGTTATTATTATTGTTATTTTTACTGGTATACATCTTCTTCTGAAAAGCACACTCACTTTTAATACCCCACCCGTCGCTCATGTAATGAAGGGATGGGCCATATTATGTCTCTATTCCTCAGATATATAGGTTCTCTCAACCACTAATGTTTTTATTTAATAGGGGTGATATTGTTAATATACCATACAAGCTTAACAGCAGAATTAGGCATTATTAATGTTAGAAAATGAGGAGCTGGGCAACTAACCCACTGAACACAGGTAATCGTTATAAAGTCTCTGGGTTAATACATTTCATTGGACCCTGTATCTATTTATTAACTTCTCACACAATTAATATAAAATTACTTATATCTGATGATATTTGAAACCTCTGTAAGGAGTAAGAAGGTGGGTTCGACCAGTTAGCACACCCCCTTCTTATACATAAAGGTCTTCTGAACCTCTGATCTTATTATTTAACAAATTCATGGGGGGGTGGGTGACAGACCCACCTACTGCACATGTGTGAGAGAGTAAGGAGGGAAACTAAGCTGGTGAAGATGGTAGGGGCGGTTGAGTAGATTAAAAAGAGTCAACTTGACCACATAAAATTGTATAAATAAAAAAGAAAAACTGTGAGCATATAATATATATGTAGCCATTACTGTAACTGTTTAAAATATAAAATAATATCCTAATTCACAGAACAGTGGTAAGAGGGATCCTTAGATTATGCCATAGCTGAAAAGTCATCGTGGCCGCCAGCCTTAAGTGTTTGTACAAATTCAATAATTCCCATTAGTTCTTCAAATAAAGTGTGGCTGTATCAGCAGGAGCGGGGATTGAAAGGCAATGGATTTAAAAATGTCAAAATGTGTTGATGATTCCCTGAGATGTTTAAGGAGTACAGATTGGAGTAAAAAAAATCAAAGAGTGCCTTAGAATGATCATAACTAAGCCATGAAGCTATCAGGGGTGAACAGGTACAAAAATAATTTAGGTGAAATTCAGGGCGCCTGGCACTGTCTTTGCTTGCACAGTTTTTATATCGATAATGGATAAAAACTTAATTTTCAAAGGTGATGAAAGTGTAGTATGTTCTCAGTAGAGTAAATTACATACCATTTTCTATAGGGAATAAACTTGGAGTCCCAAGGACTCCAAGGCTGTAAGTCATGAGATATCAGTTACCCACTGAAGACTGCTGGTGTCAAACTCTTTGATGTAAAGCAAAGTAGTGTATAGGAGTATATCAGGGGTTGTGTGTGGTTGAGAAACAAGGAAAGTCACTAAAGTCAAGAGTGAAACACTTTTTGACTTTAGTAGGTGATGAAGATATGCATCACAACAGGTTAGACTAATTCCAAAAATCTTGATAGTCTCAGTAACTCGTTTGTTATGAAGAGGTTACTCTGTATTGTTTTGAATCAAAGGTGAAAGAAATCAAAGTGAAAGCAAACAGTTATGTTTTGTAATCAGAACATTGCATGCATACAAATTATTTCTAATGAAGATATGAAGTCCACCTAACACGACGTTCCTGTAACACCATTATGATAATCAGACTGTGAAATTAGAGTGCAAGAAACTCCAGTCTCTAGATATACAAACCACTATCCAACACCAATCTCTTGATGTAATCATTAAAAACATACAATAATTATGGTTGAAAAATGCCTTGAAAGCTTTGTTATTTGTAGTCCGTACATACCCAACACTTTTTAAAGTCAATGACTCTGCAACTCTTCAGCTTAATCTCATTACAAGAAAATTAAATTTTTAGATGATAAACTACTAAAATTAACTGTTAGTGTCAGGATCAACTTGGAAATGTGTACCTATTATTTTATATAAATATTCTACGCAGCTCATTTATCCAAAGCCTTAAAAAAACGTTCAAGAAATAGCCTTATTAAATGTCACGCTAAACATCTTTTTTTTTCTTTGTTCTCCAAAGTATTCAGCTCTGTTAAATGGTAATTGTATGACTTTAAGTAAGGTATTAAAATGCTGACCTTCTAGTTTTAACTTGACAAACTCTTTACGTGGATTGTGACTAACATGCGCCTTCTTGTCACAATTTCTTACATGTGTGACCTTTATTATGTACTACAGCAGTATTAGATTCTCCCAGCAGTGAATGTATTAAAGGATGTCAGAAATCTTTATCATTTAATACATTTTGAGATGCCCTGTGTTATTGACCTGCTCTCTTTTTTTATATATCTTTTTCTGATAGATTACTGCTTGCCTCTTTATAACATGCTTTAAAGACCATATTGGATGGGTCAATGATGCCAACCCATGGCATCTCAAATGTTTGTGAGCTCAAATTCACATAATACTCGGTCAGCCAAAAGACTGGATGCACATTGTGGAAATTGAACAATTAAGGAACTGATTGAGGGGTCCATTCATGCCATTTAACCCTTTTAATTGCAATCACATATCATTTCAGATTCTTTTCCCCGTCCCCACTTCAGTTATGGCAGCCATCAGATTTTTTAAACCAAAGAGAGAGAGACTTACTAAGTCATTAATATACTCACGTTTGTTTTTTAAATTAAAAATATTAATACTCTTTTTTTAATTATTGTTAATAATGATAACTTTTTTTTATGGTTCATAAGTATTTTTATTTAGTACTGTGGGATGAAGCATTACCCTTTTCACAATACATCTTGCAATTCACATATGGCAACAGGAATTGAGTACTCTCAGTGATAGCTGATTGGTTGATTGACATGTCAGAACTGTCAGATTACAGATCACATTCTAAATGTATTCGTTATAACATGATCAACTTGTGTGTATAACACAATGATTGTCGTTGCTACGTGATGATCTGTGTGTAAAGCAAAAGATAAAACAAGTCAAAGAGTGAAAGGATTCATAATATTAAATAACTATTAAAATCAATAAATAGTAAACTTTCATTAAGTGACTGATGTAACACATAGAACCGCCAACATGATGCTTTTCAATGTGTAAACTATACTGACAGCATATTTGATGTTTCTGGCTCAAAATGTAATCAAAATTCTGCATTGTAAAAATGTCAGGTTTTCACACTTATGTAGTGTTGAGTGTGGCCCCTGTGAACCTTAGTTTATTATGTTTGTAAATCATTGTAAAGACCATCTATTTATATTACATCTGTTATTACAGTTCGGTATGGGATCCAGCAATTGCTGCAACTGCACCATGGGAAACAAATCTCACAACATGTGCAGTGCCAACATTTATTATCAAACCTATATATAATCATCTGATCTATGTATTATAGGTCTAATTTGAAAGAAAACGTTTTTTTGAACTGGAGGAGAGAGTAGAGTGCTGCCCTTTAGAAGAGAGCAAGGGACAGGTATGTATTGATTTGTCAGTAGTTTTGGTATTTTTAAGAAATACTTAGTTAGCTATATTGGATTGAAGGGCACCAATACCATTTATTTAAACACATGTATGATGTTGATCCAATCAGGATTTAAAAATCTGTGGTTAGTTTAATTTATTTAATTTTTTAGCTATTTGTTTAGTTATTTGTTTAGAAAACCGACTTGGGCTTCTTTGATATTTGCATATTTGCCCTTTGTTGCCTACAGTGTCTATGATGTACGAAAGGTTAAATCACATGGATGCGGTCAGCCTGTAATAAAGAGGGCCCACCACAGATATTGATGATAGAAAAGGGAGTGGTGGAAGGGGCAAATCACCAGACCAATAACGGTAATGGAGAAAGGCCTGGCATCCCTTAAGAAGGAAAACCAAGCCCCTCCCACAGCTACAGGTCCAGCCTTTCATTTGTGTTTGGGGCATAAAAGTAGTAATGAAAGCAGATTAAAGGAGCAATTAAGGACCCAATATGTAAAATACAGTAATATGAAAAAGTCAGTTGTGGTGTGCCGGAACCGACGATGCGGTAGGCCTGTAATGAAGGCAAAAATGAGTATACCATACAAGATTTATTCAATCTACAAATAAAAAGCATATACAATCTATTATTCATATTACAGAAGGCTTTGCGTATTTCCTTGTCTATATTTGACTCATTTATTAATAAGAAAACAAATATTAAATTCTTACCTATTGCTTTACTTTTGCATATTGAAAATAAAATGTGTTTTTACAACATAAAGGAAAAAGAAAATCTCTATACATATATAAATAAAAAATGAACATTTATGAATAATTCCCGGCTACCAATTTGTGATAAAAAGGTTTAGTTTTTGTTGCTGTACCAAAGTAAAAGATTGACATCTGAATCCTTTGTGTGAAACCAGAACTGACTTTCAAGATTTATATTTTTATATATGTTATCCTTTTTATTCAGTCTTTGTGTTTTCTGTTTTTCCCATGTCTTTTACAAGAGTAAACAAGGCTATGAAAACAAAAAAATTTATAGTATATCCATGTAACATAAGCTTTGGTACATTATAGACACTGTAGGCAACAAAGTGTCCTTGCAAATACAGATATGCAAGGTTTCTGATCACTTTATTTTTAAATATTTTAGTCACACCTACAATAGCATTTTTGCTTTTATACTAACATTTCATAGTTAAGTTTGTCTGCAAAGTAATCTATACATAAAATTGCTGTGTTATGATATATTTATATGCACGCTTTGCATCTCCTGCATCAAATAAATGGCATGCTAATATTTTTTCAATCAAAAAGTGCTCGGTAGTGAAGAGGTTAATAGTGTAGCCTGTGAATTATTGGAGACTCTGGATGTCAGAACCACCTACACCCACATGCATTTAGGTTTTTAATATCATACTAGAGAAATGTCCTTGTGCATTTTGACACTACTGCTTCCAACTTCCTTAACCAGCAACAACAGCAATATTGCTTCAAGGTGAACTTGTATTCAGACATTCAAAAAATGGATGTTTGAACAAGCTACAGTCATCTTGAAGCATTGTGCATCCTTTAAACAGAATTGCTAAGTCTTTTCTATTGTGCCACATACAATATGTTCAGGAGGGGGAATAAGGAACATTTTAATGATACGTAGAGATTGGACATTCCCTGACCCCTGCTATACTCTTAACATTGGTGTGAGGGAATTCAAGTCCATATCATCTGATCCATGCAGATAAATAAGTGGCCTAGAGGCCCCCTAGTTTACTTTGCTTATTTAATAATGTAAATTACCTTGGTCTGCTACTGATTTCAGCAAACATTTTTGCGTATTCTAAAATAGCCGTACACATTTTAAGCCTAATATCGGAATTCACCAGATAAATTTAAAGATGATTTAGTATATTTGAGATGATATTACATTTATTGTATGGACTTTGAAATTCATTTTCTGAATTCCCATGGTGAATACAAAATGGCTTCATCAAAAAAGAATTTGGGATGTTTTGCCATAAATCTATGGGTAGAAAGAATATTTTTTACAGTCTTTCCTGTTTTTTAGCTGCTAGATGTGGAGGACAGATATGTAATAGAGGAATCAAACCATCTCTGAATATAAATACTAAGGATCAATACTTTGTGTCGACTAAATTAATTCTCTTGAGGTTTCCGCAGTATTTCTAGAATAAATAATGAAGTTGAGAAGCTGAATTTCTTTGTGAAAATGTATTTGCCTGGATTAAAAATGTGCTTACCTCATGGCTTGTAGAAACTTAAAGCAAGGTTTATAACAAAACTCAAAAAGATCAATTGGCCACAACTGGATTTCAGAGGTTGTTGATTACTGGTAATTAGGGAGGTTAGGAGATCAATAAAGTAGAAATACCTTGAGACTTCACTTCACTTCATTTATTCTGAAATTGACAAACTACAAAACCTGCAATATGTTCCAATTGCGATATGCTTCATTTGATAATATGTTAAAGTACAAGAGAGTGTTTTTGTTTTATTTTCAGCCCTCATGGTCTTTGTAGGGAAAACCAAATTCTATGTGTATTAATGGAACACTATAGAGTTAGGAATCCAAATGTGTATTTCTAACATTATTGTGCCCTAATCAACTTTAGGTAAACAGGCCTCTGCTGCCAGGATTAAAAAGGTGAGTTTTACTTCGCTTTTCTCCCTCTCAGTCATGGGCATCCACGGGGGGGAGGGGGAGCCAAATGGGGGCACATGCCCCCCTCCCCCCCACCTGGATTTTTCAGCTTGTTCTGCTATTTTTCGTGTGAGATTGAAAATACAGTGCAATACCCGGATAGGAAGCTGCATCTTATCCCTGCTTCTCTCTCCTGACTGAATCTGCAGAGGAGCAGCACAGAGTGCAGCCAGCAGCCTATAGATTGGGAAAGTGGGGGATGGGAGTGAGATAGCCTATAGATCAGGATAGTGAGGCATGGGGGGGCGAGATAGCCTACAAATCAGGTAAGTGGGGGATGGGGGAGTGAGATAACCTATAGATCAGGTAAGTGGGGGACAGGGGTGAGATAGCCTATAGATCAGGTAAGTGGGGGATGGGGGTGAGATAGCCTATAGATCAGGTAAGTGGGGGATGGGGGTGAGATAGCCTATAGATCAGGTAAGTGGGGGATGGGGGTGAGATAGCCTATAGATGAGGGCAGTGAAGCATGGGGGGGGGTGAGATAGCCTATAGATGAGGGTAGTGAGGCATGGGGGGTGAGATAGCCTATAGATCAGAGAAGTGAGGCATGGGGGCGTGAGATAGCCTATAAAAAAAATCTATGCCAGCCCCATGAGTCATTGCGCCATATATTTTGCATGTAATATGTAAGGCTATGTCTTGCCACCCTAGATGATATATATATATATATATATATATATATATATCTTTTTCCAATATAAAATATTGGTCCTTTCAGAGTAAAATGTTTAATTATACAGTAAGCATACTCACATGCAGACACAGACAATCTCACTGACACAAGCTGATTGATACACAGCCTCATAGACAAACAATCTCACTGATATACATAAGGTCATTGACATAAAAACAATAGCTCACTCACTAGCAGACACACACACACACACACAGAAACACACACAAGCAAGTCCACTCACTAGCAGGCGCGCGCACACACACACACACACACACACACAGCTTAATGTAGTGGTTCTGGTGTCTATAGCCTGTCCCTGCAGGCTTTTCAATATAAACACTGACTTTTTAGACACTCAGACGGTCACTAGAGGTGCTTCCTGTGTCAGTGCGGATTGGCTGAGATCATCAAGCTTGATGGGGGAGCAGAGACAGAACAGCCACGGGGGAGCAGAGACAGAACAGCCAGCTCCCCCATGTGGCCATCATCAGACTGAGCTCCCCATGTGGCCTACACTACTGGCTAACATCACAATCAAATTTTTTCACCTCTTCAAAATGATTGTGAAGAAATACTTTGTCTTGTGCAGACTTCCTCCACTACAAATTAACTCCATCCAGTGTTTGGACATTGAAGTCTCTCTTGTCAAACACTAATAATACTGATTCAGTATTCCTAGTCAGCTGTTCTCAATCTGGAAACATTTCCTACCCCTTCCATATAGCTTCCATCCCTATCTACAATACAGGAATATTTATTACAAAATATAGTAATATATAGATGGTCCCCTGTTTGCATCTTTAACAGATTCCACTCTTCTGGGAAGGCTTTCCACAAGACTTTGAAGTGTTCCTGTGGGAATTTTTGCTCATCCATCCATTAGCGCATTTGTGAGGTCAGGCACTGCTGGTGATTGAGAGGTTCTGGCTCACAATCTCCATTCCAGTTCATTCCAAAGGTATTTATTGGGGTTGAACGCCTAGGCCAGTGTGAGCCAGTCTAGTTCTTGCACACCAAACTTATCCAACCATGTGTTTATGGACCTTGCTTTGTGCACTAGGGAACATTCATGCTGGAATAGAAAAGAGCTTTTCACATAGTTGGAAACATAGCATTGTCCAAAATGTCTTGTATGTTGAAGCATTAAGATTTACCTTCACTGAAAGTAAGTGGCCTAGCACAGCCCCATTCCATTATTACTCATCCATCAAACTTTACAGTCAGGCAGGTAATGACATCTCCTGGCATCTATCAAATTCAGACTTACCCATCAGATTGCTAAACAGAGAAGTGTGATTCATCACTCCACAGAACACATTTCCACTGCTCCATAGTCCAGTTGCAGCGTGCTTTACACCACTTGATCCCATACTTGGCATTGTACTTAGTGATGTGAGGCTTGCATGCAGCTGCTTGGTCATGGAAACCCACTCAATGAAGCTCCCATTGCACAGCTTTTGTGCTGATATTTATGCCAGTACAGGTTTGGACTCTGTTCTCTTCAGCTATGGAATAAGCAAGTTGTTGGTGACATGTACGCACCATGCACCTCATAACTCTGTGACTCCACTCTGTGACTTTACGTGGTTTTCCACTTCATGGCTCAGTTGCTACTGTTCCTAAACTTTCCAATACCGCATACAGTTGACCGTGAAAAATCTAGCAGTGATGAAATTTCATGTACTGAAATTGACATCCTATCACAATACCACACTTGGTATTACCACACTTGGAATTCACTGAGCTCTTCAGAATGACCTATTTTTTCCACAAATGTTTGTAAATGCAGACTGCATGGGTAGGTGCCTGATTTTATACAGCTCTGGCAATGAATCTGATTGAAACACCTGAATTCAATAATTTCGAGGTGTGTCCCAATACGTTTATCCATATATTCTATCTTAAACTGAAGGATTGTCACAAAATCTTGTTTGCGAGATATCTAAGCAGCAGCATTTTAAAATCACAGGTTTGATTAGCAGCAAAGTGAACTTCACTTTAGATTTTTCAAAGATCAATAAAAGAGTACCACTGAACTGTACAATAACACCTGGAACCCATGAAGTATTTGGTACTCAGTGTAAAGCTAAATGCACTTTCTTGGCAAACACTTTGCTATTATACTGATACATTTTCCAAAGAAATAAAGAAATACCTTCATACTTTGATATTATATTGATAATTCTTCAAAGAGATACATAACGAAACACTATAATACTTTATATTTTGCCTCTATATAATAGTCTGTTATAATTAATTCCCTCTGGAAAAATAATTTGACGACGACTTCTAGTTTTTGCCTTCACCACTGGAAGTTTATTAATTTTACAATTTTAGCTGCTTTGATGATTTTTCCTCATATTGTTTTTTTGGTCTCTTGATGAATATTTAATGAAGATAAAATCTTTCATTGAAATTCCAAGACAATGAAAATATATTGTCAGACAAAGTAGGGATTATGGACTATTTTGTTGTTTGGGCACACAGTGGTGGTGGGAAGCTACCTAGACTTCTTGCAAATCACACGAGTTGGTGAGAGTACAGCAGTTACGAAGGTTCCTGTCAGATGAGATACCAGTAGCTGAAGAAAGAAGATGGTGGTGTCTTTAATGGAGAGCTTCAGGTAAGTATATCTACCTTTAACCTCATCCTTGATACTGCAGAGAATGCAGAGGTCACATTTGAAGTTCCTTATAAAATAGGCAAACACACTTAAAAATGACAGAACCGCTTTAAATTTGAAATATACTTGAAATATTTGACTTAAGCTAATCTAAGTAGGACTAGCCTGTTAAAAATTTGACTTTGAATAGACTTACATTTAGATGAGTAGCAACTGGATCTTTCTCTAGGTCAACTATCTCATGAATATTTCAAAAGATTAGGTTCAAGTCGGGGGATCTATTGATGGAGTCGATGGTATAAAAAAAATTGGAGAAAAGTAGGCAAGCTGGACTTGTCTATTGATATCCAATATCCTATTATTTTTCCATCGATATGTTTTTTTTCCATAGCTTTCAATATTGTTTCTTGAAAAATAGGTTTAAACTCAATTTCTAATCCTACAATTTTTTATTATGATCCTACTGTAGTGGTCATGAATAATACCATGTTAGCTATGGTTTAACTCTTTAAGAGCCAGGTTTAGGCAAATCCCTTTGTTTGGCATATCTAGCAACATCATTAGCCCCAAAAGTGTTTAGATAATTTTCCACTAGTAGAATAGAATAGATGGACATAAAATCCACATCATAAAACTATATCAGATTTCACTTTGCTTGTATTGTTTAAATCTGGAATTGATATATTTTGGCGATGGGATACCCATACAAGCTATTTGAAAAGCCAGAACAAAAATTCATTCGGAATAGTAATGCAGTTGTATGGGACTTTAATTAATGCGGGTAATTTGTGTTATATAAAAGTAATGTAAAACATGCACGTGTAGGTAATAATTTAAGAGGCTCACATTACGTACATTCATACAATACATTCTGGTGAAAAATCGGTTGTACATGATTTCTCATGCACATCCAGTAATCCTAGTTTTATTTAAAAAAAAAAAAAAAAACAAGAATAGAATATGTGTAGTGTAATTTATGTTCCACTATCTGTTACACTCTCAGATTTAAAAGATCATTTGATAAATTAGAACAAATTATAAACTTTTAACAAAGAAATACAAAAAATAAACAAAGCAAGCTCAACACTGTTCTAGGGAAAATGGTAACTGATAATAAACAGATAAATAATTACCTTATGGCATGGATGCATGCACCCCACAATGGCTTGGGTTTTGTACAGGGGTGCTTGGGGTTTAATAGAGGTGGGAGCTGTACGGGGGGGGGAGGGAGCAGGGGTTTTGTAGAGTGGGGGCTGGGGTTCTGTAGAGGGTGTGCTGGGGTTTAATAGAGTGGGTGATGGGGTTTAATATAGGGGATATAGGGGGTGCTGGGGTTTAATAGAGAGGGTGCTGGGATTTTGTAGAAATTCAATGGCTGGGCAACAGATTGTGAATGTGCCGGGGGAGGGGGCTATCAGTCACCACCACCACTTTCAAGCCCAACTGCCCAATAAGGCTCCATCCAGGTTCTATTAGACTTCATTAGAATCTTTAATGAAGATTGAAATATATCAATTAATAAATAATTATGCTTAAATTATTAAATAAGATACAAAATATATATGTTTATGTATAGATAGACAGATAGATAGATATATCAAAGTTTAATATCTCTCTCTCTCTCTCGCTATACATATATCATTCATCCTTGGTGTTTTTATCATGATTACATTTTAACTTTTTAATATTTGTTGATTTATCACCAAATTACAACTTTGGCTTGGTCTCATGGTTTAGCTGGTTTCCTGGTAACCACGATATCTCTGCGAGCATCAGTATGCCATAACGACACTGGCGGCTTCCCGTCACTTCCGGGTTGAAATCAGTTTGCGCCCACATAAACGTAAACCTTATTTATTTGGCCCATGTTAGCGTTTGAATTTGACATGCTTGCCTTATGGCATCCTAATAGAGTGCATTGCTTGCATACTTTAATTAGTTAGGGACAAAAGAATGAAATAAAAAACATAAACAAAGCATCATCTAAATTGGAAAAGCATTGAACTGACCCCTACGTTAAAACATTAAAAAAAAAAAAAAAAAATTCATTATTTAAAAATGTCAACAGATCCCAAGCAGACTTTTACAAAACATGATACTATGAAGACAACATAGCTGATAAACTGCCCACTAATAAATTAAAATAAGATATTGTTAAACGTAGTAGAATATTATTATTTTTATATAATTTGTTTATATATATATATACATATATATATATATATATATATATATATATAAACCTTTTCCATTATATATTTTTTTCTTAACTTGTATCAAAAGGTATTCTCCATATTTAAACTGATTAACAAAAAGTTAGTTTTTTTTTCGTCTTGCAAATTGTTTACTTCTATATAACGAATTATATCATAATGCGGTTTGACATTGTTGAATGGTTTTTCACTAACATGTTAAAGCAGTATATTCCAGCTTGTAACAGAAAGACAAAAGGCACAAAAATAATGCAGATGGTAAATATAAAAGATTTAAAAAAAACAGGGCATCTCTCCGTGTACAACGGATCTGAATAGTGTGAATAACACCGGAGATCGGCAGTGATACAGGAATGGAGTCTCAGGGTAAAAACAAAACCAGAGTCTCTGCAATGTTCATCCAACGTGTTTCGTATGATTAGACTTCTTTAGGGTTGTATCACATCCCTGAAGAAGTATCACATCCATGAAGAAGTCTAATCAGACGAAAAGCGTTGGATGAACATTGCAGAGACTCTGGTTTTATTTTTACCCTGGGACTCCATTCCTGTATCACTGCCGATCTCTGGTGTTATTCACACTATTCAGATCCGTTGTATACGGAGAGATGCCCTGTTTTTACTCCAATCCAAAAGTGCATTCTAATAAATTGTATCTTTTATATTTACCAGCTGCACTATTTTTGTGCCTTTTGTCTTTCTATTAAAGCTGGAATATATTGCTTTTGAGAATATTTGAATCTACACACATTTGAGATTTCTCTGATTGGCTTGAGTGTAATTTATACCTTGTGGGCTGATGGTACCTGATGGAACTATACTACTCTATGTCTATTCTATTGTTTTTTTCTAGATTTCTAGACATATTATATCTTTTGTCATTGTAAGGAGGTATATATTGCTCATTGTTAGGTGATATTATCCACTTTTTTGCTCACCTCACTTATATGTTTGGTTTTTATCTATTTGTTTTCGGTGTTTAGAGGGCACACTATTTTAAGTGGATGGAGTATATTGCATATATAGTGGTTATATATTATTTTTGTGGTTTATAATTGAGATAGACAATGATAAATGGGGCTGAGATAGAGATATGTAACTTGGAGAGAGAAATATATTAATAAACCAAGCTGACACTACCCATATACCACTATGTATACACAGAACGATTTCTATTTTTTTGTCATTTAATCTTTTATCTCTGGTCTGTTGTGTTTTACTGGGTGATAAAGCAATCCAATGTGGAAGATAATGGAACAATGTAGAATTAATTAAATTTGTATCATTAAAATGGTTTTGTGCGTTTTAGTTTAATATTCTCATTGCCAGATAACTTTTTCCTTTTGATGTTACCAACTCCCTCCGGTAGTTTGCCCGGTATTTTGCAGTTTGTAAAATGTTTCTTTTGCAAGACATTGCAAGTTACTCTGGTTTTTCCAACTGCAAGCTCAATGAATACCACAGGTAGTAATTTTGAGATAGGAGCGTAAATAATTTTCCCAGCTTTACTGGTTTATACACCTAGTGTAAATGGGTGGAAGATGTGTAAATGTGTTTTAGATAATTAAGACTAATTAGGTAAAGAACAAAACAAATACGATCACTGTTTATTTAACCCAAACTAGGGTATTTAAACAAAGTAATTCATATTTTTGTCAAGAAAAACATTACAAATCGATACATTATAAATATCATTGACAAAGGCACGCTGTCTACTTCTTACGTACTAAACTACAGTGCTCCAGAATCTAGTCCTCATTTTTGAACACTAAATGTCCATGATGTGTGCAATTTCCTAGTTTACATATAAAACCTGAAGTCTTTACCTACTTTACTGTAGGGGATTTTTGGTTCTTTGGTTAGAGACACAATTGTCTTCATTTAGCATTTCCCATTTACGTTAAGATCCAGCTGCACTTATCTAGCTTGCTTCAGTATGTAAAATCATGTTTGTAAACATTTATAAGTACCTTCCTGTTGCAGTAATGTTATTAGAAAGGTTTAACAATTGCTGACACAGGTCAAGTTGAACTTCATGGAGTTACGCTTGTTATTACTAATTTAGAATAGTCAAAATATGGTCAAGTTGAACTTGATGCACTCACAATTGACGTTATTGATTTAGATCAATAGAAATAGGACCACGTTGAACTTAAGACATTTTTATGAAAGCCACCCTGATCTATATCAATAGGAATATGGACATTTGGAAGATGATAGACTTGTAAAAGCCATCACTGAAGTAGATCAATAACAAGATTAACTTCATGATCTCACGTTTGTTTTTATTCTTGCTCACTAGCTAGACAGAATCATACAGCTGTCTCCACCTGATTTATTCCTTTTTGTATAACTTTGATTGTTCAATTTTCCCTTGTATATTGCATTTAAAAATATTACTGTATAATTTTCACTTTTTACTGAGACTGGTGTGAAGCATTTGTTTTTGAGGTTCTATCGGAATTTCTACATTGATCTTTCGAAATGCATCAACTCAAATAAATGAAAATGGATATTTGTTTTAAATAAATTAATGACACACGTCTATAGTTTTATTTCATATATTTTGTATTTTTTTACAACTACCTATCTGTAATCATATTGTTCAATGGTCCCCAAATAGGTGGTAAAATGCTAACCAAGCATCCTTTATCTGCCAACAGGTATAATTTAATTTATGTATGCTTAGTCAGTGTTTTAGAAAAGACGATAAAGGAAACGACCAAGCACAGGTGCAAAGGGTGGGCAGATTTATTGAATGAAGGGCAGCAACGTTTAGGATCCTAACATACCATTTATCAAGGCTCTGTTAATAGCTGGAACAATAGTGCTCTTCATCCAATAAATCTGCCCACATTAGACCAGTGCCCAGTCATTTCCTTTATCGTCTATTGGAGTTTGGTAATCTTTGGACTGAAGGCATGCTTGCTATTTATAAACATTTGTCTACCCAACTTTCTCTTGTAGTGTACCAGAAAAGAACAGTCATAGGGATGAGTATTGATATGGAACTATTCAATTAAGTTGAATTCCATCTATAGTGTGTCTGTGCTTTGGATCATGAAGATGTGCACTTCTGTGACTTGTGTTTAATCAAGTTAAGAGAAAGATTCTTTATTATACTCAAACGTTGTCCCGTAAGAATTAGGATTGTTGCATAGTTTATGAAGATCCTTGGACAGTCCTTTGGGTCCACAACAGAACACTCCAACAGATTTCCTGAAGAGATAAGAGCAAAAGAAGAAATATATAATTAGATCATCAGTTATTCAATATATTATCATGCAATCTGTTGTATGCAAATAATAATTCAAACATCAATTAACATCAATCAATTTCCTTCCTTCCCCTAAAGCATTTCTAGTGCCTGCTCAAAAGTCATGGTTGATATGTGACAAGGTAATTTCATCCTTTGATTCTTCTGTAGCCAATAATATGTGTCCTACTGGCACAAGTAGTGTTATAATGTTGCAAATGCTAAATATTATTAAAAATTTGCAAATAGTATTATTATTACTGTTCTTTAATTTGGTGTAAGACAGTCATTGATTTCAAACTGCATCTGTAAAGTCATGGTTCCATTAACACCATCTTAAAAAATATAGGTAAATGTACAAAAAGAAGTACTAACAGAGTAAATCTGCTATACTTGGGGTAAATGGAACTTGCAAACCTTCTCTTGAAGCAATGGATTTCATTTGAAGATAGGTGTTCTTTCCCTACATTTTTAATATTAGGTAGGAACTCAGTTACATTGAGTTGTATTGATTTTTGTTTCTAGACAATTCTAAACTATAAAAGCAAGAACATAATACAAAGTAATTTCGGTGGAATAATCATTGTCTAGAACCGATTTTCTTGTTTTTAATGTTTCATTCTTCTTACAGAGAAGTCATTCTTTAAGCTACTCTATAAAATGGTTTCAAGTCTATATTCTAAGAAGTGTGAAAGGAAAAAAGACTAATCTCTTGGCAAGCACCAACATATTTATTTTTTCATTTTTTTCTCCTCAAAATGACACTTTTAATACATCCTGAAAATAATAACACTCGTGGCGGTTCGCTAAGCTTTTTGTCAGAAGCATTTCACGGAAGTCCAGTATCAGAGGTCTCTAAATTGCTCTGACAACAAAGCACTTCAAAGAAAAACGTGTAGAGTAAAGTGATTTTTCTGTTATACTTTTTATGTTCTATGCTATTCGTGTGTATTTATTTTATTATTTTTATGCATGCATCTCTATTATTATAAATTTAGTCTGATTTGCACTTTAAGAGAAAGAAAAACTAGATATATTGGTGCATTTTACGATATAAAACACAGTTCTTTGTGTTTAATAAAAAAAATGTAAAATAAGACATACAAAAATGCAGATAAGGCCTTCCATGCAGCAAAATACCTTACCCTGGGTTTGCTACAACATACTACAGGGATCACTCCCCTCACCGGTCTATTATCCACTGGAACTCACTCTGTCCTGCAAAAGTTCAGATAAAACCAATTGATCCACTTTATCACCTGAATGCCTGACTTAATGGACACCACACGAAACATTACAAATTGTACGTTGTGGCGGCCATCCCAAGAGAAGAGGGGTTTCCGTCGCCAGAGATGTCCTTTCCCCCTAGTATGAGTAATACTGTAGTATTCCCAAACAGTAATCCAAGTGGTAATAAAGCAGGAATAGCTGTTCCCTACAATCACAAGACGAGGCTCTGTATTGAGGGTGAAGTTGAACTGTTTTATTGGCAGCCACAACTGGCCTTATATGCAAGTCCTCGTGCAAGGGGTTTCTTATTACATATTCCAGGTGCATTCCCCACTGGACCTGAGAGGGGACTACAATAAAAGTAAACACATAATTACATTAACTATCAGGTCCAGGACATACATGACAAAAACACCCCAAAATATACACTTAACAATTAGGTACCCTGTCAAGTCCTATATCCCCGGATAGCCTGGATCTGAGCGCCCAACATATCCGAAAAGCGCTCAGATCTCACGAACATAGCTGAAACGCCACTGGGGGATAGTTTTAAACGCACACGAGGCGCCTACCCAAAAGAGTTCCATGAGTTCAGGCGGAACGGTCGGTCTCTTTCGGGAGTACAGAACATAATAAAATAACGAAGATAACTGTTTGTGTGTACACTTGTCATGTGCTCCTCATTCGGGAGTTTGCTCCCACTGAACGCCCGCTCTTCTCAGATAATAAGTGCCCGATAATAGTTCCAGACACTTGACGACCAAACACCGCTTTAGGCATTTGCAAGAACAAGATGGCCGCTGCAAGATGGCCGTCACAAGACTGTGGGGCAATCTGTTCAGTGATGTTCGTATATCGGATGATTCAGTATGAAACAATAATTCAGGGCAGGGTGATCTGTCACATACATTACATACAATCTCATGGACACCTCTCAATGTTCAGCACATTCCTCCACCAAGATCTTTACGACACACCTCCACCATTCACCCCATCCTTAGCCAGAGACCTAGATATTGCCATATCACAAGATGAATGGACTAAATATTCCTCCGAATACATAAATCCTCTATCAATTCCATTATTCAAGAGAGAGACTACAAAAGAATTACAAGATGGCATTATTCACCAGCCCATTTGCACCCCGCCTTTCCAATGGCAACAAATAAGTGTTTGCATTGCAAACAGGCTAAAGTAACATTAGCACATATATGGTGGACCTGCCTGTCTATCCACAAATACTAGGAACACATTACTAAATTGATTCACATCATTATAGGTGTTCGACTCACACTTGACCCAAAGCCATTATTATTTTACTTATTTCAAACACCGTTGTCCAAACCCACAACAATGCTGCTCACTCATCTACTGACAGCAGCCAATCTATTAATTCCTTTGTGCTGGAAAAAGCCCACAGTCCCCTTGATCAGGGAATGGATTCAAAAAGTAGATTCCATTAAGATTATGGAAGAACTATGTTACTCTATTTCACTCAGGTACCCTCTATATAATGATGTTTGGGATCGTGGATAGAGTTCTTGCAGAGAGGGAGATGATCTTGAACTTCTCTCTTTCTAGTTTAACACATCGACTCCACATTACTCACTTCTGAATTTATTAATTTTAAGGACTACTTCATAGAATACCCTTCTGACTGTAATACTACATGTAATTACACATAACCTGTGTTCTCCTCTCCTCCCTCTCTCCTTATTCACGCACCCCCCTCCCCCCCCATTGGCCTGGCAGTGCACCTAAACCCAGAGCCCTTTGCGCCTAATCTAGGATATGCGAGCCCACCAACAGACATCTTCTCTAAAATTATGTTATTCTTTGGAGGTTAACAAATGGCTTTGTGTTAACATTTACTCTCTTATTTATATATCTGTATAGTATTTATTTTCTTCTATACTGATATACCTATTTTCTGCATGTGTTTAAAAATGCTTGAGCACGAATGAAACATAGTTATAGAGACTTAGTCTGCCTAACCAATGACCAATGGTAATGTAATCCAAAGTGTAATATTTATATGGCTCTATGTTTCTCCGTACTGATCTTTCTTGTACGTTTTGAGCATGCTCTAGATAATTATGATGACTATTAATAGATTTATATTCTGTAATGGTATTTATTTATCTCAATAAAGAAAAAAATGCAGATAATTCAGAATGACAGAGACATTACAGCCTAACATTTTCCACATTTAGAAGGTTTTTCATAGTTGCTTTATATTTTCCTTTTTGTTATGTGACATGAGCTGCTTTTTTGTTTCAGACAATTTAATGAACAACATGGTACAAATGCTATGGAATCTAAATGTATATTCCTGTTGATTGTTATTGACAGTGCCCAGTAGTATAGGAAGTGAAGTGGTCCCTGATAATTTGGTGACCTAACTCTTTGTATTCATTCACAGGGCAGAGACACACAGGTCTACAGATATGTGATGCTAATCATTCTCTCTAAGGTATCTAATGACCTTGAGGTTTAAACCATGGAATAAAAATATATTGAAAACAGGCTTTACTTAGGAACCAGACGCTATTGATCATGAGATATTTTATTTTGCAGTAGGTTGCAACATGAGTTTTTATTTTAAGCCTCTCCACCCAATCTTAAAACAGAGGCGAACAAGGTTCTTTTTCTGTTTACCTGATTTACTTATATGTAACCTGGATCTAATAAATGCTAAAATCTATCCAATGCTACCTTTGTGCCCTACCCTTCAGCCTACTGGGGATAATTTTCTAATCATCCATATGATCTTACTCATATACAGGAAATATACAGGAGATATCTCTCTGTCTTGAATGTCAACTGCTCTGGCCATACCATACATCTGGCATTTTTTGTCTTTGTATTAAGAATACCTAATGATCATGTCAAGAATGTTATGTTCACAAGATGCAATTTGTAAAGGGGTAATAAAATATCTTCCCTGTACTGTGCCTAGTAATTCAGTACATATTACATACATATATGTGTTGTTTTTGAAACAAGAAACTCCATGGCTTAGGGCATAACGTAAACATTTTAATTGAAAATTGTTTTATTTTATGCAATGTGGAGAGAGATTGTAGTGACCTTGTTAGCATAATTCATACTTACACACTCAACAAAGTATGATGGTAGCTTTCATGAAATGAATATAATTAATAACTAATGATCACGCCTTTATTCAATATCCACCTGTTCTCTGGTTTTCAAAAATGTTCTCCCTTTTAACCAAATACTTTCTTAGGTTTTCACATTCTCCAGTTCATAAATTTGACATATTCCTTAAAACAGTGGATCTTTCTACTCTCCCTCTATATTTTTCCAACTGACCTTTTCACATAAAAAAAAAAGAAACATATTTCTGAATTTGATCTTTTCAAGGAATTCAGTACTGGTGTGGGAAGAAATTATGGAGTCTGATAGGTTGTATCTTCATCATAAGAACTCACAAAAACACAGCAATAGCAATCTCTGCCAATCTCTTCTCTTTGATACTTCACTTTCAAGAGAGATAAAGAATGAGGTGGATCACATGCTGTCACGTGCCTACAATCGTGGTCAAGTGTCATTTCTATTTGCCTTACCATGGTGTTTTAAGTAGATTGTAAGTCCACCAGTGTGCCTTATACCCTGATATATAAATTAAAGGGTGGCCAATAGATCAATGTCCCTAGATCTATAGAAACAGATTACGGGGTAACAAAAAAAGAGGCATAAATCTGTTCTAACTTCCACTGTCTGGTATCAAGCCCCTTGATAACTGCTAACTGTTATTATCCAGTTATGCATTAACTTGGTCTCCTATGTTTCTGGACATCCCTTTACCTTGCTTTATAGTATTAGGATTTTGTCTTCTTTTACTACCTTTTCTATACCAGGTGCCCTCGAAGGCACCTTTCTTCCTCCCTTTTTTTACGTCTCTGTTTGATATCTACTATCAAGGCATGTATCTGCATGCTGGTTAAGTTAATAGGAGGTTACAAATGGATCTCCCTTAACTATACAATCTTTCACAGTAATATGTCATCCACCTTGGGACCGGAGAACCAATTGTATATATCGATAAATTAGACTTACTATTCAATTGCCATTTTATAGACTAGCTTATTTAGACTTTCTGTCAAGCAGTATTTCCCTAGGCTGTAGTGTATAGCCATTCATTCTGTGTCAGTTTCCCCCCGCTTTTTTGACACATTATTACAACACGGTATCATATTTCTTTATGGTACATTGATACTTACTGGGCTTGTTTAACGCTGCAAAGACAACTCAATGGGAATCTTCTTGATTTAGCTATACCAGATGATTTTAGGGGGGGTTTCCCTCAGTATTTCCCCTCCAACTCTGATACATCTCGTTATGGCAAATTTATTTGCTTAGTCTTGTTTTAATGTTTTTGTGATATTCTTTATTTCCTCCCTTTTCATTGTTTTTTGCTTGAACTGCCGTAATTGACTTGTTTAACTCAGGCAGTCACAGCTAGGGTTTTTGTGTGTTTTTGTGTGTTTTTAGTTTTGATCAATAAAGTATTGTTTAGATTTTGATTTTTTGTTTGCTTTTTACCGCATGTCATACTGGACAGTGGAAGTTAGAACAGATTTATGCCTCTTTTTTTATACCCTGATATCCTCTAGGATGGTGGGATGAGCACAGTTGCATAATTTGACCTTGGAAAATTACCACTTTTTCACTATGCTGAAACCTGAGCAATATTTTCACACAGTGCATTGAGAGACACAGAAATGTGCCCCACAATGTATTTTACTGCACTTTTGAAGTGTATATAAAAATACACGGAATAAATAAGTATCGGTCTGCTATCCATTTGGAAAGTCTAATGTTTAAAATATATACACACATATACGATGTATTTTCTTCCTTACAAAATCTATTTAAGGTTTATTGACAACCTGCCTGCATCTTAAAATATGTTTCTGACTCAATATCTAAATTTATCTTCAAAAGAATGTTGGATTACATAAAGTAATTACACATAATTAGAAAGGAGATTGCTTCTGATGTAATTGAAATGAACGTATGAATTTGTGTGAATGGCAATAAAAAAAAAAAAAATGGAAGAATGTGGACAAATTTGTGATTTTAACAATCCCAGTTTATTATTTGACTTCTGGTTGTAACTCTACAAAGTTACAGGATTGATTTTATGGTTAATTCCTGATTTTCCTGATGGAAAAAAGAACCCAAAACTGTCCCAAGTCTTCAATCACAACTGGAAACACCAAAACACCTTTGCTATTTTCAAACATAATGACACCAGGCTTGTAAGAAAATACACATTAAACACTGCATTAAATCAGTAATTTAACCAGCAGTTGGGCTCCCTTCTTTTTCCGCTTTTTCCAAGGGGTGAAAGGGAGTCAAAACCAAGTAAGGGCCTGGTGAATGGCAGCTTTCCCTTCCACCATGGGCAGTAGGGTAGCAAGTAATAATAAAATCTAAAATGAGAAATTGGTCCGAAGCCAGAGGATGCTCAATACCACTTGTCCTAATTATTAGATAAATCACACCACTCCAAAACAAGAGGAAATCTCTCAAAACAATATTTAATACACACGTGTCAAAACAATATTTAATACACATGCCTATCCCACGCATACTTAAACTCCCTCACTGTGTTGACCTCTATCACTTAAGCTGGAAGCTTCCTCCAGGAGCGTTCAGCACAACGAGAGCATCTTTTCAGGTAGTGTGTTGATTTAATATACCATGGTTGGGGGCGGGTCCTCCTCGAGGTGCTTGTTTGGAGTGGTGCTGCAGTGTTCAAGGCAGAGGTGAGGGTAGTGTTATATGCGGAGATGGCCAGTGAAGGACAGGGAAGGGATGGACAGCAGTCGTGAATCAATATCAGCTGACAACTGCTGGAGATCAAGAGAATTAAGGTCCCTCCTGAGTTGAGGGGGGTTAGGCTGAGGTTGTTGGGTGAGGGGGTACACAAGAACAAATGATAAGAGGTGGTGATCAGAGAGAGGAAATGGAGTGTTGCAGATATTAGATACTGTACATGAATAAGTGAAGATTAGGTCAAGGGTATTGCCAGCTACATGGGTGGGAGAATTAGCCCACTGTGATAGCCCTAGGGAGGAAGTAATTGAAAGTAGTTTAGAGGCTGCAGAGGTTAAAGGTGGGTTAATAGGAATATTGAAGTCCCCGAGAATTAGGGATGGAATGTTAGAAGAGAAAAGGCGAATTGAATGTATGGGGGGGGGGGGTTGAGGTTTAAAGGGGCAGTGAGAGGAGAAACCCTATACCACCACCTTTACATTCAGAGTTTCTTGGGTTGTGGGTAAGTTGAAGACCACCGAAGGACAAAGATGCAGGGGTAGCAGTGTCAGAGGGGGAGAGACAGGTTTCTGTTAAGGCTAGTAAATCTATTGAACGAGAGATGAAGAAGTCATAGACAGCAGTGAATTTAGTAATATTGCAAACAGAGCATGCATTCCAGAGGGCAGTATTGAAGGAGGATTTAGAGGAACATGAGATGGGTATGAGATTAGTGTGGATCCTTGGGTTAGTATGTGGTGAGTTTGCCGAGATGGGACCTTTGGGCCCAATTTGAACATTTCCACTTACATTTACTTACTTACTCACTTTTGTTGCCAAATGTTAGACATTAATGGTTGTGTGTTGAGTTATTTTGAGGCGACAGAAAATTTACACTGTTATACAGGATGCACACTTATTACTTTACATTGTAGCAGAGTGTCATTTCTTCAGTATTGTCACATGAAAAGATATAAAATATTTAAAAAAATGTGAGGGGTATACTCACTTTGTGAGATACTGTATATATATACAAACCAAGAAAGTTAAGAGTTATGGTGGGGAAAAAGGCGATTGGAAACCCCTTCCACCTAAAGTCAGTGGATAGTCAATACATAGTTAAACACAGATCTGAACACCGGTCAAGCCATAAGACTTGCTTTTCCCACAGCCAGGGCCGGACTGGCCCACCGGGATACCGGGAAATTTCCCGGTGGGCCGCGGCACCTGGGGCTGTCATTGCTCAGGCTCCTCTGATCCCGGCCGGCCATGTCCCCCATGTGTGAGCTGTGCGGCCAGAGCCTCATGGGAGCAGGGGGAGACAGGCGGCCGGCACAGCTCCACATGGCCGACGGGATCATAAAAAAAAATTTAAAATAATATTTGCGGCAGGGGGCGGAGCTAGCGTGCAGCGGGGCTTAGCGTGCGACGGGGCGGGGCTTAGCATGCAGGGGAGGGGCTTAGCGTGTGGCGGGGCCCTGGCTGACTGCAGCATGGGAAGCAGGAAGGAGTCCCTGCTTCCCCAACAACCAGCCTCCAGGAGCTCCAAGCAGGAGGGAAGAAGCAGGTCAGTGTGTCTGTGTGAGTGTGTGACTGTCTGTGTCTGTGTCTGACTGACTGTCTGTGCGTGTGACTGTCTGTCTGTGACTGTCTGTCTGTGAGTGTGTGACTGTGTGTGACTGTCTGTCTGTGTGACTGTCTGTGTGAGTGTGTGACTGTGTGAGTGTGTGACTGTCTGCCTGTGTGTGTGTGTGGCTGTCTTCCTGTGTGTGCATGACTGTCTGCCTGTTTGTGCATGACTGTCTGTCTGTGTGTGCGTGACTGTCTGTCTGTGACTGTCTGTCTGTGAGTGTGTGACTGTCTGTCTGTGAGTGTGTGACTGTGCGTGACTGTCTGTCTGTGACTGTCTGTGAGTGTGTGACTGTGTGTGACTGTCTGTGTGACTGTCTGTGTGAGTGTGTTACTGTGTGAGTGTGTGTGAGTGTGTGACTGTCTGCCTGTGTGTGCGTGGCCGTCTTCCTGTGTGTGCGTGACTGTCTGTCTGTGTGCGTGACTGTCTGTCTGTGAGTGTGTGACTGTGTGTGACTGTCTGTCTGTGTGACTGTCTGCCTGTGTGTGTGCGTGGCTGTCTGCCTGTGTGTGCATGACTGTCTGCCTGTGTGTGCGTGACTGTCTGTCTGCGTGTGCGTGTGTGAGTGTGTGGCTGTCTGCCTGTCTTTATATATGTGGGTGTTTGCCTCGGTGTCAGTGACTGTCTGCCTGTGTGTGTGTGTGTGTGGCTGTCTGCCTGGGTGTCAGTGACTGTCTGCCTCTGTGTGTGTGTGCCTGCTAGTGAGTTTGTGTGTGTGTGTGTGCCTGCTAGTGAGTGAGCTTGTATGTGTGTCAGTGAGCTTGTCTGTAGGGATCATATGTGTGTGTGTGTTAGTGAGCTTGTCTGTAAGGAGCATGGGTGTGTTGGAGCCTGTCTGTAGTAAGCATGAGTGTGATCGTGAGCTTTTCTGTAGTGACCATATGTGTGTCAGTGAGCTTGTCTGTAGTGAGCATGTGTGTGTCAGTGAGCTTGTCTGTAGTGAATATGTGTGTTAGTGAGCTCTTCTGTAGGGAGCATGTGTGTCAATGGGCTTGTCTGTAGGGAGAGTGTGTGCGCATCAGTGAGCTTGTCTGTAGTGAGCGTGTGTGTGTGACAGTGAGCTTGTCTGTAGTGAGCATGTGTGTGTCAGTGAGCTTGTCTGTAGTGAATCTGTGTGTTAGTGAGCTCTTCTGTAGGGAGTGTGTGTGTCAATGGGCTTGTCTGTAGGGAGAGTGTGTGCGCATCAGTGAGCTTGTCTGTAGTGAGCGTGTGTGTGTGACAGTGAGCTTGTTTATAGTAAACTTGTGTGTGTGTATCAGTTTGTCTGTACTAAATTTGTGTGTGTGCCAGTAACCTTGTCTGTGTGTGTCTTTGTCTGTCAATGAGCCTATTTGTGTGCATCAGTAAGATTATCTGTCTGCGTGTGAGTATGCTTTACTGTATAATTTAATTACCCTAAAAGAACTAATATTTTGAATTAGAATAAGAAATGTATCAATAATATATATATATATATATATATATATATATATATATATACACACACACACACACACTGTTGCATCACCAGGGCTCCAGTATCCAGTATATATAGGCAATTGAAATAGTTGGCTGCACTCTCGGATTTCCTTAAAATTTTACTTTTATTGAAATATTTAAGAGAAGATCAACGTTTCAGTCCCTCTTGTTGACTTGCATCAGGATCATGACGAAAGTCCACAAGAGGGACTGAAACATTGATCTTCTCTTAAATATTTCAATAAAAGTAAATTTTTTAGGAAATCCGAGAGTGCAGCAAACTATTTCAATTGCCTATATATATATATATAAACACCCTACATAGCAAAATGACTTATGGGGCTGGCATAGATTTTTTTCCAGGGCTGCTTCGTTTCCCCAGTCCGGCCCTGCCCACAGCAATTTCACATTTGCAGTGATGTTACTACTGCAAATGATTCTGGGTGGGCATATACAAATTATTTTAACAAAGAATCACATTTTTGTCTCATTGTTCCATTTTAAATTCAGGAAGAGATGCAAAGCCAGTTAACCACTAATGGACACTCATGGACAGTGAACCACAACTGGGACTACTGCCACCCCTTTCCACACAGTAAATTTGTAAAATAGAAGTAATCAAGAAGGGGGTAAATATTTATCCCATGTCACTGTATACATCAATTTGAGCTATTTTGCTATTATACACACATGCAATTGTGTCCATAAAGTGTTTTCAATTTGATCCACATGGACCACATATGCGATATGACATATGTCAATATTTGACTTCAGTTACTGTTGCACATTTGATACAGTACTAACTGCTCATATGGTTGCAATATTTCACTTTTTAATGAACATTTACAATTTTAATGTAATGTCTTTTGACAATTATCAACCTTACCATTCAGCTTCAAAAAAAAAAAAAAGAATTATGACTTCATTGTAGTTCTTTCAACTGGAAAACATTAGATAAAGAATGACTTTGACATCAGAGGCTTGGACCTGTGGCTTATTAGATAAAGCCTTGTGGAAGTTTAAACATGTGCTATTAGTCTGCTAGGGAGAATAAAATGCTTTCCTCCCTTCTTGTCATATGTGAATACCTAAAGATGTTACTTACTGTCTGTTAGATTTGGCTATCTCATCAAACAAAGGTTTCCAGCATGGACGTCCAATAAGAAGTCTGGAGTTCAAAGCCTGGTATTTGTTACCAATTATTTTCTGCAAGAGATGACACAGTTGGTTCCATGAGATTTGTGAGCTAAGGGATTAAAAAGTGTGTATTGCTGTGATACTGACATGTATTGTATTACGGTAGAATGCAGGGTATCCATATTTTACAAAAGTATAAACACAACACAAGACTAATTGCTAATAACACATTTTTTGTTATTAATAGACAGCACAGCTCAATATGGATAAGATAATTTGTTGCACAGCTGTACTAGACCCACCACAATTTTCAGACAGAATAGATTACTGGATAAAGTGAGCAACCCACCTGTAGGGTGACTAGCACCCAGCATTGGCTAAATAAATTATCTCAAATTAAGAGATATGATCAAATACATAATAACATACATAAAGTATGTTGTCTCTTTTTTTTCTGAATCACAATTGAATTATTTTTCTTACGTGTAACATTCATTTGAGGTATTGGAAAACATAGCCGGTATATAAAATAGGACAACATGGTAATTTTAAATTTGTACATTACTGTTCAAGGGTAAACATAACGTTTTCATACTTGTAGTTTCTCAATTAAATGAAATATTTAGTGTGTAGCATAAAGTATTAGAAATTATTTATTTTCTTTTTATAATTCATAGACATTTGGAAAAAAATTTATAGAGCCACAAAAATATTCTTGTTATAAACAGTAAGTTTAATATAAATAGAAATGTCTAAACCTTGATTATGTGTATTTGTGAATCTCCATGAATTGCTGTAAAGGCAAGTCTTAAAAGGACACCAGAATGCAGGCATCGCGACTTACATGGGCATAGTGCACATATAGTAAATATAGCTGACTGATTAAACGCACTTATATGTATTGTGAAGTTGATAGCAGATTTCTGTTAAAGCATTCTATTACACTTTAAAATGTTATCTTAGCCTTTCATTCCCTGTCATTTGGCTGCTGGAATGAAGCACTGTAAAGGCTGAGCCATGGAGGCTCTGACACAGCATTGGTAGGATTTACCTTAACCACAGCAAAGACATTTCTTTCTTTTTTGGGATAAGGGCCAATGCCAGAATGGAATTATGTAGATCTATACATAGATAGAAATAAAGATAGATAGATAGATAGATAGATAGATAGAACCAAGCAGCAACATGTTGGAAATTGTATTGAATTTGGAGAAAATACCTAGTTAAGTTTAATCACATGTTGCCTGTTTTAGCCTAACACATGATTAATCCATTTACTTGGAAAATGCTTCCTGGGACTCTCTGCAGGGCAAGGTTAAAGAGGGCCCTTGAATGAGGCACCTGTGACAGGTAGCGGTGCAAAACCAGGGAGTAGGCCTGGACTCCCAAATATAAATATATGAAATCAAGAGGCTACACTCAACTAAATGGATTAATCTCATTAGGTGTGAGAGAAGGATCTGCCAAGAATGGGTTGCATTGACGTTGTGGTAGGCTTGTGCAATGTATGATCATATACTGTTATTAAATCTCAATAATTTTTTGCCTAGGCAAGGTGTTCTTAAATAAATCTACTACACTCTGTGAGACTTGAAATTGCGGTTCAGTGGATGAGCGAGTGCACTAGATTTTGTATGTTGTATGAATTGGCCCCAGCAGCACCCTATAATGTATGCATGTTCAGGTGAGTGCAGCCTCTTTGTTTTATATATTTATATATATATGTATGTATTTGGCGACACTTACATATATATATATATATATATATATATATATATATATATATTATCATCCCTTTATATAGCTATCCCTATTAATTTGTCTATCTCATATCCCCCTCAGGTTAGCCGAGCCTCATTGCTCTCCTCAATTTATTTAGATGTGGAGTGTGTAATTATTTTTTTTATTATTATTTTTTTTTTGTATCTTTAGGTTTACAAATAAAAGTGTTTTTAATTGCTGTATAACTCTGAGGACTCTTTAACATGCACCTCGGAATTCTTTGTCCTTGGTCCTCGTCCTTTTTCTTTCCTGTTTTTCCTGTTTCCAACACATGGAATTCAAGAACTGACTGTTAACTTGCTGCATAATATATCCCACCCCTTGAGAGGTGTCATTGTAACAATATAACCATTGTTGTTCACTTCACCTGTCAGTGGTTTTAATGTTGTGGCTGATCAGTGAATGTATATATATATATATTTATGCACACTACAGGAAGTGGAGCAGTCGTTATACAAAGATACAGTGATTTAATTTTACAAATTTCGATTTAAATTCACCAGAAATTGCTTATTATTGAATGAACCCAAAAGTATTTAGCAAAAGTGGAAGCACTAAACGTTTTACCTGCATTCCATCTGCTTGACTGAGATACAGCTGGATGTTTAAATAGTCCGGTCGATTTCCTTGCCAAAGCTTTTAGAAATTAATGAATAGAATGAAAAGCATATTATGACTTTTTATTTAATTTAAATTTTTTGTAAGAAACAAATGCTTTCAGTACTTAAATATTAGTTTAACAGAGAGCTCCTGCACAAGAAAAATATTTTCTAACTGAAAAGTACTAAGCAAAGCTTAAGAAAGCCATTGGACACTGCAATTTGCAATCATTTAAAACAAAAGAATGCAGTTTTTTTTTAAACAGCTTAATGTTTATTTGACACAGTGATGCAGAATGTAAGATAGCACATTGATTTTGTGTATTGATCATCATTGGGGGATATATAAAAATAAATACTATATAAATATACACAATTTTGATAATTGTGTTTATTGGACCATCGTTCACAGAAGTGTTGGGAGTATTAAACGTTTATGACTTTGTATCCTTTATCCTGACATTTAAGTTTAAAAAAACATGTGTATCATGAACAGCAAATGTGGCAAAATATGAAAAAAATGGTCCGTGCGGATGCTTGTTGATAGCCGCATAGAACCGTGTGCCATCAGAAAATGTAAATTTTAAAAAGTGACAACATGCATTCGAAGAGTTATCCACTAAAGCAAATTTATAGTTAATTTGAAATTTTAGCTCACAATACCCAGAACTGAAATTAAAGCTGAGAATGTTTTCCAGTTTGTTTATTTTGTTATGAAATCTGAAATTGACTTTAAATTCCTGACAATTCATACTTTAGTTAATAGCACTGAAAATGTGAAGTTAGACAAAGTATCTTCACTATATACAAGGTTTCTAGCCTGGTATAAGTTCTCCCTTCCCAATCCCGGTTGCTAGAATGCTGCCATGAATTTGGACCTGCAAAGACTTAACAGTGTGAGATCAGGAAGGGGGGTTACCATTTATAGTTAATCTGCTGAGATGGAGAGGTGCAAAATGGAATTCTGGTAGTGACACTTGCTTGCAGGGTTAAAACTATTTGCTGAGAAATGGGAAAGACAAGCAGGGTTCTTTAAGGTAGATTTAATTTTGCTAATTATATACGATTAAAAATGAAAGGTAGCTAATGTAGACATTGTTTGAGTGGAAATGATTAAACACAATCTATTTCCTATAACTTATTGCTGCCTAAGAAATTGCGACTATCGATTTGTAGAGAGCTTTGTATTATAAACATATACTTTCAATCATTAATAGCAAGAGAGTAAAAGTACTTAGAACTTGTAGCACAAGGCATGGACCAGGCTGATCCCCAAAGATTGATAATGCACTTTTGCATAAAAATGTTTTACTTCAAATAATTTGGGTTTTCCATGTGCACAATATCTGTGAGAATTAAAATGGGAATCCCATGTACTCCCATTGTATTTCATGTGCAAAAAACCTGAAACTTGCACAAAAAGCATGGATGACCTCCACAGATTTCCTGAACCCGAAATTCACTTAACACTACTGGAAATCCAACATGCAATATCCCACAGTTTACAGCTAAAGGGAACATCAGGTAGTTTTGCCAGATAACCCAATAACAGAATATAATTCAATATAGTGAGACATGGCAACTTTAGAAGCAGCTTTGAAAGAGGTGAATTTTTTTTATTTTGGAGTTTAGGCAATGGAGCATATATTGGAGACAGCAGTGAGGACAAGGTGGCAACAACGGGGGACAATGGAATACTACATAGTGCGATGGAAAGGATATATAGGGAAATATAGTGCTGGAATGTGACAACCTCAAACACACACATAATAGATAGATTAGATAGATAGATTAGATAGATTAGATAGATAGATTAGATAGATAGATTAGATAGATAGATTAGATAGATAGATTAGATAGATAGATTAGATAGATAGATTAGATAGATAGATTAGATAGATAGATTAGATAGATAGATTAGATAGATTAGATAGATAGATTAGATAGATAGATTAGATAGATATATTAGATAGATATATTAGATAGATATATTAGATAGATAGATAGATAGATAGATAGATAGATAGATAGATAGATGATTAGATAGATAGATGATTAGATAGATAGATGATTAGATAGATAGATAGATTAGATAGATAGATAGATAGATAGATAGATAGATAGATAGATAGATAGATAGATAGATAGATAGATAGATACTCTATTTTACCTTTTATGAGTTAGATCATTAAAGCCTTTCCAAATAGGTATCTGGACAAAGATTCACTTATAAAGAAATAAAGAAGGAAAGAAAGAAAGAATTAAAGAAAAATGATAGAGTAATGATTAAAATAGATAGCTAGACAGACAGACAGATATTTTATTAGTTAACCTATCAATATTTCATATCTATCTATATCTATATATCTATCTATACATAATCTATCTATCTATCTCTATTATCTATCTATATATATTTATATCTATCATATTTCTATTCTCTATCTATCTATCAATCGATCTATCTATTTATCTATCGATCGATCTATCGATCTACCTCTATCTATCTATTTATCTATCGATCGATCTATCTCTATCTATATATCATATTTCTATTATCTATCTATTTATCAGTCTATCTATATATTTACCTATTGATCGATCTATTTATCTATCGATCTATCTCTATCTATCTATCAATCGATCTATCTGTCTATGAAACACATGTTGTGTTTCTTGTTATGTTACTCGATGAGTTATTTGTTTTTGAGGTGTAATGTTCATAGATTTTGCTTCTGACAAATATTTAAAAAGGCTGTGTAAAGAATAGAGTTAGTTCCTTGTTCAATATTATTATTATTTCTTTACAGTTCTGTGCTATGTGATAACCCGGCATCCCATCTGATGAGCTCTTTTGTGCTGTGAGGACAGTAATGGAATTTCAAAGAGCACAGTATATTGTGAGGGAAACAAAACAAGAGGACATAAACGAGGAAAGAATGAAAGGATCTAAACAATAGAATGTCAAGGAATTAGAGGGTAAGGTGGAAAAAAACTGCCTCAGTGAACTACTATTTCAATCTGAGTATAATGAAAATCCATTGCAACTGCAGACTTGGAGGTTGAATTTCATTACCTTCTTGTGCAGCTCACACAACAGATCCGCAAACCAGAGGAAGGCTTGAATGTCTCTGCATATCCACACAAAATAGAGCCTCTGCAGTTTGTAGTGTTTCCAGGAATCTCTGCAGAAAGGGAAGATTAAACTCATTAGCGCAAAGCACATTCCATTTAAAGAGACATTAACTGATAAATTAATTTACCAAGGGAAAAAAATTATCATGATCAAATTCAATTCTAGATTATTTATTTCAGGAAATTGAATTGTTCAAAATGTATGATCAGTGTCTTTGCGAAAGGGCATCTCAACTGAAGATTATTAATTTGCAAATGCTTCTTATTCCTTTATTATTATTATTTATATAGCGTCAACAAATTCCACAGCGCTTTACAGTGGGGCCCTGCTCAATGAGCTAGAGGAAGTGGGGTAAAGTGACACAAAAGGTAACGATAGTATTAGACTAATGACAACTGCAAGAGAGGAATCAGTCGGGAACTATTAACAGTTTAATTGATACGCTTTTATAAAGAAGTGGGTTTTTAATTATTTTTTTGAAGGAGTGGAGACTGGGTGAGCATCTAACGCAGGAGGGAAGTGAGTTCCACAGGAACGGTGCAGCCCTTGAGAAGTCTTGAAGGCAATCATCAGAGGTGGGAGTACGGACAGAAGATAGACGTAAGTCTTCAGCAGAGCGTAAGGGCCTAGATGGGACATACTTGTCTATTAGGGAGATAGATAGGTGGGAGCAGCATTATGTAGAGATTTGAAAGCAAGAACCAGAATTTTAAATTGAGCCCTATATCTTACAGGAAGCCAATGTAGGGACTGACAGATGGGTGAGGCATGGTTTAGGAGGTAAGTGGAGATGTTCATTACAAGACCAATCAAACCTATGTATTGCCAGAATTTTTCAGCAAATTTATTTAAGGTACATATTTTGTCCAGATGAACATCAAGTGTGAAGGAAGAGAGACACAGCAGACTGATTTAGAGTCAGCTTGTGATATACTGAGTGAAGTCTGAGTGAAGTCCATTAGGATTGCAATTAGACATTTCCAAACTCAACAAGAGCAGGCCAATCAATACCTCACTGGCAAAGCCTAACAAGGCCAAAACAGTTGTCTGGGTACGCTGTATCGCTTGTGCAGAGAGAGCGGGCCTGCATTTTTTATCTGGACCACCATTTTAGGTGGATTCAGTCAGATAAGCAAATGGCCCAAGTTCTTCTTGTAGTTGCACACGACAAGATAATCCCAGCTTGAGGTCTGAGCAGGGACCCACTATAGGGAAGGCTACTTGAGCTATTGTCCATTCTCAGTTACTCCCTTGCACCTTGTTATTTGCTCTCCCCAAGTTTAAAGGGTATTTCAAATGTGGACACTTGCTCACGGTGTCTAGAGTTGTATTGGCTATACCACACTGACGAGGCCTAAAAAGGCCAAAACAAACATCTGGGGTTGCTGTGTCTCGTGCAGTGAGGAAGACAGCCTGCATTTTGGGTGGGATCAGTATGATATGTAAATGGCCTGGTTCTTTTTCAACTGGCAAAGGATGAGCTAAACCCAGCATGAGAACCCACCGAAGGGCAGGTTACTTGAGCTGTTGTCTGATCTCAGTACTCTCTTGCACCTTATTTTTTTGCTTATTTTTTGCTCTCTCCAAACATTTTGTATTGTTATAAATGAAAGCTTAATATTTCTGTTTATCGGGCTAGATATGTTCACAAATATAAATATTTAAAGATATATAATAAACAATACATAGTGCAATATTATGTGCACACCAGAACATTCCGTACATTTTTGCAAGAGATGCATTGTATGCAGGTATATTACCCGATCTCTCTCTCTCTCTCTCTCTCTCTCTCTCATCCCAAATACATATAGAAACAAGAGAAAAATGAAGTACCACAATAACAAACAAAAAACAAAAGTGGAGGTATTGTAGACTGTCACACACAGATGCATTTATGTCAATGGGGTCTTATCTCTCCTCCTGGATTTTTATGTTTTTGTATACAAGATAATATTAGTGTTTGTTCATTGCTTTTAAATCCAAGAGCAAATGTGTGGAACACACATCCAGTACAGAAGCTTTTCACTTCTGAAATGCATGGTACATGGTGAAATGCAAGCCAACAAGTGGAATGCATGGTGGAGACAGGAAGCAAGTCCCAGAGTGAGGCTTGAAACACACTCACTTGAATCAGCTGGATGCAAGAGGAAGTGGATTGGTGAATGGCTACCTGTGGGGCGTTTAAGGGGCTTATAGCTACAGAGTGGGCAGTTGGGTTGGTGAACTGTTTTAACGTTTATGCCCTTTAAGAGGTCTAACCATTTGGACAAAATGCATAGGGCAGTTTTTATTATTATATATTGATTTGCATTGCGCTACTTCACTAACCTAAGAGCTGATACTTTGGGAACTCTGGGGAATTGTTATTCAGAGACTGAAACCCTTGCTGGTAGTGGTGATTTGCTTTAAAATGCTTATATATTGTAAGTGCAATTTGTGTTGAAGTATCAGTTTATTTGGAATATTTGCACTATGTTTTTAATTTATTTTTTTCCATATCTATTTGTCATGTGAGAGAAAAGACATCATATACCCAATATTTGGTGATATATATCTCTTGTAATGGGATAGTTTATAGAATATATTGGCGTACATACAATAAATTATACATACAATAAAGTATTGTGTATTTTATATCTGTAGATATCTATATATTTATATTTATGGAGATTAAGAGGAGTCTTTTCTATCTACATTTACAAGTGTTCTAAGGGTCAATATTTATTTTGACCCCTTTACTGGAGTTTTGAGGTGTGCTGGTACAACATTGCTTGAGTAGATATGCTCAAAGTTAGTACAAATGCCACTTTATGTCACTTATCTGGTATATCCCTGTCTCAAATTCTCTTCCTAAAATTGAAAGCTTTTAAAGTAGCTTTTAAGGTAGGCTTGGACTTTTGTCACTGACACAATTCCTACAGCCAGATGTTAATCACACAATATTTTCAACATTATTTATGTTGCATGCCTAAGGAGTGAACTTCTGTGCACTACGATTGGCTCTGTTTCTGTTTGAGAAGGTTTATTAGAAACAGCAAAAAAACACATGACCCAAATAACTTGAAACAAACAATGCATATATGTGAAATAAATATCAAAAATATATGTTTTGTGCTCGAAAACTCCAACTAAATGTGACAATAACATTAATCTAGACAGTAGGAAGCTGGAAAATATATGAATTGTTAATACTTAATATGACATATGAGTTAAATAACTATAGAGATATTGGTGACTCCCAAGTTATTCTAAACAGCAGGGATGGCTTCATTTTAATACTCTAGCTGTTATATAATTCCGATTTACAGTTTACTTGCCACATATTCGATTTAATCATTGGATAGATTTCTTACTGTGCAGCCAATACAGTTTTATACTCTGTCCATGGTGCTGAATCTCATACATGCAAAAGCTGATGCCATATCTTGAAACATTAAATTGACATTATTTAGTCAAAAGTAATTTTGAGTTCTAAAGTCTTAACATTTTATATTTATTTTTCTACCATAACAGAAAGAGCATTTAAAATGACACAGTAGGCACTGTCACCATTTCATCTCACTGTATTGTTTACAGTGCCTGGAGTCCCCTAGCACAGTCCCTCCATTCAATGTTGAACCGTTTTAGAGTAGCTTAACACAAAATAAAGTTCCCTGGCCACCCACAGCCTGACCCCTAGTGGGGGTATGGCTAAGGCAGACATTGCACATTTCCTTCTAGCCATACCAAACCAGATAATCACAGCCACGTACATTTAAACATGTGCACAGACAATATTTGAATTAATTTGTTTATTCAGTAAACCCGAACATTTTGTTTTGTCTGTATCAGCAGAAATTGCCTAAAAAAACTAAATGAAGCTACAATAGTGTAAAACTGTTAAGTGAATTTTTAATGAAGATTTAGTAAAGTGAACCACTCACATTCTCCTGAGTTATTGACCTAGCTCAAGGGTGAAAAGCCCACAGGTCTGTAAAGACGACCTTCCCCTTCTTTTAGTATAGGTTTTCTTATAGGTGTAAGCTAGGGTTTAAGCAGAACACATATATGGTGCAATATTGTCTATATCATACAGTCGAATAAGAAGTAGTATATCTTATACTCACAAAGGTGGAGCCATCAATAGGCTCAGTCACAGCATGTTGTGTAGTTCAGGAATACACTCCTATAAGCAGGAACCAATAGCCCTAGTATATATAAAAATCTTCTCCAGAGCGTTGCGAAACATGTCCTGGGGATTATTCAGATAACCTCTATGCACTTATTTATAGAGCATTGTATTTTATACTTTGTATATTTTTTCTTTTGTTTTTAAAGATTTTTATCGGTCACTAGATTTAAAGTGATACACCCACTTAATAAAAGTATTTTTATATATACTTGGGCTATTGGTTCCTGCTTATAGGAATGTAGTAAATAAATTAATTTTTATTCTGCACATTTGAATGCCTGCTAATTGGACTATTTATCATTCCATCATTCCGTCTGACTGAAGGATGTTCAAATATTCAAATTTTCACAGTGAGAAGACGCCAGCGTCCATAGGAAAGCATTGTAAATGCTTTCCTATGGACTGGCTGAATGCGAGTGGCTCTTGCCGCGCATGCACATTCAGCCGAGGAGGAGGAAAGGAGGAGGAGAGTCCCCCGCCCAGCGCTGGAGAAAGAGGTAAGTTTAACCCCTTCCACCCCCAAGAGCCCGGCGGGAGGGGGACCCCGAGTATGTTTTCCTGGCACTATAGTGGTCCTTTAAAGACTTGACTTATGACCCCACCTGCCATGTCTACTAAACATTAAAAACTAGTGACTGGACAGCCATTGGTGCCCAGTTGATAGAAAGTCTCCATCAGATGGGTATTGAGTGGGGGGCTTTAAATAAAAACAATTACGGGAGTACAGATCACTGGCCATAGCTGGGTACTATAAATTAAAAAAAGGGGGAGTTATTTTAATGCTCCACCCCATTGGCAGCAGATGGAGGCTCTAATAAATATACAATGGAGGGAACCTTGTGTCCCCTGACCAAACCCCATACATTGGCAGTAGGTGGGTTCTCTAATAATTACACAAGGGGGAGATCTAGTTTCCCCAACGCCCACCTATTAGTGGTGGATGGGGGCTCTAATATTAATAAGAGGTGCCCCCTACTCATGGATGACACAAGTGGGTGCTTTAATATTGATAAGGGATGACCTAGTTGCCCACACCCCAGACCACCATCAATGGGCAGCTGGGGACAGTGATAGGGGTTCTAAAGCCCTTAGCCACCCTCTTAAATTAAATTATATCTGCCTAAACCCATTTACCCTAATAATAGTTGGTGAGGCCATTAAACTAATACCTGTAAAATAATAGGTTATATTTACTTTTTTTATTTTTTTATTTTTTTATAATTCTTTATTTTTGTAGTGCTTAGAGTTACAGACACGCTTATATCGCCACGACAGCAGATACAAGCCGATGGTATAACAAGGAATAAACAGTTTCATGGCGAAAATATATTGACAGCACAATTTTTTAAGGAGGAGTCAGGCTAGATATAAATGTCTACAGCAGTAGTTTCAATCAGGCTGATAGTTACGAAAGGTAGAATAGACATTTTGGTTAACATCAGGAGCTTACAAGGATTAACATACTATGTACAGGTTTAGGTAATATGCTATGGATCCACTGCGCCACTACCATACTGTTCAGTGATTCGCTATATTGTATGTTACATTACATTGGTCTCAATTAGGGTCCTGCCTAGCAGGTTGGTCCCGGAGCCTATGTTTATGTGCTTATAGTGTCTCGGCATATGTTTAACCGGCTAGTCCGACCACCCATTGCTGCCTAACGAGTTAAGTAATCACAAGGATGTTAAGATCTACGTTTGTAGTACATGTCAGGCAGGTTCAATATATACATTTCTACATGAGCAGGTGTAACAAGGCAGGGTAATCCCTCTAATTTGTATGACACTGCTATTGGGAGTGGGTTAGAGTGAGTTAGAGTGAGATTTGCTTACTGGGTATATTAGTACGCTTAGGGATCCAGAGACATGCCACTGTCCAAAGATATGCTGCTCCCCGTCATAGTTTTGTATAATATGCCAATTCTAGTATAACAGCTTTAAACAGAATTTCACGGTAGAGGCAGTCTAAGTTATATAAATGAAACATGTTAAATCATGCTACTCATGCACAATTTTTAAAAAACAGGTATGACAACAGGGTTTGAAACTTGCTAGGTATATTTTGTAGGAGTACAGGCATTATAGGGACATTTCGGCAGGAGTGTGTGACATATAAGATAGAGTTTTGCTGACAACTGCACCTGTGCTACACTATCCCATATGTTAACAGGTTGATGCTATTAATGCCTGTTGATATGCAAGTGTGGTTATTAATAAAGGTCATACTATTTACAGATAGGCAAACCAGGATTAGTATAACATGCTTTAACTTTTAGGTAGCTTATGGTGGATAAGTATGTTAGCACTGAAGTGGGGGTAGAGACTATGTGGACTCATGTGAGACCCCTATAGAGGTTCGCAATACACAAGTGTGAGTCCCAAAAAAAAAAAAAAGGGAAACTCTTTTTCTCCCTTTCTTTTAACAAAGGAGTACCAGAATACCCCAGTTTGGGTCGAGTGGCCCTATCTGCACAGCATAACGTCCCCTAAAGTCCAGGCTGTTGGGGCTGCACTGCCACAGTTTGGGATCAACAATTTGGCGGGTCCTGCCAGTGCTGGTGTGCAGGAAAGCAATGCACTGTGTCTGGCCGGTCTGGGGGCAAATGCAGTCATGAGAGTTCCTCTGGGGTATGGGGGGGAAAGAGGTATTGGGCACTGTGCCAAGTATTAAGTCCCCTTCTTAAGGTGAGTCATCCGATGTTTAGTTGGAGGTAGATGTGCTCCCCTAGCGCTGACAGTTGCAGCGGTGATGTGTGACCACGCCCGAGTGTTCAGGTGGTAATTGCTGCGTAAGTATCTTTCTGGGTACCTTGTGGCACAAATGGGGTGACGTTGGCTGGGTCCCATCTACTGATCGAGGGGCCTTGTTCTCTTTTTCCACGTTGTTGCAATATGTCTGCTGGGAGGCCCAAGGTTTGCAGGAGTGCTGCTGCTTCTTGAATATCTTGCACGCAGTATACGGTATCCCCTTGCTGTATGTGCAGCTTTCGTGGCGAGCGCCACTGGTAGCGTATGTCGTGCTCCCGGAGTAGGGTGGTGAATGGCCTCATCGTTCCCCTCCATTGAAGGGTGTCTCCCGTGAGATCCGCATAAAAAGTGAGGGTCATATTTTCAAAAGCATAGGGGCCTTTCCCCTGGAGTGCCGCTAGTACCATCGCTTTGTCCGCTCGGCTGCGGAACTTCACCACCAGGTCCCGGGTTGCTGTGGCTGGGGCTTTCCGGGGTTTGGGTATGCGGAAGACCTCCTCTGGCACTACGTTTTTGGCCCTTTTGGGTGTTAGAAGGGCCCCCAGTAACCTCTGGAGCAGATGAGGTAGTTCGTCTGTCGGCACCTCTTCTGGTACTCCTCTTACTTTGAGGTTATTTCGGCGCCTTTCATCCTCCAGCATTGCGAAGCGCTGGTCCGTTAGGCCCTGTTGTTTTTTAAGTTCAGCCATTTCACCCTGGAGCTCGGTTATGGCGCGGTTCGCGGCCTCTGCCGAGGTTTCCACCTTGCCCAGGCGGCACATCATGCCTTTAAGGTCAGTGCGGAGTAATGCCACGTCGGCCTGGATGATTTTTTGGAGGTCCCCCAGCATTGCTTTGAGAGTTGCCTCCGTCACAGGTGCTGAGGAAATTGGTCCCGGCCGTGGCTGGGGTGGTTGAGGCAGCCCCACGATGCTTTCATCCAGAGACAGATCCTCAGAGGAATCAGTCAGTTCTCCGAGGTCGGCGGCCATCTTGGGTCCGCATGCACCTTGCGCTTGTCGGAACATTTCTCCTATAGTCATGCCCAGCCGGAGCTTGTCCGACTTCTGCTTCTTTGCCTTCCTGCCCATGGTCAGCTTGGGGTCAGTTTCAGCGTTTTCCCTTTAATTGTGGGGATCTTAAATTAGCCTTAGTCAGTATTGCTCACGGAGCTCAGTTCACATGCGTCCTTCTTGTTCAGTCGCTCGGCTCCGCCCCCTTACTTTTTTATTTTTAATAGTTGTGTCACATTATTTTGGATTTTTATTTTTGTCATTCTCAGATTTTATTGAGGTTGATAGAAAATATACATATCATGTTTGTACACTATGGCAATGAAGTATAAACAACGTTTCAGTACATGAGCAAGCAAAAAATGATGACAAACCTTTTTGTATATAATGAAAATAAAAACAATACATAAAAAATACAAAGTACAACTATGCATTCACCAATTTCTTTTGCTTGGGTCTGTACCTCCTAACCAAGGAGGTGTTGCTCTCTCTCGTAACTGAAATGTACTATCACCGTAGCAAAAAATAAAAACCTGCAATATTGCTCAACATCTAAGATGCAGTGTGCTGTACTTAAGAACAGGTATATTAAAGCATGAGACTATGCAAAAAAAATATGAGAACAGTGTTAAAACATAAAACATAAATGCCCTTGACACAGATATGAGTCAGGTAGCTGCTCCCAGTCACTCTCTCATAAAAGGATAGTCCTCGAGGGATCCCATGAGTGTGATGTGGTCGGCACCTCTGGAGTCTCAGGCCCCAATGAGAGCCGCAAATCTTGAAGGAATGGGCCAGCCTCAGACATTGATGTGAGATTCAGTAAAACCATTCCAGGTAACTGTTAAAGCTGGAACAGTTTTTGGAAGGGTAAAACCATTTCAGGTAACTGTTAAAGCTCTCGACAGTGTCCATCTGTAGTCCACCCTGCATCCCTAAGCCAACAAGTTATCAGACCAATTGACTGTCTCCATTGTAGAGTGTTCTTGGTCAAGTCATGAAAGAATGTGAGTTGTGAGGTTTTGAAGTCTAAAGGAGTTTTCCTTCCACTGCAGCTAGAATATAATTTTTATCTGTTAAGTTTTGGTACCAGATGATCTAATCTCATGATGCCGATATCGGTGCTTGTCAGGGCTTATTGATGCGAAAGAAGCCATCTAGGACAAACTTTTTTACCTGAGAATGTGGCAGCAATAGAGCAATGAGCCTTCTAAGGTACTGTGGTAATTCAGTTGGGCTGATTGCATTTGGGATACTTCTGATCTTTATGTTGGATCGCTGGCTGTGTTTATAGCCAGATCAAGCCTTGTTTATAGGTCAGAGTGAAAAGACTGGAGGTTTTCTTTTAGGCCCTTTACCTCCTGTTGCACATCCAATATATCCTCTTCTAAGGCTATAAGTGGTCACCACCTTAACCTCAGGCCTCACCAGGTCCATATATGCTTCAGTTCCTGTAAGAGGTTCCTGATGTCCAGTTTAGTGGTCAGTGACGTTCAACAGGTATCACAAGGGGTTACATGTGTGCTGGAGGGTCCATGGGCTCCCCCATGGCCTGCTCCAAACAGTTGGAGCTAGTGTCTTGCTCTGGTCATGTTGCCATCTGGTGAGCCACAGGACACTTTAGCATGGCATCAATATCTTGGGCATCTTTACTTGCATTTGCCTGCAATTTCTGAGACTTCAGACCCATGTTGCCGATGCTATGAGGATATTGGGGTGGTGATTTGGGCCTCCGAGTGTAACAACATAGGTGGCAATGTGACCTTCGTGGGTAAGAGAGTGATGTAGGCCCCAGACCTGCAGCACGCTTTCTTTCCCATATGTGTGAATAAGAAGGAATTGACCAATAGCTTATGGTACTGGGATGAAAAGACAAGTATTCTTTCTTGCTGATGGAATACTAGAATTAAGGGGCATTTCTAGGGGACATCTTGCTATCTGAGGGGGTGTGGAACATGCCACTTATTGAGGGGATCATCATTTGCATATCCACCCCACATTTTATAATAATGTTTAGAGCCCCTACCTGCCACCTATTGGTTGGGTTGTGGTGGGGAACACTAGGTCTCTCACCCTTATTTAATTATTAAAACCCCCATGGTTTAATATGAAATAGTAGGATGGTGCTGTACTACAGACGCCATAACCACATTAATGAGATTAAGCACTTAGAGTGACTTAATTGTCCCGAGGCTGAGGTACAATATCATAATAAATTCACAAAATAAAAATGTTCTCACATATTGTATCTCATTGTATCACCAGAGACAAAAATGTAGTTGAAGCTGTTAATTTGCACCCATACATGTCTGGCAATATTCATATGGTGGTAGACTCCCACTAGGACTATCAGAATGGAGAAAGCATAGTAACGTAATTCAGGAAGAAAAGATTACTCAATATAATGTTGATAAATAAAGAAAGATAGAGGACAGTAATGATTGAGAAAAAGCCTAGAAGTCCTCAAATAGGCTTATGCATCCCACTCCTGAAAACAAGAGATTTTTTTACTGAAATAGTCTTTTTTGTATATACATTTATATATATATATATATTTAGAGATATTTAATTTTTATTTCCACAACATGATATGTAGATTTTATATGGCACAGTTTTTTTTATTTTTTCTTTATTGTTACACTTATATAGTAATGAGTCAGAAATATGCAGAAAGGGCCCTGCAAGATAACCATATTCCAAGTTCACAACAGCATCTCTTATTAATGAAAATGAATAGAGGCATGCAAAAAAAATTAAATAAAATTGAAAAAAACGTTTTTGCTATATATTCTTTCCAGCTCTGCTCATCAATTCATCAATGAGCAAATGTGGAGTTATTCGCCTTTAGTTAAGCATAATGTGATTTTATAATGGCATGTGTCATACATCACATTTAATGTTGTGATTCAGTCCATTGTATAGAATGCTATAGTTTAGCTGTCAAGATTTCTGTTCCTCAAACAACATGCTCGAATTAACACCTAGAAGGGTTTAATTCAAACCTATTTCCAAGAGCCGCTGAATAAATATTTTTTAAAGGGTATAGTCTTAGTTATATCTCACAAAATACTGTGTGATCCATTTATTAAACACTAAATTGTAGCCAACGAAAAACTGACTTTAGGCAAAAAGTGTGGATTTGCAAAAATTCTCCATTTGACCTCAAGTCATAGCTCGGACATTTCATTGTAAAACGTGCGTTATATTTTCACTTCACTTAAATTTTTTATTTAGTGTATAAATCTTTGCAGGATTTAATCACTAAACAATCATTGAAGGTGATGAGAGGATATTAGCAAAACGTAAACTTCATTAGCAAGAGCAAAAGAACTGTATTTTTTTCCCCAACTCTTATCTCACTTGCATATCTTAATATGCATGTTTTATTCATTTGTAATGAATTTGCTAACTTTAAGCCAAATAGTTAAATTGGAGATTTTATTCAATTTAATTTAGTAATTTTTCCAATTTTGCTAATTTGAACTAAATTTCCTATGTCCCAAACCACCCTAAATTGCTTTTTAATTAATAAACATTATAATAAAACTTTCAAGGTCAAGGGTCTAATAACCAGCGTTAAACACAAAAACACTAGCTTCTAGCTTTGCCATTTAAGGTAAGAATCACTTAGTTAATATGTGCTTTTATAACCAAACCATATTTTCTCTTCACTCTCTTGAAACATTGCTCATTTATACAGACATACCAATATGACTCGTAAATATGAGAAGAATAATTTTCTGTTTAGTAACTTAAAAATGTTTTAAAAACGGTAGGGTTAGGGTTAGAGGAAGGTTGGGGTAGGGGTTAGGGTTAGGGGTAGGGTTAGGAGTAGGGTTAAGGTTAAATTCCTGTCATCATTCCCTTAAGTTTCCCTTCCTCTCCTGTTTTGCCACTTTTCAGAAATCCAAAGCACTTTGGCACATTCCCAAACCTCGGCACTTTGGCAATTCAGTTCGGTTCAGCACTTCCGAAATTCGGGACTTTGGCAATTCGGTTCGGCACTTCCGAAATTCGGACTTTCAGAAGCGAATTTAAATTCAGACCAAAACGAATTGCATATGTCTAATAATATTATGAAGGACAGGCTATACTCACCAGAACACATACATTACAGCGTGTGTTTACATTACAGCCTAGTGTCACTTCCAGTGGACATTCCTCAGACAGTCACTAAGAGCTGCTTCCTGCCGTTAAGCGTCTCCACGCTCTGCATGGAGACACTAAAGTTTCCACATAGAGATGCATTGATTCAATGCATCTCTACGAGGAGATCTCGATTGGCCATTGCGGCATTTGGTCCCACTGCCGATCCACATCATTGGCTTACATCATCAGAATTGGTAATCTCAACATATCACAATGTTTTCCCATAGGGAAGCCCATCTGAGGAGGGGCCACTGGAGGTATCCCTAGGCTGTAATGGGAAAGCATTGTGATTGACTGAGATGACCAATTCTGATGATCTCAGCAAAGGAGGTGGATCAGAGGTGAAGCGAAATCCGGCGGACCCGCAATGTGCTGGAAATAAGGCAGATATTTACTAGCCTTACGGGGGATTACATAATTCAGGATGGTTAAATAGCTAGTTTAACACTATAGGGTCAGAAATGTTCCTTTAATCTATAACGTGCAAAAATAATCACAAATAGGAAAAGTTGCTTAGACTTGACACAGATCAATGAATTTTGACACAAGCAAAACACAAGACCATTGCTTATCTTAACAAATGTGTATGGAGAGTAGTATATTACTACAGCATGAATAAGCTCTCTGCAAGTAGTGACAAGTACAATGAAGATGAATATTGCCTTTTCTTGCTTTCAATCTATAGTTACATTAATTTACATTGGCAGTCAATCGTATTGACTCATTTGTCCAAAGAACTACTTATTTTATTCTGTTACATACCTCTGTATCTCTATTAACACACATCAACACACTGGCGGAACACCTTTCATCATAAACTAAGAAATATGTATTCATTGTAACAACGCTTGCATAATAAGTATTGATGAGGTCAAATCATTTCACTGGATTATTTTACTTAATTTCCTTTGAACACTTTGTAACCTGTGTGGACAGAACTCCGACTTTCATGTATTCAATTTACCCCAAGTTATATTGTATACATAACTTGTATATGTATAGAGCCTTTGTATACAGCATTCATATCCTTACTTAACCTTCATACTACATTAAACCATTCTAGATCTTCTAACATGGTTCTTTCTCGTTATTTAACTCTGCCTCCTATGTGTCTATTGCAATCCTTGGGGACACTATGCATTCCAACATATCTCAATTATTGGCTGTTATAATTAACCGCTCTCATTATACCTTGCACTGACAGTTTAATTACATTTCTTACTGCATTCCATGTTTTTAGTAACCCTGAATAAACTATGTCTTCTACGGACTATTTACTTTTACTTTGACTATAATCATATGTCCAAATCCCCTCCTCTAGCACTAGAAGTAATAATCTCAGGCCGAGCAGCTTGATATTCACAAAATCTTTCTAATGAACATAGATCATTAAAGTGACAATCTCCCATAGATAGGAATGCATTATGAGCATGTATCACTAAATTAATGTCTACACACAATAAGTGGTATTTTAGATAGACAGTGGACTGTCTATAGTAGCTCTGTTATTCTAAATTTGCAGAAGGTCGATGTCCCCAGAATCTATTTTTAGAGGAGTTATTTTTGTAATTATAAAAAAAATAGAAAATGGGTTGTATATATTTTGTATATGTGTAAAGACATTGAATCTATTTGACTAAGCTAAATGGACAGACTAACCTTTTTTTCTTTACTATCCAAAGGTATCATCTTATTACACATAAAACTATTTGGACTGCAAAATCATTCTAGACATTGGTCACGCTGTTTAATAAAGTTCTGCAGACCCTAGCCATCCCTCCTGCCTACAATTAACCCTATCTACCCCACTGTAATTATAATAAACTAATACCTGTCAATTTGAGCATAAATATATATACTTACCATGAAAAGTCTTCTTTCTTCTAACTTTTCTAATCTTCAATCCCCCAAAAGGCCAAATTAACATACATTATATGTGATGCAACTTTTGATAATAAATTGTAAAATAATTTGGAGGAAAGATGAAAAAAAACCTAAAACCACCATGCAACGTAACTCCATAACTCCTTCACCCTATAAGGGCTCCACGAAGAATGAGGCTTCAAGGTGGGAAAAGCCTTTATCAATGCTTTGAAAAGCTACAGTGATTTGTCCAAATGAAACCTAGTACAGATAACTCGGTTAGACTGCCTTTAACTTCTTTGACAAACATGACATTCAATTTTTTAACCTAAGCCGACATATTTGGAAGAAATTATTTAATCTTTATTCTTTACTTTGTGGCTGCCAGTAAGTATTATTTACATGTAGTAAATCATAGATAAATGTGCTGTTACTTACAATAGTTGGTTGAGTATTGATGCAAATGGTGTAACTCCAATGCCTCCAGCAACACAGAGACTGACCTCGTAATTTAGCACTTCTTCAGAGGGACTTCCAAAAGGGCCATCGATATAGATCCTGCAGATAAAACAATACCAGCCCATTCTTATAATAGTGACAACAGAGCATGTTTAATTCTACACAACAATGCAAAACATGTAGTGGAGAACTCTTTAAAACAGCACAATATTTGTATAGTGAGATATCCTCTACTTTAAAATAGAGGAGATTGAGAAATTTTAATTTCTCATTTTAGTTGATGAAATGTTGTCAATCCATTACGTAGGTCTCAAAGCATGGCTGTCCAACCGTTCGGCTTCCTTGAGCTGCATTGTTTGAAGATGAATCGTTTTGGGCCACATATCAAATATATAATATAGTTAATGTATATACGTAATAAAACTTTAAAAGCCCTTTCCTTAATTTTGATATTACATTGTTTAGTGGATAATTACCTTATTTGTTATCCCTATGCGGGACTGCCATATTTAAGGATATCAAATTAGGGAGCTATCTACAAAACACATACACATGTATATACATATACACACATAACCACATATATATATACACACAGACATACATACACACACTAACATATTCTAACACATATACAATCACAGTCCTATACACACATACATCAAAGACCTATACAATCACATACATAAGCACACAAAATCACAGATACACACACACACACACACACACACACACAATCACAGACCCACACACACATACAGTCACAGACCAATATGCACAATCACAGATCCACACACATACAATCACAGACCAAAACACACAATCACAGACTCACTCACACACACAGTCACAGATCGATACACACAATCATACACACAATCACAGATATACACACAGTCACAGACACACACATAATATCACAGACCCATACACACAATCACAAACATACACACACAGACATACACACAATCACATACATACATACATACACATTTAGTAATTAAGAGGTCCGTCCAGCCTTCCTACCTTGCTCTGTGAGGGCTGGAGTGGATCCTATCCCTGGTAGCCAGTGCTGGCTGCTGGGATGGGATCTCTGTTCTGTTCCTTCACAGGTCCCTCGAGTTCCCTGTAATGATGCCGATGCCAGGATGATTTCACATCCCAGCTGCCAGCTGACTGCAGGGCGCGCAGGGAGCTGTGCATTAAGAGCATAGTAAATAATGAGCTCCCTATCTCCCTCGCCCTCGCATTACTAGCTGTTCAGGGCCACATGCAGCCAGTGGGTCGATGGTTGTACACAGGGCCAGATTAACATAAGGGGGGCTTTGAGTTTACCTGGCCGTGCCGGTATTGCAGTAATAAACGGAGATTACTCTGCAATACCAGCACCAGCCAGTAGTGTGTGTGGAGAGAGGCAGGAATAGGAAATTACTGCATATCCCTTCCTGCCTCTCTCTACTCACTGATCCACAAGCACAGAAAGTTCAGACAGTAGCTCCCAGCCTGCAGAGACAGACTACAGCTCAGGGAAGTGAAGGATGGGGGGGAAAGGCAGCAGGGAGACATGGGGACACAGACACTAGGGGAGACATGGGGATACTGAAACACTAGGGGACACTGGGATACCTGGGGACACTGGGAGACCTGGGGACACTGAGACACTAGGGAACACTGTGAGACATGGGGACGCTGAGACATAGGGGGACGCTGTGAGACATAGGGACATTGGGAGACACATTGGGACACAGAGACACTATGGACACAGTGTCTCCATGTCTCCCAGTGTCCCCATGTCTCCCAGCCAGTGCCCCTAGTGTCTCAGTGTCCCCATGGCTCCCAGTGTCCCCTAGTCTCCCAGCATCTGTGTCCACATGTCTCTCAGTGTCCCTAGTGTCTCAGTGTCCCCATGGCTCCAAGTGTCCCCAAATGTCTGTGTCCCCATGTCTCCCAGTGTCCACATGTCTCCCAGCCAGTGTCCCTAGTGTCTCAGTGTCCCTGTGTCTCCCAGTTTCCCTATGTCTCCCAGCCAGTGTTCCTAGTGTCTCAGTGTCCCAATTTCTCTGTGTCTCTAGTGTCCCCATGTCTCCCAATGTCCCCAAATGTCTCAAAATCCCCATGTCTCCCAGTGTCCCCATGTCTATGTCCACAAGTGCCCCATGTCACCCAGAGTCCACAAGTGTCTCAGTGTCCCCATGCCTCCCAGCCAGTGTCCCTAGTGTCTCCTAGTCTCCCAGTGTCTGTGTTCCCATGTCTCTCAGTGTCCCTAGTGTCTTAGTGTCCCCAAATGTCTGTGTCCCCATGTCTCCATGTCTCTGTGTCCGTAGTGTCTGTGTCCCCATTTCTCCCAGTGTCCCCAAATGTCTGTGTCCCCATGTCTCCCAGTGTCCCCATGTCTGTATCCACAAGTGCCCCCATGTCTCCCAGTGTCCCCAAGTGTCCTAGTGCCCCCATGTCTCCCAGGTCTCTCAGTGTCCCCATGTCTCACTGTGTCCCAATGTCTCTCAGGGTCCCCTAGTATCCTAGTGACACAGGACACACTGAGACCTGGGGACACTGGGAGAAATGAGGACACTGAGACACTTGGAGACTAGGGGACTGGGTGACATGGGGACACTGACATTGTGATACATAGGGACACTGATGCCAGGCTGGCCTTCCAATTCTTTGGACGGACACCCTCTTTGGGCATGTTCGCCCCTTTTGGCAGTTATGGTCACGTGATTTGCGTCAGTGGCCCACCCTTTTACCCGCCCATTGACTTCCTGCTTCACTGGACACTGCTGTTAGGGGGTATGGATTTACTTGAAAGATGAAAGCATAAAATAGAGAGAGATTAGCATTGGGTATCTGTTTTCTTACAGCTGCATCCTTTGAGTTTCCCTCCAATGCCATCTCCATCAGATACATAACGCTTGGGAGGTATTACTGTTTTAGTGTGTTTGGTCAATAAGATTCTGTAATTAGGCCCCATTATAATTGTCAGCACTAGGCCCACTAGGCTCTTAATCTGGCCCTGGTTGTACATGCCTATCTTAAAGTTTATGAAAATCTGTTTTGTGTTTTGTTTTGCTTTAACCATTCTCCATACACTACAAGTTCAATCAACCTGCATTTCTTGTAACTAAAGGTGTCGGACTATTCCAATACACATGCAATATTGATCAAAGGTGATGGTATCTCAATGAATTGTACTAGATTTTACTTGATTTATCAAGCTGTGAGACATTACAGGCACTCTAATAAATCGGCTGATCTATATCAGCCAACATATACATTTCACAGAGAGTTGTCACATGTTTTAAAATAGCTGTTCTTGTTCAAAGTGCTTTTATGTTAACTAGCTGTTTAGCTGCCTTTTCAATCATCAACTCAACATAATGTCTTAATGCTTTTCTTAGATCACAATACCAAGAAAACAAAATAAAATGTCCCTTAATTTTAAATAATAACAGCTTCCTTCAAATGTCCTTGACATAAATGCCTCAAGACTGAGAAAGACTTATAATTATCTCTCCAGAATTAAATACCAGCCACAATATCATTGGTTTGTATACTTGCCAAACATGAAGAACGTGAGTTAAAATAAACATTAAGAAATCCATTCAGTGTCAATCTGAATAATGGGAGCTGACAAAGCAATATTTTTAACACTTCGTGGTAGCACAAAAATGGAATTAAAAAAGTAAATTGTGGAGAGACATGTACTGTATTAGTAAGCATCGTATAAACGATGCAATGTTAGTCCCTCAAAAATGTGGCCATTTATTCACTATTCATATAGGGAATTAACATTCCCTCTCCAAGATGTTGACAAAGGTATGGACATTTTACGAATCAAGAAAGATTGAAACTGGGCGATTTTGGACCAAAGTCCAAAGTGTTTATTAAAGATTTTTTTTCAATACTGTGCAATTGCTGTGCAATTTTGGGCACCTGTTCTAAAGAAGGATATATATCCGGGGCCAGTACAAACCATTTTCTGGAAATCTATTCATAAACAGGGCTATACATAGGACACAAGGTCATTTAGGCTGGAAGAAAGGAGATTTCATCTAAGGCAAAGAAAAGTTTTTTTTTTACAGTAAGAGCAATAAGGATATGGAATTCTCTGCCTGAAGAGGTGGTTTTATCAGAGTCCATAAAGATGTTTAAACTGAAATTGTATAAATACTTGCAAAAACATAACATACAGGGGTATCATTTCTAATTAGTGGGGTAATAGCTGCTTGTACCAAGGAGATATGTGGCTGCTATTTTGGGGTCAAGAAGGAATTTTTCCTAGTTTGTTGTAAAATTGGAAGCTGGGTTTTTTTGCCTTCTTTTGGATCAACAGCAAAAACATATGTGAGGAAGGCTGAACTTGATGGACGCAAGTCTCTTTTCAGCTATGCAACTATGTAACTTTCTCTCCCAATCATATGCATACAAGCAATTGGATTTGTTTTGCGTTTCTAAGCAATTGAAAAACATTTTTTTTTTTTTAAACAAACCATTCTCCTGTTCTTGTCATCACCAAATAATAAAACAAGTTTGCTCTGCCTAGAAGAAATGTGAATAACTCTTCTTCTTTGCTGGACAAGAGCCTCTAAGTCTCAAAAGTATAGGGCAGCATTCTAACCGGGTGTAGAAGGGAATATTCTGGGTACATCATATGACTTTTATAAAAACTGAAATAAAAATCTGCAAAGCCATGTATAGTGCAGATGCATTATTTGAGCCAGGCAATTGTATCTAATGTAATGGGCATTATTTTCATAACCATAATCAGTAGTAAGGAAATGGGGGATGGTCCGAACTGCATGTCATAGCCAGATATATCATTAAGAAGAGTGGGCATGTGCCTATCAATGCATGTCTAATAGGGTTGTATCTGCTCTACTCCCAGATCCCTGCTGTGTGAGTGGCAGCTGTGAGCAACTCGTGATCATTCTGAAAACTAGCTGCACAGCTCTCTCTTTCCAAGCTTGCAGTGATGTCAAGAGCTGGCAAGTGACATCACTCCAACCATGGCAAGCTACAGGGCAGTTGGAGAGCTTTTCAACTCTGTAATAGCTCCACATTGGACTCCAAGGAGAGAGAGAGAGAAGGGGGAGAGAGAGAGAAAGAAAGAAAGAAAGAGAAAGAGAAAGAAAGAAAGAAAGAAAGAAACAAAGAAAGAAAGAAAGAAAAAGAAAGAAAGAAAGAATCAAGTATTTTTGTGTATTTGAATGTGTGTAGATGTATGGGTGTATATAAATGTGTGTACATGTGTGGGTGTATATAAGCATATGTGGGTATATGAATATGTATGCCTTACACACAAAAGGGGGTAAAGCAGTGCACAAAAACAATATGCAAATCTCTGGTGGTGGCAACATACATTTCTAGCCCAGCTGCCATGTAACATAGGGACACCCAGGGAAGTTGCAGGAGTATAAAAATACCTGGTGCAAGTCATAATTTAATTACCTTTCTGCCTCTCACCCCTACTCACAAACGCCACCCCTTAAAGGTTACAAGATACACGTCTTGGCAAACTCACAGTTACTTACAGACATTGATACACATACAGGTAGACACAGACACACAGTCATGCACAGACACATTTAGACACAAACAGATACACAAATACACATACAGTCACACACAGACTGACAAATACACATACAGTGACACACAGACACACAAATACACAGACAGGCACACAGAGCCAAAAAATAGGCACACACAAACATCATATAAAAGGATACTGGCTCCCATTCCAGTACCTTAAAGGTTGACTTCATATAGGAGGTAAGGGGAAGGAAGGAGGCCGGCTTTTTAACTGTTTCGGGGTTGGCGTCTGAAAGCCTCTCTCTGTATAGTATTTACAGTGAAGTAGTGCTGCCATGCTGTTCTGTGCTTTCCCTGCCTGGTCTCCACAGTGAATCTCAGCTGGCAGCGGAAAAAGCACAGTGGAAGACACACACAGGGAATATAATAGTTTCATATTCCCTGTATCTCTATCACTGCACTGTCTCCACTCCCAGCCGACTCCTACACACACTAAGGAGATTAGCAGGGAAGACAGACAGCAGGGAACTGAAAAAAGATTGAGTTAAAGGGACCCACATTTGGGGCTGAAGTATCCTGCAAACCCGCCCAAGTGAGGGTACACCGCTGGTCATAATATTTGTATTCTCATAAAATTTGAGGGACTAAATAAGTAATAGTGCTAATAACAAACTAAAGAGCTAGAATGGAGTGGCCACCTCGTCAGAAAATGGACGGGTGGATATTCACTCCACCAAAGGATATCCCTTTAAAATTAAAACTTCATATATAGATGGTATAACCTTTATTTAAGCGGAATATATTTTTTGGAGTGGAGTGAATATCCACCCGTCCGTTTTCTGGATAGATTTGTTATAATTGTAATTCGGGTTTCACGCTCCTGGATATCTCCGTAACTTTAATGGGATATCAGTGCGGACTCTGTCCAGCACCATAATCCCTTTCATCTTTTTTTCTAACAGTGCTTATATTCAAGGTATTTAGCCACAATTTATTTCTAATACACTGTCAGTTCGACCCACTGTTTAGTTTGCAAAGTTTAGTGAATAATCTTGTGAATGGGAGTATCTTGCCATACAGACATTATTTTTGCACTTTGATCATATTTTTAGACCGTTGTATCCCAGATATCATTATTTATGTTCATCTTTTGTTGCACCTACAGTGTGCGACAAAAACTGTTTTATCCTGCTTATAGCACTTCAAGGAAATATGCATAATTTTTAATTTTTTTTAATTTTAATTTAAATAAACACTCAGTAGTGAAGTGGTAACAATAGAATAATAAATATCAATATAAATATTGTCTTTGCACTATAAAATGTAAGGCTGTATTCACTAAACATTGTTACATTACAAGTTGCCTCTTGTATGTGCGTTCAGTACAGATGTGGACATCAGCTTTGAGAAAATCAAAACGCTTTATTATTAAGTAAAAGTTATTGGCGCAACATTCTAAATATAAATGAATCGACACAACAAATAATATTATATTTAGACTTTACTGCTCCTTAGACAACTGTAATCTTTTTTTTTTTTTTTTTTGTTCCAAGACAAAATAAATAAGATACTGTTGGAAAAGTGTGACAAATATAATTAAAAAAAAAAAAGACACAACACAGAATCTATAAAAAAATTCTTCCAGTGCTATATAACACATATATAATTACGCATTTATAACAAATTACTGTATATTGCAGTTAATTATATATGCAACAATGATCTTAACAGGTGAGATAAAAAATAAAGTGTAGGGGCAACATAAAAACAAAAAGGATTTATAGGACTAATGTTTGAATTGTTAGGAATTCCAACAATATTTCAAATTTAAGGCCTTAAAAGCAAGTCAGCTATGCTACTCATTAGCCCATTTTATGATGAACTTTGAAATTCACTTTGAATCCACAAAGTCTTTATTGAATAACATTGCTTTTATACAATAGTTTTATATATCTGGAATTGGTAGTAGAGTCAAGAGTCAAGTGTACTTAGTAAGTTATAAAATACCATGGAGAGAAGAGATTCTGTAATGAATTAAAAACAATGTGGATGCTATATACAAAACCGTAAAAAAAGATTTTGAACAATTTGAATGTTATGTTCTACACCTTTGTTGAAAGGTGGGGGTAACTTGATTATAATAAAACATGTTCTCAGCAGTTCTAAAATGCTCTCAGGTAATGCTTTTTAAAGTCCTTACGCCAGCATTTTGATGTCATTTTATGCCATTAGCCAATTGTTTTTTTTCCCCTAAATTAATCGAATTATATTTACAAATAAAACTTATAAAACAACAGCCTGACTAAAATGGGTGCACCTTTACGGCCAATAAAAGCATTGTTTGTGAAGGAATAATTTAGAATAAAATATAAAATTCACAGATTTATAAACCATGGAAGCAGGGTTTGCATAGACCACAGATGGTGATCTACTGGGGGTCTGGTGGTGATAGAGGGCGGGTTCCAGCATCCTTCTTTATGATGACCCTTTGTCTGGTCCTCTCCTAGTGTTTCAGCTGCCAGGTGCCAACCTCAGTGCTGTATTCTCATACATATGTGAGAGTAAAGCATTAAGTTCTATGAAGGATACCGTGACACCATGGTCCATAGAAAGAGCTCTTTTTTATTAGCTACAGCTATGACTAGTGACAGCTGGGGGAAAGTGACAAGCTTGACAAAATGTAACTCCCCCTTTCATCAAGCTTGTCAAGACTAGAAAAAATACTGAGACAAAGTAATCCCTACTTTGTCTCAGTATATCTTTTAGCTGAATTGGAATTTCAGGGAGATATTAACACATTGTCAAGACAAACCAGTGGCCCAACACACAGAAGTAAGTCAAACATGGACAAAATAACAAACAGTAATGATGTATTACCGGGCCTCAGAATGGCCGGATTTAACATAAAAAATAACCAGTAACGAGCCAAGGTCAAGAATACAGAAAAGAACAAATACAGAATAAACAAAGCCAAAGGGTCAGGGATACCAGAAATACGGAAAATCAAGCCAAGCCAAGACCAGTAACCAAATATCAGTAACAGGAACGTGCTCTCGGATAACCAACAGGATGGAAACCATGACAGGGCACTATCTGTGTTTGGGTTTAAATAACCAAGTAAACCCTGCTATTTGCTAATTTGGGTCCCATGAAGTTCACGTCACTAACACTGGATCTGGCTGCTGTCATAGGAGCTGCACGGAGGGAGAGGCGCTGGAGGCAAGGTAAGTAACCTCTCCCTCCTTTAGTGAGACCACAACGATCAAATGCTGTCACATCTCGGTGCCGATCGGGCACCGTGACGGCATGACCTCACTGATCAGGTGCGGCCATACTGTGACAGTACCTCCCACACAAAGACCGGGCTTAACAGGGAATCGGGTATGGAAAGAGTGAAGAAGGTGCCCAGCATGAACGTCAACAGCAGGGACCCAGGAGCACTCCTTGGGACCCTAACCCTTTTAATACACCAAATACTGCAAAAAACCTTGGAAGAACCTGTAGTCCAAAACAGAACAGACTTCGTACTCCTCTTGACCCGCTAGCACCAATGGAGGAGGAGGTGTGGAAGTAGTGTACCTATTGCAGATAAGTGGTTTTAATAAAGAAACACGAAATGTACGAGGTATACAAAGGTTGGCAGGGAGGTGAAGGACATAAGACACCGGATTGATCTTACGTGACACACGAAAAAGACCAATGTATCGAGGAGCGAACTTCATAGAGGGTACCCTGAGTCTTATGTGTTTAGTGGACAGCCAAACCCTGTCCCCTACTTAATAAGAAGGTGCAGCACTATGTCTTTTATCAGACTATAGCTTAACATGGGAAGCAGCATCAGCTAAGGCAGTATGTACCTGATCCCATGTTTTCCTCATAGAGGTCAGCTGTTTATTCAAAGTGGGGATATTGGTATCAGAAAACACAGGAGGCAAGTCAGGAGGGTGGAGACCCTAAATAACATAAAAAAGACTACGTTTGGAAGAGTCATGCGTGGCGTTGTTCCGGGCATATTCTGCTCAGGGCAAGAGGTCAAACCAATTATCCTGGGTATCATTAATGAAACAATGTAGAAAAACCTCCAGAGATTGATTAGCCCTTTCGGCTGCCCCGTTAGTTTGGGGGATGATAAGATGAAGAAAAAGAAAGGTCAATACCCAATTCTTTACAAAATGATTTTCAGAATTGAGAAATGAACTGTGAACCCCTGTCAGGAATGATGTTTTGAGGAACCCCATGTAATCTCACTATTTCCTTAATGAAAATTTGAGCAAGGTCTTGTAAGGAAGGTAATTTTCTAAGCAGGACGAAATGGGCCATTTTAGGAATTCGATCTATGACCATAAGTATAGTATTACATAACTTGGAGACAGGCAACTCTACAATGAAGTCCATGCCTATATGACACCACGGAATAAGAGGCACAGGCAGTGGTTGTAACAACCCACATTTCAATTGGTGTGGAACCTTAGAGACAGCACAAGTCTGGCAAGTATTGACATAAGCGATAAAATCATCCTTAAAAGAGAGCCACCAGAACTGTCTGGTTACCACTGAAATGGTTTTGTATGTGCATGGATGCCCAGCTGTAATGTTATAATGGAACACAGTAAGAATTGCCCTTCTCTCTGATTCTGGAACGAACAAGAGACCTGAAGGTTTAGTACTTGGTGCCTGAGGTTGCGCCACAATTATGACACCAAGAAGAGGCGTGGACAAAGAAAGGACAGTGGAAGCCAAAATACATTCAGGAGGGATAATGCAAGTGTTCTCTTGCTCCTTTTCTTCCTCCATTTCAAACTATCTGGATAAGGCATCAGCCTTTACATTCCTAGTACCAGGCCTATAGGTTATGATATAATTAAAATGGGAAAGGAACAGAGACCATCTAGCCTGTCTGGATTTTTATGATCAGTTATGATTATCAGGGGGTCTCCACTCCTTTAGTGCCAATATGATAGCCAATAGCTCCCTGTTACCAATGTCATAATTCCTTTCCGCTTTTTAGAAAAGAAGCCACAGGGGTGCAGTGGTTTGACATGACTCTCTGAGATAGTATAGCATCAACCCCTGTTTCAGAGGCATCTACTTCTAATATGAAAGGTCTGCTGGGATCAGGATGAGCGAATATAGGAGCTGTTGCAAATTAAATCTTCCCTTTTCCTTACAATTTTTATTGTTTTATCATATCATAGCAACAAGACAAATAAACATATACATTCAAAATATCTTCATAATAAATTATTGTACAAAAATACATAAATACAATACAATACAATACAAACATTGTTAGCTGAGATTGACCCTGATATTTCTTAGTCGTTCTAGAGGAGTAATTCAATTTTAGATCCTATAAAATTACATACAGTACACTAAAGTCTCCTCTAACAAATACAACATAGTGCCCAGCGAAACACATACCAATTCCCATGCCGGCAGGATTACTGGGAAAGCCCATTTTTTATACTCAATTGTTCTGTGGCCATTTTTAAACTGTATACAGGAGAATCCCTCAAAAAGCGATTAACTCCTGCATACCTGTTCACTCAGGCTCTGCCTAACCCTCTCCTTTCAGTTTCTACAACCAGAAGGCATTGTGTACTTTCTTTGGATCTCTACCTTGAGCCCTATCCAACTGAGCTTCCATTCCAAGTTGAAACTTAACTTGGAATATCAGTCTATCCAAGGAAAATAAAGAAGAACTCTTCCAGTTGCGTGCTATAATTAATTTGGCCGCTAACATAAAATTAATATAAATAACCTTCTCCTTCTGTTGTAAAGATTCGATGTTAAGATGAAGTAAAGCATTCTCAGGGACCTTTGGAATGAACATACCTAATAAATTCTCGAAAAAATCTAATATTTCCTGCCACAATTTTCCTACGATCTCACAATCCCACCAGATATGCAAAAAGGAACCCAAGTTCCTCTTGCATCTCCAGCATGTCGGTGAACTTGAACTATACATACTAGCAAGTCTTGTGGGGACGAGATACCATCTGTTGATGACTTTAAACAGAGTTTCAAGTAAGTTCAGACAGTGTATAATTTCACCAGCACGGGGTAATATTGCACACCACAATTCTTTGTTTATTGTAATATTTAAATCTTTCTCCCACTTTTGTGTTGCAATAATAACCTGAGGAGCCTCCAATTTCAATATAGCATTCATTGCCCTAGAGGAAACTTTCTCTATTTTTTTGTAATTTAGAAGTGAACAGGTCAATTTAGTTCCTTCCTGGGGGTGTCTTATAATGTTTTGGGTTAAGTAATTTTTTCACTCTCAAAAATGTGAATAGTTCCTTGTTTGGCAATTGAAATTCTTGTTTTAATTGTGGGAAGGATTTAATTTTTTCATTATAGTGCAGATTGTCTATTTGGATTCTGCCTTTTTGGATCCAACTTCTTATATTTAAATCTTTAACATAATATGGAAGTAATTCCACTTTAAGATTGTTTGAGATTTTATTCTCCATATTAGTTTTTCTTTTTATTACTTTCCAAATTTCTATTATTGAATCTATACATAAATTAGATTGTCTAATAAGCCGAATCTTCAAGTCTGTGTACCTATGCCAAAGGATAGAACTAAGATCCTTTACTCTCGCTTTCTAGGATATACCACCCTTCCCTTGTTACACTATCCAATTGGGTTCTATAGATATGAAAAAACTCGTTTGCAAGATAAATATCTATGATACTTGGGAAACCCAGACCTCTTTAATTTTTTGAGCTAAGAGAGTTTTGTTAATTCTAGGTCTCTTGTTCTTCCAGATGAAATTATTAATTGAATTTTGAATTATATCCAACCATGGTCTAGGGATTTTTAAAGGGATCATTTGAAACATATATGCCCATTTGGTAAGAGATAAGCTTTAATAAGATTCATTCTTTCCTTTCATCATATTTCTAAAGCAGCTTAAAAAATTAACCTGCACTAGATCTGAGGGTTTCTTTGTCAACAAAATACCTAAATATGGTGTGCTTGTATTGGCCCAGTTAAAGTTATAGTTGTCCCTTATATTTCTACTCGCTGTATCGAAGTCGATATCTAGAATTATAGATTTATTTTCATTTAATTTATAATTCAGAAATTCACTAAACCTCTTGACAGTTTTCATAAAAGCAGTAATAGATGTAACTGGCTTGGTTAGGGTCAGTATCAGGTCATCTGCATATAGTTTTAATTTCAGCTCTCTCTGTTTCGTAGTGATTCCTCTTATTTGATAATTTGATCTTATATTTATCGTCAAAATCTCTATAGTTATAATGTATCAAATTGGACAAAGCGGGCATCCTGTCTTTTCCCGTTATGGAGGTTAAACCAATCAGCACATATATTGGGACCTTCTGTCCTAGCCGAAGGACCAGAATACAGGGACATTATGGCTCTATGAATCCAACCCTGATAACCAAATTTCATCAGGGATTTACTCATGAATTCCCAGTCAACCCTATCGAAAGCCTTCTCTGCATCTACACTTAAGATTGTCATAGGGGTTTCTGTTCTATTAGCTAAATCTAAAATATCTATTATACATCTTGTATTGTCTGAAGAAATTCTTCGCGGAACAAACCCTATTTTTTCAGGATCGATTATATTAGCTAAAGTCGGTTTTATCCTGTTTGCTATTATTGCGGAAAAGATATTCACGTCGGTATTTATGAGGGAAATTGGCCTATAATTTTCCACCGCTCCCAGGTCTTTATTCTGTTTCGGAATTGGTAATATGTTTGCCCTCAGCATTTCCTTTGGGAATTGCCCCCTATCTATTTTTTTTTTAATAGATCTACCAGATGTTTTATAAGTACATCTCCAAAAGTTTTATAAAATAGATTTGAAAATCCATCTGGACCTGGGGTTTTATTATTGTCCAGCCTTTTAATGACCTCCTCCACCTCTTGTGCCGTTATCAAGGCATTAAGAGCTGTTTTTTGGTTCTCTGATATTACAGGAGTGTTAATACCATCTAAATATTTATCTATCTCCTTATCCTCAGTTGATAGGGAATATAATTCACTATAACATGAGTTGAAGCATTGACCAATGGATTTAGGAGAGATATGTACCTCTTCGTTCCTCTTTATTCTAGTTATTTTACTGGAGGCAGTTTTTTCTCTCAGCTTCTTAGTTAACAGTTTATCTGCTCTATTTCCTGTACTTTATTCTTTCAGCTTCAGTTTCCCCATTAACTTTGCGTTTTTCTCTAATTTTTTTTGATTAATTTGATTTTTAATCTCGGCAATCGCTTCCGAACTATCTCTCGAAGGTGTTTTCTTATTCTCCTTAGATTTTTTCTCTAATTTATCTAATAGAGGACTTAATTCTACTCTTCTGGACCTATTGAGGTACGATTCTAGACTTATTAAACTGCCTCTTAATGTGGCTTTAAAGGAACACCAATTATTAGAGTGTGAAGTTCCATTGGGTATAATATCTACAAAATATCTTTCTATCTGGGATCTGAGAGCCCCTCGTTTTTTTCATTATGGAGTAGATAGTCATTAATTCTCCATGTCGAATTGTTTTTAGTATTCCACTGATCTTTCATGATTCATATATTGATACAATGGTCCGACCATTTATTATTCCTGATATCACTTTTCACTAAGTTTTCTAGTGCCTTTATATCCCCCCAGACCATATCAATACGTGAATATGAGTAATGGACTCTGGAAAAAAAAGGGTAATCCAGTTTCTCTGGGTAGGAAGATCTCCATAGATCAAAACAATCAAACTCGTTCTTTATGTTTCTAAGAGTTTTTGCCATTTTAACTACTGAGCTGTTCACTTGCAGATTAGGGCTAAGTTTCTTATCTAGAACTGCATCCAACACGCAATTAAAATCTCCTGCCATCAAATATACTCCCATCTTGACCGATTCTACCTGTTCCAAAATCCTTCTCAGTGCGACCACAGGAAAAGTATTTCCCAAATAGATGTTGACTAGAGTATATTTAATTTTGTTTAATTTACAAATGATAATTAAAAATCTACCTTCCCTGTCCGCATATTGATAAATTAATTCAAATTTCACCGTACTTGCCACTATTATAGTTCCCCCCCTTTTTTTACTATCACTAAGAGAAGCCTGAAACAAGTAAGGAAATCTTTCTCCCCCCCATTTTACATTGTAATCAGCCTCCAATGCGTCTCCTGCAAAAAACCAACATCTACCTTTTCTTTAATCAAAAAATCATACACAAGTGCTTTTTTACAATGAGAGTTCAAGCCCTGAGTGTTAACTGATATCATTTTAACCATGTTCCCCACAGAAGCCTCCCAGCATCCCCGTCGGCATGTTAAACAATAACAACAAAACAAGACATATACAAAAGCATTCATACCCTTCTTTTCTAGTTATGAACCAGATTGGAAAGAATGACCTCTCACCCATCAAGAAATTCCTGAAGGGGAGAGCCATTCTCTCGATAGGTGATTTTTAACATTTTCACCGTATCTGTTATTGTGTCTCAACCAAGGACACATTGCTGGGATAAAAATGCCCATGAGAAGGAGAACCTCTTATTAATTATGAACCTGAGTGAGTTAGCATAGTTTTCTACAAGATAAAAAAATACTTCAAGATAAAAAAAATAAAAAAATTTAAAAAAAATATTAACCCTTTCCTTCCCTTTCCTCCTTTCTCCTCTCTCTTCCTTCCGTTAAAATAGGGGGGGCGGGGATTTCACTTTTTTTTTTCTTCTTTCTTTGCATTCTCTACATCATATCCAGTATATCCATATCGTACCTTATTCTTAATACCTCATCTCTAACATTTTACTTGTGTCTTGTGTTCTTGGTTTACAGCAGAGATTATTGTATCATCCACATCCTATCCCATTCATCTATAGTAAACCTTGCACCTTATACATTATACCTAAAAATGTTTTTTTTATGATCTAGTGACCTTTGTATATAACCAAGTAATTATATCAACAACTTCATAGCCGGTTAATCCATATTAACCCGGCACATTCTGTCTTATACCTGCCTTTTACTTGTGAACTTATATTCCCCCCGTTTCAATGTAAGAAAGGGAGAAAAAAAAATCAACCATAACCTCCTCGTCCATACCAGTTTATCTATCCTAAAACCTTGCACCTTGAACCTTCTACCTAAGAATTTTCTTATAATCACTTAGTCTAATTATACAGCAAAGTATCTATAATATCATCCTCATTGCCAGCTTATAATTAATAACTATTCACCTTATACCTAAGTGTTTTCTTATAATTTTGTGCTCTATTTGTTTGTTAAAGTGTTTGTAACTTCATCATCCTAACCAGTTTATCTGTATTGAGCCATGCCTCCTATACCCTATACCTAGAGTTTTGCTTATAGTCTATATATGCAGCAGCATATTTATATAATATTCTTCATATCCAATTTTTCAGTAGTGCACCTTACTCCTTATACCTTATACCCAAAAATTTCCTAGTGGACAACAATTGATTATCCATGTCTCACCCTTCTAGTCTTTTATATACTCCCGATTAAATAAAAAAACAAAAAACATTATAGACTCTTTGTCAATACAAATATTATCTACAATAGAACCTTTCACCGTATACCCTATACCTAAGAGTTTTCTTGTGATTGCATAGTCTAATTCTACTGCACAGTGTCTATTTATCTTCCTCCTTGCCGTTTAATCAATAATAATTGTGCACCTTATGCCTAAACATTTACTAGTGATTTTGTGCTCTATATATTCATTGAAGTATTCATATCAATCTCGTCCTTATACATTTGTCTATTGTAAACCATACCCCTTATACCATATACCTCTGATTTTACTTATAATCTATGAGTATAGCAAAGTATAGGAGTCATAATCTTCACATAAAAAAACAAAAACAAAAAACCTCCTTTGAATCCTACCAGCTCTTAACAAACTATAGTTCAAATATTATTTGTTATTTGTTAGTTCCATCCAACTGTTCAATGTTTCTTTAGAGTTGAAGTTTTCCACTTTCCTATTCCAGAACACCCTCAGTGTTGAAGGAAAGCCCCATCTGTAACTGATATTCTTCTGTCTCAGGGTAGGTAGTAGATCTTTAAAGCTTTTTCGCCACAATCTAGTTGAGAATAAGCCTTGAAATATGGTTAGATTCTTAAACTTTTCATCCACTGTCGGATTGTTCCTCATAGCTTCCATTATTCGTTCTTTTGTTTGGAGAAATGTTACCATTACATCTCTTGCAAGAGTCTCCAAAGCATTATAGGATGTAGGCCAGTGGTAGTCAACCTTTTTCTACCTACCGCCCACTAATGCATCTTTCTTGATGGAAAAATTTCCTTACCGCCCACCAGTTTTCGCGCAAGTGCAGAATATTTTTTAGAAAGGAGGGTGTTTTAAAAAAAATAAATGTACGTACGTTTATCTTTTTATTTCTACTTAATGCATGTTTATAATGTTTTTAACTTTATAAAGTTTAATGAGAAAACAATAAAGTAAATTGAAATTACCTTTACTAGTGATTAATGAGATCCTTGAGGCTGATGCTGCGAGACTAAATATTTGATATCTGGTTCGATTTTCGTAAGGAACAAACGAAGGTCTCCTCTTTCGGTGATATTCAGACAGTTTCTCTGTTTGCTCATAATATGATTAACAGCACTAAAGCCTGATTCTACAAGATATGTGGTAGGGAAAGGTATCAATAAATTGAACATCATTTTCCACATATTTGGATATAACGCAGGCATTTTTTTATTTTGCCAGAGTTTTTGGTATCCACCACTGCCAAAATTACAAAATTACAAAAGTAATCACTACTTTTACTCTTACGTTTTGATCTGCACTCCACACAGTGCTTTTTTCCCTCCTCTTTTCCCTTTTATTACTAACACCAAAAACAATGCTGTATTAGGTGCCAATTTTTATTAAATGTCACCATCAAAAGAAATTCCTTTTCCTGCCTGCTTCTTTACCTTCCTTATAGTATATCACTATATCAAGGATCTCTTTTTCCTTTTTTTTTATTTTCTCCTTCACTTACTTATTTTTTTATTTTATTTAATAAGATAACACAACTTAATTTATGAGCCAGACTAAACACTGCTTACTCTCCTCCTTTATTTTATCCCCTTTTCTCTATTTTTCTTCCTTTTTTTTATCTTTTCCTTTTTATCTCCTTTCTTTTACCTTCCTGAGGTACAAAAGTAAGGCTGAGCTAGTTAGCCCACTTATTATTATTAGCCAACAATTCTCTTTCTCCTGCCTATAACTTTTCTTTTGCAACTGCTCTGCTCCATTTCTGCCTGTCCCTGCTATCAGTTTCCACTCCTCCCCTTCCTCTTCCCACGTATTTGCGTGCGCTCGCTCCCGCCCGACCCCTTCTCGTACAAAAGGAGGTTGATTGATATGTGCGCTCGCGCCCGCCTGCGCCGCCCGCCCACTTGCTCAAAAGGAGGTTTTAACTTCCGAAAATCCTACCGCACGCATTCTCGCACACATTGGTTACTTGATGTGTGCGCTCACTCACGCTCGCACCCGCTTGCGCCCGCTCTCTCAAAAGGAGGTTTTAACCTCCAAAGTCTCTACCGCCCACCTGGAATCCCGAAACGCCCACTAGTGGGCGGAAGGGACCAGGTTGACGACCCATCAACTCCGTTCACTAGAGCAGCGTTTTTGATGTGGCTTTTCTACCAGCTACCATATCTTCCGTCTTTCTATTCCAATTTTTTTTGCCGCTATCTAATTTGCAGCTCGGCAAAGTGCTTGAGGATTGAGCACACCGTGAGGGATGGATCGATGCATAAACAGAGGGGGTCGTTCAGCTACACCTCACTCGCGGGCATTCTTGGTTCTGGTATATGGTATATGGTATATTTAATTTGATTTTAGGAATCAAATTAAATCTTAAGTTGTTCAAAGGCATTAATGGTTTCTCTTGGCCAAAATGTACCTTTAACTGTTTTACGCGTTAAATTGGTGATCAGGGCTATTATCGTAGAAAAGTCCTTAATAAATGTACGATAGTAATTAGAAAACCCAATGAATCTTTGGATAGCCTTCAGACCATGAGGTAGAGGCTATTATAACACAGCCTCAAGTTTTTTGGGATTCATCTTGAATCCTGAGGCAGATATTGTATAGCCAAGAAACTGTACCTCCTTTTGATCGAATAGGCATTTTTCTAGTTTGCAGTACAAACCATTTTTGAGTAAGATCTGTAGAACTAGTTTAACTTGTGCAAGGTGAATGTCTTTATCAGGTGAGTATATTAGTATATCATCTAACATGAAGGAATAGATTAAATCTATCAAGACATCATTGATGAGATCCTGGAAAACAGCGGGGGCATTACATAATCCAAAAAACATGAATAGGTATTCATAATGCCCATGTGACAGACCCATCTGTATGACTATTATTGCTGGTTCGTCTAGTTTGCCTTCCTTTCGTGGAATTGCCCGTTCATATGCCCCTAGTCGTCTTTTTGTCTATCTACCGAATGAACTTAGCGAACGGACAGCCACACAGAAGAGGAGTGTGCTGCTGGTTAACCTCTTGATCCCAATTAGAACGTTGTGGTTAGCCGCAGACACCTCTTAATTACAACCGAATGCAGGGTGGTCGTCGTTCGTATGCCGAACACAGCTGAAACCCACAGACCGCCCTTCTCAGTCGACAAGGCATGCGAACACCGGCCGTTCGGGAGTTTGGATTATACGAATGGACTTAACCCAGATAGCCATCCCATGGAGTCAATCGCATACTGAAAGTCTGTAATAGACTTTGACTCCATGGCGATTGAACTGTGCGTATGGGATCTGAGCGCTATTCGCTAAGAATATGCACTCAGATCCTGGCTATCTGGGGATACGTTGCACAAATGTAATATGTTCGGTAGTTGTGTAGTTATTTATTTTTTGATGTGTTTTTTGTGTCTTACTTAAAATGGCGATTTGCCTCTGTCCTGGAGATAATTGAATTACTTCTCAATTATCTCCAGGGCAGAGGGGAGGAAACCGGGATGCATTATGGGAATATTTTGTGCCTATATGTCTGTCTGTCATTACAGTCTCCCATTTGGTCCCCTAGGGGAGTGTCCACCAAGTGGGAGACCTGCATAAATACGGGCGGGTAACCCACAGTAAAGCCAGTTCTTGTTTTACCCACAATGCGGAGCTTGGTCTCGTTATTGGGGGGATTTATTACCGACGAGAGACTGATTGCTGGAGCCGAAAGCCGCTTGGTGGATATACTTGTTCGGAGGCTAGCGACGGTTCGTGGATTATTGTTCGGGAGTTTGATGTACTCTTACGGATCCTGTTCGGGAGATTGCCGCTTTCCCCTGGTTGTGGTTCGTACGCTGAATTACATACGAACGGAGATGAGCAGATTGAGAAGGGGGAAGCTCAACTAAACGGAGGTTTCACTCCAAGGTCTCAGGGGTGTCTTAACAGCCCATTACGGGTATTAAACACTGTTTTCCGTTCATGTCCTTCCTTGATTCTAACTAGATTATAAGCACTCCTTAAATCCAGTTTAGTGAATATCTTAGCCCCTTTCAACCTGTCAAAAGGTTCAGAAACAAGTGGTATAGGGTAAGCGTTTCTTATGGTGATTTTATTGAGTGCCCTGTAATCAATACAAGGAAGCAGATCACCCTCTTTTTTTAGACACAAAGAAAAACCCTGCTACCACTGGGAAGAGGATTTGTGTATATGACCTTTAGTCAATGCATCCTGTATATATTCCTCCATGATTTTACTTTCCAGGGGAGACAGGGTATAAACTCTTCCTTTTGGGGTATAGTACCTGGCAATAGATCTACAGAACAATCATAGGATCTATGCAGAGGAGCATCTATGAAGCATTCTGCTGCTCCTGAATCTAAAAGTGCTTTGGCAATTGACCTCAGCATTGTGTAACAAAATGGTAACAGAAAGTAGAAGTCTCAAAAGAAGCATAATGGGGGACATATACATAACACCTAAGGCCGGTCCCCTAACGGTACTTAGATGCACGAGTTCCCGGACGAATCGGGCAATTAACCTTCATATGTCCCTTCTTGCCACAATACATACACAGACCCTCACTCCTCCTGAACTGTCTTTCTGTTTCAGATAACTTCATAACCCCTAACTGCATAGGTTCAGGTTCAGGAGCTACATTTTTGGGGTTTTTTTTTTAACAACAGGGTTGAAGAAGCTGGGAGCGAGAAAAGCACTATTTTTTCTGGCCTATATAACTGAGCGGGTTGTCTGCTCAGTTAAATGTGAGTATAACCTTTTGGTTTTTATCACATCTTATATATTTTATATAGTGAGCACTATTGTTGCACTTTCTATTTTTTATATATACCTGAGGTTTCTAACCCCTGTTGAATAAGACTGCTGCTGAGACGAATACCGCCCTCTGTTTTCCCATAAGTGGGGATCAATACCACTGCAGGCAATCCATACCAGAGCTGGTCTTAGTTCTATGCCACGTGAGTAGGCACTTCTTTAGACTTACCTCTATATACTAATATCTGTACCAAGACGTACTGCACCATTGGAGTCTCTTTTGTTTCTTTTTTCATACGTCCCTGAGTTTATGAGTTTATCGGATGACATACTCACCTAAGCTGATCAACATACCACGCAAGGCATAATCATCCCATCATCCATCAAGGTTGACCATCTGGACTTTTTTTTTCTTTGATACTTTGGACAGTATTTGATAGTATATTTTATTATATTTTGTCATACCCACAAAGTTCTTTAATTTTTGTTTCATCCCTTATCCCTTGGCACACCCTTCTCTCTGTGTTTTGTATATTGTCTGTTTAGTTCTTTGGGTATCTAGGAGAGAATTTACCCATTTAGGAGTGCTGCCTCCCCCCTCCTTTTTATAACTTAGCGCTGTTCCATCGTTTGCCTTTTTGCTATTTTTTCTGGGCCTGTTTCTGATCCTTTCCCTTTCTCTTAGCCTGTTATCTAGTTGCATCATATAAGTTATATATTTGTTAAGTTTTTCTGGTAAGTCCCTGGCAGCAACCTCATCTAAAATGGTATCGGACAGGCCTTCAGCGAAAGCGGAGACAAGGCCACTGTTTGTCCAATCCACCTCTGAGGCAAGGGTATGAAACTCAATGGCATAATCAGCAACATAGCGTGTGCCCTGTTTTATGTGCATTAGTGCTTTGGCCGTATTCTTTTCCTTTCCCAATGGCTCAAACGTTAGTTTGAATTCCACTAGGAATTCTGCATAATCATAAGCCATAGACTTGTTGCTCTCCCAGAAAGGATTTGCCCAGGTTAATGCCTTCCCTGTCAACTGATTCATCAAATAACCAATCTTGGATCTATCTGAAGGAAAGGAGAGGCCTCAAAGTGGTACTCGATTTGGTTAAGAAAACTATGGTATTCCTAAGCATCACCACCAAAGTAAAGGTGTGCTGAGAGGCATATAGATGGGGCCTTGTAAACGCTTGTACAACAGCGACAGGTGGGGCTGGAGGAGGCAAGGAAGGGCTGGAGGAGGGGCTGGAGATGGCTTTGCATAGTATAAAATGTTTTTGTTCTTCTTCCTACTTGCTTTAAAACTTACCTAACCCAACATACACCTATTCAATCGCACATACAAAACAAACAAAAATTCAATTCAAGCCAGCACAGTTGAAAATATTAGACACACAAACATTTGACCTATTGGTAACATTTATTAAAGGATAGAGGTTAGAGGTGAGCAGTACGAGACAAAAATGTCTAAAAGGTCTGGGCAAATTGATCCATACAGTGATTATTTTCTTCCAGGTTTCTTTCACAAGCCAACATGTGTTGACTTAACTTTGCAAGTCCATGGCTCTACCATAATGTCAGGATCAAGCAGTGGCCCAACACGCAGAAGTAAGTCAAACACGGACAAAATAACAAACGGTAACAACGTATTACCGGGCCTTAGAATGGCCAGATTTAACGTAAAGAATAACCAGTAATGAGCCAAGGTCAGGAATACAGAAAGGAGCGAATATAGAATAAACAGCCAAAGGGTCAGGGATGCCAAAAATACAGAAATCAAGCCAAGCCAAGATCAATACCAAATAGCAGTAACAGGAACGCGCTCTCGGACAACCAACAGGATGGAAACCATGACAGGGCACTGAACAACTGCAGGTTTGAGTTAAATTCCAGTAAACCCTGCTATTTGCTAATTTGGTTTCCATGACCCCAGAACGTGATGCCACACGCACGTTCATGTCACTAGTGACGTCGTTGTGGGTGGCACATTCCTAGTGCTGGACCCGACCACTGTCATAAAAGCTGCATGGAGGGTAAGGCGCTGGAGGCAAGGTAAGTAACCTCTCCTCCTTTAGTGGAATTGCACCGATCAGATGCGGTCACATTGCTGTGTCGATTGGGCACCGTGATGGCGTGACCGCACTGATCCGGGCACTGTGACACACATTCAATGATATTATCCTCTTTAAGACGATTTTAATAAGTGATGGTTGGTGTACAAGCTAAAACTGGCCAGGTTTTTTTTTCCCAAGCGTCATACAATTAAACCCTTGATTTCAATCCTCAAGTGGGGTATTAAGGTGTGCACTTTTCAAATCACTGGTGTCCTGATGAAAGTCTTGTGTGTGAGAATGGAACAATTAAATGTATGTAATAACCTACTTTTTCGTGAAATAAAGCAGTAAACATTTTTCTATCACAAATCCCATGAGTGCACTACCTTATTTGTTGAGTATATAAATATATATATATATTCATTCTAAGTGTATATTTATGACTCAGATCTGCAAGACTGGCTGCAGGGGGACTGCTTCGGTCATCAGGCAGTCCCCCCCAATCGGATCTGGCCAGGAGGGTAAATACTTGTCCTGCAGAGAGGGCCCGATCGTTAGGGCATGCTATTCTCCCCTAATGGCGTTAAAGCCTTCCTTTTGCAGGACGGCACAGCACCCACTAACATTTTGAAAGGAGTACGCTGCCTTGCCCATGATTATATGATAATATAAGTCTAATATCACTGTATCAAATTCAACAGAACCACATTTTAGTATTCAATTTTTAAAGCAGACATCCAGATAAGTCTCTTGATTATGGTCAGAATTCTATGGAACAGAGCTCAAATATCATATACTTATTAAATTGCAAATAAAACTTAAATTGATAAATATTACTCACTTTAACTAACACAAAAAAAGAAATAACACTTAAAGGAGAATATCTAAAAATTCAGCCTGCATATATCTGTAAGTGCAAATGAAAGCTTGTCTCTGTCAAATATAAATATTTTAATTAATTTGACTATATAGAATTTACTGTTTTACTTATCCTCTCTTGGATCCTGTATACTGAAGGAGACTTAATACAGCTGTGGACAAATGCAACTTCATGTTTTACACATTTGTCTTCCATCATTATTGGATTGTGTATTAAATTTGAGGTCAAATAGTGACATGGTAGGAAGTTGAAAGTGTAGTTTGTGCATTTAGGATGCCTTGCAACATAAAGAAAAGTAGTTTAGAGTTGCAAAACAAAAGGATTGCAAAAAAATGATTCTTCTCATTTTGTGAGTAGGGTGTGGCGGAACAGACCTCGCCACGTGTTCTTGGAGGGGGCTGCTTGCCCGCCTCCTACCTTCTGACTATGGCCCTGGGATATATGGCATTTGAAAACACTATTTGTGCCCTGTGACAAAACTGGAAATGGGGCACAAATATGACTATTGTCCATATTTTTTATGATTCCTTCGTTTGTTGCACTGTTCCCAATGTGTTTCATCTGTTGGTCCGGCTGGATAGACTACCAGACAAACTGTGGAGTTACTGGGTGCCACCATTTCATGTATCAGAGGCACATGTTGAGAACAATGGATGAAGCACATGGTGAGAACAATGGATGGCGGTCATTTTAACTCACAGACACTGTTTGGACTTTTCTACACGGTGCCATCTCGACGGTATTTGGTGCACAAAGACATCGTGCAGTAGTTTTAAACTATACAACAGGGGACACATTATACAGTAATTATTTTTCATAGCCTGTATATGTTCTGCGGATTCGGCATTAAACTGTATCTTCCAAACTACTGAACGGATCTGGGTGAAATTTGGATATGTGGTTCACCCAGATCCTCCAGTTCCGGATACACTTTTTATGGGGTTATTGCATGTTTTGGGGGTCCCTGTGATATGTTTTATAATACTGTATTTATCTGCCTGTGATAAATTCTGTGCATAAATATTTTTCATGGTAGTTTTCCTTTAATAATTGTGATTGTGGATGTCCAGCAGATGTTCCACAATATACCCACTAAATGGATTTACAAGGATTGGGTAGTTAGTATGCATTTTGAGATATTTGTTACATTTATACATTTAATTGTCTTTGGAATTTTTATGCTGCCCACAGCATGCTTAAAATTCCACACAAATAAGACTACAGGGAGTGCAGAATTATTAGGCAAATGAGTATTTTGACCACATCATCCTCTTTATGCATGTTGTCTTACTCCAAGCTGTATAGGCTCGAAAGCCTACTACCAATTAAGCATATTAGGTGATGTGCATCTCTGTAATGAGAAGGGGTGTGACATCAACACCCTATATCAGGTGTGCATAATTATTGGGCAACTTCCTTTCCTTTGGCAAAATGGGTCAAAAGAAGGACTTGACAGGCTCAGAAAAGTCAAAAATAGTGGGATATCTTGCAGAGGGATGCAGCACTCTTAAAATTGCAAAGCTTCTGAAGCGTGATCATCGAACAATCAAGCATTTCATTCAAAATAGTCAACAGGGTCGCAAGAAGCGTGTGGAAAAACCAAGGCGCAAAATAACTGCCCATGAACTGAGAAAAGTCAAGCGTGCAGCTGCCACGATGCCACTTGCCACCAGTTTGGCCATATTTCAGAGCTGCAACATCACTGGAGTGCCCAAAAGCACAAGGTGTGCAATACTCAGAGACATGGCCAAGGTAAGAAAGGCTGAAAGACGACCACCACTGAACAAGACACACAAGCTGAAACGTCAAGACTGGGCCAAGAAATATCTCAAGACTGATTTTTCTAAGGTTTATGGACTGATGAAATGAGAGTGAGTCTTGATGGGCCAGATGGATGGGCCCGTGGCTGGATTGGTAAAGGGCAGAGAGCTCCAGTCCGACTCAGACGCCAGCAAGGTGGAGGTGGAGTACTGGTTTGGGCTGGTATCATCAAAGATGAGCTTGTGGGGCCTTTTCGGGTTGAGGATGGAGTCAAGCTCAACTCCCAGTCCTACTGCCAGTTCCTGGAAGACACCTTCTTCAAGCAGTGGTACAGGAAGAAGTCTGCATCCTTCAAGAAAACATGATTTTCATGCAGGACAATGCTCCATCACACGCGTCCAAGTACTCCACAGCGTGGCTGGCAAGAAAGGGTATAAAAGAAGAAAATCTAATGACATGGCCTCCTTGTTCACCTGATCTGAACCCCATTGAGAACCTGTGGTCCATCATCAAATGTGAGATTTACAAGGAGGGAAAACAGTACACCTCTCTGAACAGTGTCTGGGAGGCTGTGGTTGCTGCTGCACGCAATGTTGATGGTGAACAGATCAAAACACTGACAGAATCCATGGATGGCAGGCTTTTGAGTGTCCTTGCAAAGAAAGGTGGCTATATTGGTCACTGATTTGTTTTTGTTTTGTTTTGAATGTCAGAAATGTATATTTGTGAATGTTGAGATGTTATATTGGTTTCACTGGTAATAATAAATAATTGAAATGGGTATATATTTGTTTTTTGTTAAGTTGCCTAATAATTATGCACAGTAATAGTCACCTGCACACACAGATATCCCCCTAACATAGCTAAAACTAAAAACAAACTAAAAACTACTTCCAAAAATATTCAGCTTTGATATTAATTAGTTTTTTGGGTTCATTGAGAACATGGTTGTTGTTCAATAATAAAATTAATCCTCAAAAATACAACTTGCCTAATAATTCTGCACTCCCTGTATATACTGAACTCATTGCTTAAGCCAGTTGCAGCTGCATTTAATTTAGGATCAAGTTCATCTATAATAATATATTTCTTACACGGGTTTGTTTTCCTGACATGAGCACAGCTGTCATCAGGCCAAGTCTTTTCTTTTAGTTTTTTTATATAACCATTGTGTTCAGTAATCATATCACAGGCAGAGGGGAGGATTTTGTGTGGGAGTGTCTGTGTGTATTGTACAGATTGATTGGTTGTATTTCAAAACCCTGTGGGCAGTACTATGTTTGTGGATTGTGAATAAAAGAGGCTGTATGTGCCAGTACAGTCAGTTCTGCTTGACCTCAAAACGAAGTGTCATCTCGTTATTGGTGGAATTGGATTGTATGCTGATTGCCAGGAGTGTAACCTGATTGTATGCTTTTCCTGTTCAGCTGCTTACAGCATTCATATGCTTGAGAGCATTTGTATGCTTCTCCAGTTCGGTGGTTGTGGTGTCTGCTGCGGAGTGCTTGGAGCCCTCTGTAAGTGCTAGGAGCATCCTTAAATGGAGGTACCCAGTCGGGGTGCCAGGTGATCCGTTACATAGGGTATTGTTCTTTTGTACTCAGCTACTTTGTAACCTCGTGAATTACACTGATCAGTCACAACAATAACAGGTGTAGTTGGGTTGTTGCATTTATGTGGATGTTTCTTTGGCATGTACCACCTACCTAGAGATTGTTGCAGACCACGTACACCCCTTCATGGCAATGGTGGACCCTGATGGCAGTGGCCTCTTTCAACAGGATAATGTATCCTGCCACACTGAAAAAATGCTCAGGAATGGTTTGAGGAACATGATAAAGTAGTGTTGCCTTGAGCTCCAAATTCCATCCCATTCCATAGTCTGATTGAGCATCTGTTGGATGTTCTGGAGCTACAAATCTGATCCAAGGAGACCCCATCTTGCAACTTACAGGACTTAAAGGATCTGCTGTTAATGTCTTGGTACCAGATACCACAGGACTGTTCTGAGGTCTTGTGGAGTTCATGCCTCAGATCTGTTTTTTGGCAGGACAACGGGGTCCAACACAATATTAGGCAGGTGGATTTTTAATGTTGTGGATGATCAGTTTATGTCTGTTTTCTTTTTGCTAAAAACATGACTTCAACATCTTTTAAAAAAATGCTACTTATCAACCAGTCTTTTTTTCAGGTAAGATTTGAATGACTTTTACTGAAAGGATAATCATGATTTATAGCTTGAAACACAAGCAATACGTAAAGAAAACATTATTCAAAAATAACAGTGGTAAAAACTATCTATAGCTAAAAAAGTGTAACGAACATTAATTCTGTGCATAAATATTTTTCATGGTAGTTTTCCTTTAATAATTGTGATTGTGGATGTCCAGCAGATGTTCCACAATATACCCACTAAATGGATTTACAAGGATTGGGTAGTTAGTATGCATTTTGAGATATTTGTTACATTTATACATTTAATTGTCTTTGGAATTTTTATGCTGCCCACAGAATACTTAAAATTCCACACAAATAAGAGTATATGCGGAACTCATTGCTTAAGCCAGTTGCAGCTGCATTTAATTTAGGATCAAGTTCATCGATAATAATACATTTCTTACACGGGTTCGTATTCCTGACATGAGCACAGCTGTCATCAGGCCAAGTCTTTTCTTTTAGTTTTTTTATATAGATGCAGCTGCACTTGGTTTAAGAAATAGAGTAAGGAAATAAAGCAGCTTCATGAATATCTACCGTATATACTCGTGTATAAGTCGATCTCATGTATAAGTCGAGTGCAGTTTTATGACCAACAATTGTGAAATATGCTATGCCTCGTGGATAAGTCGAGGGTAAAACTTGGGGCTATGAAATTCTGTGGTTTTTATAATTATATACACACACACTCATACAAACACACACACACTGCATTATATACACACACACACTTATACAAACACACACTCTGCATTATACACACACACACACACTCTGCATTATACACACACACACACTCATACACACACTCTACATTATACACACACACACACACACTCATACGCACACTCTGCATTACACACACACACACACACACACACACACACACTCATACACACTGCATTATACACACACACACTTATACACACACTCTGCATTATACATACACACACTCTGCATTATACACACACACACTCATACAAACAATCTGCATTATATACACACACACTCATACAAAAACACACTGCATTATACACACACACGCATACAAACAATCTGCATTATACACACACACTCATACAAAAACACACTGCATTATATACACACACACACACTCATACAAACAATCTGTATTATACACACACACACTCATTATATATGGACACACTCCTACAAACACACACTCTGCATTATATAATATCACTCTGCATTATAAAATGCAGAGTGTGTGTGTTTGTGTGAATGCAGAGTGTGTGTGGGTGTATATATGCAGAGTGTGTGTTTGCATGAGTGTGTGTATAATGCAGAGTGTGTGTTTGTATGAGTGTGTATATAATGCAGTGTGTGTGTGTATACAATGCAGAGGGTGTGTTTGTGTGTGAACTGGGTGCGGGAGGGCAATTTTATTATTTTAAATTTTTTTAATTTAATTTTTTTAATTTTTTAATTTTAGTATTTTTTAATTTTATTATTTACTTTTTTAATTTTAATATTTAAATTTTTTTATTGTAATATTTTTTTTTATTATTATTTAATTTTTATTTTCATCCCCCCTCCCTGCTTGTTAGCTGGCCAGGGAGGGGGGCTCTCATTCCCTGGTGGTCCAGTGGATGGGCTGTGTAGGAAGGGGGCTGGCAGAGAGCTGTTACTTACCTTTCCTGCAGCTCCTGTCAGCTCCCTTCTCCTCTGGTCCGGTCAGCTCCACTGCAAGTCTTGCGAGAGCCGCAGGGTCAGAGCATTGCCACGAGTTACTGTGGCAACGCTCTGCGCGGCAGTCACACCGCGAGACTTACAGTGGAGGAGAAGGGAGCTGACAGGAGCTGCAGGAAAGGTAAGTAACAGCTCTCTGCCAGCCCCCAACAGGACCGCCGGGCTTGTAATGAGCCCGGTGGTCCTGGTCTGTATTATTGCCATGATACAGACACTGACTCGAGTATAAGTCGAGTGGGGGGTTTTCAGCACAAATAATGTGCTGAAAAACTAGACTTATACTTGAGTATATATGGTAAGTGAAATAAATGTCTTCCGTTCCTATGTATTCTTGTGTAGTAGACTGTTTATATACATACCATTCCTGTATATACTATTTGGCTCGTGGTTTTTTTATTTGTTCATTTGACACGCATGCATAATAAATAAATATATACATGCATATCTAATGTTGGACGTTGAGAATAAGCCCTTGGATACAGAAACTTGACAAATCATGGTTTTACAATTGTCCTAGAGCAGGGGTAGGCAACCTTCGGCACTACAGATGTTGTGGACCACATCCCCCATAATGCTGGCAAAGCATAATGGGAGGTGTAGTCCAAAACATCTGGAGTGCCAAAGGTTGCCTATGCCTGTCCTAGAGTTTCAAGCTTGACATACAAATGAGCATCATGTTTCAGACTTCATACTGCATTTCTGTAGGTATCTTTTAGCAATGGACAGCATTCAAACACACTATATATATAAATAACAAAGCATGGGTTATGATCCTAATTTCACTAAACTGGTTATAGTGTCTGTAGTCCCCTGGTTCTGCATTTCATTCATTAAACAGTTTTTTATGTTTTTTTTATGTCTTAATACTAAACAAAAGTCCCCAGCAGCCCATCCCATCTGTGCTACTTTGGCTAATGAGAAAGATTTAGCCTGTGCAGCAATGGCTCAGATTGTTAGCAGACTGCTTTTAGCCTATCACAGCTCCAACTGATGGTATGACTACAAGGAAATCTATAATATCTACCTTAGCCACACCTCCAGAAGGAGCTGGACTTTGGGTGACAAGAGACACTTATTTAGTGTTAACTTACTCACAAATGGAGTGGCATTGCCAGGGGACTCCAGGCACTATAACCAATTTAAAGAGATGAAATGTTATAGTGGCTACAGTGTCCCTTTAAGGCCTCAATTTAATATTTGTGGATAAGGTTTTTGAAATATTTAATATTTTTGGCTAAACCTTTAAACATATTTATTGAAAATATTAAAATAGCAAAATATATATAGCATATATACAAATGTATATCAATCAAAGAATATCTACAGAGAGCAGCAACTCCTGGCCCTGCAAAAGGCCCAAAGACAACACCAAGACAGCATGGCAGCACTGGAAGATAAAAGGCGCTGGAAGAACATTAAAGTTTGAGGCCTACCTGATCCAGGGCCAAAGGGATGTCCCTGGATAGCTGGTACCGGATCCCAGACAACAGACAGGTACCACAGAAGAAGGGAAGGATGTAATCATCCGGTTACAGCAAGGCCGAGACAGCCTAGCCGTCATGGCAGTCGTGCGTAATAAGTCCCCTTTAAACTTTGAGGGCTATTCCCTAACCTTATACCCCGATCTATCCAAGGTCACCATGGACTGGAGACGGTCCCTGAGACCCCTAACTAAGGAGCTCCTAGCACACAACATACCCTACAGATGGGGCACACCCAGAAGCCTGATCATACCCAAAGATACTGGGAACATCAAAGTGCACAAAGCAGCAGAGATCCCGGCCGTAATGCAGATGCTCGAGCTGGACAAGCAAGTACCTGAGCAAACCACGCATACCAACACAACGAGCTCCGCAGTCTGGAATCCCGCTACAGTGAAGCAACATCCCCATCGGTGCCCTGAACTCTTTGCAACCATCAGATCTACTGATATTACCACCCCATTAGCATACAGAGGGGGCGCAAGCCTCTTTCACCTGCTATAAGTCCCCTGGACCCTATTCCACTCTTCTGTATTAGAGGCATCTCATGCACTCTGCCCTCCATGTATACAAAGAATACCCATCTGGCAACCCTTAGACAGGAGTTGCATGCTAGCCGCCCACCGGTAATAGCAACGTAAGACACACAAAAAATGTGCTATGTTATTGATGCCTACAACTGTTTACCTGTATTGAATGAACAACTTGTACTAGCTGTTGTGTACCACATGGAAAGCCCTTCGGGACACATCTCTTCCCTTCCTACATACATACACGCCCACTTTCAGATGGCAAAAGGATCATGGCCTATGCTACTCCCTCTGAGCCTTCTATAATTTACAATACTTCCTGTAGGGGTAATGGCTTAGTCTTAGCTGCTCCTCACAGTTACCTTATACTTAATTACTTTTGTTTATGTATTTTATTAAATCCACTAGAGACCACACTACTGTTTACAATAACAGCTTGTCATGTATATTGTACATTGTTATCTCATTTTGTTTTCACCTATTCGTGCCTGTACAATACCTGCATTCTATGTGGATTGAGAATAAAGAAAGAATTAAAATAAATATATATATATATATATATTTTTTTTTTTAAATATTCAAAAATATTAAACCGAGGCCCAAAAACATTTTGACCAAACCCAAATGAATGTATACCACATCTTAGAAATCACAATTTTCCTGCACTGAGCTGTCCAGCATGTCTCAGTATCACAGATTGGAGGCTTGGGACACTTTTTTTTCATAACTTTCATAAAACACAATTTTCTTTGACTAATGAGCTCAAGAATGATTTGATTTTTTTTTTTTTTTTAAACTAACTGATATTTATCTGGCTTTGTAGATTAGCAGTTCCTCTGCATCAGAATAGAGGGTTATGTTGAAACCTTAAAGAACATCAAGTTATGGCACAGGACACAGTAAGCAAACCTTGAAATGCTTTAACAGACCTCATTGGTATATTTATTCCCTGGTGGGTTTGCATTTCTAATCATATGAGTGTGGTTGTTTTAGATCGGTTATGTAGGGTGTTTTTTTAACATATTTATTGCTTTGCATTCTATTGAAATGCTTGGTGAAAAAAATAGTTTTGTCCGAATCAGTTGCCCAAAAACACACTTCAGCCATGTGGTAGTACTAGGTTATTTGTGTAGTAGCTTAAAAAGGCCCCAACTATTGGAGATGAGGCCTCTAGAATACTGCAAGGGACCAGGCACTGTTCTCTCCTGTGCCTCTATCCAGTTTTATCAGGTGGGAGCTTAAAACTAAATAATAGTGATGGACAGGTCACTGCTTCTGACTTTAGAATTTGATACAAACTGATGATCGCCCAAAATGTGGACGAATCGTATTCAACCAAAACCAAATGCATAAGTCAACTTAACATCAATTATCATTCTACATTTGAGAAAATATATGATTAAACGGACACTTTGTATCCCTAAAGCACTTGAGATTGCTGAAAAGCTTTATGTGTGAAGAGTGGTTTCTCATTTTTTCATTTGGAAAAAAAGTGCAGATTTCAATAGAAATTGGCACTTTTACAAATGAACTTGATTACACCACTTGGCTGTCAGTCAAACAGCATATCATGTTACTTCCTGGTTTGTTTAGCTCAATGCTAAACTCAAGAAGCAGCAATTGCCCAGAGCACCTGCCTTGCAGAGACTTCTCATTGAGCTGCATTGGGAAGTCTGTGATTGGACAGCCAAGGTGAGTCTGGGCGGGGTTAGAAGGGGAGGACTGTCAAATGCTGCAGACAAGAAAACTGCAGGTTTTCAAGATGTTTTTATATATACACCCAAGGAGAAAATGCTTAATTAAATGCATGCATGTTTTTGTTGTGTGTATATCTATTAAACAGTGATTTATATTTTAATTTGGTCAGTGGAGTGTCCATAATGAAAGATGTCTGCCCCAATAACTATACAGCATCATTTGTAAGTGTGAACTTTTTTCTTAACCAACCTGTATGTACTATAGAAATTAATTATTACAGGTCTCTGATGAATTCTAAATATTTTAACCTGATTACATTTTTACTTTTTAGATACGCAGTGATGGAAAAACGGTCTGTCTATCCTCGCTTCACAATATAATATGTCTCTCAGAAATCTCTTAGAAACACTCTAATTTACCATGGGAATAATACAATGAAAATAAATTAACATCCAATTTTGGTTTATTCCTCCCTCTTTCTGTCGTAGCTGTTACTTTAGCTAAAGCACTAGTTATTCTCTATTAACATTAACAACAAGTTGGGAGATAATTAACCAGCGAGCTTTAGAAGATAATTGTTCATTTTCATAGCCAGACATATTTTCTCCTTTGAGAATACGCTTAAGAAATATACATTTAGTCACATCATACAGATGCAATGCAACAATATTAGATTTTCACTAGACTTTTATAGCATTGGTTATTACTATCTGTCCATTACACATGCCATATTCATGCTGCAACTGCTAATTGATGCTCATGTATCTCAGCAAATGCTAATTTTCTCCCGACTTTAATATTGGATGTTACAAATTGCTCCGGTAATGGAAGAAACATAACTGCAGAGCCGTTGAGTGTTTTGTTTTTATTTGGCATATAAAAACACAGACCTAGTTTTTAGAATTCTTGTTTTTATAGTTGCACAATTGAGCCCATTTAACTGGTTAGGGAGTGTGTGGTTTTGTTAGCTACATTTGTCCTGCAAAGACTATTGATTGAAGGGAGACTATCGGCACCCACACCACTTCATCTCATTGAAATGGTCTGGGTGCAGTGTCTCTGTCATTTTAGCCCTGCAGCTGCAAACACTGCAGTTTGGATGAATCTAATTTTCATTCTGTGGGTCACACTGAGTAATATGTAGAATAAATTTGAATTAAATTAATAATAAAAATACTTTTTAAAATAACCTTTTTGCTGTTCACAAGTATGTAAAATTTTCTGAAATATTCCCACAACTAACAGCAACCATTTGCATATTTTATTTATGTTCCTGTTGAAGTTAAAGGGACATTATAGACACCATAACTACTACAGCTAATTGTAGTTGCTCTGGTGTCTATGGCCTGTCCCTGCAGGCATTTTGCTGAGAAAAGGCAGTCACTCGTCTGACAGTCATTAGAGGTGCCTACTGGGGTAGTGCTGCACAGTGTGCAGCATAGCCATTTAGCATCTCCACGTTCTGCATTGAGACGCTGAACGTTCCCCATGGAGATGCGTTGAATCATTGAGGAGATGCTGATTGGCTAGGACAGTGTTTGGCCCTGTCCCCCACATCCTTCGATGAGATCATCAGAATTGATGATCTCAGCCAATCCAGTGCTTTCCTATGGAAAAGCATTGTGATGGGCTGAGATCATCAATTCTGATTATCTCAGCCAAGGAGGCAGATCGGAGACCTGGCAGACCTGCGCAGCTCTGGAAATAAGGTGAGTTTGAGACTTATTTAAGGAGGTAGGGGGGGACCCTACATGTGTTCCTTTAAGAATGTAATTCTACCACATATATGAATAGATTGTAATACGATATACATTTCTCTCGTAATTAAATTGCATTGTTTCTGTAAAAGTTAAAGGGAAACTCCAGTGCCAGGAAAACAATCCGTTTTCCTGGCACTGCAGGTCCCCTCTCCCTCCCACCCCCCCAATCCCCGGTTGCTGAAGGGGTGAAAACCCCTTCAGTAACTTACCTGAGGCAGCGACAATGTCCCTCGTCGCTGCTTCCTCCTCCGCCGCCACTCCTCGTCTGCATTGCATCGGCCGGTGGGCAAGACTGATCCCACCCACTGGCCGGGGAGACCTAATGCGCATGCGCTCCAATGCTGTGCATGCGCATTAGCGCTCCACATAGGAAAGCATTGAAAATGCATTTCAATACTTTCCTATGGGGAAATGAGCAATGCTGGAGGTCCTCACATAGCGTGAGGACGTCCAGCGACGCTCTAGCACAGGTTCCCTGTGCTAGAAACCAGGAAGTGCCCTCTAGTGGCTGTCTAGTAGACAGCCACTAGAGGTGGAGTTAACCCTGCAATGTAATTATTGTTAACCCTGCAATGTAATAAGAGTAGTGGGAGTTTGCACCCAGACCACTCCAATGGGCAGAAGTGGTCTGGGTGCCTGGAGTGTCCCTTTAATTAGAGAACTACTATTGGGTTACCAAAGTGAACTTAGTTTAATTCTGGTAATGGTATACCTAAAAAAATAGATAAAAACAAAAAACTAGAAGAAAATGTTATTGCTTCAGTTGCTATGAATTTATACATTTATACTAGAAAGCAACACTGGTTTTCACGTTACTTTTTGGAATTTTCCTAAAACACTGCTCAAGTTATATTAATGTTTTCATTTAATAGAATGTGACATGAAGCATCTTGGTTCTACATTGTATTCTCAGTGCTTCCGGACAATTATGTCATAAAGAATATTCTTCACTTTTACCTGGGAATAGCCTGTACTCTGCTAGAATGGTACTTCACAAATTACTTGCTGCTTTTCAGATAACCCATTAATGCAAGTTCATAAAACTGTCTAGAAGAGGCCTGCCAGCTCCAAAACGATAGTAATTTAGAAGTATTGGTTAAACTCAATTCCTAGTTTAAAAAAATAAAAGGTTTGGCACACTATTTACAATTTAACCAAGGCTGTAAAGCAACACCTTACCACCTGCTGTTATTAAAAGTCAAGTCAGTCCTACGGGAGTCTTTGCTATCCCAAAAGACGCTACTTAAGACCATGGGACAGTGATAGACAATACCGCCTGGGACTGTTGGTGGGAGCGAAACGTGTCAGGTAATCCCAATTACTGTAGAGGAAACCAACACCTCCTGAAGGGGAGTTGACTTGGGGTAACCAACGTACCAGACAATACAGACACCATATCAGTGTCATGAAACGCAAACATAACGCTACCGCCATGACCACCCGCAAATGCGTACCGAAGCAAAAAATAAAATAAAAAATGTAAGGCCTATAGCAAGGGCTCATACAGAACCACTTGACACAGGGCCTGAGCCCTACAGCCCTGCACCGACCTTATGTTTGTCCTCTGTAGGGCCGGCGAACTAGTCATTCGCTTAGGGCGCCGGCCTGCTGGGGGGCACCCACTGGGAGCAGGCACTTGCCATCAGCGTCTGGAGGATCGGCCCGGTGCTGAGGGGGGAACGGCTCAAGAGCCAATCGCCCAGCAGTGCGGCCCAAGACAGTGGGCGCCTCCTGGATGTAGGTACTAGGCAGTATGTGTGTATGGATGCATGTATTAGGCAGTATGTGTGTATGGATACATGTATTAGAATGTATGTGTGTTTATGGATGTATGTGTGTATGGACGCATGTATAAGGCAGTATGTGTGTATGGATGTAGGTAATAAGCAGTATGTGTCTATGGATGTACGCATTAAGCAATATGTGTGTATGGATGCATGTATTAGGCAGTATGTGTGTATGAATGCATGTATTAGGCAGTATGTGTGTAAGGATACTGCCCAATGCGTACATCCATACACACACTGCTTAATGCGTACATCCATACACACATACTGCCTAGTACTTAGTATTAAGCAGTGTGTGTATGGATGTATGCATTAAGCAGTGTGTGTGTATGGATGTACGCATTAAGCAGTGTGTGTGTATGGATATACGCATTTAAGCATTGTGTGTATGGATGGAAGAAGTATGTGTATATGGATGCATGTATGAGGCAGTATGTGTGTATGGATGTACGCATTAAGCAGTGTAACGGACCGTTTTGCACAAAAGGGGTAAAAACCACTTAGATGATAATCCCCTTTTAGAGACAGGCACAGCTACTGTAGAATCACCAAAACTCACGAATTGAATACAAGTGAATGCACCAAACTCCCGAACTGCATACAAGGGAATAAGGTAGCACTCCAAACTCCCGAACTGGAACCTCACGAATAGCTGCTAACAGACGAACAGGAAAAGCTCCCAAGCGGCTTACACTCCTGGCAATCAGTCCTTAGCAGCATACAGCGAATCCCCCCAAGAACGAGACAAGGCTCTGTGTTGAGGGTCAAGCAGTGGTCTGAGGTGCTGGCACACCCAGCCTGGTTTTTATTACAGTCTTTTCAAATACAGGACCGCCCACAGGGAGGTATAAAATATCCAGTAACATAGTAGTTACAACCCACAGATTCCCTCCCCCTTATCCTGAGAGGTAACCCAATTACACATACTTTTTACCACAATGCATCCTGGCTTCCTCTCCTCTGCCCAGGAGATAATTGAGAAGTAATTAAATTATCTCCCAGGACAGAGACAAGACTCCATTATGCACATGGTTAGCACAAAGCATTAAAATACTGTACAATACACAAAGTCCCATTTTATACATAAAACACAGACATGTCAGAGACAAGACTCCATTATGCACATGGGGACACAAAACAAGCATTACTGTTAAAATACACCAGGTAAGACACATTACATTAAAACTATACATTTAACATATCCCCAGATAGCTCAGGTCTGAGCGCACATTATTAAGTGAATGACGCTCAGACCACACGAATACAGTTTAATCGCCATGGAACCAAAGTCTTTACAGTCAGTTTCATACGAATGGGCTCCATGGGATTCCTATCTGGGGTACAACACATTCAAACAAATCTACCGAACCCCAGGCAGAAAAGCACGAATGAAGCTTTTCTGCAGGTAAAAAAGATGTCTTTTAACAGGGGGCCATAGTCCAAAGGCAGCAGGCGAGCAACCAGGCTTCTCCAATGCAATGTGGCGAGATTGGTCTCGTCACATCTCTCCCCTTTTCCAAACTGCCGGTCAGTGCCCTTGTTAGTCCAGCAGCCCACCCACAAGACATAATCAACAGCACAGCACACCCACAATAAATGGTTACTACACCTGGGTAGAGGAGAAGCTTGTCCATGTCCAGGTGCCTCACCACGGCTGTGCTGGGTACGGGTACGCTGACTTGGTGGGGTGCTGCATGGGCAGAACCAGCGGCACTCTGCCCTGTTGCCAGCGCTACTGGGAGGGTAGCCTGGTTGAAGCCTGGTTGTTGGAGGGGGAGACCGACTGTCTCCCCTTTAGATACACAGTCCTGCTGCTGGAGACCGACTGTCTCCCCTTTGGACACACAGCTCTGCTGCTGGAGACCGACTGTCTCCCCTTTGGTTACACAGCTCTGCTGCTGGAGACCGACTGTCTCCCCTTTGGCTACACAGCCCTGTCGCTGGGGGGCAGAACTGACCGTCCCTACCCCCTGTGCTGTATGTGCAGAGACCACGGTCCCATCTGCACAGTTGTGGGGCTTACTGTCTCCCCCGGGTACATTAAGCTGCCGCTGGGGAGAGGTGGTAACAAGCTCCTCTCCCATATATACTTCCAGCCGCGGGGGAGGGAGACCGACTGTCTCTGCTCCCAATACAGAGTCCTGCTGCTGGGGAAAGGAGACTGGGCTCTCTATTCCCGGTAGGACACTCTGCCAGTGGGGAATGGAGACTGGGCTCCCAATTCCCTGTTTTATCTCCCGCTGGTGAATGGAGACTGGGCTCCCAATTCCCAAAAAATCACCCTGCCGCTGGGGAGGGAGGACACTGCTCTCCTCTCCCTGGACTTCACACTGCCTTCCCGGCATATCACTTGGCTGCTGGGGGGCAGGAACAACTACCTCTGCCCCCTGTAACTCAGCCTGCCGCTGGGGAGGGAGGACGCTGCTCTCCTCTCCCTGCACTTTACACTGCCTTCCCGGCATATCACTCTGCTGCTGGGGGGCAGGAACAACTACCTCTGCCCCCTGTAACTCAGCCTGCCGCTGGGGAATGGAGCTCTGCTCCCTTCCCTGCAATATCTCCGCTGGGGAATGGAGACTGGGCTCCCAATTCCCAATAAATCACACGGCCGCTGGGGAATGGAGACTGGGCTCCCAATTCCCTGCAGGACCGGTGGAGAGACCTCGGTCCCATCTCCACCGGCCACCTGGGGTTCTTCCCAGTAACACTCCACAATATCTTCCCAGCTGAATGGGTCTGGATCGGGGTCTCCGCTTCCCTGCTGAGCCTTCTCATTAGAGTGGAACAGATCTTGGTAGCCCTGCTCCAGCTCCATCTCAGTTTAATCGCCATGGAGCCAAAGTCTTTACAGTCAGTTTCATACGAATGGGCTCCATGGGATTCCTATCTGGGGTATAACACATTCAAACAAATCTACCGAACCCCAGGCAGAAAAGCACGAATGAAGCTTTTCTGCAGGTAAAAAAGATGTCTTTTAACAGGGGGCTATAGTCCAAAGGCAGCAGGCGAGCAACCAGGCTTCTCCAATGCAATGTGGCAAGATTGGTCTCATCACAATCAGTATGTGTGTATTAGGCAGACCTCACTGAAAACCATATGGCAAAATTTAGGCCAAAATAGCTGATGTAGAAGAATTCTCCCCTAAGATGTAGCGGCGTGTCCAGCAATGTAATCTCACTAAGTTTATAGTGAGTTTACAAATTATGATTTATTTTGGTTTGTATTTTTTTAAACTACTTGCTTGCTGGTTTATAAAAAATGGCAAGGGATGCATATCCCTTTAAAGAAAAGGCTAGACATAGGATATAAAAACATAAAAGTACTCCTTTTATAAGTACATGTGATGTTTAAATGAGCAATTCACAAAGCAGAAATAATCCCCAAAAAACCCCATAGATATATATCTGACATTGCACAAAATCACAGTTAAATTCATTGTATATACTGTCACCATCGCCTGCTAAGGCAAATCACAGGGTGAAGTATGCACGCTTAGAGTAAGCTTTTTTTCTTTTTGTAACCAGCAAGGTGTGCTTGCTATGGTAACAACTTATACCACAGACTTATACCATAGAAACATAGAATGTGACGGCAGATAAGAACCATTCGGCCCATCTTGTCTGCCCAATTTCCTAAATACTTTCATTAGTCCCTGGCCTTATCTTATAGTTAGGATAGCCTTATGCCTATCCCATGCAAGCTTAAACTCCTTTACTGTGTTAACATCTACCACTTCAGCTGGAAGGCTATTCCATGCATCAACTACCCTCTCAGTAAAGTAATACTTCCTGATATTATTTTTAAACCTTTGTCCCGCTAATTTTCTGTGCTCTACTAGTGAGTGGCTAACCTCCAAGTGGTCTTTGCTTGGCAATCAGCTGGTAAAAATAGCAACAAGGTTCTAAACCAGTCAATAAATAGTAGTCACTACAAACTACTGACTGTTGTTAACAGAGAGAGTTTAAGACATCTGACAAGTCTGGAAATTAGTCCAAAATATATATTGCATCTACTTCCCAAATATTAATTAAAAACAACAGGAATGTAAATGAATGCTAAAACTTCATACATGTAAAGTCTTTTTTCCACTGATGATACAGTAGCTCCAGAATTAAAAGAAGGACTAAATCACTGGGAATTACATTAGGACCAACCACATGTCAACTCTCTCTATTTTGGACACACTGTGTCCCCGACAATAAATGTAAAAGTATTTAGTTTCTATCTGTGGTTATTTGGTTGCTGGCAAAGCAAGAGGTATGTACATTTTTACAGTATTCTTTCTCACTTTCATTTTGGTATAGCAAGGTTCTGCTTGAACAGCGGTAAAACACTATACTGTAGGACGTTTAAAATGGAAAGTGGAGATGGTAAATACCAAGCTCCATGCTGTGAGAGATTGGGGAATCCCAGTCTCTGCACGGCAGTAATTACGTTTTATAACTCAATTACTGCTGCACTCACCATCCACCATGCTGCTTCTTTTTTTTTTATAATTAGTATTTGAATATGGTAAGAAAAAAGTGTTACATGACATGTAACATGTCAGCAGAGCATACCACGTTTTTTGAAAGTAGAAATCATCAACTGTATAATAGCTGTGTATATGATATCAGCAGAAAGTAAGGAAAACTTAAAATATGCATTGCTTATATTGTGTCAGGCTTCTTAAGAGTTACATATCTAAAAAACATTTTTTACCAGATAGTGAGCCTCATCTAACAGGCTATCAGTAGCGTAATCAAATGCTATACAGTGGTGATAAAACTCTGATAGGAGAGTCAATTTAAGGCCCAAATTAGATACTGTGCTAATCAAGTGTGAAAACTTCTAGATAACAACATTAGAAGACACATGGAAATAATATAAAAATAAACAATAGCATGCATAGAGAAGGCACCAATGTATGTTGTCAATGTCCCCATGTGGTATTGAGAATGTATTGTGGATGTCTGTTGCTGCTGCTGCAGTGAGTAGTGGGCTGATGTCTCAGTGGCATTAGTGAGATGAAGCGGTCTGCCATTATGTTGACGGCCTGGACCCCAACGGTATTGTATAGCATTGTCTCGTAGTAACTTGATAATAGGTCGTAGTGACTGTCCCCATTGTGAGAGTATTGGTCTCAAATGTGTGATGTGGGGAGTATGGTGCCACCACCATAACCACGCCCCTGTCTGCCTCTGAGCGGAACAGCACCATGAGGTCTCTTGGCAGTGCCAACTTAGGAGACTTAGTCACCAAAAAATTTAAGTCAATCACAATAGATTTTACTATTTGCAGGAGGCAACATGGAAGCCCATTGCCTTCTGAATAGGTGATGGACCTCTTGCAAGGGCACCAATTCTGAAATACCTTGGATCCTTAGATTCTGGTGTCAGTGTGAATTTTCCATTAGTGCTATTTTTGATAAAAAATGTTGTTGCCCCAGTTTCAGCTGCTCTACCTATGCTTCCAAATCTTGGTAATGTCCTTTGGACTGCTCAGTGTCATCTTCCACTGTTAGCATGTGGCCCACTTATATATTGAACTTCTGCCGAGCAATGGAGAGGTCTGCTGAAAACATAGCCCTCATTTCCAAAGCTTTAATTCAAAGTTTTAATATCAGCCTTACACGCTGGGACACGAATCTCGTTCGCTGGTGTATCAGCCTGAACAGACATCTACAGTAAGTTATAAGTGGAAGCTTTCTGGGCATGGGATATTGTGTGGTCTGCTGTTTCTCGTCTGTTGATGACTCCTGAGCCACCATCATGTGTGGCTGATTCTAGCATTTCCATCAACTCGTGGGGGGGAGGTTGCAGGCTCATCAAGTATCCTCTGCTTAAGTAAGGTCCTGCTCCTAGGAATATTGACTTAAAGGGACACTGTAGTCACTATAACCACTTTGTCTCTTTGAATTGGTTATAGCGCCTGGAGTACCCTGGCACTGTCCCTCCATTCAGTGTTGCACCATGTTTGTGCAGTATGCCACAAAATAAGAGTCCCTGGCCACCCACAGTCCAGCCCCTTCAGTATGTGTAGCTAAGGCAGAGATTACACACTTCCTTGTTGTCTTACCCATTCATACCATCAGTTGGAACTCTGACAGGTTAAAAGCAGTCAGCTGACAATCTCAGCCAATCACAGCTGCCCATTGCTGCTCAGGGTAATACTTCCTTATTAGCCAAATCAGCACAGAGGGGATGGACTGCCGTGGTCTCTTGTTTAGCATTAAAACACTACAACATTAAAAACTGTTTAATGCTGAAAGAAATGATGGCACCAGGGGACTCCATACACTAAAACCAGCTTAATGAGATGAAGCAGATACAGTGCCTACGGTGTCCCTTTAAAGGTGCTGCTCAAAGCTTGGCCCACAAACAATGATCCGAGGGAGTCAAATACGGGCCTGCAGACCATCGTTACAGCAGACTGACACCTCTTGTGCCATGACCATCTTGAGGCGGCCCATACAGTGACCACTAACACGCTAGAGTGTCAAAAACAACTCTTTAATTTGGCCCTTTACCTCAAAGATCTGGGTAACAGGGGCTACCAATAGAACCTGCACCACTCGGCCCTACTTGAAAGGGAAAAGTCAAGGGAACAGTTGTATGCAATCCTTCCCAGAATCTGATGCAGCAAGAGCAAACTACTCCTATTGAGTTTGTCCAGGTACACAGAGTGGGGGCCTAGGGGCCTTCCAGATAGCCCCTCCGAGATAATACTTGCTGTTGGGTTCAATTTCCACTGAAAGAGGACATACTGTGAACCGCACAGGAAACCAGTGAGCTACTTTATTATCTGCACACATTGCAGCTGTTCCCTGAACTGTCGTCAACCACTTTGGAATACAGGAGGGCACCCCTGCCACAGATAGCTGCTTCCGATAGGCTTACTTATATTTTCAACACTGAAGACCCCAGAACCATCAAAACTCACAGGGACTTTGTCGACCTGGGCCCCATACCCCAGCTGACTCCTATCAGTATGAGATGGCCAAGTGATTTAGATTTCTACTGACTGGCACTGATTAAAAATGGAGATATGGCATTCCCACACAGGCAAAAATCTACAAGTCTAGGGGGTTCTCAGAACTGGTGGCAGGAAGGGGGTAAGGCATGAGTTTTCCTACTCCTCACCATATCTACTTTATTTAGTTTTTTATGTTTTCACTCCACAATTTGACTTTGATGCCACTACTGCCAAACTCAAGATAATGGGTTGCTTTTTTCTATGCCACTATACAAAACCAGTCACCCCTACCTAAATTTGTTTGGGAAATAGAAATAGAAAATCTAGAGAGGATGTGGAAAGTGAAGGTAGTAGTAGTCCCGGTTGTGATAGGGCTGCACGGGGCTGTGACTCCAAAGTTGGGGGAGTGGCTTCAATAGATTCCAGGTGGGAAATCTGAGATTGCTGTCCAAAATAATATAGTTCTAGGAACAGCTAAGATACCCTCAGACTCCCAGGCCTGTGGCAGAGGGCCTGAGAATGAGTAATAAATATTCTACCCAGGAACTGTCAAAAGTGAAGACAAATAAGTCAATTGGGCCTGATGGAATACACCCAAAGTTATTAAAATAGCTTAGTGCTGTACTAGCAAAACCATTAACATATTTATTTAACCAATCATTGTTAACAGGAGTTGTCCCAGAAGAATGGAAGTTAGCAAAAGTTGTGCCCATTCAAAAGAAAGGTAGAAGGGAGGAGTCGGGCAACTATAGGCCAGTAAGCCTTACTTCAGTAGTGGGGAAAGTAATGGAAACCATGGTTAAGGATAGGATTGTTGAACATCTAAAAACACATGGATTTCAAGATCAGAGACAATGTGGGTTTACTTCGGGGGAATTCCCCAGAACATAGACCTGCTTTCTAGCACATGCTTGCTACTGTTTTTCCACCGAAATAACACATCACCCAAAAATAAGCCCCAATATAAGAACCGGTTTTATTTTCAGGGAAATACGGGGAAATATGGTATTAGCAAGTTTTAACTGATTTGAAACAACTTATTTTCACAAACTTTAACTTACATTTTTTAATATTAAAAATTAAAACCATTGTGGATAAAGATCTGAGTTAATAACTTACCTGTTCTTGTAATTATATATATCAGAGAAATAGAAAACGCTTGTTACTACAAGAAATGTGCACTTACTTGGGGATTTTTCTTTTCTGGAATATGGGGAGATTTTCTGTTCTTTGGCTAGAATCTGCTTCCAGTAAATTACAAAGTCGTTCTGTTGAAAGCGAAAAGAATATGCATAGGTTAGCAAATGTTGCAAACGTAGAACATAGGTTAAAACTGCTCAACAACACCATAAATAGTAATTTATTATGAATATTATTTTGATAAAAATGTTTTTAAAATTATGTATACTATAAATATGTCAATGTCTTTGTCCATTGTGCTACCTGAGGTGGAGGCAAAGGTGTCTGGTGGACAATGTCCGTCTCCTTGTATTATTGACTTTAATTATATATACATTTGTAGTGACCAACACTGCTATATTTTAATTAATTATGTTCCATGTACCATCATCAATACCAAAGTGAAAATATAGGTAGATGTTTTCAGTGCATCTACCAACACTTGCTTTTACAGGGATGCCCATCTTAAGTCCTTTTTGGTCAGAAGCACAGATTGCCAGGTCAAAAGCAGTACAGATAATAAGAGCTAGCTAGCAATCTTTTTGGACACATGTGGGGTATGCTGGAAAAATAAATCTGATCCATAGAGGTCCTACTTCAAAACGTACAGGAATAAAGGATCTGCTGCTAATGTCTTGGCTCCAGATACCACAGGACATGTTCAGAGGTTTTGTGGAGTCCATGCCTCGATGCATCAGAGAGATTTTTAGCAGGACGAGAGGGACTTACAGGATATTAGTCAGGTGGTTTTAATGTGGTGGTTGATCAGTGTATATGCATTCATGATCTTTTCTGTTCAATTAACAATCGAACATGATGACAGTCTTTCTATAACATATATTACCTGAAATTAGTTTTTTTTCAGAGTTTTTGGTTTACTCTCAAATTGATACCACTTGAAACTTTGACAGTCCCTTCAACCTCAATTATAAAATCTAATGTGTAGATAAATTCTAAGATGAGCTTACCCTTCAATGTCAGTTAAGAGTAAAATTTTATCTATCTTATGTCTCTTTCCCAGTTATCAAAATTACAGTTTATGTTGAACAATAAAAGTATATTACCACTTAATTTAAAAAACATTTTGGAAAGAGCTACAGCAATTTTAAATTCAACTTGCTTGTGTGGTTTTTAAGATTTAACTTGAAACTCAGAATACACATTAGCAGATAACTCCATGTTTCACTATAGACATAATGTTTATTTGGAATGTGTTTAAAGGTAGTTGCTAATTGTTTTAGTAATTCACAAATAGCTGTGTTTGAAAATAGAATGTACTACAGAGAAATCTATAAAGAAGTGTAAGTATAGTTGTATATTTTAAAATTTTACCAGATCCCATTTTAGGTCATATTAATATAGGGATAAGGAATGACTCCATAATGATAAAGGTTGGTTATCATCTACTGTGACTTTAAGATGGATTGTAGTTCATTTTAACATACTTAAAACAATACAAATTATTCAATAATTTTGAGTTGAATATACCGTATATACTTGAGTATAAGCCGACCCAAATATAAGCCGAGGCCCCTAATTTTACCACAACAAAACTGGGAAAACTTATTGACTCGAGTATAAGCCTAGGGTGAGAAATGCAGCAGCTACTGGTAAATTTCTAAATAAAATTAGATCCCAATAAAATTACATTAATTGAATATTTATTTACAGTATGTGTATATAATGAATGCAGTGTGTCTGTTTGTGTGTGTATATAATGAATGCAGTGTGTGTGTGTGTGTTGTGTGTGTATATAATGAGTGCAGAGTGTGTGTTTGTGTGTGTATATAATGAATGCAGTGTGTGTTTGTGTGTTGTGTGCAGGGGCGTTTTAGCCGCGAGGCAAACAAGGCATTTGCCTTGGGCGGCATTTTTCTGGGGGCGGCAAAAAACGCCGCCCCCAAATGCCCAGGGCAAATGCCTTGTTAGCCTTGCGGCTAACTGACATGCTGGGCAGGCGGCTGGCGAGGGAGCTCTTCCTCTGAGCTGACTGCTCAGCTCCCTCGCGCGCCACAGAGTGAGGCTGGGAGCCGGAATATGACGTCATCTTCCGGCTTCCAGCCTCACTCTGCGGCGCGCGAGGTAGCTGAGCAGTCAGCTCAGAGGAAGAGCTCTCTTGCCAGCCGCCCGCCCAGCGCCGCCCGCAGCCACTGGACCACCAGGGTGATAGAGACCCCCCCCAGCATTCCCAAAGGTAAGGAGGGGGAGGGGAATTAAAAAAAAGATGTGTTAATGTGAGTGTGTGTGTCTGTTAATGTGTGTGTGTTTGTTAGTGTGTGTGTCTGACTGTGTGAGTGTGTCTGTTAGTGTGTGTCTGACTGTGTGTGTCTTTTAGTGTGTATGTGTGTGTCTGACTGTGTGTGTCTGTCAGTGTGTGTGTGTGTGTGTCTGTTAGTGTGTGTGTGTCTGACAGTTTGTGTCTGTTAGTGTGTATGTGTGTGTATGTGTGTCTGTTAGTGTGTGTGTGTCTGTTGGTGTGTGTGTGTCTGTTGTTTGTGTCTGTTGGTGTGTCTGACTGTGTGTGTGTCTGTTAGTGTGTGTGTGTGTCTGACTGTGTGTGTGTCTGCTAGTGTGTGTCTGTTAGTTGTGTGTGTCTGTTGGTGTGTGTCTGACTGTGTCTGTTGTGTATGTATGTGTCTGACTGTGTGTGTCTGTCAGTGTGTGTGTGTCTGACCGTTTGTGTCTGTTAGTGTGTGTGTGTGTATGTGTGTGTCTGACTGTGTGTGTGTCTGTTAGTGTGTGTGTGTCTGTAAGTGTGTGTGTGTGTCTGACAGTTTGTGTCTGTTAGTGTGTGTGTCTGACTGTGTGTGTGTCTGTTGTGTGTGTGTGTGTGTGTCTGTTAGTGTGTGTGTCTGTTAGTGTGTGTGTGTCTGTTAGAGTGAGTGTGTGTGTGTGTGTGTCTGTTAGTGAGTGTGTGTGTCTGTTAGAGTGAGTGTGTGTGTGTCTGTTAGCGTGTGTATGCGTATCTGTCAGTGAATGTGTGTGTGTGTATTTAGAAGGCGGGGCGGGGGGAAGGGTTGGGTGGGCAGCACAAAACCAGTTGTGTGTGTATATAATGAATGCAGAGTGTGTGTTTGTGTGTGTATATAATGAATGCAGTGTGTATATAATGCAGTGTGTGTTTGTGTGAATGCAGTGTGTGCAAACTGGGTGAGGGGAGGGCATTTTAATTTAATTTTTTTAATTTTAATATTATTATTTTAATATTATTTTAATATATTATATTATTTTAATATTATATTATTTTTATATTATTTTAATATTATATTATATTATTTTAGTATTATTATTTTATTTTATTATATTATTCTATTATTATTCTATTATTATTTTATTAATATTTTAATATTTGTATTTTATTTTATTATTCTATTATTATTATTCTATTATTTGAATATTATTATTTTAATATTATATTATTTTAATATTATTATATATTATTCTATTATTTTATTAATATTTTAATATTTGTATTTTTTTATAGTTTTTTGTCCCCCCTCCCTGCTTGTTGCCTGGCCGGGGAGGGGGGGGCTATGTGAATCCCTGGTGGTCCAGTGGCATTGGTTGTTCAGTGGGGGGGGCTGACAGCGAGCTCTTGCTTACCTTACTGCAGCTCCTGTCAGCTCCTTTGTCCTCCGTGCAGATCCCCGGTCAGCTCCGTTCTGCTTACAGTGTAAGTTTCGCAAGCAGAATGTTCTGCTTACACTGTGAGCAGAACGGAGCTGACAGAGGAGCTTCATGGAGGAGAAAGGAGCTGACAGGAGCTGCAGGAAGGTAAGTAAGAGCTCTCTGTCAGCCCCCAACAGGACCGCCGGGCTCATGGTCTGTATTGTGGCAATGTAAATTGCCACAATACAGACCTTGACTCGAGTATAAGCCGAGTGGGGGGTTTTCAGCACAAAAAATGTGCTGAAAAACTCGGCTTATACTCAAGTATATACGGTATATATATTTTTTATTATTATTATTAGTATTTATATAGCGCCACCTTTTTCTGAATTATTCTGCCGCACTTTGCAATACTATGACAGTGGTAGTGGAATCCAAAGGAATTAATAAACTTGCTGAGAGAGGCTGTATAAAGAGAAAACAGAAGGGGACCAACCGACACAGGAAATTGGAAATTGAACGAACGGTGGGACAGATAGGAGGAGAACCACGGGAGGACAGTGTCACAGAGATCGAGGGATTGAAGAGTTTGGAGATTGAGGACATGATCAACAGTGTCAAAAGCATCAGAGAGGTCAAGAAGAATTAGTATGGCATAGTGGCCTTTGGATTTAGCTGTAATTAGGTAATTTATTACTTTAGTCAGAGCAGTCTCAGTAGAGTGGACGGGCGGATGCCAGATTGAAGAGTGTTGAGGAGAGAGTTGGAATTGAGGAAGCAAGCCAAATGAGTAAAGACTAGTTTTTCTAGAAGCTTTGAGGAAAAAGGGAGCATGGATATGGAACAATATTTGGAAGGGTAAGACGGGATTAGGGATGGCTTTTTTTAGGATGGGTATGACTATAGCATATTTAATGGGAGTACGAGCAATGACAGACGATTGAGAGCAGTTGAGAATGTGCGTTAAGGATGGTACAAGACAAGGAGAGAGAGATCTAATAAGGTGGGAAGTTATGGGATCAAGTGGACAGGTGGTGGGATCAGAGGAGAGGAGAAGTGCAGCCACCTCCTGTTCAGTACCTGGGGAGAAGGTCTGAAGGGTAGGGAAGACATAGCCCTGGTGCAAAGGGGGGAGAATTCTTCCCTTAACTGTTCAATCTTGTCTGTAAAGTAGTTTGCAAAGCTATTGCCAGAAAGGTTAATTTTGGGGATGGCTTAAGGTGGGTGAAGGAGAAAGTTGAAGTTATCAAAGATATGTCTGGGATTGTGTGAGCGTGAACTTACAAGAGAGGAAAAATAGGATTGTTTAGCAAGGGTGAGGGCTGCGCTGTATGAACGCAAAATACATATATCTAATGTAATCCAACTACAGCTTCAATCAAGGTCTTCAATCGCCAAGTGCTGGAACTCTGGTAAAAGACTTTATTTTTCCTTAAAGACTTTTATTTCTTATGAAGGAATTGCTTTATTACCATTTATACGTGCATTGGGACTTTTGCATTATATTTGTTTCCAAAATAAAACCTTTTAATTCAGTGACTGTGTCCGTATAAAATGTCTGTATACCAAGCCCATTCACCCTAAACCCGTGACAGGATGTCAAGACCCAAAAACTACTCACTATTAATGGAGGATTCCACCAAAAATCCAGCACCCAGAGACTGTATGCCAGCTGGAAGGAAGGAGGTCGGGGCCTGATGAGTGTTAAGGTCACAGTCCTGGATGAAACATAGACATTTACAAGTACACCACGAAGATGGCTCCCAAAGATGATCTGCTAAGGGAATGCCTGAGACTTCAACAAATAGAGTATGCAGAAAAAGTGGATCTTCCATGGCAAGACAAACCTCTTCATGGAGTGTAACACCAGCAGATAGTGAATGTGGCTCACATGACAAAATCCTACCAGCAGGAGTCTACCACACCAGGCAAGACCCAAGGTGCAAACTGTGCAAAGAGGCCTCTGAGACAATCCAGCACATACAAGGAACAGCATACACTGAGAGGCACAACTGAGTTGTTGGGATTAGGCACTGAAACATCTGCACACAATATGGGCTGGACTTGCCTAAGTCCATGTGACGAGACCAATCTCGCCACTGTGCATTGGAGGAGCCTGGTTGCCCGCCTGCTGCTTTTAGACTATAGCCCCATGTTGAAACGCTTGATTTGCCCCTGCACAGACACGAAAGCCGGGTCATTTGGTGCTTGCCCCGTTTGAGCGGTGATACCCCAGATAGCTATGCCATGGAGTCCATTCGTATAATGAAAGACTAAGGGAAAGACTGGCTCCATGGCAATTGAACTGTATGTGTGTGGTCTGAGCGCCATTCAGTATTAATGTGCGCTCAGACCTAAGCTATCTGGGCATATGTTGCATGTCTGTATTTTATGTCATAAATGTAACCTTGTGTATTTTATTGTATTTTACTGTCTTTTAACTGCCATGTGCTTAATGGAGTTTTGCCTCTGTCCTTGGAGATAATTGGATTACTTCCTAATTATCTCCAGGATAGAAGACACTGTGGAACTGGTTTTGGGCAGAAAGGCCATGCTTCCTTCCTTTTGAACCACTGGACCAATTTGGATGATTTTGACATATGTTTGTATTTGGAGTATGCTTGAAAAAAAAAAAAATTAAGTTTTATGTGAATGTGATTCATACTTTTAAAGTTATGAATAATGTGGAAAAAACTATATTTCTCTGCCGGTGATAATTACATTACCCATTGTGTAAGGTAATTATATCACAGGCAGAGGGGAGGATTTTGTGTGGGAGTGTCTGAGTGTATTGTATGTGTTTATTGGTTGGTTTCCAAAACCCTGTGGGTGGTACTAATGTGTATATAAGAACAATAAACCCACAGCTCTGTCTGTTCCTTCTTGACCCTCAAAACGGAGCCTTGTCTCAGTCTTGGGGGCATTTACTGTATGCTGTTCCAGTTTCACTGCTAGGAGTGTAAACCTATTTGTATGGTTTTCCTATTCGGCTGTTTACAGCATTCGTGTGGTTCCGGTTCAGCTGTTTACGGCATTCATATGCTTCTCCGGTTCGGTGGATTGGTGTCTACAGTATCTGTGCCTGTGTCTCTGGAAGGGAAAGATTTACTAAACGGCTTTTAACCCCTTTTATGCCTGGGGGTGCTGTTACAGTCCAGATGGGAGATACCACAAAGGGTAGTTGAGAACGACAGGGCTAAGATTCTGTGGGACTTCCAGATCAAGACAGACAAGCAAGTACTGGCCAACCACTTTGTGGTGGTAGACAATGGAAGACTGCAGTGGTGGTGGATATGGCAAAACCTATTGACTATACCATCAGGAAGAAGGAACAGGAAAAGATGGGCAAAAACCAAGAACTAAAAGAAAATCTAGAGAGGATGTGGAAAGGGAAGGTAGTAGTAGTCCCGGCTGTGATAGGGGTGCACAGGGCTGTGACTCCAAAGTTGGGGGAGTGGCTTCAATAGATTCCAGGTGGGAAATCTGAGATTGCTGTCCAAAAGAATGTAGTTCTAGGAACAGCTAAGATACCCTCAGACTCCCAGGCCTGTGGCAGAGGGCCAGAGAATGAGTAATAAATATTCTACCGGAGAACTGTCAAAAGTGAAGACAAATAAGTCAATTGGGCCTGATGGAATACACCCAAAGTTATTAAAATAGCTTAGTGCTGTACTAGCAAAACAATTAACAGATTTATTTAACCAATCATTGTTAACAGGAGTAGTCCCAGAAGATTGGAAGATAGCGAATGTTGTGCCCATTCACAAGAAAGGTAGCAGGGAGGAGTCGGGCAACTATAGGCCAGTAAGCCTTACTTCAGTAGTGGGGAAAGTAATGGAAACCATGGTTAAGGATAGGATTGTTGAACGTCTAAAAACACATGGATTTCAAGATTAGAGACAATGTGGGTTTACTTCAGGGAGATCTTATAGATTTTTTTGATTGGGTAACTAAAATAATAGATCAGGGTGGTACAGTAGACATTGTTTACCTAGATTTCAGTAAGGCTTTTGACACTGTTGCACATAGAAGGCTTATCAATAAACTACTATAAATTTTTAAGTTTGGATTCCAATATTGTTGAATGGGTAAGGCAGGGCTAAGATTCTGTGGGACTTCCAGATCAAGACAGACAAGCAAGTACTGGCAACAGAAGGTTGTAGTCAATGGAGTATATTCGAAGCATGGTCTTGTCATCAGTGGGGTACCTCAGGGACCCATTGTGGCGAAACCGACCTCGCCACTGGGCATTGGAGAAGACTGATTGCCAGCCTCCTGCCATGTGACTATGGCCCCTGGGATGTATTGCCCTTTAAAGACATGATTTGGGCATAATGGATTTGTGTTGTGCTGCTGCTGGCCCTTTAAGAACCATCTGGGGACATACTGTGGAATTACTGGCCACCATTTCCTGTATCAGAGGCACATGGTGAGAACAATGGATGAAGCACATGGTGAGAACAATGGATGCAGCCATTTTAACTCACAGACACTGTTTGGACTTTTCAACACGGTGCTATCTCGCCAGTATTCGGTGCACAGAGACATTGTGCAGTGGTTTTGGACTATACAGCAGGGGACACATTATACAGTGATTGTTTTTCATTTAGCCTGTATATGTTCTGCAGAATCTGCATTAAACTGTATCTTCCAAAGTACTGAACGGATCTGGGTGAATTTTGGATATGTGGTTCACCCAGATCCCCCGGTTCCAATGATATACTTTTTATGGGGTTAATGCATGTTTTGGGGTCCCTGTGATGTGTTTTATGAAACTGTATTTCTCTGCCTGTGATAATTAGATTACCCATTGTGTAAGGTAATTGTATTACAGACAGAGGGGAGGATTTTGTGTGGGAGTGTCTGTGTGTATTGTACAGATTGATTGGTTGTTCTGTAAAACCCTGTGGGCAGTACTAAATTTGTGGATTGGGAATAAAAGAGGCTGTATGTGCCAGTACAGTGAGTTCCTGCTTAACCCTCAAAGTGAAGTGTCGTCTCATTATTGGGGGAAGATTTATTGTATGCTGTTCCAGTTTGACTGCTAGGAGTGTAAACCTATTTGCATGGTTTTTCCTATTCGGCTGTATACAACATTCAAATGCTTGAGAGCATTCATATGCTCCTACGGTTTGGTGGTTTTGGTGTCTGCTGCAGTGCTTGGAGTCCTCAGGAAGTGCTAGGAGCATCCTTCAACGGAGGTACCCAGTCGGGGTGCCAGGTGATCCGTTACACCCATTCTCTTTAATATTTTTATTAGTGATATTGCAGAAGGTCTTGGTGGTAAGGTATGTCTTTTTGCTGATGATACTAAAATATAACGGGGTTAATGTTCCAGGAGGGATACGCCAAATAGCAAACGATTTAGGTAAACTAGAAAAATGGTCATAGTTGTGGCAGCTGACTTATGTGGATAAGTGCAAAATAATGCATTTTGGACGTAAAACCCCAAGGGCAGAGTACAGAATATTTGATAGAGTCCTAACCTCAAAATCTGAGAAAAGAGATTTAGGGGTAATTATTTCAGATAACTTAAAGGTAGTCAGACAAGGTAAAAGAGTAGAAGGAAATGCTAGCATAGGTAGAGGTATTTGCAGTAGGGAGAAGTATTAGTAAGAGGTATGAGCAGTAAAAAGAGTGAAGTGCGCATGTCATTGTGTAGAACACTGGTGAGACCTCACTTTTTGTATGCAGTACTGGAGACCGTATCACCAGAAGGATATTGATACTTTAGAGAGAGTTCAGAGAAGGGCTACTAAACTGGTTCATAGATTGCAGGATAAAACTTAGAAGGAAAGGTTAAAGGATCTTAACATGTATAGTTTGGAGGAAAGACAAGATAGAGGGGATATGATAGAAACATTTAAATATATAAAGGGAATCAATACAGTAAAGGAGGAGACTATATTTAAAAGAAGAAAACTATCACAACAAGAGGACATAGTCTTAAATTAGAGGGGCAAAGATTTAAAAATAATATCAGGAACTATTACTTTACAGAGAGGGTGGTGGATGCATGGAATAGCCTTCCAGTTGAAGTGGTAGAGGTTAACACAGTGAAGAAGTATTCTACCTGTTAAAGCACTTTCTAATTAAAATATCAAGGTCAAAGTTGTTTAGGTCAGGAGGTGTTCTCCATTCTTATGTTTGGAACAGACATAACTCTCTTGACCATGTCTTTTTGCTATCTAATTTGCAACTACATAATTCTCTGTTTCGCAATGTGATTTAACATGCAGATATTAACTGTTAGTGGTTACCACTATTAACCTTATTATTATAATTATTAATAAGTCTTAATATAATGTGGTTTCTTTAATTTTTTTTAATAATTGTTTATTGTTATTTTGAGTAGCAGAGATAAAAGAAAGGGAGAATCAGGGGTAAAGAAATAAAAAGGGATGGGGTGGGTGTGGGACATACATTCAAGATACAGTCCAATGTTGAAAAATGCATGTTAGACCCTTGAAATTCAAAGGCACGGCATTAAATATATAACTGGTATTTCCTTGTTCAATTGCAATACATAGTTCGTAACAAGAACAGCAGTACCAACAGTGTAAATTACATTCGGCCAGTGTAGGGGTATGTCCTAGGGTGAACTGGGAGATAAACATATACAGCAAGGGGGAAATATCATAGAGAAAGACAGCAATCTTACAAAGGGTGGTAATCGGGTTAGTGATATATAGGCTTTAGGATAGAGCTGTGAGGGGCAAGACACGTCTGGGCTCTGACAACAGACTTCAGTGTCAGCCAGGTGAATGCATAAAGTGAGTTGAAGTACCTTGTGGGCCTCCTTGTAGCAGTTTCAGTAATTCTGTTAGAATGTGCCCTAAGTTAAAACCCATTCCTTGTGGGAACCCCTACTTAGGTTTGTGTGGGACAAGGTTACGTTACTACAGATTCTTGTCTGGGTATATTGTCCAGGGTGCGTGGCTCGGTCATGTGTGCAGATTTGTAGTCTAACCATGGCCGCCAAGTTTCCATTACCTGTGTGGACTTGGTGACCGAGTATGCAGACATCTTTTCATAAGTATAATATTGATGGAGCTTGGTCAGGTGTTGAAGGAGTGTGGGTCATATGGTTTGTTTCCAGGAACAGGCAATAAGATTGCGGGCAGCGAGTATTATGAGCTCCGCCTTTTGTTTAGCGGCTAGTGGAGTCCTGGGTGTGAACAAAAGAAATAAGCATGTGGTAATGTTGACAGGAATGTCTGGAATAGACAAGTCTCGAAAGAGTGTCTTTACCCCAGACCACAGTGGCTCGAGAAACGGGCATTTCCACCAAATGTGGGTTAGGTTGCCTATCTCTGAGCGACATCTCACAGCAAGTATTTGGTACTCCTGGGTAAATTTTGTTGAGATGACTTGGGGTGATATAACCTATAGATCAATTTTTTTGTGTGCCTCAATGTGTGAAAAGCAAAAGGTGAGACCTTTGAGTGCATTTAGTGCTGAACATCATTGTGTTGTATCAAGTGTAAGAGTACTTTTGGCTGCCCATTGGGCAGAGAAGTGAAATTCCTTCTGTGGCTTAGCTTCCATTAGTTTGTTATAGCTTAGTGATAATGTCTTAGGCTTCACGGGTGCCTTTCAGCATCTATCATAGAGTAGAAAATCATCAGTTTTATGGGTACATGGTCTAACCATGATATGAGGCCAATATGGCCCTGAAAACCTTTGACAGGGTTGAGGAGTGTATTAAAAAACAATCTATTCTGGTGTACATGTTGTGGACGTGTGAGTGGAATGTATAATCCACCTCAGTTGGGTGGAGTATACGCCAAGCATCTAGAAAATCATGTGACAGGACCGAGTCACACAAAGAGGTTGCTATAGCCTCTTGTTTCTTAGTGGTAGTGGGAGCTACAGTCTTGACTGAGGATGTGTCTAATGAGCAGTCAAGTAAAAAAGTTGGTGTCACCACCTATAATCACTTCTCAAATTTGTGAGTCAGTGCGAGTGTGAATATTTTGTCTATTTTGGTTGTCGTGTGGACCATATATATTAAACAGGATAAAAGGTACATTATTCACATAACATTGCAAGATCACAAACCTTCAATGTTTATCAGTAATTTGTTTCACCATGGAGAAGAAAACATCTTTGCTAATTAAAATGGAGACGCCTCTTTTTCTGGTTTTATAAAAGGTATGATAGCTATTGGGAATTGTTTAGAATAGGAGTTAGGTTGGTGTTGTGACGAAATGCCTTTTGTCCCTGGATTGTTAGGTGACAAGCTGCCCTTTGCCCCCGGCTTTTGGAGGAGCCTGATTGCCAGCCTCCTTCCTCATGACTATGGCCCTGGGGTGTATTGCCATTTAAAAAGACTATTTGGGGCTTATTGGCTTCTAAAGACAGTTTCTTCCCATTGGAATCCATGGGAAGGTGTGTTTCTTCCCCTCCCCCGTTTCCTGTCTATTGTTCTCCAGCAGGGCGTTGTCCCAGGCACACTGCCAAACCAGTTGGAACTGACTGCTTTTGTCCCTCCTTGGTTTCTCAACAGCCCTTGCTATGCTTTACCCCATGGAAAATCTACTCTGTTCATGGGATCTGAGCGCTGTTCACCTAGATTGGGCGCTCAGATCCGAGCTATCTGGGGATAGGTTAAATGTGGGGGTTCTGTGTAATAAAATAAGAATTATGTATTTTTATGTACTTTTACGTATTTTTGCTGTTAGTGTAAAATGTAGATATTTTCTGTACCTGGAGATAATTGAGTTTACTGCAGTGCCTTAAGCCAATTATCTCCAGGATGGAGAGGAGGGATTTCATTGTGTATGTGAGAGTGTTATTATGTTAATTAGTGTTCCCATTGGTTTGTGTCCCTTTTGTCACAGTTTACCACCAGGTCCAGGGGGTGTGCCTCTGACCTGAAAACTTGTATATAAGGAGTAATAAACGCTCATTGGAGTCAGATCATCTTGTACCTTCATGAAGTTTTGGCTCATGTTTGGGGGATTGGAGAAACTACACTCTGGGGATTGCTATAATCACTATACTCCCCAGGGTATAATCACTAAGCTCTGCTAAGAGCTTGTTCCTGTTCCTGCTCTCTGTTATTTGGAGAGGTCGACCTACTGGAAGCTGGACTTGGGTCCAGAGTGGGTGGAGACGGCGAGACCCCAACCAAGCTGCGGCGGTTCGTGGGGTCTGCAGTGGTTATGGTGTCGGGCAGAGTGCTTGGAGTCCTCGGAAAGCACTAGGAGCATCCGTCGTGGTGCCAGCGGTTCCGTTACAGTGGTGGCAGCGGTGGGATGGCGTCCTAGTGCGAGGAGAAGCAGCGCAGAGGCACCGGTAACGTTTGGAATTACAATTTGAGGGCAATGCTAGTATTCGTACAGCGCCCCTGGTCACAGCAAACATGACCTATCGCTTTGAGGGTGCCGCTTACAGGGAGGAGGCAAAGAGGCGGTTAACCAGGTATGGACCGGATCCCTCGTTAGAGACGATCCTGGCAACCATGCGCAAGTTGGATGAGGAGAATCGAGCTGCATGGGAATTTAAGCTCCGATTGCGGTGTGTCCTACTGGGAGCAGAGACAGTTGGTCTCTCTCTCCAGCAGCAGGACAATGTTATGGGAGTGGAGACAGGTGGTCTCCCTCTCCAGCGGCAGACTGTGTTGGAGGAGCACAGCACCCTATCTCCCCAGCGGCAGCTTATCCTACCAAGGGGAGACACCAATCTCCCAGATGGCGCAGATTTTTTATATAGAACTTGCAAATGGACCCATGAACCATGTCACTGAATGAAATAACTGCTGAACTATGTATGTTCTGTTTCATTTAAATGTATTTGTGCATGTTTGTTAGCTTACTAATCCAAAATTAAAAAAAAGAGAAATTGCTACATTTTTATTTTGTGACAATTTAGTTCTGTTATTGGCATGTAGGCCACTTGAATAAAGCTATTGTAGATGCCCAATGAATTATAATAGGAATCACCCAAACTGGAAGTTAAGTTTCATTCTAGTTAAAGATATGTGTCTTCTATTCATTTCCTCTACACGACATCAAAGTCTAAATTCAATCTTTGACTTACAGAATGTGTCTGAGACTAAATCGAAAAGATTTCTGAAACAAGAAGATTCAGTTCATGCCCTTTGCAGTATTTCTTGGCATATTTCAGTGGAGATGACAGACAGCATTGTCCCAAGAGTAGGACAGAGAAACTGATATATTCTCTCACTTCGCTGAATGCAGTCTGCGAGATGTGATTTTGAGACATGTGAAAAAAAAAACCAACATGATTTATTTCTATTTTATTTTTCACTTCATGCTTTACTTTTTATTTTTTATTTTTTTTAGCAGGATTTATATGAGCATGTACTTGTGATTTATAGCAATGTTTTATCATTAAAGTAGGATATTAAATTACAAACTATAAAATTCTCTTTTTTAACAAATAAATATATATATTGAAAAATATTTAGAGACTATGAAATAAGAAGTGGCAAGCACACATTGAAATCTGCTTGGAAATTTAAAGTTCTTCACAATGTAAGGTGTGGTTTTGTGAAAATTATTTTTTAGCTGTTGAAGTGGTTGGCATATCACAAAATATACTTAGAGGGAACATTGGTGCAAACACTTTTAGAGATGTTCAGTAAAGTGCAAATTGTTGATAAATCTAAATCCAAAATGTCAAATTACGAAAAAGCTGCTCTTTTTTAAATTCAACTATTTTTGGACTAGAATTTTGAAATACATTTTGAATTCACTTTGAACTGCCAACAATTTGCTATTTTGTGAATAATTGTAAAAGTATCTAGTGGTAGTAAACGAAGGATCCCTACCAATCATTTTGGACCAGCTGACTGTGTTAGAGGATCTCTATTCTCCTCCGACGGGTCTATCAGTAAAATCACGAGCAGTAAGCCCCATGCAGCGCTGGGCTAGTGGTGAAGGTGGGGATAACATGAAATGTCAGAGCCCACCTCTGTAGTCAACTTACTCTGAATCTCGCCCAGATCTGCACTGACAGACTGAACAGAGGAACGTTCAAATTCTCTTACTCAGTCCGCTCTGCCATTCTATATTCTTGATAGGTTGAGGAATAGGATACCAGAAGGAGGTGTAAGACAGCTTAAGAAGTCACCCCCTTGTGTGTCTCTCATGCTCCTCTACAGCTCTCCTACACCACCTTCTGGTATCCTAAACCTCAACCTACCAAGAACGTAGAATGGCAGACTAGAGAGACACACAAGGAAGTTAGAGGGACTTGAGAGTTACAAACAATTTCTATTGTGTGTGTGGCAGTTCCACCCAGGATGCCAAATGACCAACAACATCTCTGTTACCATACAGACATAATCTAGAGCTTGGTCTCTTGTTTTCAAGCACCAGGCCAATAAGTGACTTGTGGGTACATGTTAAAAACAGTTTAATTTCCCAGACATATAGCAGAACAATGGACCATCTAGTGACAAAAAGACAAATTAGTATAGTTAATAAAATACACTCTTGGAGAGATCGACTAAAGTCTAACTTTTCAACTGGCTTGAAGGAAAATTGATTGGGGAAAATGTTGAAGGTCATTTCCAACTGTTTAACCCCTTAAGGACCAAACTTCTGGAACAAAAGGGAATAATGACATGTTACACATGTCATGTGTCCTTAAGGGGTTAAAGAAACTGATTTTGCATATAGATGAGAAGAAGAATGGTGCAGACATTCTATTAATTGCTTGCGCCTTTTACTCTTGATTTCCATGAGTATCCTTGTAAGACGTGGAACTGAATAAATCACGACTGTAATTCAATTAAAGTTGAGTATCTGCACAGTGAGTGATCCATTTCTAAATAGTGATATGCTAGTGTAAGCTTTCGAGTGTGTTGAAAATGCAGAGACTAAAGAACAAAACTCAAATTACAAATGTAATGGGGAAAAAAACACTTCTGGAAAAGATTTTATTTTCTGCTCTTTTAAAAACATTTGCATAAAGAATACATGATAGATTTACTAATGTCCTATGCAATGCATAATAACTACAATGTATCCTGAAGGTATGTTATAAAAAAAACACCAGCATCATTTAAAATCTTTTTTCTAATAGGCGTAGAAGGGCCACGACTGTAGGGCAGAGCACAACGGTAAGGTCTTTGTTTTACATTAGTAAATAAAATATTCATGACTGCTTCAGGTTTTAAGGATACTCAGAAAACTTCTCAAATGGCACAAGGATAAACTTTGTATCACTTAAGTAATCATAACTTGCCATTAAATAGCAAAGCTCAGCATGAAACAAAACCTAGTTAATACTAAATGTACTGATTTTCAGCGATTTAAACATTGAGAGATGCCCTGTGGGTTGTTTGAGAGGCTTATTTCATTGTATAATCTGAACACTGTACAAGTGTCAAGATGTACTTAAAATAGTAACAAATCCATCCATATATTTGCCTTGTCTCGCCATCCCTCCAAGCCTACATTCATACATCTGAGTTATAAATCTCTTGTCTTTCTGTCTGCCTAATTTGTATATAGAAAAAAAAAGAAGAAAAATTTCCCTTCGTCTTCGACCAACAATAAGTTGTAACGAAGGCTAGGGAAATTTGGTCAGAATGGTGGTACCAGCTCCACCAGATATGGGCCATGAACCCTATTGTATATGAAAACATACAGAAAAAAAGCTAATTTGTATATAGGGAAGAATACCCTCTAATGGGCGCTCCCAATAGCGGGTATGAAAAATACACCTTTCTTACAGTAAATACCTATGAGCTTGTAGGTATTTACTGTAAGAACGGTGTATTTTTCATACCAGCTATTGGGAGCGCCCCTTAGAGGGTAGTCTTCCCAATTTAGCTTTTTTTCTGTGTTTTTCATAATTTGTATATAGATAGACTATTCTCGTCAGTCAATCTCTCGGTCACCTATAAAGGAAGTTAAACATGTTTGGGACAGGCACAGGGACTAAATTTCCAAAATATAACATAGGATTAGCATAAAAACATTGAACAAAGTTACTCACTAAAGTGAGAAAAAAAGTTTATTCTAAGTAAATTTACATTTTTAATTAATTTTCATGTTAGTGATTAACCCTGTAGAAAAAATATAAACAAAATACATCTTTTGAATTTTGGTTGCCGTAAGGCTTTAAGAATTAATAACATTAAAAAAAAAAGCAATCCTTTTACTGCAACAGATTACACTGCATCGTTACCATGTTACATTAATATTTCATACATTTTACAACTAGGTATATTAATATTTAAAATGTTTAATATATCCATACATTGTTTATAGTGTTTTATATGTATGTTTGTGACATATCCAAATTTGGAAATATTGTAACAAAAATATATTCACACATTTCATAGATGTGTGAGCAATTAGCAGCTTACAAGCACAAACATTAATATTAATTATTTTAAATGGTTCACTGAGATTATTTTTGGCAGTTTTCTAACCAAAATAATATTTTTACGCTACTATGTTGCAAATTAAAATTAGTTATGTGCAATAAGATTTTCTTTTCATAAAATTATATTTATTGTAACTTGATGCCCATTAGTTATATGTTCCTGACAACATGCTTTAGTATTTTATGATAAACAGCTGTGTGCAGCAACAAAATATGATTATGTAATTACCAATTTCCCCAACCTAGTTATAATTCCTAACATCTGCTGCACCTTGAATATGTTAAGAAGAGAGAGACTCAAAGCGGGAATTGCTTTTAGATACGCATCTTGGTAATTATTTCTTCAGTAGACCTTTGGCTAGAGATCCATAGCAACATAAACAAGCTATGTGGACACTAAGTAATTACTCATAGGGTAGCCCTTGGATGAGCATATATTTTATTTTATCTGGTGGCTGGTCTTTACAGTGGTGGACACACGCTACCTTGGAGACATTGTGTCCTAATTCAATTATCACTGATGATGACCATGAAGTAGTAGAAGAGTTCTTCCAGTGCTTCTATGATTCTGTTTTTGTCGATACAGGAATGGACACTAAATGCACTGATGGTTGTATTCTGACAGAGAGGACTAGTATACTAAATGTGGACACCAGCTAACCTACAAACTAAACAGTAGCACAGTGAGGAGTATAAAGGTGTACGGCTGGTGGCAGAGTAGTTGGCAGAAGTTTGATCAGGTTAAGGGAGACAAAAGACCTGGTATGCTTTATATCCACAACAACAAAAAAACAACACAGAATCACAGATTTTGAGAAAATGGCAAGGCACATGCAGGAATTGTATAACACCTCAATAGGAGTTTTATGTATGATTGTTGGGCAATGTTGGGTATTGGTACACAAATGTAGAAATCACTAATGAATTGGCAAGTTTTTGTTGCCTATTTTATTATATACTACTTCTGTAACTTTGATGGATTTTACTTTTTATACTACACAAAAAAACAAACAACATCCAACCTGTGCATTATCCCAAATCCCTATGCACGTTTAAAGAACGGTGGGATTTGCTGAAAACAGGAAGGTGAGTTGTTAGTGTAGGACTCAACTAAGAGGTTTTGCCTTGACTTGGCAGGTTCTAGTTTAATGGCCATTGGCCATTGGAGTGATACACAAAAACCTCAAGTAACTTAAAAGTGCAAAGGGATTTGGCATAGAACACAGGTAACTTTTATTTTTGTTTTTTGTTCTATGAATTTGAACTGAAATAGAAATAGTTCTGTAACATTCTTTGCATATAAAGCCACTGTTTGTTTTTTTCATGAAATATATGTATTTCATATTTTTCTTTTTTTTTGGTCAAATTCTTTATTTTTTGTTGTGCAATGAAACAATGACAGACAAGCTTGTGGTGCCCCAAGAGCAATCCTCGAGCGTATGTTCATGTGTAACGATAGGAGCACTGGGCTAAACGGCACAATTTTTTTAATTTAAGAACTTTAGTATAACTTTCACATTCAATAAGACTGCACATTGGGTTTGGGTAATATTTTAGTGGTTCTCACTATCTTTGCAACAAAGTATATCACAGAAGGGCATTAAGACAAATAGGGATCACGTTTGCTCTAAGCTGTACTTTATAGTCACTATGCTTGCTAAGACATAGCTAAGTTGCATACTGTATCATGCGTAATGGTAAATAGTAGGCTACAAGCTTTATGTTAAGTGACATCTAGAGTATATTTCTATCAGATGTGAACAGTAGGAGAAAAAGGCTAAACTAGAACTGGTGAGGCAAACATCTAGGAAATACCACTGGGCAGAAGAAAATGTGCTTCAGGATACATTCCCATTACGCCAGTTAAGAAGTAAGGCTCAATGATCAAGTGAGAGACTGTGTCTGAACGATGGAAACACAGTCCTGCTATAGTTGGTTGTTATGGACCGTTCAGCCAATACCTGTAGAGGGAGAGACCAGCTGTCCATTCTGATCGGTAGGTTCAGATCCCTCGGGCATATACTTTCTGTGGCAGGGGCCAGCTCCAATATCACTCTGAGACCCAATACCCAGTCTGTGTGGAGGTCACTGGCCGTGCAGCCGCTCAGTCTCTCGCTTTGTGGCTTTGGTCGCAGGGAGCTGGGTCGTGCTGTGCCGGGTGCTGGGAAGCTGGCTTGGTGAGGCCTTTGTTGGTGCCACTTGTAGGGAGGGCTCACTTTTGTGTGGTCACCGGAGGGTACCTGCATCTCGGGAACATGGTGCTTTTTCCCGCTTTGTGGACTGCAGGTATCTACGCCGCCAGACTGCCGCTTTTGATTCTCTTGGTGGGTGCCCGTAGTGGCTGCGTCTTTTCACCAGTCGGATCCAAGATGCCACCAGGGTTTCTGCACAATGGTAAGTAGCTCCTTTGTTGTGCAGTATTCCCCAGAAACCTTTGCAGATCCAGTCGAAAGTCTCCCGTGTTGGTGGGGATGGCTTGTTCTGGGCGCTCTGCTCTCAAGTTCCGTTGTGGGCGGCCATCTTGGTAGTGCAGTTTAGACCTGTTGCCCATGGCTGTCATGTGGCCAGTGCTTCCGCCGTTCGTCCCGGCCGGTGCGTCCAGCGGGGACCGGGATATCCCCCACCGGTCCGGGGGGGGGGGTGGGTAGGCTGAAGTTGGGTCTCTGGAGGGCCTCTGCGCCAAGGAGAGCGGCCGCTATCCTCTGCCCCTGTAGGCCGTGCCTGGGTCTTTGTGTTCTCGGCCCCGACGGGCCCCATATTGCCCCCTCTTTTTGCCCCGTTTTTGCCTGCTCGCCCGGAGCTCATGGCAGACATGTCTGCTCTGTTCGGTGTCCAGACTCCGGCCTCTGTATTTCATATTTTTCGATTGTGGCTAAAGTAACCTTACTAATTTAGAGCTCAATTTAGAATTTTTGGATAAGCTTTTCACATTTTCAAAGTTTTTCTAACAGATTGTGATCATTTGAAAAAGCTATCTAAAAATATTAAATGAAGGCTTTAGTCATTGAAGCATTCACTGTTTAGCAAAGACTATTCACCTGTGCTCCGCTCCAAAAATGTAGTATTATGCAAATGAAAATGATTTAGCAGTATTAACGGCAGTAATTCTATGTTCCAGCATTTTAATTAATACAGTATCACGCAAATATAGCATTTAATTGCTTTATTTTCCACTAGGTAAAAGAGCCGTAATCATAAAAATTGACTTTAATTTGCAGCAATATGCACATGGAGACCTGGGTCAATTTTATATCAAACGGAGCTCAAAGCTACAAATTATTAGTTATTTCTCTCTTGATTTTTTTTTTTTTTTACAAATTCCACAGTTCTGCCAAAGGCTGCCCCGTTCTCCCTTCATATTTCTCTTTACATTTGATCCGCTTCTTAGAAAATATGATTGTTGAACATGGTTAAATTATTTTGGTCTACATATATTTCCTATATTTAATCCATGACATCAGGTGCTCATTTAATGATGTTGAACAAATACATTGGATGATAGTAATCACATGAAAACAATTTAAATTGCAATTTTGATTGTGTCTTGTGAGAATTTGGGACAGTTGTAGAACTGCCTATGATTAAAGTGTGATTTGGGTAAGCTGTTACTATAATTCTGCCCTAGATCTCTTACATTTTCTGCACACATATCATTCTACACTTAATTCACAGGTTTCTGTAGCTGTAGACCTTCACCAAATATGATCCCTGGCAAGAAAACCATACTACTCATAGTCCCTTTCTCTTTACCGCGAGGTCATGTTTCAGAATCAGTAACTAATAACTTTTAGGTCCCTGTGTACAACATATGATTATATGTACTTACCTGGGTCATACCATATAACAAACACCTTGCCTATAGTTTTGTAAATAAAAGTATAAAGTTAAGTGTGACTTTCTAGACCTGTCAGACCATTTTTCTTATATTGTTTCTTTTTTCTTTTCAATTTTCAGTTTTTTTTTTCAGGTATCTGTCTTCTATTTGCTACATAACACTGCTTATATGAAGCCACTAGTATCTTCTACTTGCTACATCACGCTGATAGCATAAAGCCTTGAATTGTATAATTACTCTTTAGCATGAATGGAATTTGTGGCTCATTAACAAGTACACTTATGGAATTCAAATATACTTTGCTGTTATCATTATTATGATATTTATAGAGCGCCGTCAAATTCCACAGTGCTTTACAATGGGTGGACAGACAAACATGTAGTTGTAACCAGACAAGTTGGACACACAGGAACAGAGGGGTTGAGGGCCCTGCTCAATGAGCTTACATGCTAGAGGGAGTGGGGTAAAATGACACAAAAAGGTAAGGATAGTATTAGACTAGTGACAGTTGCAGAAGAGGAATCAGTCAGGAGTTATTAACAGTTTAATTGATACGCTTTTATGAAGAAGTGGATTTTTTAATGATTTTTTTGAAGGAGTGGAGACTGGGTGAGCATCTAACGGAGGAGGGAAGCGAGTTCCACAGGAACGGTGCAGCCCTGGAAAAGTCTTGAAGGCGAGCATCACAGGTGGGAGTACGGACAGAAGATAGACATAATAATATAGTAATGATATTATTTTAATTGTTATTGTAAACAACGTGTATCTCTCCAGCTATTGTCACAATACTACAATAGTTGTACTTTCTAGACTTGTGCACAAATTATTTTCAGCTGGTGTAAACAAATCAGATTCCTTTTAATTGATGCCCAAGTGAATCGATCCGTCCCTGATTCCCCTATTGAGTCTCAATGCAAACAGGTTGGTGTGTTTGGTTGTAAATGAAAAGGAATTTGTATCATTCATACCAGCTGAAAAGGATTTGTGTACAAGTCTAGTACTAACCCATCTTTGATTGTGCACCAATTAGCAGTAGAACATATAGTGATACATATTAGCTACATGTAACCTTGTTCTAGACTGTACACTAAACTACTGAACTATTAAATATCACAGTGAACATACAACTGGTACACAACTGGATGAAATTGGAAATTTGCAGAACTTACCTGTCCAGTCTCCCACTACTTTCATGTGAATTGCAAATACTCCATTTGTTTCTTTGGGACACTGAAATCCAGATGGAATAAGATTAGAAAGTTACAGATATTTAGTGTTAGAAAAAATGTCAAACAATTACGGCAGATCGACATTTTTGTATAGTTTCTAATATTCTTGTATTTATTTATAAGAGGTGGAATTTTGAAATGCACTAGGGGTAAAGGCTCGAAACAATGCAGATGACTAATGCATGCTGTCTTATTTTATTTATATATATATATATATATATATATATATATATATATATATATATGTAAAAGAAACCAAGAGGGATTCACTCACCTGAACATGCATACATTATAGGGTGCTGCTGGGGCCAAAATATACAAAATACAGAATCGCTGGAGTGCACTGGATTCTGTATTTTGTATATATATAAATGCCAGAGACACACCTGGCTACCACAATAAATCAACCGCTTAATATGCTTTATATGAGAAATTTTCAATAAAAATGTAATAACTTAAAATATAGAAATTATTGTTTTTTAACATTTGGTGCATGAAAATATTTAAATGCTTTGGTTTATTTACTTCGAAAAATGAAGTAAGTTTGTCGTCAGGGCTGGCGTGGCTACTAGGCGGATCAGGCAGCTGCCTAGGGTGCAATGCAATTCATCGTGAAATTGCAGGAAATGACAAATCACATTCGCTCGACACTCCTAAAACAGGGCTAAGATTAGAAAGTGGATATTTAGCTGAACAAAAAATTAGATTAGCGGCAGATCGACATTTTTGTATAGTTTCTAATATTCTTGTATTTATTTATAAGAGGTGGAATTTTGAAATGCACTAGGGGTAAAGGCTCGAAACAATGCAGATGACTAATGCATGCTGTCTTATTTTATTTATATATATATATATATATATATATATATATATGTGTGTAAAAGAAACCAAGAGGGATTCACTCACCTGAACATGCATACATTATAGGGTGCTGCTGGGGCCAAAATATACAAAATACAGAATCGCTGGAGTGCACTGGATTCTGTATTTTGTATATATATAAATGCCAGAGACACACCTGGCTACCACAATAAATCAACCGCTTAATATGCTTTATATGAGAAATTTTCAATAAAAATGTAATAACTTAAAATATAGAAATTATTGTTTTTTAACATTTGGTGCATGAAAATATTTAAATGCTTTGGTTTATTTACTTCGAAAAATGAAGTAAGTTTGTCGTCAGGGCTGGCGTGGCTACTAGGCGGATCAGGCAGCTGCCTAGGGTGCAATGCAATGCCCGGGAAACCGGCAGCAGGGGAATGCAAAGCACATCGCTCCCCTCCTGAACGGCTCTATGTGTGGCGTGGCTGAACAGGGACTGCATTAGAGGAGCTTGTTTCCCTCTACCTGGTCAGTCTGACTGAAAGTGCTTTGCACTCCCCTCCTGCCGGTCACCCGGGCATTGCCCAAAAGGCCAATAATGTGCACTATTTTCCTGTGTTTATCGATTCGTTGCATGCTGGGCCATAGTTAATCCTGACAGGGATAATCCTATTTTATGGTTAGGGATAGTGTACAGCAAGCATAGGTTTAGAAGTAGTGTTGGTATGGGGGAAGTTTAACATTAACTAACAAACATGAATTTAGATACTTGACATAGGAGCTGTTTAACAATCATGACTTATTCGTGGACAATTGTCTCTGTCCTTAAGTGGTTAAGCAAACAAGCACATTCTACATTTTAATAACAAAACATACAATGCTTTTTAACGACAGTCTGATTGTTAAAATAAGCAACCTAGTGATTTAAAATCCCTCTATGATCAAACTGAAAATAAAATCACTGGAACATTTCTGACAAGGTCTCTCTGTGCTTAACTGCATTACAAACTACAGGAGGCCTTTTAAACCCATTTAATATACTCTACATTTTAACAGGCTCGTGATTACACAGAGGATCACGTTTTCACCTTTGGGAAACAATAGCACGCAGACAATATCTCCAGTGTGTATATTTAAACTAAGCAAATAATCATTATTAGTGATATTACTAATACATTAAACACACAAAATGAAAAGATAGAATTAGGTGACAGATAAGACCAATGTGGCCCAAATCTTCTTCTCAGTTTTGTACATGGTTAAAAAAAAAATACGAAATACCTAACCTTGTCTTGGGTCCAAATGCAGGTGACTGATCTTTGGGGACATCTTCATCACGTTTGTGGATGCTGTGTATTACTATTGTTACATTTTTATCATGAAATAATAGCTAAGGATGCATTCATTAGCTAGTAATACATTTATTTTGTGAGCAGCTACTTTTATATAGTTACATAGTTACATAGTTACATAGCTGAAAAGAGACTTGCGTCCATCAAGTTCAGCCTTCCTCACATTTGTTTTTTGCTGTTGATCCAAAAGAAGGCAAAACCCAGTTTGAAGCACAATTTTGCAACAAGCTAGGAAAAAAATTCCTTCTTGACCCAGAATGGCAGTTCAAGCAGTTATTACCCTACATTGAAAGATTATATCCTTGAATATTCTGTTCTTGCAAGTATGCATCTAGTAGCCGTTTGAACATCTGTATGGACTCTGATAAAACCACTTCCTCAGGCAGAGAATCACATTGATTGTTCTTACAGTAAAACCTTTCCTTTGCCTTAGGCGAAATCTTCTTTCTTCCAGTCTAAACGCATGGCCTCGTGTCCTATGTAAAGTCCGTTTGTGAATAGATTTCCACACAATGGTTTGTATTGGCCCCGAATATATTTGTATAATGTTATCATATCCCCTCTCAGGCGACGTTTTTCTAAACTAAATAGGTTTAAATTTGTTAACCTTTCTTCATAGCGATATGTTCCATTCCTTTTATTAATTTTGTAGCCCGCCTCTGCACTTTTTCTAGTGCCATAATATCCTTCTTTAGAACAGGTGCCCAAAATTGCACAGCATATTCAATATGGGTCTTACCAGTGATTTATAAAGAGGCAAAATTATATTCTTGTCCCGAGAATGAATGCCCTTTTTCATGCATGACAATACCTTACTGGCCTTGGCCACTGCTGATTGACATTGCACATTGTTGCATAGTTTGTTGTCTATAACAATTCCCATGTCCTTATACTTATTGTTCTTGGGTCCAAATGCACCCTGTGATTATCCTCCTATTGTTTTGCCATCTAGCACTTTGGTAGGGTGCCCTCTCAGTTTGCGGTTACAAGCAGTTCATGGGAATGGAGACCTCTGCAACAGCAGAAATATCGGATCATTCCAGAACCTCAAAACATGGGTGGTAAACAGAGGGTTAGTAATAGAATAAATAAGGATGTAATTGCTTATCAACCCACTGGGGATAGAGGCATCTGTGATTATCTTGTAGGCAGTATTTAATTAACATGATGTGTTCAAGGATCCCTAAAAAAAGTCCACAAAAACCAGCAAATCGTTCTGAACTTTCAGTTTTGGCACAGCTTGTGGTAATCCTCAGAAACACACACTTTTCTTTATTATTATTATTATTATTATTTTATTATATATATATATATAGCGCCAAAATTCTTTAGCACTGTACAATGGGTGGACTAACAGACACGTAATTGTAACCAGACAAATGAACGCACAGGAACAGAATGGTTGAGGGCCCTGCTCAATGAGCTTACATGCTAGAGGGAGTGGGGTATAGTCACACAAACGGTATAATTAGGGGTAATGAAATAGGTTGCTAAAAAAGTATTCGCTGAGAACGTAGGTTATTTTTCACATTTGCAGGAGAGGAGTCATGGAGAAATGGGGGGAATGAAAACCCGCTAACAGTTTAAATGATATGCTTTCCTGAAGAAGTGTGCTTTCAAAGATTTTTTGAAGGAGTGGAGATTGGGTGAAAGTCTAACGGAGAATGGAACGGAGTTCCACAGAAAAGGTGCAGCCCTGGAGAAGTCTTGGAGGCAAGCATCAGAGGTGGTAGTACGAACAGAGGATAAATGTAGGTCTTCGGCAGAGTGCAGGGGCCTCAACGGGACATACTTGTGTATTATGGAGGATAGGTAGGTTGGAGCAGCATTATGTAAGGACTTGTAAGCAAGCACCAGAGTCTTAAATTGAGCCATATTTCTAACTGGAAGCCAATGTAGGGACTGACAGAGGGGGAGGCGTGGGAGGTGCGGGCGAACAGGAAAATTAGCCTTTCCGCCGCATTCATTATAGATTGCAGCGATGCAATCTGGGAGCACGTAAGACCACTGAGAAGGGTATTGCAGTAGTCAAGGGGAGAGAGAACAAGAGCATGGACCAGCGACGCTATTTTACAACACACATTTTTCTTTATATTTCAATTTTGAATCTCCACTAAAGTTTTTATTGTAATTCTTGTTTATTATAAATAAAAGAAAAGGAGAATATAAATTGAGGATAACGGCATTAAACAACACCTGGATTTGTATATATTAGAACAAGGAAACATTTTTGTTTTTAACAAGGAAAGAGTATGGAAGAAAATGTCCACTCTTACTTATATTTATGATGGTTGTGATTCCTTTGTACCTCTGCTATTTTATTGTTAAATGGACAGTCCACTGCCAAAATTTTTTTTTTTTAAAAGCACTATTTAGTGGATAGGCCTCCAGTGAAAACAAGCATGCATTTAATTATGCATTTCCACTGGTTGTATATCTAAAAACATCTTGCAAACACTGCAGATCTTTTGTCTGCAGCCTTTGCAAGCCCTCCCCTTCTGTGACTGTCCAATCACAAAATTCCTATTGCAGCTCCATGAGAAGTCTTTGCAAGGCAGGTGCTTTGGGCAATTGCTGCCTCTTGGGTTTAGCTGCACTGAGCTAACCAAACCAGAAAACCAGAAAGCTGGGAGTTGCAAAGGGGAGGGCTTGCAAAGACTGCAAACAAGGGAACGGCAGGTTTTCCAAGTTGTTTTAGATTTAACACCAGTGAGAAAATCCATAATTTAATGCATCTAAGCTTTCATGTGGGGGTAAATGGAGTGGAGTGGCCCTTTAACTGAAACATACCCCCATGCCATGACCATCTGCTTTGTATTAGCAAAGCACACATCAATGAACAGAATGTGGAAAAAGTGTGGGTGTGCTACCTGGATTTCCTCACTGATATGAAATCCCGGGGAACCTAATTTTGGTCTCTTTTCACCCCCCTTCCCAATTTGTGCTGGAAAACAGGGAAGGGATTTTAAACATGCCAATCTTTGGTCTTTTTTATTAATTTACTTTCGTTTAATGACTTAATTTATCATGTATGAATCCTAAGTCAACTGATGAACTACAAAAGTGGTCCCTTGACATTGCTAAATTTAATCTTGAATTAACTATTTTATTTCTGCCAGTTGGATTTTCTTTTTTCCAAATCTAGCATAGTCTCTCTTTCTAAGAGTAAATGTTTTTTTTTTTTTCTTTGTTGTGTTCTTGTGCATTGTGAGTACAAAACAGACTTAAATATCCAAGGATTCGGTTTAGTAATTTTGGATAAGATTTTCGAATTATCCAGATCTGTTAGAAAATCTTTTCAAAGGCTTTAATGGTGATATCTGTAGGTAAATCATTTGAAGAGTCTTTCTATCAGGTTAAAATCATTTCTGAGGATGATTCAAATTAATAAAATTGAGGCGTTGGGGAAAAAAAGCATAAATTAGTGGCTGGAAATTTTGTTACCTTGGCTATTGTGGTAACACTTATTTATTCTTTCATTTTTTCGGCGTGTTTATTGTTTATTTGTCTATGTGCAAGTGCTTCAGAGAAAGCAGACTGTAGTGCCCCATAATAAGAAATGTAAGAAAACCAAAAGTATCTGGATAATTTAAAAAACAACATGTAATCAGAATGGACACAAAAATGTCAAAGAAATGCGTTATTGAGAGCAGAGTCATCTCTACTAGACTTTTGTTAACATTTGTTTCTGCGTGTTTGTCTGAATTAAATTCCTTTTATTTTAACTATTTGAATTTTCCAGTGGAGTCCTATTAATTAAATCCCGGATTAATCAATTTGTTTGGTATGGTTGAAAAGAAATTTGATTTGGAAAAACCATCCAAAACAAATGTTTTCACAAATCTAATCTCTACAATTCATCATTAAGAATGACTTGTATAATAGAGACACATACTGTAGAATTTGATGTCAGAAAAAATATTTATAACATACAACCAAACACTATATATGTGCAGAATCTGAATATTTTTCCTGATTTTCAGGTTATCTGCTAGTACTTAAGGTTATCCGAGTCTTTTCTACGAGACATTTCTTTATATTTGAGATTTATTAAGTTCACACTATACCACTATCACATTGTTGTAATGTGTCCAAAGTTATTTACCAAACTGTGAACACTGTAGTTAAGGATCTGAGAAATCAATCTTACCAGCCTCATAGTATACGTTTATCAAAAGCTCCAGTTTGGCAAACTATGATTCAAATACAAAACCTAATGTTATGCATTACCTGCATATCTCTAGTAGACTTTGAGAAGTCCGTCTTTTGAGGAAACAATCATATTACCACAACTATCCCAGAGTTGGGGACAAAAGAAAGCATACAATTAGTAGCACAGCTTTTTTCAGTTAGTTTTAAGGGGAGTTTAGGGAAACAGATATAGTAACAGAGGTTAGAGCCCAAAATATTTTTCATGGCATGCAGATGCGTGTACTGACTAACCAGGAATTGAGAAAAATAGTAAACAGATTTGCATATTTTGGGACAAAAAATAAAATATATGAATAAGGTTTTTTGTTTTTTTTATTCAGCTTCTTCAACCTAAATTTTAGAATTTCTTCAATAAATTAAATTGGTTTGGTCTCATTAGTATTCTGTATTTTACTTTGAGGAAGGGACCAAGGGAAGCGCACGTGAGTAATGGATCTCCACATCGACCTGTTCACTACCAGGTGAAGCCCCTGAACCCAATACTACCTAACTACCAGGTGACAACCGCCCCCTCCCAAACTCTACATAAGAGACAAAGCAGACTGCATTAGTGCCATCCCCATAATAAGAAATCAGAACACGCTTCCAAGCACACGGTGGCGCACAGCTGTAGGCATTCCCATACACCCACTTGTTTCTGTTTGAAGGTAGGCCACCCTTCCAAACCCACTGTGGCAAATAGCAAGCCACCCATCACGTGGCACTTTTAATCACAGGGCCCCGAATCTCAATACCTCCAACACACTGCAAAGGGGATTGAAAGTAAAGAGAAGCTGAGCTCCTACCTGGACCTATTTGTCCTAATATAAAGATGTGTTAGTTAACTTAGTTTATTTTTCATATTTGCTCCCGGTCCTGATTCCTATCACCCGCCAGGCCCAGGGCCGGATTAACATAGGGGCTGATGGAGCTGCAGCTCCAGGCCCAGGCCCATGGAATAGGCCCATTGATTTTAAAAAAATTTTTTTTTTTTTTTACTTTTTTTTTTCACACACTACTCTTAGGGATTCCACATGGCTTTTATTTTATTGGCACAGCCAGTATTTGAGGCTGCCTGGCTGGTGCCAATATTGCAGTGATACTGGCAAAATAAATGCTGGTATCAGAATAAATGGAGATTACTCTGCAATACCAGCACTGGCCAGTAGGGGTCGCTGTATGTGGAGACAGGCAGGGATAGGAAGTCCCAGCATATCCCTCCCTGCCTATCTATAATCACTGATCTACAGGGGAGCAGCTACAGAGAGTCCAGACAGCAACTCCCACCCTGCAGAGACAGCCTACAGCTCAGGGAAGTAAGGGATGGGGGAAAAGGCTGCAAGGAGACATACACTGAGACACTAAGGGGCACTGGGAGACATTATGGCAGACACTGAGCCACTAAGGGACATTGGGAGACATTATGGCAGACACTGAGACACTAAGGGACATTGGGAGATATTATGGCAGACACTGAGACACTAAGGGACATTGGGAGACATTATGGCACAGACACATGGGGACATAGTGTCCCCATGTCTCCCAGCCAGTGTCCCTGGTGTCTCAGTGCCCCCTAGTCTCCCAGTGACCCCTAGTCTCCCAGTGCCCACAGTCTGCCAGTGTCTCACTATCCCCATGTCTCCTATTGCCTCAATGTCTCTCAGTGCCTCAAGTGTCACAATGTCCCCAAGCTAATGTTCCTAGTGTCTGTGGCCCTGGTGTCTCAGTGTCCCCATGTCTCCCAGTGCCCCCATGTCTCAATGTCCCCATGTCCCCCAGTCAGTGTCTCTAGTATCTTTGTCCCTGGTGTCTGTGTCCCCTATTTTCCCATTGTCCCCATGTGTCCCCCTAGTCTCCCAGTGTCACTGGTGTCTCCTTGTCCCTAGGTCTCCCCGTGTCCCCAGGTCTCCCCGTCTTCCTAGTGTCCTAGTGACATGGGGACCCTGGGATACATGGGGACACAGGGAGACATGGGGCATTGAGACACTGATACATAGGATCACTGGGAGACCTGGGGACATGACACTGGGAGACATGGGGCACTGAGACACTGATACATAGGAACACTGAGACCTGGAGTAATCGACACATGGGGGCACTGAGTCATGAGGGCACTGGGAGACATGGGGGCACTGGGAGGAATCCATCTATACAGCAGATTTAAACTAAGTAGTTTTTTGGTGATTTTACAGCATTTTCTGTTATGTCACTCCTTGTGATTTACATCATGTGATGTCACCCACACATATTTAATTATGCAAATTAGTAAGGCCGGTATGTTTTTCCAAGAAAGGTGGCAACCCTAACTACTTTTCACATACTCTTACTTAAGTATGGAAACCTAAGAGGGATGTATGGGAACAACATTTGTGTGGACTGGCTGACAATGAATATAGGTAAAGAAACACTATAGTCACCAGAACAACTACAGCTTATTAAATTTGTTCTGGTGAGTAGAATCATTACCATCAGGCTTTTTGCTGTAAGCATGGTCTTTTCAGAGAAAATGCTGTGTTTACATTACATACTAGTGATAACTTCACTGGCCACATGACTGTCATGGCTGCCTAAAATGCATCCAAACATTCAGTATCTCCTCCCTCTGCATGCAGACACTGAACTTTCCTCATAGAGATTCATTAATTAAATTCATCTATATAAGGAGATGCTGATTGGTCAGGGCTGTGTTTGAATCATGCTGACTCTGACCCTGATCTGCCTCTTTGTCAGTCTCAGCCAATCCTATGGGAAAGCACTGTGATTGGATCAGGCCACCACTTCTAATGATGTCAGCAGACTGCTTGTTTTTATGAGCCTAACAGCATGCAGAGTTACAGCTTCAGGCTTGAATATAGTAGGATTTTGCTATATTTATGGAGGCATGTGGGGCCCAGGGGGCTAGATGGTGGTGTTAACACTATATGGTCATGAATTCATGTTTGTGTTCTGACCCTATAGTGATCCTTTAAGGTAATGCTGACTTTGGTCTCTCTAACACTGTGGCATGTTCCCTTTCTTCTACACTCACTACATACAGCTTTTCTCTGTCCCAGACATATACCAGGAGCTTCTGCCTGCTGGTAAGAAGGTAAGGAGACAAGTGGACCAGCGAGTACTAGGGGACAGTCCTTAGAAAGCATTGAGCGAGCGCATCATTAGATGCATTTATGCCAAGCTCAGGGTGCTGTCTGCATAGTATGCCCTTTGTTGGCCAGCTGCATGATTGGTAGGCAGCCTGACATGCATTCATGCCAGGCTGGCCTTCTAATTCTTTGAGCAGACATGTCCTCTTTTTGGGCATGTTCGCCCCTTTTGGCAGGTTACGTGATTTGTGTCAGTGGCACACCCTTTTACCATGCCCATTGACTTCCTGCTTGACTGGGCACTGCTGTTAGGGGTTATGGATTTACTTGAAAGATGAAAACATAAATTAGTGAGAGATTAGCCTAGGGTATGTGTTTTCTTATAGCTGCTGTTTTCTTTCTCTCCAGCACCATCTCCATCAGATACATGATGCTTGGGAGTGTTTTACTGTTTTTGGTCGATATGATTCTGTAATTAGGCCCGTCATAATTGTCAGCACCAGGCCCACTGGGCTCTTAATCTGGCCCTGGCCAGGCCTACTTATCCACCGAGGCCCACAGTCTTGGACATTTTGCAGCTGTCCTCCCATTGTACTGTGCTACCATTTGACATTTTGACAACCTACATATAAGTAACCTCCCTAACTGGAAAACTCTATGCTCGCAACATCTTTTTACACTTAATTGGAGTGGAATCTACTGCTACCACATTGTTTGGCTCAATACAACATATATAACTATACTTAACCACTCCAATGACACTTTTAACATTAAGGGCTCTGGGGTTTGCATCAGATACCTATAATATCACTAGATTTGCCTAGTCTGACGTCACTTTACTCTCAATAATGGAGAGGTTGGTCCAATTGGGGAAGAACAAGATCAAATCACACCCAAAACACTCTAAAGCTCTATCAAACGCACCAGACTTAAGTACAGAAGGTAACTTATCAACATCACCAAGTCCGGCCACGTCAGTTGCTTTTTTCACACTAGACATCCCAAATAATAAGGCAGCATCACTTGCACACGACATCACTGCCTCGCTCTGGCCTAGAACAATATTTGGTTAAATACAATATGTAATAGGAGATCTTGTCAATAGAGTGGCCACTAACAGTCAAAGTGATCTAGAAAATTCCTCCACAAAACTACAGGCACAACTCCAACAACAATCCAAGTAAATTACACAACATCACCCAAAGGTAGAAGATTTTGAAAATAGGAGCAAAAGCAATAATCTCTGTTTTATAGAGCTGAATCCATCAAACAACAAGCCCTGCTCCTGGTGCTTCAAAATTGGATACCAAAGACACTCGATCTTATATATGACTCAGATAAACCACTCCAGATGGATGGAGCACACCATCTAGTCCCAGAGAATACTTTAGCACACACAACAACTAGACCTAGACTGGTAATCATTTGGCTGCTAAATTTCTGCGACAAAGAAGACATAGTAAATACATACAGGAAGACAAACAAGATTAGTCAATGCAAGTTACAATCAAAAGATGCAAATTCTCCCCAATATGTTGAAAAGAAAATCAAATTCCAACTTAAACTCCCAGTGAAGCTCAAATTTAACTATGGCAATCAGTCCTACCTGTTTGACTCTCCTGCTGGTGATCAGGAATTAATCAAAAACCTTGATTCCACCTGAGATTTCCAATGTCTGAACCCTGAAATTTTCCTAACCAAATGAACCCAAGCATACACCCGATTTAGCCCCATAATCAGGGGCTCCGACTACAGTTTCTAAAGTTTAAATGTTTACTGTTTCTGTTTATACTAATTTCTCTTGTGCTTTCGACTGAAACTTTTTCTCTTACAAGGCTTAAAGTCAGGCTGACCTACCACTTTCAATTTGCTTTCCACAGGGATGAGCTGGGTGAAAGCAAACTTATATTACAAAAACCTATTTCATAACTCCTCTGGACTACATAACCACACACTCAGGCTTATCGAAAAGGATAACTCATTTCCTGATACTGACACATGAAACGTTCATAACAGCAACAGTAAAACTGGTCAAATTACTTCCTATTGTTACCTTTCAAAAATTCATATGAAAATTGCACATCATGCATATTATTCCCCACTAAAACAATTATCTCTAAAGTTCAGAGATTAATGATATTGTCTAAAATGCGTGATGGACAGAGCAGACCTACACTATTGCTTCTGAGAATGTGTGGGAATCGGGGCATTTTGGAAACAGGTAGAAAACTACATATCATAACTATTAGGCGAAACCACTTATATTTCCTAATTATTGGCAATACTGGGAGTCAGGGCCGGTGCTACCATAACGCAGCACAGGCAACCACCTTATGGCGCACCGGCCCGGGCTGAGCAAAGATGTCCAGTTGACCGGCAGGAGGTGGGTGCACAGAGAACCCCTCTCTAGCCTGTCACTCTTTGTAGCAATGCCGAATGTTCGGGTGAATAATTTACCTGGCTGCTGTATTGTGGTGCCGGTTGAGTGAGAGAAAAAAAATGTATACAGCCTGAGAAGGATCGGACCTTTGAGGAGCGGCTGCTGACAATCACGTTATAAGCTAAAGAACGCTGGGATACATATTATCATATCCCAGTGGCGGAGAGAAGAAAAACTTTAGTTAGGCACACCACAAAACTAACTCTCATGATCTTAGCTGCAGCACGTAAAAATATATTGCATAGTTGGATAGATCCATCACCTCCCTCATTATCATTTCTATACACAAAACTGTCCTTTATTTTCTCTTATTTCTTCTGGGTGGTAACCTCAAATAAAAGTGCTTTAACAAAAAATAAAAATCCTTACCTGGCAACCCTATATGGACATGTTAGTTAGAACTATCCAAGTGAAAATGAAAACTACTTTTGAATTCCCAGACTGGTACTTGACCAGGGTAGTGGGCCAACCCCCCATTGCAGAAAAAGGCCAACCTTCCAATCCGAGTTATCTCAATAGTAATCCTTAAAAATAAGCTTTTTTCAACCAGCCAAAATACTTGGAGGAGAGAATATTTAGTTCGGTTTAGTTTATTTTATATTTATTGTTCTATTTGTTGACCAATATTCAAATTTATTTTCTATTTCTTCCTTTATAAATGTTGCACAAAACACAAAGTGCATAACTCTCTAACTTGTATTTTATAAAAATGCAAACTGCCCTTGTAGTACACTGAATGCAACAAATTAACCCATGGCAATAAAAAAAGACTGAAAGTAATATTTTGTATTTTTACATGGTTAAATCATTCTAGCCACGCCTCCTCATTCCAGAAAAACAGTTCCTCATTAGTGTATGTACACATCCAATGAAGGCTGAAATGATTGTCTTTGGATTCAGTTTGTTTCTTGCAGATGTAACTTGCCAGCATTTCAGATATGAATTGTCCTTATGGCTGGGATGAGTCTGACCAGTAAATGGTATAAATGGTATACTTTTCCTCTGTATTGCACAAGTGGGCAACGGTTCGCACTGGACCTGAGCAGGGACTAAGCTGAGAACATGTGCCTCAGTTTTTCCCGTTGTTTTTTGTGTTCTGAGATCTAAGTTAAATAAATCTGCACCTATGCAGTCAGTTCAGACAGTGCCAAACTTAGACATGGTTAGGACACAGTGAGCAGGACACTATGTAGTTTCCATAGAAAGTAATATACAAGAACGTTGCTTAATTTAATCCACAGTCAAACTGCAGACTGTCAGAGAAACAGTAAGTGTATCACTGCATGTCCATCTGCAATGAGTCTGGATGTCTTATTCACAGGAAAGTTGATTTGCTTATATCATGCTTGTAATATACAATGATGCTTCATTATTCAATCCACATCCACGCTGCACAGAGTAGAATAAATAGCAGATGGACAGGTAGTAATATCCTCACAATTTATCCAATACGTCACTGGAGAAACTGCTATTCAGTTTGTGGAGTAAACATTTACTCTGCTAAGCGAATTCAGCCTTGGGTATCTTCCTGTGCAAACGTAGGATGCAGCATTCTGCAAGATATTTGTTTTTCTTGGGGACGAGCAGGAGATCTATTTTTTTGGCAAATACTACAAAGAACTGGGAATACAAAATTTGTAGCATACTATTAAGGCCAAACCTAATGCATTAAAGGTGTGTCCCTTTAATAATCCCATCAACCTTACCTTGGCCCATGAAAACATGTCTCCTTTGTATTTGGGCAAACAAGAGGTTTGAATACTAGATTAAGAAAATGATATGGTCCAAGCCCCTTTCTTGCACAATGAGGTACATATAATATCCATCTGATGCTCGGTGTGCCAAATAAGATGCTCAACATTATGTTGCCTGCTTAAAAATGTGTTTCTTACATTTCTTAAAGGAAACATGGATTGAATGAACAAACAAAATGATTTACATCAAGGTCTCTTGCAATTAGCGCATGTTAGATTATGCAAATTGCCCAAGCATCTAACAGCAGCTGTTAGTGGTTGCAAATCCTATTTATCATGCTGTTTATATCCACTTAGAGTGTGACTGTAGAGAAACCGCTTCAAAACTGTTTTTTTTAATAATATGAATATATTTATATCTGTGAAGAAATTTTATTTTGTTTCATTTAGTTTTTTTTTAGAAATGCAAAGCACTGCACTTTGTTCCAGTATTAGTTACAGTCAATGAAAATACTAAATTACTTTGTACCGCTATCACAGACAGTTAAAAGGATTTCTCTTTAAGAAATGTGATTAAGCTGTCTGACATTCTTTAATAAAAACTATTTGAAACAAAAATAACATTTAGTGTTGAAATGTACACAACTGTATTTAATCTCTCTGCTAGAACTGAAAGCCCCCATCTTGTTTTCCTGTCTTAAGATCCACTGATGTAAGATTCTGAAAAGTGATGCAAACATGGAAAATGGACGGAGTCACCGATGCAATGTCCCTGCTTGTTCCACTGGTTTCCGTGGCGACTGTCCTACTCTAAGTACTTTAGACATATTGTCAGCACAAAACCCTTCTATCTATAACCCTTAGTGTTTCCAGTGCAATATTGTGCTCTGGCTGTGCCACGACTGAATTGCACTGTGATACCAATTGCTAAATCTTTAATATGCATTGAAAATAAAGCATCACATGAAGAAAAGGTTTACACAAATTATAAGAGACTTTCTTTATTCAGTTGTCTAATTTCCAGAAAAAATACAGTCCCTCATTAAAATGTGCCTGTCATACAAACAAGTTATATTGTACTTTATATATACATGCATTGTGATAGCAAAAGTGCTACCAAATGTATACATAAAACAGCTGCTTACATTGATTATCTGAACATTATACCTGTTTGTAAGTTTATAAAACATTACTAGCATGGAGTCTGCAGATGTTAATACACAGCAATACGTCTAATGATACTGACACACACACAAGCTCACTGCACATAACTCACTATAGAGAGCTCACTACACATAGCTCTTCATAAAGCTCACTACATATAGCTCACTATAGATAGTTCACTACACATAGCTCACTATAGAGAGCTCACTAAACATAGTGCACTACAAACAACTCACTACAAATAGCTCTCTACAGAAAGCTCACTTCACATAGCTCAGTATAGAGAGTTCACTACACACAGCTCACTACAGAAAGCTCACTACATATAGCTCACTATAAAGAGTTCACTACACATAGCTCACTACAGAAAGCTCACTACATATAGCTCACTATAGAGAGTTCACTGCACACAGCTTACTGCAGAAAGTTCACTGGACACAGCTCACTACATAAAGCTCACTACACACAGCTCACTACAGACAGCTCACTACAGAAACCTCACTGCACACAGCTCACTGCACACAGCTCACTGCAGGAGCCTCACTGCACACAGTTCACTACAGGAAGTTCACTGCACACAGCTCACTACAGGAACAATTAACTGCACACAGCTCAGTGCAGAAAGCTCACTACACAAAGTTCACTATACACAGATCACTACAGAAAGCTCCCTGCACACTGCTCACTGTAGAAAGCTCAGTGCGCACAGCTCACTATAGAAAGCTCACTCACTCACTGCACAAAGCTCACTACAGAAACACTGCACACAGCTCACTGCACACAGCTCACTGCACACAGCTCACTACACACAGCTCACTGCAGAACGCTCACTGCACTCAGTTCACTACAGAAAGTTTACTGACACACACACAAGCTCACTGCACAGCTCACTACAGAAGCTCACAACACATAATCTCACTACAGAAAGCTCACTGCACACAGCTCACTATGCACAAGCACACAACACACAGCTCACTGCAGAGAGTTCACCACACACAAACCATCTCACTCACTGCACACAGTCACTCCAAGCTATGGAGAGCTGGAAGTTGTCTCCTGCATATTCCGCAGACTTTTAGTAATACACTATCCCTCATAGCACCAGCAAATATAAGATTTAACTGCACAGATAGGCTGGCTTCTGGGACAGCGGGGACACTTTCCCTGGTGACCACTCCGATTCACTCCTAGTGTGTGGGTAGCTGTGTGTTGTTGTGTGTGGGTAGCTGTGTGTCTACAATATATATTTTTTGCCTCTGTCTAGCCTTGTTGCACTGGATATTTGAGCTGTAGTCGACCATCTAGGTTCATCTAATGGATAGTCCAGCTGAGCCAATAACTATACCATATAATGTATACATTTGATATAAAAATTCTTGTAAATGTATACATTTAAATATATAATTAACTTGAGAGTTTACAATCTAGATCTTCCCTCCTCTGTTTCAAGATGAAAAGTATTTTCAACCTATTTTCGACCAATAACGTGCTAGGCGTTTGACAATACACATAAACTGATATAACCATTATTTCTAAGAGGTTAACCTTGAAATTATATAGTGGGTTATGTCATTTTTGTTTGATGAGTTGTTAAAGCTATGAAGATTACTGGCTCTGAACACTCAAGGTAAGGAGATCGCCCTTTTATTAAAAATATCAGACACCCTAGGGTCATAATCACAAAGTGTTGCCTCAAACCCTGGACTTCTGTCTGACCCAAAACTTCCTGTTCTGCGTACTTGTTTTATTATAGAATAATCGATTGTTTGTGACAGTTAACATAATAAAATAGTTTGTATAACATATCGTAGATTCTTAATCCATTATGGTTTTCTGTCAATTAGTCTAAATTCAAATTTAAAATGTTCAAAACATACTCAGTATTAAAATCAATGAAGTGAGAGGCAATTTAGTATCTACTGTGGAGTGGAAGCAAATCTCATTCACATCATTGCACATCATCCCAATTATCTTCAGATTTACTTGAGGCTAAGAATGTAAGATCTAATTAGGGAGGGTTGTTGCTCTTTTTAGTCTGGTTGTAAGGAATTTATAAAGCAAGATGGTGTGTTGCCCTTTGTGCTAGTACTTTTCAAAGTAAATAGCAAAGCAGCCTCGCGTTGTCTTGATGATATTGGTTGATCTTAACAGAGTACATATCAGCTCTTACAAAGACCCCTATTCTTGTTTTGTTGTTTCACCTAAACCACAAGCTATAAGCAGACAATTCTCACCACGGCAGAGATAAAATTGGGGCCTTTGTGTTTTGATGATCTTAGCTAATCCAATTTTTCCCCATAGGGAAGAATTTGGGGGATGGTGTACATGCGCAGCAATTGCAGCCGTAAGCCAATCAGCATTCCCTCACAGAAATGCATTGACACAACGTGTCTCTATGGGAGTATGCACCATCTTCATGCACCAGAATCACTATATTAAGCTGTAGGGGTAACGGTGCTTAGAGCGTTCCTTTACTAGTTATTACATTTCCCTCATCAAAATGAGCTTCTCTACTAACAGCACAGCTCACTGCAACACATCAGTGTCACTACAGAATGTTTACTGACACACACACAAGCTCACTGGATATTTGAGCTGTAGTCGACCATCTAGGTTCATCTAATGGATAGTCCAGCTGAGCCAATAACTATACCATATAATGTATACATTTGATATAAAAATTCTTGTAAATGTATACATTTAAATATATAATGTAACTCTGAGAGTTTACAATCTAGATCTTCCCTCCTCTGTTTCAAGATGAAAAGTATTTTGCAACCTATTTTCGACCAATAACGTGCTAGGCGTTTGACAATACACATAAACTGATATAACCATTATTTCTAAGAGGTTAACCTTGAAATTATATAGTGGGTTATGTCATTTTTGTTTCGATGAGTTGTTAAAGCTATGAAGATTACTGGCTCTGAACACTCAAGGTAAGGAGATCGCCCTTTTATTAAAAATATCAGACACCCTAGGGTCATAATCACAAAGTGTTGCCTCAAACCCTGGACTTCTGTCTGACCCAAAACTTCCTGTTCTGCGTACTTGTTTTATTATAGAATAATCGATTGTTTGTGACAGTTAACATAATAAAATAGTTTGTATAACATATCGTAGATTCTTAATCCATTATGGTTTTCTGTCAATTAGTCTAAATTCAAATTTAAAATGTGCAAAACATACTCAGTATTAAAATCAATGAAGTGAGAGGCAATTTAGTATCTACTGTGGAGTGGAAGCAAATCTCATTCACATCATTGCACATCATCCCAATTATCTTCAGATTTACTTGAGGCTAAGAATGTTAGATCTAATTAGGGAGCGTTGTTGCTCTTTTTAGTCTGGTTCTAAGGAATTTATAATGCAAGATGGTGTGTTGCCCTTTGTGCTAGTACTTTTCAAAGTAAATAGCAAAGCAGCCTCGTGTTGCCTTGATGATATTGGTTGATCTTAACAGAGTACATATCAGCTCTTACAAAGACCCCTATTCTTGTTTTGTTGTTTCACCTAAACCACAAGCTATAAGCAGACAATTCTCACCACGGCAGAGATAAAATCGGGGCCTTTGTGTTTTGATGATCTTAGCTAATCCAATTTTTCCCCATAGGGAAGAATTTGGGGGATGGTGTACATGCGCAGAAATTGCAGCCGTAAGCCAATCAGCATTCCCTCACAGAAATGCATTGACACAACGTGTCTCTATGGGAGTATGCACCATCTTCATGCACCAGAATCACTATTTTAGGCTGTAGGGGTAACGGTGCTTAGAGCGTTCCTTTACTAGTTATTACATTTCCCTCATCAAAATATAGCTTGGTGCTACTTCTAAGTGCTGTTTCTAAGTGTGTAGCTGGAAATATTATGGAGAGTTTTACAGAAGCTTCAACTGTCTAAGAGTTGTGCTAAGAGCTTTCTTTTCTACTGTTACAGGTAAGATTCATCTGTAGGAAAAGGTTACTGATTGCACAAGGTTTGAATTCCTGTTGGTAATTATAAGGCATATGATTTGATTAAGCTAGTTACTTGCTGTTGATTGCTGGTTAATTAGCTCTTGTTTGCAAATAAGCAGAGGCCTACCCAGGTGTTAAACATTCCTAGTGGGCGGTGATTTTAGGAGTTATATAAGGCCTGGTTCCATTAGCTTGTCTAATATAGCTTGGTGCTACTTCTAAGTGCTGTTTCTAAGTGTGTAGCTGGAGATATTCTGGAGAGTGCTGTTTCTAAGTGTGTAGCTGGAGATATTCTGGAGAGTGCTGTTTCTAAGTGTGTAGCTGGAGATATTCTGTAGAGTGCTGTTTCTAAGTGTGTAGCTGGAGATATTCTGTAGAGTGCTGTTTCTAAGTGTGTAGCTGGAGATATTCTGGAGTTGTGTTTGTGTTGATTTATTTCACAGTATGGGAGAGGAATGGGAACATTTACATTTATTTTGATTGGGGATCTACACAAAGAAACATTTGGTAGAAAGTAAGTTATGCGGTGGAGACGGTGTGAACAAGGGGAGTGGGATTTAGGCCAAGTGACAGAGAGACATAGGGAAGTAGTCAAGTGATATTAGGATGTAGTGGATATGTGAGATGGAGAGGAGACATGACAAGGGGAAGGAGGAATGGGGTTACTGACATGGGGAAGCAGGATTGATTGAAAATTATATTCAGAATTTGCAAGCTTATTAATGTGTGAGTAGGGAATGGAGTGAGCAAGTGTTATTTGGAAAGAGAGAATAAACTACTTAGGCTCGTACAGATAAAGAGCAAATGGTATGGGGAGAGAGTGGACAATTAAAAAGAGATGGGAGGAAGCAGGCACTGAGGGGTTTGTGACTTGGGAAGAGAGTGGGCAATGAGCGGTTGTGACTTGGGAAGAGAGTGGACAATGAAGGGCTGTGACTTGGGAAGAGAGTGGGCAATGAAGGGCTGTGACTTGGGAAGAGAGTGGGCAATGAGCGGTTGTGACTTTGGAAGAGAGTGGGCAATGAGAGAGTGGGACTTGGGGAGAGAGTGGGCAATGAGGAAGTGTGACTTGGGAAGAGAGTGGACAATGAGCAGTTGTGACTTGGGAAGAGAGTGAGTGTGGTGGCCACCCCGATGGGAAGAGGGGTTTCGCTGCCAGAGATGTTCTTTTCCCCCTAGTGGAAGGGATAATGTGATGCATAGCAGGAACAGCTCTTACAAGAGCTAGTGATTTAGCAATCCAAGAAGAAGAGAGACATATGTTGTAGCTTTCTCCCATAAACATGAGATGAGGTTCTATGCTGTGAGATAACTGGTTTTAATGGGGCCACACACAGCCTTTTATGTCAATCCCCATGCAAGGGGCACTCCCATCAGGACCTGAGAGTAAACTACAGTAAGAACCAACACACAGATACATTGGCTCTCAGGTCCAGGACACTTCCATACATAATAAGACAATCCCTCCCCTGTGCCTGGGAGACAATTGAGTCATGAACTGTACTAACTCAATAATCTCCAGACCCATAGAACATACATTTTTAGCAGTACCCCGTTCATTCATAGGGGAATGAAATAAAGGGGGTTACAATCCAGGGAAAGGGTGATCAGTCACAGTGGGCAATGAGGGACTGTGACTTAGGAAGAGAGTAGACAATGAGGGGTTTGTGACTTGGGAAGAGAGTGGGCAATGAGGGGTTGGTGACTTGGGAAGAGGGGTTGGTGACTTGGGAAGAGAGTGGACAATGAGGGGTTGCTGACTTGGGAAGAGACTGGGCAATGAGGGGTTGTGACTTGGGAAGAGAGTGGACAATGAAGGGCTGTGACTTGGGAAGAAAGTGGGCAATGAGAAGAGAATGGGCAATGAGGGGTTTGTGACTTGGGAAGAGAATGGGCAATGAGGGGTTTGTGACTTGGGAAGAGAGTGGGCAATGAGTGGTTGTGACTTGGGAAGAGAGTGGGCAATGAGGGGTTTGTGACTTGGGAAGAGAGTGGGCAATGAGCGGTTGTGACTTGGGAAGAGAGTGGACAATGAAGGGCTGTGACTTGGGAAGAGAGTGGGCAATGAAGGGCTGTGACTTGGGAAGAGAGTGGGCAATGAGCGGTTGTGACTTTGGAAGAGAGTGGGCAATGAGAGAGTGTGACTTGGGGAGAGAGTGGGCAATGAGGAAGAGAGACTTGGGAAGAGAGTGGACAATGAGCAGTTGTGACTTGGGAAGAGAGTGAGTGTGGTGGCCACCCCGATGGGAAGAGGGGTTTCGCTGCCAGAGATGTTCTTTTCCCCCTAGTGGAAGGGATAATGTGATGCAGAGCAGGAACAGCTCTTACAAGAGCTAGTGATTTAGCAATCCAAGAAGAAGAGAGACATATGTTGTAGCTTTCTCCCATAAACATGAGATGAGGTTCTATGCTGTGAGATAACTGGTTTTAATGGGGCCACACACAGCCTTTTATGTCAATCCCCATGCAAGGGACACTCCCATCAGGACCTGAGAGTAAACTACAGTAAGAACCAACACACAGTTACATTGGCTCTCAGGTCCAGGACACTTCCATACATAATAAGACAATCCCTCCCCTGTGCCTGGGAGACAATTGAGTCATGAACTGTACTAACTCAATAATCTCCAGACCCATAGAACATACATTTTTAGCAGTACCCCGTTCATTCATAGGGGAATGAAATAAAGGGGGTTACAATCCAGGGAAAGGGTGATCAGTCACAGTGGGCAATGAGGGACTGTGACTTAGGAAGAGAGTAGACAATGAGGGGTTTGTGACTTGGGAAGAGAGTGGGCAATGAGGGGTTGGTGACTTGGGAAGAGGGGTTGGTGACTTGGGAAGAGAGTGGACAATGAGGGGTTGCTGACTTGGGAAGAGACTGGGCAATGAGGGGTTGTGACTTGGGAAGAGAGTGGACAATGAAGGGCTGTGACTTGGGAAGAAAGTGGGCAATGAGGGGTGTGTGACTTGAGAAGAGAATGGGCAATGAGGGGTTTGTGACTTGGGAAGAGAATGGGCAATGAGGGGTTTGTGACTTGGGAAGAGAGTGGGCAATGAGTGGTTGTGACTTGGGAAGAGAGTGGGCAATGAGGGTTTGGTGACTTGGGAAGAGAGTGGACAATGAGGAGTGTGTGACTTTGGAAGAGAGTGGACAAAGAGGGGTTTGTAACTTGGGAAGAGAGTGGGCAATGAGGGGTTGGTGACTTGGGAAGACAGTGGACAATGAGGAGTGTGTGACTTGGGAAGAGAGTGGGTAATGAGGGGTTTGTGACTTGAGAAGAGAATGGGCAATGTGGGCCATGAAGATTGAATTTGCAGGTGAAATGAGAGGAAGCGAAAAACATTATAAAACGTTAATAGAGCTAATAACAACTGTGCAGAAGTGGTAGAATGACATGGAGAGGGAGTCTACAAGTTACATGGTAAGTAGAAGGAGAGTTTCGGCCAAGTGACATTTATTATTAGTGGCAAGCTATAAGGAGCCGAAATAAAAAGGGAGAATGAGATGTAATAAAGGAAGGGTGTGGGCATAATAATGATATTGCCTTGTTCTTCTAAATGGCTTTCCTTTTATTCTTTTTATTTTTTTAATATTGTTAATTTGCAAAAGACTGCTTTAAAATACTGTACATCTATCCCATCATAACTCGGATTAATGTTTCTTTATTTCATGTCAATACAATATATGTGCTAAAGATATAAACGGAATATATTTTTTAAGCTTTGTGAAGAATAATACTTCATACGTATAACTTTCTATAAGGACATAATATAATCTACATTATAAATTCCTTCCTCCGAGTCTTTAAATGCAAAATATGTCTTTAGTTATTGATCATTCTTATGTACGAGTTATATAATGTTTCATAAAGTTGCATTGGACAGTGAATATCTGACTAATTGGAATAATGAGATAATTATAGAAATAGTTTTGCTCTATAAACTAAAATATTGTTTTACCAGTGGGATCTTCCCTTTAATCAATTTGTGTTGCTTGAGATCATATTTCAAATTCAATTAAAAGCTTTCAGAATACACGTTTACCTGAAAGCTCTGCGTAAAGTGGTTATGTGCCAGCGAAAGGTACGAAGAATTGCAGAACATTTCATTCAATACCAAGCTGCAAAAAGCAAAGAACTCTAAAACGTTTTGCTGTTCATTGGATTTCAGCAAAATTAAAATCAACGATATTGACTATCTCAAGACAACAGTGCCCTAATTGGAAATATTTTCTAACTCTATATGCTTTGGATAGAGCTAGAGAATAACTAGAGCATGCATGGAGTATCTGAGCACTGTCCTCTGCTTTTAACCCATTCCCAAAACTGGATGACATTGACGTTAAATAAGCAAAAGTGTTAATTCCATGTTAGGAATGTGGAGAGAAGGGCATCTCTGGCCGCCATGGAGAGTCCCAGGTTATCAAACAGTTTCTAAAATGTTTGCCATGAACATGGTACCCAGAGACTTTAGGCAATAATTACTGCAAGATGTAGTGCTTGTTTTACGTACAGTTATGCAAATTCAGTAATTACAACAAGAGTAGATGATTTAAAAAAAAAAGAGTTCTTACCATTGTCATAGTAAAAGGATGGTTTTCCAAACTGGACACTCTGGGGCAATGCAGAATAATGTACTACATATAAAAATAGAGTAAAATACACGTTTAATAATGAGAATTAAATAAACATTTTAACATATGCATTTGAAAGTAGATCGCTAGTTTACTCACTTGGCCGGGTCTTGCTTTAAAGTTTTCCTTTGTCATTCGGATTTCAACAACATTGCATGGATGATGTATCACTGAAGTTACATTGACAGGTTTACTGCTTCTTATGAACCTATAGAGCCGCTCTGCACAGTATAAACATAAGGGTCCGGAAATCCACAGCCAGGTCTAGAAGGCACAGAACAGATCCTCTTAGTGACTGTATACTCACAATTTGCATTTTAATAGCATTTTGCTACTTTATATAGCTACAATTACAAACCAGTATTTTCAAACTTTATAGAAAATTAGTAATAAAATGTTCTGTTAACTTTATTTTTAAGCAAAAACAAAAACAAACACAAAACATTAAATAAAAATCAAAGTTTCACATAAAAAAAATCTGAAAACATATCAAAAAGACATTTTTCTTGGGAGGTCCACAGAAAGTGAACAGTGCAAATGTCTCCTACTTTTAAGTGGAAATGTTCACGTATTGCCAGTCATAGATCGATTTTAAAAACCTGCTGTGAATTGAAATAAAATAGGCATCCGGTGAAGATGCAGGAAAAGCCAAAATCACATTGGTACAGAGGCAGAATGAGGGTATGTGTCAGTGATATCTATCTGTAACGTATTATTGAATAATAATTACAACTCTATAAAAAAAAAACCATTAATATGCATAAATATAAAAAAAGCACAATGAAAGTAACAGTTAAATAGGATGGAAATTTTTTCCTATCTTAGATTAATCAAAATCAACAGGATCACCAGACACTCTGTAGGATTGAAAATTACTTTATGTAAACAAATCAAACAGCAAGTGATGTCTCAACTCACACAGGGGGTCTTTATCAAGACCTGTTGAATTTGATATACTTAAACTGAATTGTTTCTTATTATACAGCACTGAAGCTAGGATTGTGAAGTCTGAAGAATTTTCGCTTGATATGGTAAATATTTACCAAAGTCGTATCTCAAACTCGGAAGGCGTGCTTTAACCAGACTATTATAGAATATTGAGTCGCACAATCCTACGGAGTACAGGGGGTTTATTAATAAACTGTGAATTCAATGAATTACCTCCAGATTGCAGCTTTCAAGGCTAATTATTTTGAGTGATTCAATATAAACAAAATATGTTGTTTGAAAATCAGCAGAGACTATTTTCGACTGTATCATTTTGTTGATTTGTAGAATTGCATCTTCGCACTTTCTGAAAATCTCAATCCTTGAGGGAACAGTGTGATTAGAACATTTTGTTTATGGCAAATATAAAGAAAGAAATTAATGTATAATAAGATGCAATGTGGAATTCATAAAGAGCACAAGGGACGCCCCCGTAATGCAGGTTTAAAGAGATGCTCGTAGCATTTGAAAAACATTGATGCATGTTAAATATCCTGGTAAAACAGCATGCAATCTCAAAGATGTTTAGATACTGGAGGTAAGAGAACTTCCCCTGTCCAAGTCTACCATGTCCACAATATCTTGAGCATTCCGTGATACTTGGGTATGTGAAAGGACTTTCCTTGCTTATGTGCTACATAAACGTGTAAGTAGGTAGACTGATAAAAAGACCTGCACAGTTTATGCAATAAATCCATAAAGAAAATGGCAGCTGCCTTCAATTCATTTCCAAAAGGCAAGTTCATTAGACTTGTGTGGAGTGTTTTGTTTGAAAAACATTTGTTTCAGTCAATTCAGGTTTCATCCATCTATTTTGGTTCAGATGAATTCCGGCTATGATATACGTTCAGGAAAAATAGTTGGATGAAGCAAAATGGCACATACATTGGCCAATCAGTGTTCTGAAAAATACTGTCATGGGAAAAAGAAAGTACACCCTCTCTGAGTTCTATGGTTTTATATATAAGGACATAATAATAATCTGTTCCTTAGCTGGTCTTAAAATTAGGTATACACAACTCAGGTGAACAATAGCACATGACATATTACACCGTGTCATGATTTATTTAACAAAAGTAAAGCCAACCATATGTAGATTTGGTGTTAAATATCTGCTCACACCAGGGAGCCCCAGGTACCAATGGACACCTGGGCTTCACTCTGTCTGCTGGGGCATTTTTAGTATAAAAAAATTAACCCACTTAATGCTAATCAATGGATACCTGGGGGTCCTGTTAGTCAGAGGGGCCCATTCGTATTGGCCCCAGACTGACCAATGAGCTCTATGAAGTGCTGGAAGTCAATGCTGCATAGGGATCTTTAACTCCACAGAAAAAAACATAGATTTTCCTATGGCACAGGCTATTTCAGGGAGACCCTACTGGGTCTGAATAGCCCCTAGCAGGGTTTCTCAGCCTGCCCCCAGCCAATTTTGACTATTGTTGGACTATTGCTCTGTAAAATTTGCTAAAATCATCCACTAGATGGTGTTCACAAACCACTATCTGTGTTAAATAGAAACACCCATTTCTATTATCCAAATTGATATTACCTTAGGGTTAGAGTTAGGGTTCGATGTAGAGTAGGGCAGAGTTATATTTAGGATAAGGTTATGGTTAGGGTTAGCTGTAGGACTTAGGGTTAGGGTAATGTAAAGGTTAATGTTGGGATAGGGGTTAATGCTGTTTTAGGGTTAGGGGTAGTGTAGGGTTAAGGCCAAGGGTTAGATTATAGTAGACATACGGTTAGAGTTACTGTAAGCATTGGGGTATGGTTAGTACAGTGAAACTAGGGGGGTTGGTATAGGGTTATCTATCAAAAATGTATTTAGTTCCAAGACACAGTAGGCATTTATCAATCAGGACTGATATATTTTGAGTTCTTTCTAATTAGATTCACTTGATGCATAAAAATTATTATAAGCAAACTGAAAAAAAATACATTTTTTTCCAGTTTAACATTATACTCAAAAATGTAAAAAAATAATTCCCAATTTTTCCAGCACATCCCACGGATGCTCAATAGGATTGAGATCTGGTAAATTTGGTGACCAAGGCAACGCATAAAACAGGGAACACCATTGCCATAAAGGGGTGCGTGTGGTTTGCAACAATCTCTATGTAGGCGGTACGTGTCATATAACATCCACATAGATGCTAGGAGACAGTTTCCCAGCAGAACATTGCATACAACATAGCACTGCCTCTGCCAGCCTGATTTTTTCCCATAGTGCTTCGTGCTGACATCTCTTTCCCAGGTAAATAAAATAAACATTTGGTTGCTGACTCCTAACATTCAATCATTGCTTTTTTTTGGTGCCACTAAAGGAAGTTTGATTCAAGGAAAATAAAATGTCTCGTTCATTCCTCATTTACCGTGTTTTGTCATTAGATCATCTTGCTATTCAGAGTTATGGAATTACGCAGATCGCTGACTGTTAAAAAATCGGAATAGTGACGAATATCAATTTGTTTTGAAAACAAAATTAAGTCTATTTCACATTACATTTTGCCAGCAAAGACTAACTAAACCTTAGTTAGGAGGGTCCCTGTTCAAAGTCTATATATCTAAGTTAGAACATTTTCTGTAACCCTTCATGTTGTGGTAAATTGTGGAGAACACTTATTGATTGTTTAATGGATCTTTTATGTTCTTTATATCAAATTTAAAACATGATCACGGTTTATACAGATACAATAAAAAAAATACCTCTGGGAAATGTGGTTGGAATACTGGTTGTTTGGTGCATATTCGTTCCGATGCATTTTTAATCAACAGTTCTTCTTGTCCTGACACGGTCCCGGAACTCATCTCTGGAAGCTGTTCTCCAAAAGTGTCTGTAAGTGGAATATAATCCTTTTTGGTTCTGTTTAGATGATGGCAGCCAGGAGGATGCTCTTCTAAATTACTCTGATATTTTAGTACACCTCTAGAAAATAAATGAAATGAGATAAGAGCTATCATCAGTGAGATGAAGTGCTAATTAACTTAAATTCAAGAGAACTTGTACTGATGGTTACATAAGCGATCACAGAACAGATTCTTGGGTTTTTAGTATCGCAAAACAAAGTTCAGTGTGCTCTTGGCAAGTATAAAGAACATTCCACTTCAATGATGAAAAAACAGACTCAAAATGAAAGAAAGTATATTTTATGGATAATTTGGATAATAATGCAAAAGGGAACTTTAAACTAAAAAATAATAACTTTGGATGCGACACACAGATAAAGTCGCTTTGAAAAGTAACTACATGGGGAAATAAATTGCTTTTACCAATAGTACATATGTTCCTTGAAGAATTGCCTATAGATTTTTGTCATGCCTCCCTGTGTTGTGGTATCCTGATTATTGTTTAGTTTATCCCCTCCACATGCAGCTCCCACATCTTCCCTCCTCCTTTTTTTTGTCTTCATCATCACTGCATGTTTTTTTTACTTCTCTCTTGTAATATATCTTTCTGAATATTCTCTTCTCTTCCAGAGCTCAAATGCATGAGCAGAGGTACATATAAAATGTTGCAACTTCCATGAAACCCAATAAAGTGGCAATAACTTCCTACAATGCCACTGAAGATATAATTGTGGGCATAACGTCAAGTATAACGTCAGTTACACCAAGTATCAGTACTATGCAAAGCTTTGCAAGGTTCTATAGCAGCCTGCATAAAGTCACTGTAGTGTACTAAAAGGGTTACTCCAACCAACATGACCACTGCATTTAGAAGTAGTCAAGATAGTAGGAATCTGGATGTGCATTGTTTCAGCATCACATCCAGAGTTATTGACACTTGTGTGACTTAAGCAGCTCAGAACTCTGTTCCTGGCTTTCTAATGTCAATTCTCTTCATATTTTACATCTGGCATCAGCGCACACTGCATGTTGACGAAAGACTTAATCTGCTTCTACCTTGCAGACAGAGCCTGAATAGGGAAACTTGTGTCTCCTCTCCCTACTTCCTTGTCTGCAGACTACTCCTTGTCTACTCTTCCTCCTTATCTCATACAGTATAGCCCACCAACCTGCTTTCTTCTTTTCCTCCCTTTCCACTCATCTTGCAGGCTCAGAGCACAGATAAATCATCCAATCAAAGTATTTTCTATGATGCCTTTCAGTGAACCTATGAGTGGCTCCTGTGGCATCAGATAGGGGTGTGCCGAACAATACCGCGAACTTCTCCCAGTACTGGATTAATATAAGTGAAACATATTTTTAAACAATTTTTGAGCGTTTCTTTTGGGGATGAGAACTAAAGAATAATGCCAAAAGGACATTTTTCTCATAAAAACAAAAATGGTTGAAGAAACCCTTTAAGGAAATTTTAGCACATCCCTACTCCTCCCTGGCTATTTACTGAAATTTAGTATCAAAGTCTGTACTTTTCCCCCCAGCTCTGATACTTTGACCAATATTTGCAATTGCCTCATCATGTACAAAAAAATCCAAGTCCATTACGTAAGTCTTTATTTTATATAACTGACATTAGCCTGTCACAAAATAGTACTCTAGTAAACATGTTTAAAACATAATTTCATGATTATACATATACGCATCAAACGCCAATCAGCTGACTTTTCTGCACAAAATACTCCAGAAACTGGCTTACATGCAGAGAGGCATCACTATAATTTCTGGGGACTTTAACCACATCTTCGACCACAAATTCGATACAACCCTCACCCAGGCCAGCTGTAGGCAGAGCCCTCTAGAACTACAATGCAAGGCCATTCAGAGACTTCTACACAGTCACCACTTTAATGACGCCTGGAGGGTCACACACCCTACCAAAAAACATACACACATTTCTCCTTGGTCCATTATTTCTATTCGAGGATTAATGGATTTCTGATGCCAGGGTCTCACCTAAAACAGCTCCTGTTGTGTGACATACACCAATTCTCATGGTCAGACCATGCACTCATCATGTTGGAATTGAAAGATTTATATGACTTTAAGCATTGTAGTCCATGAAGGATAAATAGTGCTTTGTTGGCGGATGCAGATTTTGTATCGGGCCTAAATACAGATCTAAAGGCTTATTTTTATTTAAATGCCATGGGGAGGTTACACACACTACGCTTTGGTTAGCCCACAAGTCGGTGGTAAGGTGGTAAGTTGCCCTGATTCATAGGGCAACTTACATCAGGAAGCAGACTCAGAGACAGTATCAGACCTGGCAGCGGGAACTATATGATTTAAATGTACAATATCAGCTCCACCCGACTACCGTAGTGAGAGACCGTATAGTGCAGATCGCTAGACTCCTACAAAAACAAGCCATAGACCAAATAGGCACCACATGAAAAAAATTAAAATCTCATATAATACCCAGGGCAACAAAGTTAGCAAACTGCTAGCACTACGACTAAAAATGAGACAGACACGCCAGAAAATAGCTTACCTAGACGCCCGGAATGGTACTAAAGATACCACCCCAAAAGTTATCAGTGACAAATTTGCTCATTATTATTCTAAACACTACAACTTAAGGGAGGAAGGAAACACTACCCAACCAACCGAATCGGGCATTAGCCCTTATTTAGAGGAAAAGCTCTGCCAACAGGAAAAGCCCCTGGTCCATATGGCCGTGACAACTCATACTATGAAAAATTTAGTGGGATACTGGCGCCCCACTTGGTGCATATGTTTATGCACTACCTGCGGTAGGTTACCTAGGGAGGTACTCTTGGCCCATGTGGTCACGCTGCCAAAACCGAGAAAACCTCCAACCACCCCACAAAACATCTGTTCCATATTGCTTCTTAATACAGATGCAAAATTGTTTTCGCGAAACTATATGCGGCTAGATTGGGGGATATTCTACCCTACATTGTTCACAGCGATCAGGTTGGCTTTGTGCTGGGGTGCCAGGGTTCTGACAACACAAGAAAGGTGGTTAACCTTCTGCATCACCTCCATACAGAGCCTGGGGGGGAGACTACTCGTCTCCTTCAAGGCGGGAAAAGCTTTTGACCGGCTACACTGGGGGTTTCTGGAGGCAGTGCTACATGGGCTTGATATTCCAGAAAAGTTTGTATCAGTGATAAAAGCCCTATACAGTGCACTTTGAGCCCAGGTACTTAATTCTGGGTTCTTGTCTGAGCCTTTTACGCTTACTAATAAAACGAGACAGGGGTGCCCACTCTCCCTGCTGCTGTACGTTCTGGCTTTGGAGCCCTTAGCTGTGAATATTAGGGAAAATACTTCAATTCATGGAGTACAGGTGTGAGAGGTAGAATATAAAGCCAATCTGTTTGCAGATGATGTCTTTTTAACGTTTACACAAATGCATACATCCCTGCTGAACCTGCTGGAGAAAATCTGACTGTATGGAGATCAATCCTATTATAAATTAATATCTCAAAAACACAGGCTATGGGTGTGGGAATGACCAGTCAATTTATAGAACTTTTGAAAGGGGCCTTTCCTCTGGATTAGAGGTTGGATTATATTACATTCTTGGGCCTACGAATCACTAAAAACGTAGCGGACCTCCCAGCGCTTAGTTATGACAAACTATTGAGCTAGATACAAACCACCCTTCAGGGTTGGGAGGATAAATATGTGTCATGGGTGGGCAGGTTAGTGGCGGTGAAGATTGTATACTGCCGAAGTTCCAATATCTCATACGCACATTGCAGATACACCTATCAAACACTTATTTAAACACACTCCAGCGACTTTTTACAAAATTTATTTGGTCGCATCGCAAAGTGACAGTGGCTGTGTCGATACTGTGCAGACTGCTGCAGTCGGGCGGCCAGAGTATGCTAGATTTGCGGTGGTACTATAGAGTGGCCTTACTGTCCACAGTCATCATGTCCCATAAATCAAACACCGACCACAATAGTTAGAGATGGAATCTGCGAGGGCATGCCCTACAGGCCTTAAATATTTATATTGGATTCCTTATCACCTATGTCCGAGGACATCGGCCACACCCAACAAGACTTCCCTATTATTAAAAACTTGGGATACAACCAAGTCGCTCATGAGTCACACTAAGACCTGGTCACTAGCAACTCCCACATAACGCCTACACATAGCTAATCCTTCCTTTGACCACCGAATGTGGATACAGAGAGGGTGCATACCAGCACAACAATGTGATGACATTCCCAAAACTTTAACTCAAGTACAAATTTACCTTTAAGGCCATGTTCTCCTATTTACAATTTAAATCGCTATTAATGCAGTCGACAGACCTTGCTCTCCCAAAAAGGACCGAAAAAAATTGAACATGCACAGCAGTAATCTCCCAAAAATTACTTTCATATATATATCCCATGTTAAATTACACATACAAGGAGAGAATGCCCACCTTTATAACAGCGTGGCAGACTGAGATAGGCAAAACCTTCATGGAAGAACACTGGCAAGATGCATTTCTGGCACACAATGGGAGATCTAGATGTGCATCCCACCTGGAGCTCATGCACAAAATACAATATAGGTGGTATATGGTGCCAAAAAGATTGGCTTCAGGTTTCAAAGCGGTGTTGCAGATGTGGCATAGGAGAGGGCATGATGTACCACATTTGGAAACACATATGGAAACAAGCCGCACCACCAACAAGAGTGGTTGATGGAAACCTGGTCCAACAGGTTTCCATTAACATAGAATATAAAACAACTACCGGGCATAACTCACATACACACTTGGACAGGACAAAAGAACCAGGGGGGGACCCTACCTATTCTGATACAATTCTGGGCCTTACTATCTTGAGGAAATGACTATGCAGGTATATTGCACTAATGTAATGTTGGAATTGTACATTGTGAAGTTACATTGTCATTGCAGATGTCAATTTCAGTGATAAATTGTGACTGGACCTACGCAGGACCAAATTGTAGTCTGATGTGTCATTCTGTGATATCAGAAGTTGGCTGTACCCCATATCCCTCTTTTATTTCTGTACCCTACATCCCTCTATTATTTTTGTACCCTATATACTTTTGAAAAATAAAAACTGTCAAATAGAAAAAAAAAAAGAAGAAATGGAAAAAAAAATAACCAAGGGAAAAAAGTCAAAGTCGAATTTATAAAGACTTACCCGGAAGCATGAATCAGCAGCAGAACATAGAAGATAAAGAACAGGTTGTGGGTGCTGAAGAAGATGTCATAATTAGAAGCCCTGCAATGACAATTTAATAATTACCGCACATACTTAAGGCATTATGATACGCAGAGTGAGCTATTAATCTGTTCAAGTATATATACATGTTGGAAATACATTTATCACAGACTTAAAGCTGTGCTTCCATATCACCTTTTTATCAAAGCAAGTCATTAATCTTGGTTTCCTTCACAGATTCCTTTTAAGATAAATATTAATCCCAAATGACATGGAATATTAATTGAATGGTTAAGAAGTATATGGTGCATTGTGGCTATACAGTATTCTAACTTGGTGATACAGTAATCTAATTTGGTGATACCGTATACAATATTATAACTTGCTGCACAGTATGCAGTATTATACCTTGGTGATACAGTATGCAGTATTATAACTTGGTGATACAGTATTATAACTAGGTGATACTGTTTACAGTTTTATAACTTGCTGACAGTTTGCAGTATTATAACTTGGTGATCAGGTATTATAACTCGGTAATACAGTATTATAACTTGGTAATACAGTATTATAACTTGGTGATACAGTATGCAGTATTATAACTCAGCAATAAAGTATTATAACTTGGTGATAAAGTATGCAGTATTGTAACTTGGGGATACAGTATGTAGTATTATAACTTGGTGATACGGTATTATAACACGGTGATATAGTATGCAATATTGTAACTGGGGGTAACATGTTTGCAGTATTATAACTTGCTGATACGGTATTATAACTTGGTGATACAGTATGCGGTATTGTAACTTGGTGATACAGTATTATAACTCGGTGATACAGTATGAAGTATTATAAATTGGTGATACAGTATAACTTAATAATACAGTATTATAACTTCATGATACAGTAAGCAGTATTATAACTTGGTGATACATTATTATAACTTGATGATACAGTAAGCAGTATTATAACAGTGATACAGTATTATAACTTGATGATACAGTAAACAGTATTATAACTTAGTGATACAGTATTATAACTCGATGATACAGTATGCAGTATTTTAACTTAGTGATACAGTATTATTACTTGATGATACAGTAAGCAATATTATAACTGGTTGGACTCTGGGCAAGAATTTACTTGGCCCCCCTGGACCTGGCCCCCACACACTCCTTGGCATGCAATTACGTACTACTGCAACTCAGTGGCGGACCTATAGTAGAGAGGGCCCTGCTGCAAGACTTTTTTTGGGCCCCGCCATTGCAAGGGTGGATAAAAGATAGATCCCCATCTGTCATTTAACTCCAACAATGGTTTGACAGCTGGGGCTCTACCATTTTCCCATGCTTGCAGGGTTGTATATAGTACTGAGCAGTGTTTGTGTGTTTGAATGTAAGCATGTTTTACATGGAGTATGTTCATGTGAATGTAGGCGTGTGTTTGTATGTGGTGTTGGCATTTTAATGCAAACATGGGGCTCATGAGAACTCGAATCACGTGGTCTGCAGCTCACACCCGGCAGACCACTCGATCACCAGGGAAATGAGATGTCAATGTGGGGAGGCTTATCACAGCCTCCCCACCCCACACAGCCTGCATCCCCCTCAACCTGCCCACCCCCCACAGCCTGCACCCCCACACAGCCTGCACCCCCCCACAATCTGCCCACCCCACACAGCCTGCATCCACCCACCCACAACCTGCCCACCCTCCACAGCCTGCACCCCCCACATCCTGCCCCCCACACACCCTGCACCACCCCTACAGCCTGACCCATCCCTTATAACCTACCCCCACAGCCTGCACCCACACAAAGCCTGAACCCACCCCCACAAACTGCCCACCCCCCACAACCTGTTCACCACACACACCCTGCACCACCCCCACAGCCCTACACGACATACACTACACAGACACCACTACATACACAGACACTACATTCACATACAGACACAGACACTACATACACTAGACATCTTGCATCCACCACACAAATACTTCATGCACTACACATACTGCATCCACTACACAAACACAGACACTGCATCCACTTCCACACACACAATGTAGTCCACACACTGCATACAGTACACGCTACATACATGACACAAAAACAGACAGCATCCATGACACACATACACTGCATTAACTACACACACTGCATTCACTGCACACACATCGCATACAATACAAAAAAACTGTGTCCACTACACAAACAGACATTGCGTTCATTACACACACTGCATAACATAATAGATGTTGTTGTGCTTTTGGTGTGTGTGGGAGAGATGTGAATAAAGGGCAATCAATGCAGCTGCTTTGAGCCCCCAAGGAGTAACTGGGCCCAAGGCAGATGCCCTGTTTGCCCTGCATTAAAGACAGCCCTGGCAGTATTTTAACTTGGTTATACAGTATTATAACTTGCTGCACAGTATGCAGTATTATAACTTGGTGATACAGTATTATAATTTGGCTATAAAGTATTATAACTTGGTGATACAATATGCAGTGTTATAACTTGGTGATACAGTATTATAACTTTGTGATACAGTATTATAACGTGGTGATACAGTATGCAGTATTATAACTCGCTGATACAGTATTATAACTTGGTGATACAGTATGCAGTGTTATAACTTGGTGATACAGTATTATAACTCAGTGATACAGTATTATAACTTGGTGATTCAGTATGCAGTGTTATAACTTGGTGATACAGTATTATAACTCGGTGATACAGTATGCAGTTTTATAACTTGGTGATACAGTATTATAACTTGGTGATACAGTATGCAGTGTTATAACTTGGTGATACAGTATTATAACTTGGTGATTCAGTATGCAGTATTATAACTCGGTGATACCGTATTATAACTTGGTGATACAGTATGCAGTTTTATAACTTGGTGATACAGTATTATTACTTGGTGATACAGTATGCAGTGTTATAACTTGGTGATACAGTATGCAGTGTTATAACTTGGTGATACAGTATTATCACCAAGTTATAACACACTGAGCTTGCTCACATTACTTGAAAGCAGCCTCTATTAAGTAGACTCTTTCAAGTAGGAGTTAGAAAACCAGGAGTTAAAACTAACAAGGGGTTCAAACTATCAAGGTAATTGTTTTTATTTTCTGTTTAAAGGGTAAATGAGTGTTAGCAAGATTGCTGGTTTAACTCAATGCACATCTTGTTGCATGTATGGATGCCTGGATGTACCTGTCCAGGGTCCATACCTCTGTGATGGTTGTGTGCAAGTGGCTTCTCTGGAAGCTCAGATTGGAGATCTCGAGAAGCAAATCGCAACATTGAGGGAGATTGACAATCTTGAGAGGAGTCTGCTGCTCACTGAGCAGAGTTTAGTGGGGACAGGTAGTGGAGAGGGAGGAGATAAGACAGATGGGGAACAGGCATGTAGCTGGGTGACAGTGGGGCGAGGAAGCAGGGGGGGAGGGAAGAGGAAAGGGCTAGCTAGTCCTGATTTGGTGCAACCTAGCAGATTTGCCCGCTTGAGGGAAGATGTTGGGAGCATCAGCTCAGGAGTAGCTGTATTAGAGGAAGCTGTTACTTCTAACAGCCGAGCTAACAGCCCCCCTAGTACGGGTGGGGATCAAAATGTAAGGAAGGCAAAACAGGTTGTGGTGGTAGGGGACTCTATCATTAGGAGAGCAGATAGGGCAATCTGCCACTCTGATCGGCTCAACCGGACAGTTTGCTGTCTCCCGGGTGCTCAGGTCCGGCATGTTGCTGACAGAGTGGATGGATTATTGGGAGGGGCTGGGGATGACCCAGCGGTCAGGGTCCATGTTGGTACCAATGACAAAGTAAAAGGAAGATGGAAGGTCCTAAAGAATGATTTCAGGGAATTAGGTAGCAAACTTAAGAAAAGGACCTCCAAGGTGGTATTCTCTGAGATATTACCTGTGCCACGTGCTACAGTGGAAAGGCAGCGGGAGATTAGAGAGGTCAATGCGTGGCTTAAGTCTTGGTGCAGGAAGGAGGGTTTGGGGCTTTTAGAGCACTGGGCCGACTTTGCGATTGGGTACAACCTTTATAATGGTGATGGATTGCACCTAAACGGGAGAGGGTCTGCAGTGCTGGGGGATAGGATGGCTAGAAGGTTGGAGGAGATTTTAAACTAGTAGTAGGGGGGGAGGGTCATAGCAATCTACAAAATGGAGATAGGACAGAAAGGAGATGGGCTTTAGCACAGTATAAGGGGGGTGGAAACGGGGGGAGGGGCAAGCTCAGAACAGAGAAGCTGTGTAATGTTGAAAATTCACAAAATATACAAGTGACGCATAATATTAAATGTATGCTTACTAATGCAAGGAGCCTAAATAACAAAATGGGGGAACTAGAGGCATTAGCATACACTAAACAATATGATATAATTGGCATAACTGAAACATGGTGGGATGAGACACATGACTGGGCAGCTAACTTAAATGGTTACATGTAATTTAGGAAGGATAGGAAAAACAAGAAGGGTGGTGGGGTATGTTTGTATGTCAAACATGATTTAAAACCAAATGTTAAGCAAATGGAATGCGAGGAGGATAATGTGGAAGCTTTATGGGTAAATATCTGCTTGGGGGAAAAGAAGGGAAACCAACTATTGGTTGGGATATGTTATAAACCACCTAATGTTAATATTGACGAGGAACAACAGCTGTTTGAGCAAATTGAGAAAGCTGCAAATCTGGGTAACACTTTAATTATTGGAGATTTTAATTACCCGGATATAAATTGGGACAGAGGGACTAGTGCCTCAGCAAAGGGAATTAGGTTTTTAAACTTGTTAAATGACACCTTCATGTCACAACTTGTACAAGCACCAACTAGAATGGATGCTTGTCTGGACCTGGTTTTAACAAACAACGTTGATCTTTTGACCAACATTCAAGTAGGTGAGCACTTGGGAAATAGTGATCACAATATAGTGTCCTTTGAAATAAACTCAAAAAACAAAAGCACATGGGGAATACTAAAACATATAATTTTAAAAAGGCCAATTTCAATAAGTTAAGGGAAGCTTTACAATATATTGACTGGCATAAACTCTTTAGTGAAAAGAACACTGAGGATAAATGGATCATCTTCCAACAAATATTACAAAGGTACATTTCTCAGTATGTACCGTTGGGAAATAAATATAAAAGAAACAAATTAAAACCAATGTGGCTTAGTAGAGAAGTAAAACAAGAGATTACAACAATTTAAAGCATTTAAATCGGACAAATCAGATGACGGTATCCATCCACGTGTACTTAAGGAACTAAGTGCAGAAATAAGTGAACCTCTGTTTTTAATCTTTCAAGATTCTTTTCTTTCAGGGAGTGTTCCGGAGGATTGGAGGAAGGCAAATGTGGTTCCTATATTCAAAAAGAGTTCAAAATCCTTGCCTGGAAATTATAGACCTGTGAGCTTAACTTCTGTGGCTGGTAAAATATTTGAAAGGTTATTAAGGGATACTATTCAATAATTCCTTGAGAAGAACATGGTTATCAGCAAAAATCAGCATGGTTTTATGAAGCACAGGTCATGTCAAACTAACTTGATTGCGTTCTACGAAGAAGTAAGTAGAAGTATAGATCAGGGTGTTGCCGTGGATGTGATCTATTTGGATTTTGCCAAGGCATTTGATACAGTTCCACACAATAGATTAGTGTTCAAACTCAAGGAAATCGGTCTAGATGAAAATGCTTGTTCTTGGGTAGAACATTGGCTTAAAAACAGAGTACAAAGAGTTGTCATTAATGGTAAATTTTCAAGCTGGACAGAGGTGGCAAGTGGTGTCCCTCAGGGTCTGTTCTGGGACCCCTTCTATTTAACATGTTTATAAATGATCTTGAAGACAGCATTGAAAGTCATGTTTCAGTGTTTGCAGATGACACAAAACTTTGTAAAATAATACAATGTGAGCAAGATATTACTTTGCTGCAGAGGGATTTAGATAGACTGGGGGACTGGGCACTCAAATGGCAGATGAAATTTAATGTTGAAAAATGCAAAGTTATACACTTCGGCGTAAAGAATACACAAGCAACGTATACCCTTAATGGAAGCGAATTAGGGATAACAACACACGAAAAGGACTTGGGAATTGTTATAGACAACAAACTATGCAACAATGTGCAATGTCAATCAGCAGTGGCCAAGGCCAGTAAAGTATTGTCATGCATGAAAAAGGGCATTCATTCTCGGGACGAGAAAATCATTTTGCCTCTTTATAAATCACTGGTAAGACCACATCTGGAATATGCTGGGCAATTTTGGGCACCTGTTCTAAAGAAGGATATTATAGCACTAGAAAAAGTGCAGAGGCGGGCTACAAAATTAATAAAAGGAATGGAACATATCAGCTATGAAAGAAAGTGTCACGTATTCATCCGCTTATAGAAATGTAGTTAATGACATTTACTGTCCACACAGGAAAAGTTGTGCCGAGCAGCAACCTAATCCACAGAAGGGTTAATGCTGAGCAGCAATTATGCAAATGAAACCTGGTAACTGACTTTGGGGTCAAAGGCCGGTTACAGCCTATCAGAACTAAAGGAGGGGTATTTAGGCCCAGTTCTCAACCTGCTCAGTGCCCTGTCGTGGTTTCCCTTGTGGTTGTCTGAGAGCGCGTTCCTGTTTATAGTTTTCTACCTGGTTTTTGACTTTGGCTTTGTTTATTGGCTTCTCTATATTCTGGTATCCTGACTCCTGGCTTTCCTCATCGCTGTGTCCCTTTCTGTGTTCCCTGACCTCGGCTAGTATTTTTGACTATTCTTTATGCGTTAAATCTGGCCATTCTAAGGACCCGATATCGTTACTTGTACATCATCCGTGCTGTACAGCTGATTCTAAATTGCTGGATCAAACAGTAATCCCTGACAGAAAGGTTAACAAATTTAACCTATTTAGTTTAAACTTGTCGCCTGAGAGGTGTAACATTATATACAAAATATATTTAGGGGCCAATACAAACATTGTGTGAAGTATTTACAAACGGGACTACATACAGGATTACGAGGCCCGCGGCGTTTAGACTGGAAGAAAGAAGATTTGATCTAAGGCAAAGGAAAGGGATTTTTTACTGTAAGAACAATCAGGATGTAGATTCTCTGCCTGAGAAGTGGTTTTTATCAGAGTCCTTATACAGATGTTCTAGCGGCTACTAGATGCATACTTGCAAGAACAGAATATTCAAGGATATAATCTTTTCAATGTAGGGTAATAACTGCTTGATCCAAGGATAAATCTGACTGCCATTCTGGGGTCAAGAAGGAATTTTTTTCCTAGCTTGTTGCAAAATTGTGCTTCAAACTGGGGTTTTTTGCCTTCTTTTGGATCAACAGCAAAAAACAAATGTGAGGAAGGCTGAACTTGATGGACGCAAGTCTCTTTTCAGCTATGTAACTATGTAACTATGTAACTTGGTGATACAGTATGCAGTGTTATAACTTGGTGATACAGTATTATAACTTGGTGATACAATATGCAGTGTTATAACTTGGTGATACAGTATTATTAATTGGTGATACAGTATGCAGTGTTATAACTTGGTGATACAGTATTATAACTTGGTGATACAGTATGCAGTGTTATAACTTGGTGATACAGTATTATAACTAGGTGATACAGTATGCAGTGTTATAACTTGGTGATACAGTATGCAGTTTTATAACTTGGTGATGCAGTATGCAGTGTTATAACTTGGTGATACAGTATTATAACTTGGTGATACAGTATGCAGTGTTATAACTTGGTGATACAGTATTATAACTTGGTGATACAGTATGCAGTGTTATAACTTGGTGATACAGTATTATAACTTGGTGATACAGTATGCAGTTTTATAACTTGGTGATGCAGTATGCAGTGTTATAACTTGGTGATACAGTATGCAGTGTTATAACTTGGTGATGCAGTATTATTACTTGGTGATACAATATGTAGTGTTATAACTTGGTAATACAGTATTATAACTTGGTGATACAGTATGCAGTGTTATAACTTGGTAATACAGTATTATAACTTGGTGATACAGTATGCAGTGTTATAACTTGGTGATACAGTATGCAGTGTTATAACTTGGTGATACAGTATTATAACTTGGTGATGCAGTATGCGGTGTTATAACTTGGTGATACAGTATTATAACTTGGTGATACAGTATGCAGTGTTATAACTTGGTGATACAGTATTATAACTAGGTGATACAGTATGCAGTGTTATAACTTGTGGTGAGTATGCAGTATTATAACTTGGTGATACAGTTATGCAGTGTTATAACTTGGTGATACAGTATTATAACTTGGTGATACGGTATGCGGTCGGTATAACTTGGTGATACAGTGTGCTTGGTGCTACAGTATGCAGTTTTATAACTTGGTGATGCAGTATGCAGTGTTATAACTTGGTGATACAGTATGCAGTGTTATAACTTGGTGATGCAGTATTATTACTTGGTGATACAATATGTAGTGTTATAACTTGGTAATACAGTATTATAACTTGGTGATACAGTATGCAGTGTTATAACTTGGTAATACAGTATTATAACTTGGTGATACAGTATGCAGTGTTATAACTTGGTGATACAGTATGCAGTGTTATAACTTGGTGATACAGTATTATAACTTGGTGATGCAGTATGCAGTGTTATAACTTGGTGATACAGTATGCAGTGTTATAACTTGGTGAAGCAGTATTATTACTTTGTGATACAGTATGCAGTGTTATAACTTGGTGATACAGTATTATAACTTGGTGATGCAGTATGCAGTGTTATAACTTGGTGATACAGTATGCAGTGTTATAACTTGGTGATGCAGTATGCAGTGTTATAACTTGGTGATACAGTATTATAACTTGGTGATACAGTATGCAGTTTTATAACTTGGTGATGCAGTATGCAGTGTTATAACTTGGTGATACAGTATGCAGTGTTATAACTTGGTGATACATTATTATAACTTGGTGATACAATATTTAGTGTTATAACTTGGTGAAGCAGTATTATTACTTTGTGATACAGTATGCAGTGTTATAACTTGGTGATACAGTATGCAGTTTTATAACTTGGTGATACAGTATGCAGTGTTATAACTTGGTAATACAGTATTATAACTTGGTGATACAGTATGCAGTGTTATAACTTGGTAATACAGTATTATAACTTGGTGATACAGTATGCAGTGTTATAACTTGGTGATACAGTATGCAGTGTTATAACTTGGTGATACAGTATTATAACTTGGTGATGCAGTATGCAGTGTTATAACTTGGTGATACAGTATGCAGTGTTATAACTTGGTGATGCAGTATGCAGTGTTATAACTTGGTGATACAGTATTATAACTTGGTGATACAGTATGCAGTTTTATAACTTGGTGATGCAGTATGCAGTGTTATAACTTGGTGATACAGTATGCAGTGTTATAACTTGGTGAAGCAGTATTATTACTTTGTGATACAGTATGCAGTGTTATAACTTGGTGATACAGTATGCAGTGTTATAACTTGGTGATACAGTATGCAGTGTTATAACTTGGTGAAGCAGTATTATTACTTTGTGATACAGTATGCAGTGTTATAACTTGGTGATACAGTATGCAGTTTTATAACTTGGTGATACAGTATGCAGTGTTATAACTTGGTGATACAGTATTATAACTTGGTGATACAGTATGCAGTGTTATAACTTGGTGATACAGTATGCAGTGTTATAACTTGGTGATGCAGTATTATTACTTGGTGATGCAGTATTATTACTTGGTGATACAATATGTAGTGTTATAAGTTGGTGATACAGTATTATAACTTGGTGATACAATATGCAGTGTTATAACTTGGTGATACATTATTATAACTTGGTGATACAATATTTAGTGTTATAACTTGGTGATACAGTATGCAGTGTTATAATGTGGCTGATTGCAATAATTGCACTTTAAACAATATACATATCTACTCCTTTGCAGGTTTTTTTGCTCCTAGTGGGGTTGCTAGACTAGCCATGAGTTTTTTCTGACACGTAATTCATTTACATGATGAAAGGTAGCTGAAGAAAGGTTCTGTAGTATGCAGAATTCAGATGTTGCAAAAAGGAAATTAATTTGTTACTGAAGGAAGAATTCCAAACGATCATTCTGCAGTAGCAAATCAGTGCAGCCTTTTAATATTTCATTTTACAGGACAGCACCCTTCATGCACAACATATGGACATTGAGAAACAATATGCTCCCAGAAAATAAAATTATGGATCTGTCCGCTACAGTCCTTAGACATATTACTCATTTTGGTGGGTTTACTGTTTATTCTTGGTAGGGGATGTGTGCAGTAAGCAACCTCTTACATGTAGATACCTTCAGATATTTGCAATTCTCTCGTCAGTACATAATTATATAATTGACATTAGCCTGCACAAAATAGTAAAAAACAAAGAAACAAATGGAGGTTATTTAGTTACTCCAATGGGTTAATAAGCATGTAGGGGTTTATAAAATATACCATTAAAGTCACTTAACCCGTGCTTGTAAGAGTCTCCTTCCAACCCTGCACGGATTAAGTCTCAGGCTGCAGGGAGAAAGAGCGTTTTTTGTTTCTCCACCGTGCTGTGGGGGTTAATTCTCCTGCAGCACAGAGTCTATTAAACAAAACTACTGAATAGAAAAGGTAATGCATTCAGTATTTGCCCTTTCGTTTCGTTTATATTTAATATGTAGGACTTTCATTGATGTTTTAGTAAACGAAAATGAAAAAGTCAGAAACTTTTGACAAAATCGTATTCATCCGAAAACAAATGCACATGTCTAGTGGATATGATACAAATAATGACTGGGTGCCATAACTCCATGTTTTATTGTTTGTTTGATAAACATTGTGGCTCCCTTGGCACCAAAACCACACTCACTCACTCAGATATTACCTAAGGCTTCAAACAATGGGAGTTAATAATAGGCCGAGAGGACTCTTAAATAGAATACAAATTGAGTGTATTTCAGAATTCTATTGTAAAGAAACAAATATTACTACAATTCATGGTGCGGGGCAATTTACAATATGATATTACCTTAATTTGTTAAAACAAAACCGAAAAAAAACTAAAAACTTTTCCACTTATGATGTTTGATATGATTAAATAATGACAGTTTCTAAAGGTTATTTATATTCATAACTAACTCAGATTTATTGTTATTAGTTATAATTTGATAGTACTCTTCTGTAATTGTTAATTGTTATTAAATTTAAATTATTATCTCAATTGTAAATTTAATAAAACCACATAATACATTTGTTAGTTATGCTTGATAATAAGATAATGTGCCAACAGCATATTCAAAGAGAGGACTCGTTTTTTGTGTTATTAGTTCCTGTAAGAATTAATTAAAGATCCAAACCATACAATTGAATTATGGCCTTGCCAAGTAAGCGGACTACCAATCATCTAAGCATGTAAAAAAAAAAATAATAATAGCTAAATATAATTTAGATACCCCCCTAACAAACACAAATTAGCAGAATGAACCCAAAAGTAGTTCCCATTTATTTTCATAAGGAGCCGACTGGAGTTCAAGGACAATTCTGGATATTTTAAGTATGCTTGAAATCAGAAGATAAAAAAAATTAAAGTAAGTAATATCTAATTGAAAATTAAACAATTTTTTCTCATGCAGGCTGTGTGAGTCACAGTCGGAGAGTTGTGGCTAGGGTTGTCTGGACAAAAACAAAAATGATTTAACTCCTGAATGGCAAAGAACTGAGCAGTGAGACTTCAGAGACATGATCTATACACAAACACTGCTACATTATGTTAAAGTTGTTTTGGTGACGATAGTGTCCCATTAAATTAACTTTGAATTCTCACTCTAGTGAATGACAATGTGGGATCTACCTATCCCAGCATGCTGTCATTACCCTCCACTCCTTGGATTTTTCACACAAACAAATTAATGCTAATCATCCTAATAGTAAGGACAATAGACCACTAAAAAGAAACAAAATACAGAAATATGAATAAATATTTTTTAATGCCTCAATAGCACGGCACCAACGCCAGCACTGTGGTTTTAATGTGTCATACTATACTAATTGTACCTGCAGTAATAACAGGGATGATTATCTACTACAGCAACAAAATTGCTAATCTGCTTTGGTTTATGAAAGTCAACAAATAAAGATTTGCCTGCTTTGCAATTCTCTTTTGGCTTATTTCGAATGAAACCGAGCTATGAACAACAAAACATTATTTAAGATAATCTGTTCCCACTTGAAATCAAACTGTGCCATTTAACATTTTGTTGCTCTATTTTATATACCAGATGAATATTTTTGGGGTATTTTTAATTTTATTTTACAGCTGTCACTAGTAAAATACAGATCCTCCCCACGGTAAGCCATTAGAAATGATCAGATAGATGATATACTTACCCTTTTATCAGCTCCAACGTTTGCTCTGCACTGCTTACTTCTTCGTCTCCTGCCACGCCATGGAGGAGGCATCTTTAGGGTTACCAGATCTACAATGTTTTCAGGGACACGAATCATGTATACATATTGATTGGCAGCACATGAAAAGGGTTGCCCTGCAATATGTAGGAGTCAGAAGAAGATTAAGTATAAGATTAAGTATTTAGGCAATGAAGAATCCTGCAGTAAATGCATTATGCATACTGCAGGGCAACCCTTGTCATGTGTTTTCATAAATATGACAAAGGTATATGTCCCTGAAAATATGGTGGAACTGGTAACCCTACGAATGGCCTACTCCATTGTTCTCCATTTCACTGCTAGAGGTGGATTTAACCCTGCAATGCAGATATTGTAGTTTAAAAAAAACCTAAACAATATTTAACTGGGTTAAAACTAAAGAACCACTGTACCACTTCATTGAGATGGCTTTGTCACTTACTCCCTTTCCCAATCCCTGGCATTTCTTTGAGCCCCCCAAGCTCCCTATTTTTTATCAGTGACCCTGGGACTGATGTTTCCTACAATTTTTCCACTCCTGCTGGTTCTGCCAGGTCCCCTGCTCTGAGGAAATCACATTGCACTGTACTGACTTTAGCTATCCCGCAAGAGTCAACACAAAGAGATGGTGACCTGATGTTGGAAGAAGTGACTTGACACTAGAAGGAGGTTAGGAATAGTCACAATTTATGCATGATTTAACTGAAAAAAAGTGACAAAACCCCATTAAGTCACAGTCTTAACAACAAACCAAGAAGACATGTAGATAAAAGAATTGGCTAGACGTAAAGCAACAGTAACACGATCATTTGCTAATAAGAGCGGACGATGACCACATGGCCATCCCCGAAAGCTGAAAAGATGGTATGAGGTCTTACACAGTAAAACTGCCAAGGTAAAAATGGTATCAGCGAAAATGAGACAATCTAACGTAGAAAAAGAGTACCGATAAAACAAAGGAGAAACTTAAAAGGTCTTGAACAGATACCAGTTCAGGAGGTTGGAGGAAGATCTAGTTCCAAGCAAAACTACAACACAGAGAACACAGGTCAGATAAAACACAAAGGAAAAATCTTTCTCTGATTTCTCTGTATTTATGTCTTCTTTGAGATGGTATTGTAATTATTTTTCTATGTTTAATGCTTACAAGTATACAGCTCTCTTTTTTCAGCTTTGCACTAATCTTTATTGAAAAAAAAATCACTTCATTGACAGTCATGTTTGAGTTTTTGCAGATGACACAAAAACTCTATAAAGTAATACACAAGCAACTTACACCCCAAATGGTAGTGAATTAGGGATAACAACACGAGAAGGGTTTGGGAATTGTTATAGACAATAAACTAGGCAACAATGTGCAATGTCAGTCAGCAGTTGCTACGACCAGCAAGGTATCGTCATGTATAAAAAGGGACATTAATTATCAGGATGAGAAAATAACACCTTGAATATGCTATGCAATTGTGGGCACCTGTTCTAAAAAAGGATATTAAAACAGTAGAAAAAGTGCAAAGGTGGGCTACAGAATTAATAAAAGGAATGGAACATGCTAGCTATGAAAAAAAGAAAAAAAGAGTTACCTGTGCACTAGCCCAAATCTCTATGCACATTTAAATAAATGGAGGTTATTTGCCTGAACCTCAAGGAAGCAAAGTGAATTGTTAGTGTAGGACACACCTAAGACGTCTACCTTGACGTGGCAGGTGAACTTACATCTAATGGCCATTGGAGTTACTAAATAACCTCCATTTATTTAACTATGCATAGGGATTTAGGCTTGTGCGCAGGTAACTCTTTTTTTGTATGTATTGTGTGCTATGGTCGTTGCTGCCCCTAGGGGTAGCGGCAGTTTGAGCGCAGGACTTATTTTTGTGTAGCTAGGAAGAAAGGTTAACACATTTAATTCTCACCAGTTTGGAAAACCAGTGCCTCAGAGGGGACATGATAGCATTATACAAATATATTCAGGGCCAAAACAAAACATTGTCTGGAAATCTATTGTGATCAAAAATGATAATACACACAAATGTAATTATTGAATGAGCCAAATGCTAAAATATATTAGGAATGATAAATGACTGCCTAAACACTCCCACAGGCTGAATGAGTGCCAAGGGATGAAAGCCTGACTATAGCAAGGTCGGTCCGCTAGCTTGGTGTATGGAGAATAGAACCTACATTATTCAGAGCATGTGCAGTAATTTGGTGTGGTGTGCATTATTTTAGCCAACAAATCCCAGCAGAGAATACTTCTGCTAAAAAAAATTATTCTGGTGAAAGCTATCAAAGTTAAAGTGACACTCCAATGCTTAAACACAACTGCAGAAATATTGGTGTTATATCTATAAAAAGCCTGCAAATGCTGAACACTTTTGGTCTCCATCATTTGCAAGCCCTCCTCAACTAATCCCGCCCAGACATGCTGTAGCTGACCAATCACAGATTACCAATGCACCTAAATGAGAAGTCTTTGTAAGGCAGGTGCTCTGGGCAATCACTGCCTTTTGAATTTAGCTCCACTAAGCTAACCGAACCAGGAAGTATTAGGGCATGTTATCTGCTTGAAAGCCAGGAAGTGTAACATGGTTAAATAATTAAATTGTCAATTTCTATTTAAATCTGCAAACAAAATCTCCAAAAAAGAAAGAGGACACACTCTGCTCACATAAAGCTTTTCAAAACACTAAAGTGCTGTAGGGGTGTGGAGTGTCCCTTTAATTAATCATACATGTGGTATTCCATTTTCTTAAATGTAAAACTATCTACAAACATTCCTAATCTGTGGGTTCAAGATGCAGTGGTTATAGTACTATGGGCCGCGTTTACATTCCAATGAACATTTATTTGACTTGTTAACTCTTCATTTTAGGATCATACATTAATGTGAAATCTTGCAAAGTTAGGATTTTATGTTGCAGACCATAGATTTTCTTCTCTCAAACAATGCTAATGAAGTCAGATCACATAATTAGCAACTTCTATTTAAGTGATCACATAGTAACTCATTTTTTTCGGACCTGTAAAATTAGTAATTTAAGGCAAATATGGGATTAGTAATGTCCCTTATTCTTCCATATTCTTATTTTTATTTTTAAAAAACGGTCATGTAAAATTTAACATAAATACATTGAATCCATCATACATGTAGGTCTGGAAATATTTGGACACCAACACAAGGTTTGTTATTTCAACCATTTACCAAAATACATTCAAGTTACAGTTAAATAATGAATATGGGTTTAAAGTGCAATCTCTCCGTTTTAATTTTAAGGATTCACATTGCAATTGGAAGAAGGGTTTAGGACTTGCAGTTCATTAATATGTAGCCACCTCTTTTTCAAGAGACCAAAAATAATTGGACAATTGACTCATGGACAGGTGTGGGCTATTCCTTTATTATTCCTTCATTAATTAAGCATGTAAAAGGTTTTGAGTTAATTCCGGATGTGGCATTTGCATTTGGAAGCTTTTGCTGTGAACCATAACATGTGCTCCAAGGACTGACACCTTGGCTTCATTGCTATACTCCCAAGCCAGTATTAACAGCATTTGATAGGGAGTTACCAAAGCAAATGCAGTGGACCTGTGGGAGGTCTTTTCTGCTCCCCTTCATCATTCAAATTACCAGCATACAGTCTATGTCAAAGATTTTAAATATGCAATTTTCCCAGAATATACATTTGCTATCAAATCTGCTAGCACGGCATATAGACATTATTTTATGCTCTTTCATAAGAGTAAAAGTAAAAATAGCAATGACAGGTATCTTTTAAGAAAAGCAATTAATGATCTCTCATCTTGGAAAGCTTGGTTTCCAAAGCAGGCGATGACTAAGAGCTAATTTGTATTCAGAAACCAATGTTTGTATTATCATATAAAAACATTTTGTTCATTTCATAAGATGAAGATTGTTCAAACATATTTGGGGTCAGAGAATTAGTGGTCCTCTACACTGCTATCGGTATATTTTTGGAAATGACTAAATCATATTAAAAATTTAGATACTTTTTTTAAGCAAAAAATGTAAACTAATCTAAAGGTTGCTTGAGTTATTTTTCAAACTATGTTCTCGGATGCTCTAGATTCCACTGTTAGTTATTTTAACAAGTAAGTTGTGCCTGCCTAATATATTGATACCTGTTATTTCATTTTACCACTAGATGACTGATGATTAGTGATGTCGTGAACCGTTCGCGAACTTCCCGCGAACGGCTCGCTATGGTTCTTCGTGGCGAACTCCGGTCAGCTGACACATCCCAGCCAATCTCCAGCAGACCCTCCCTCCCAGACCCTCCTACCTCCTGGACAGCATCCATGTTGAAGGCAGCTTCAACATGGATGCTGTCCAGGAGGTGGGAGGGTCTGGGAGGGAGGGTCTGCTGGAGATTGGCAGGGATGTGTCAGCTGACCGGAGTTCGCCACGAAGAACCATGGCGAACCGTGGCGAGCCGTTCGTGAACGGTTCACGACATCTCTACTGATGATCTTATCAGTTCATATGACCAACAAACCAAGATGAGTTCCTAGTTCCTACCGCAGCGATAGGAAACCTTTGGCTTCCTAGATGTTATGAACTACATCTCCCCTGAAGCTTTGCCAGTAATATGGCTGTAAGAGCATTATAGGAGATGTAGTTCACAGCATCTCGAATGACAAAGGTTGTCTACTCTTGGTCTACAGTGTGCATCATGTTCCAGAAGCAAGGATTAAATCAAAAGGAAGAATAAGGAAGCAGTGATAAATCCACAACAGGACTAAGTATATTTCTAGATATGATTATGAGTCATGGATAACAAGGCGTTTTCTGAAGACTGATAATGATATAGTAAGTAAATGTACTAATGTTGAAAACTATCTTTTTTTTTTTTTTTAATGCATTAGTCATAAATGCCTTTTATCTAGGAGTATTACAAGACTGACATTTTTTTCCTTTGAATTAACTTGGCATAAGTTAAACCATGTGCAGTGCTCCTCACTCAGAACAATCAGC